>CP092886.1:117888222-118060657 GCA_030710605.1 Cordylochernes scorpioides | reverse complement strand
AATAGTAAAAATTTTATATATATGATCAATTATCCACTTTTTAGCTTTTTATTATTTCCGAAGTTTCGGTACCCGCTGTCGCCCATTACAAGAAAACTAACCCTATATTGTAGAAAAAATGGATAATTAATCATATGTATAATAATTCCATCCTCCTTCCTCAGCATGTTTTATTTTCTTTAAAATATATCTTGTTATGATCTTCTACTTGTAACTTGAAAGAATTCTGTTCTTGGATGCTTCCGAAGTCGAAGGGACTCACATTCTTCTGTTGATCTCTTGTTTATTAAACGTATGTCCAACTAGAACAAATAATCTCATTAAATTCCATATATGATAAACATAACTACAAAGTAATATCATTATATAACACACACAAAAAAAAAAAAAGAAAAAGAAGAAAAAGGTTCGTATCACTCTTGGTTACATCTTGAAATAATTCCACGATTGGTTGCATTGTATTGAACACTAAAGGACAAATGTTCATAATTCTAATCATTTGTTTATAAAGGTGTGTCCAACCAGAACAAAAAACTCCTTTTAGAAAAATTAAGTCTAAAGCAATATCATCATATTAACCAGAGATATGAAAAAATATATTTATATCAATTGAATATATCATGGAATAATAACTCTCTATCACCTATGAATAATTCATAAAACAAACAAAAACTGAGTCACTATAACAAAAATCACAAAAGCTCCGTCATATATTCTGCTGAGGAGCGACAATACTAAGCCATTAATACTAAAATAGTCAATAAACCTTTCGGTTGCCATGGCGACGGTAGTATCTGGCGTAGGCTTCCAATTTAAATCTTTTTTCAACCCCAGCGAGAACATACTTTTTCTTTTCACTTCGCAAATAATTTAGATTTCAATAAGAAAACCTACATCTCTCTTTTGGAATAAATTGAATTAACGTGAAGAGTACCAACTTTAATTTATTTCAGAAATTTATTTATTTCTCTCCTCATATATTCCACCTATATCTTTATTGAAATTTAATGAGAGTATGGAGTTATATATAAAAGGGGCAGATGGATTTTATCCTAGTAAACAACATTTTTTTGTGTGTGCCGGTAATTAAATAAAAGTAGTTTTAAGGAAGATGTCACTGGTTAGCCAGCCAACAAAGAAATAATTGAGGAGAACACATTAACGTCTTTCCGGTTTAAAGCGTAATAAGAAGAGACACGCCAATTATTTGTAGAGGAAGCTGGCCATCTAATGGGGAAGAAGAGGGAGGGATCGGTGCTGCTGCATTAGAAGGCTGCTGCCGTTATATTTGAGACGAAAGAGTGGTATCGGATACCGGCCGGCCGCAATGGATAGAACCAGAACCTTTGTTTTTCTCTTCGGGTCGATAGCTGGAGTTGTTTTCTTTCTCCGCTGATTGATTGCTGGCTTCCTACACAATAGGTGCGAGGGATTTAGGATTATGTTTATATACATATTCTACGGCTTATAGATGCTCTATATATTTTCCTAGAGGATCATGTTTTATAATCATGTTCATATTTGTATTTATTTATTCTATAAAAATATATAGAAAACTATACCTTTTCCTGAGGGGATTCATAACTGGTCTCTTACACATAGGTGCTCCTTCGGGGGATTAAGTTTTAGGATTATATTAATATACTTAATCTATGGCTAGGTGCTCTATATCTTTTCCTAGAGGATCATTCATTATTATGTTCATATTTGGAGTTATTTATTCTATGGAATTGGCAAACTATAAAATATTTATCGAAGATATTCATATTGGTCTCCTACAGCATAGGGGGGCTTTCGGGGGATTAAGCTTTAGAATTATTTTTATATGATTATTCTACGGCTTATAGATAGTCTATATCTTTTCACAGAAGATCATGCTTTATGATTATGTTCATATTTTTTATTTATTCTAAGGAATTGGCAAATCATAACGTCTTCAGAAGGATTTCATTACAGGTCTCCTATAGCATAGGTGAATTTTCGGGGGATTTGTTTTTTTAGGATTATATCTCTATGCTGATAGCATACAAATCATTCAAAATATATTCTTTGAAACAAGTGAATTAGTATTAAGTCCATTAAAAGAAAATATTTTCCAATATCAAATATTTTAATATAGAAATTCATACAGTATTGTATATTAACTATAAAAATATATTTATACGGTATTATAACTATCAAACGAACAACTCATCCAAAATAAAATTTATTAAAAGAATGATTCATCCAATATTAAATTCTGTAAACTAGCCCTTTATGCCCATTAAAGAAGCAAATAATCCGGTATTAAGCACAATAAACAAATTAGTCATCAATTTATAAGTTCATTAAACGAATCAGTCTTATAGAATCAATTCAACTAAACGAACAACTGATTCTGTAGCGGGATCTCATCTCGCGATCCTTTTTGAAATGTAACCCACACAAAACACACAGGTGACAAAGGTGGTCGCTCCGGCAGGTGGTCGATCATCGCTTTTGGATTCAATCGAAGTCATATAATTTTCATGGAACTAAAGTGTTCGCTCCGATAGGCGGTCCTCATTGCAGACTGAGTTTGCTTAGAAGTTTATTTTTGATTCGACAAAGAAGTTCGCTCCGAGAGGTGGTCGTTTATGAGAAGTTATCCGTATCATAATGTTGAATGAACTAGAATGGATATATTGGGAAGAGAGAGTCCATTTGAGTACGTGCAGTATATACAGAATGACTACAGAATACATTACACACATACATAAGCAACTGACTCTAAAATATAAAAAGTAGAAGCATTATTAGTTTTATATCGATATAGAACTAATAGTGCTTAAAAAAATTTTACTCATTATATATTTAGAAAGGTTGTGCATATATTGGATTATATATTTGCCGGGAAGTTGGATGGCACCTAAGAGATGCCAGAGACCGAAGGCACGTAAAGTTCCAGAAATGTATCTGATCTAAAATTTGGAAAGATGATCTGCTTTGGTCCTGCGGCGGTCTCGTAAAACTCACTAACAACTTATGGAAGTTCCCTGGAAGGAAATGATGTAATTTCCACGAAACTGTACCTCGCTCTGCCTTGGGGGTGGCGGTCTTTTAATAAACCCTATTGTTTTGTTTGTGAATACATAACATTCAAACTGGTGTGTTGAAGTTTATTTACATTTTGGGGCTGTTACACACAATTTCTAATTATGGTTCCTATGAGAAATATAGTGCATATTGACATATATTACTATATATATGTTATATTAAGATATTATTTTATTTAAAAAAAAATTATATTTCATAGGTACAAATACTCTGTTAAATCAACCGCCAAAGGTCACGCTTACCCTATAAAAACTCATTGTTGTTGTTTACCGCTGGCCGCTCAAAACATTTGTACCTTATGTAAATAATCTTTGTTTTTCCTTGTTCTACTCGCCTTAAGCCAGGCAGCACTTTAATCAAATTATGTTC
Source organism: Cordylochernes scorpioides (assembly GCA_030710605.1). Taxonomy (NCBI): domain Eukaryota; kingdom Metazoa; phylum Arthropoda; class Arachnida; order Pseudoscorpiones; family Chernetidae; genus Cordylochernes; species Cordylochernes scorpioides. The sequence continues at coordinate 118,057,213 of CP092886.1, read as the reverse complement.
TTTTTTATATTCCATAAGTTCAATTAGAGCAATATCTGATCAAAACCATTTTTATTATTATACTTTCAAGATTTTGCCACGACTGCATCACCAATACCATTTAGTACTAAAAGAACCAGCAAATATTTAACTCCAGAGCATAATCCTCAAGATGATCAAAAATACAACAGAAAATCACAATCTTATTTTTATATAATATATATATGGGCAAATTACTAAAATAATTGTATAGGTTAATAAGAATAGAATATAATATTGGCAAATTAGAATTATAATTTCAATTTTTATCGATTAAATTTGTAACTTCAAATTTTAGGCAATATGTTTCTTATGATATTTTTTATCAAATATTTTCTCGATACAGCCTACTATGATGATAACATTCTTTATATGATAAGCCCTCTCAACTAATAATTTTTATAATTGCAGTAAGGGCAGTAGAGATAATTTGTAATGTATATCAGAAGAAACATATATTGCCAAAAATATATGGTTACAAATAATATATTAATGATTATATATAAATATGTGGGAGCGAATGTTTATAAAATAAGTATAGAATACACATTATCTCTTCTTCTTCTATATTATAATGGGAAATTACTATAAAATAAAAATGGGATACAATATAAAGTATAAGGAAGGCAAAAGAGAATGATTCAAATTAAATATAAAACAAAATATTATTTATATAAATATGGGAAACTGTTTTGAAAGAATATATAGCATACATTATTATTTGTATAAATATTGGAAAATTACTTCAAAATAAGTATAAAATTCTTTTTTCAGCCTTCTTAATATGGGAAAATGACTTTAAATAAGTTTAGGAAAAATTAATAGTGTTTTTTTAAATATGTGGGCGCAAATATATGACTTTAAAATAAGTAAAGGATACATTATTATTTATATGAATACGGGCAAAGGACTTTGGAATAAGTATATAATACATTATTATTTATATAAATACGGGCAAAGGACTTTGAAATAAGTATATAATACATTATTATTTAAAAAAAAAACGGGAAAAGGACTTTGAAATAAGTATATAATACATTATTATTTATATAAATACGGGCAAAGGACTTTTAAATAAGTATATAATACATTATTATTTATATAGATATGGGAAATGTACTTTAAAATAAGTATATAATGCTTTATCAGTTAAATAAATATGGGCAAAGTATTTTAAAATAAGTATATAATACCTTATTATTTATATAAATACGGCAAATGACTTTAATGTAAGTATATAATGCATTATTATTTTATTATACATTATTATTTATATAAATATGGGCAAAGAGAACTTTGAAATAAGTATATGATACATTATTATTTATATAAATATGGAAAATGACTTTGAAATAAGAATATAATACATTATTATTTATAGAATAAGTATATATAAAATTAGTATATATAGGAAAAAACCATATTAGATATATAACTACGGGTAAAGTACATAACAATTGGATCAAGATCTGAGAACCATGTAGTCCACTACTGAGAGATCTGTAGAGAAGGTCAGATCAATATGGTACACTTAGTGCTCCAGAACAAAACCTAAGGGATGATATTAAAATTTTGAAAATAAAGGTGATTTGTCTTAAGAGTTGTTGTATAGTCGACACTGGCTATATAGTGTTGGGGCTAGTGGGCACTACCGCGTATAGAGGTATTTGAATTCAGAATGAGGGGTAACGCTGAAGGCGAGTGCATCAACAGGTGCGGGCGTCGGCATTCTTAACATTCATCCTAAAATATGACAATCATTTCATAGCATCATGTAGTACCTGTAGTATAAATACCATGTGGCTGGAGTGGATGTATTCATATGTAATACACTGCGTCCAAATATAAAATGTTGCTTTTAGAGCGTATATTGTATAGTCCACGCTTGATATACCCGCCTGAAACAGAGAAAATAGGGAACAAACAAATATAATAATATGTAAACTTGTATAAGAATATGTGATCATGGGTTCAGTTATATATCTTTTCATCGAAGTATATACAGAGATATGTTGAAGCAAAAACTAAAGTACCCTAACTGCAATGTTTTTTTTTTAGTTTAAATCCGTCACTACGTCTTCAAAACCTCTTCTTCAAAGAACTCCGACAAAGCTGAAGCGATATATAAACGTTTTAATATTTCAGATATTAGGTAAGTATATAACCCGAGAATAGATATTCCCTTGATACAACCAGAGGTAATATAAAATTAAAGAAATTATTCGCCACTATCTGCCATGGAACGCACTATCAGATAGCTAGAAACAAGGAAGAAGTGACTTAAATACTGATTTTTTTAAATATCCAACAAACATAATTAATATATATCCATATTATAATAATTAATTAACCACATGTATAATAACTCATTTAAATAATTTTATTTTATAATTTATTTTTTTTAATTATCCCTAGTACACGTGGTACAGGCCATGATAATCATGGTGGGTAGTTAGCGACTGCTTTTACTGTAAGTGCACCACATGTCTACACATGTGAAAAGCAGTTCGACTTTTGCACTTTCAAATGTACCAGAGCCCCGTTTGGTTACTTGCACTCGCTGGTGGGGGTTGGACTTTTGCAAGAATCGGGAGCCATTGGAGCATTTTTTTTTTAATCGGAAAAAGGTGTCCAATGCGGGAATCGAACCCGGGTCGTAGTGGTCGAAATCCAAACGGTTTAACCAGCCTTCCACCGACCCCCTTATAATTATATCTAGAAATATACTCAAAACATAATATTGTAAATCACTGGAGTTATCGAAAACCCGTTCTATAGGATGAAAAGCGTGTCAAATAATTTCTATAACTTCATAACAATTTCAATATAAGACTTTCAATTATATTTATAATATCGGATTATAATTATCTTTAAAAGAGAAAATCTTTGAGATATTTAGATAAAGGAGAGAAAGCGCATTGCATTTTATATTTTATATCTATAATATAGCAATTTTCTATATATTATATATATATGTCATAATTTGTATAGTTAATGACAAGAGATATAATTTATTTTCGTCAAAATAAGTATGTAAATATGTTACGCTTGTGTTAAAATGTAAATATGTAAATTCATCCATGTATAAAAGCTGGACAAAAAATAAAGGTGGCAGACATCGCGGGTGCGCTGTTTGCTAGGCATAACGGCTGCGCCTCTTCATTTAGCTACGACATATATATATATACATGTATTATCTCTATGTAATATCGTTCTACATTGGTATGAAGATAAACAAAACTTTAATACTATGAATACATCTCCTCTCTATATATTTCTACTGGTAATTGATGCTATACACATATAACCATTAGAATATTTGCACATGTGTTTAAAGTAAAAAAATTGAGCAGGTACCTTATATACAATATGTTTAATCTCCGTACAGAATATAAAAGAGTAAACATCTAAAATAAAATTGGAATACACATGTGTATAAACATCGGAATGTTAATAAAATAAATTGTGTGAAATTTCATTACAATATTCTATAAATAAATGCATCGATTAAAGTAAAGTAGATAAACAGTACATTTCTGAGTAGGCCGTGCACACCTGCCACTTGTTGGATATAAATATGTGGTGGGCTGGAAGGCAAATACAGTTAAGTGTCGGGCGTTTTGGTGGTTCCACTCACCATCGTGATTATCTATAATTGTGTGAGTTGTTACACTTTGTATATAATGTTATATATATGTTATATAAAAAAATAAGTGAAATTGAATCCATTATTCCTGTAGAAGGGCAGCTTGCGCCCGAAAGCTTGAATTGATTTTCAAATAAAGAAACTTATCCTTTTTGAATCTATTCGTTATTATAAAAAAAAATATTGTTTTATTTTAAATTATATTTCATAGATTCAAACATTCTGTTTATATCTACCACCTGATTTCGGAACATCCCCTAAAAAAACTCATTGTTGTTGTTTCCCGATGTCCGGCTCAAATCTTTTTACATTATGTAAATAAGTTTTTCATTTTTATTCTTACGCCTCAAGCCAGGCAGTACTTTAATCAAATTATGTTTTTTTATATATATTCCTTGAGCTCAATTAAAGCTATTTTTGATAACTAATTTTATTATAATCTTTTCCACGACTGCATACCAAAATCAAGCAACAGCTAATAATTCTATATAAATAACAATCAAAATGCAACAGAAAACTCATTTTTTATAACATATATATATATATACAATTTTATATTAACAATAATTTTTTTTTGGAGAATAGGGAAAAGTAAAATATTAAGAAATACAGATTTTAAATTTAATTTTGAGTCCAAAGTTACAATTTTATATATATATATAAAGCACATATGCTCGTGGTCAAGATATACCTTTTTGATTCTAATATATATATGTGTGATGATTTAAGACCATGGAATTGTTGTAAATAATCCAGATATCTACTACCACATATTTCACCACGTGAATGTATATAACTTGTTATTTACTGCAAATAGAAAGCATCAAATAACATCAATCTGTACCGCTTAAGACTCTAATAAAGTATAGCAACTGTACAGATAGAAGGAATGGAGAATAACAGGAGAAAATCAAAGCTAAAAATAATCAGGCCTAAGTGAGAATAAGAAAGTAGGCCTATCGATCCCAGTCCAATTTTTACGAGGTCATGGCCCTCCTGGATGATGTAACTTTCCCCCCTGTTTACGTCAGAAAAGGGAAGTGACCTGCCTAGACCCAGGGAAGCTATAAAAAGAGGCCCCAAGCCTTAGTTATTCAGTCTTTGTTTCAGCCCTTCAGTCCTCCAGTCCGCGTAGGCCGCTCCTATAGAGGTAATCGTTTCCTGCCAGAAACCTCCTCGTCCCATTCCTTCTTGACGTTCAGACGCTTCTTCGTGGAATCTCTGTTTGTTTATTTCACCTTTGGCCCAACTGTGTCGCCTTCCACCACGACTGCACGGTAGAGGTGACATCAAGGTTCGTCTATCATCAGGTAACACTGGTCCCAGAGGTCCCAAGATATCAAACACACATATATATATATATAATTATAATAAAGATTCCTACCTGCTTTTACATTTTAACTAAAGCAAGAAGGAGTCTAGAGTTTGATTTCTTTTCAATAATCGAAGCGCTATATTCCTTATTTGTTGATTTAGTATTATATATTATATATATACATGAGAAAATAAATTAATATAAATGAACGAGTTAACAAAATAATAAAGTTTGAGTCAAAAGGCGATCAATCAATTAGGTTTATATAAAAAGGCATACCTGTATCTGTAAAGAAAAAAAAAAACAAATTTTTCTCAAAATATTTCGAGAGATTGCTCCCTCGTTTGCTCTTCTTGCTCCCATGAAGATGTAGCAATCTCTCGAAATATTTAGAGAAAAATTGTTTTTTTTTTTTCTTTACAGATCCAGGTACGCCCTTTTATATAAATAAAAAAAAAAAGGTTTGAATATCTAATTAAAACACCTCATGTTTAGAAATAGTATCTAAGTTCATATACATAAATAAATGGCCTATACGCACAGAACACATGCACTTTAGAAACCCTCACTTTTGTAAACTTATAACATCTGTTTTTTTCACTAGCGCTGAATTTATTACACACGCGAATAGCATGAAATTACATTCTTTTTCTCGTAAAAATATATAAATTCAATTGACATCTATGGATAAAATTAATGAGAATTATATTTACTGCCAATGTGTTTCTTTTTAATGTATGTAGAGATATTATTTGATGATATTGCCACGTGGAAAATTAGGGAAGACAAAAACTTCAGGAGGAAACAAAAATTTATTTCAGGCAAGGACAAACTATGAATGGTAAACAAAATATAAGCCACGAGGGAAATTTACAGAGTCGCAAGATATAAAAAAAAAAGACCACTCTGTTAATAAAAAATAATAAAATTAATAAATACTATGTTACATGAATAAAATTAATAAATACTATGTTACAATATTATTAAAAATAAACACACAACCAGTAAATTTGAATGCTATAAATTTTAGAAATATTTATACAAATGTTAATGTATTAGAAAATAAATAATCTTAATATAAAATAAGAATTAATAAACAATATTCTATATGGGTTAAAATAATAAAACGATCCGTATTAATATTTGGGAATATACGTGAATAAATAATTACTACATCAAAATTTACACACACATTATGTGTTTTCGAAATAATATAATGACCATTAAGTTATATCACTAACGTTTTAAATGCCCCTGTATATATAACGTAATGGGACGAATATCGCAACCAGAACTAGTAATGCGTAGCTTCAGTAAAAACTTAAAAACAACGAACTTTCGTGCGAATAAGCGGCTCGACGACTGGCCTTTTTATCAATGAAAACGCCGATTATTTGTACAATTGTTATTGAAGCTTGCTATGAAAAGGAAATTGTATCTTATAGTCGCATATTAGCAATCAAAACTCAAGTCGAAAATTCGTTTATCCACTCGAAAGCTCGCTCGTTTATTCAGATTCAATATGGATACGCAAATGCTAGTCAAAGTTGGAAGTCTAGTCACAATATTCTCTATCAATTCTCTCTAATTATCGTAAAACGTGATATGATATAAATACCATATCGATAAAGTCAATTTATTTTTAAAAGACACAAGGATGACGAATTATATTAAATTGATTTATTAAAAATTTTCAGGTTTTAAAATATTAAAATAGAAAAACATATTGTGATATTTATAAACGGTCAATATACACATTCGCATATATTATCAATTTCGATATTCAAATTTCGTTATTTATTGAAAAATATTCTTATAAATTGTCCAACTTTATTAAAATATTTTTTTAAAGGTTATTTTTAAATCGTGTAGAGTATATGATAAAATTATTATCGCTCTAAAATATTCTTTTTCTAAACCTATAAAAATCATATTGAAAAATTCTGATTAACATTCTGGAGAGAAATGTTTTCAATTAAATCATAAAACAGTAACGTGATTGACATAAACAGACTAGAAATTATGTATGATTGCGCATTAAGATGTCCATTGATCGAGATAGCGAGGGTAAAGTAAAGAAAAAGGAGTTAAAATAGAAGAAAATGAATAAAGAACAGACGTAGAAGACGGTAGAGAAATGATGAACTCACCTAACGGGTTAGAAACCTCGGAAGAGACCGGGTCGCACCAAGCCCGCCACATGGCTGGAGCGCACACGCGGCTCCAAGCGCGAATGAAAAGGTGAGTGTCGGTAGGGACATGCGCCAGATATTTCAACCCCCCTCTCTCCCCCTCCAACTATATGCGCCGTAGTGCACATTCACTCTACACATGCTCCTTCTTTTTTCTATTACACATACTTATATCTTACCTAATTTTATAACATTCCAAATTAGAGAACATACATATAATATACATCTTTGTTATATGACATTATAGAGTAGGCATATTGACCAATCCTTATTTCTGGAATATAGTAGCCATCAATCGATATTGCATATCTTCATATATATCTATATATATAGGAACCTAAAGAGGCACCTCTCTCTATAATTAGGTATGAAAACGATGTATTATGTTTATCATCCTAGTAAAAAAACTTTACTTGTAATGATAAAGAAATGATAATATTTCTTTATGATAACTTGTAAAGAGAGAGAGTTTTCTACCATTGTATTAAACATAATGCATTGTTCCAGTTAATAACTGAAGGGAGAGGTGTCTTTTTAGGTACATAAATATCATCCTTCCGCAATTTTACGTTGTATATAAATATATATGTATAATATATAATAATATTTATGTCGGTCTTAAAAAAGGAAAACAACGAATTTTATATATACACGTGATTATAATACGTGTGATTACACGTAGAATATATATATACACTTGTATATATATTCTATAAAATTGTCTGGATAGAGTGTATAATATATAGACGTTCCGGTATTCACACTGTGACATTATTTACCCAGATTCAATAGAGCTCGGGATGGAAATCCACTATTTATTCGTACCTTGTTAATTAACTCGAGTTATTTACCGAGCTGTTTACTCAGCCTGACGGATTAAATATAAACGGGATTTGTGTTTTTATATTCAGCGGATCGAAAAAACTTCTCGCCCGATTTCTTTCAGCTTTGTAGAATTGCTTTCAAGTTAATTATTTACAGAGGTGACAGAGGGGGTGAGGAAGATCTCGACTTGTTGAATGACCGGCACATTCTCGCAATGTATATATACATACATATGTATGTATTGTAAATAAATACATAATAAACAAACCTGCCAAATATTTCAACTATTTATATTCTAAAACCTCTATTATAACAGTAACTCTCTTGGGAAAACTGAACGAATCTTATCTAGTAAATGCTATGTGTTTCAAGGTAAAAACCAACGAACAATGTAATATAAACTTTTCCCTGCGCTGTATATTTAGAGATATAATAAACAAACTTGCATCGACGCGGATGATTGAATCTCTTTAATATAACGCTTTTGAAACTTCATTTGTCAATTAACGTGGCGAAATTAAAAATACATAAGACGAAATACATACGTGGTTGTATAAGGTAAAAAATAGACGGATCGTACGATAACGATGTACTTTATGAGCTCGGCCATGCAGGTAGCCCGGCGGTACTTACCTAACGGGCCGGCTTGCTCAGCTGCCCCAGCGACCTGGCCGCTCCAAGCCCGCCACATGTCTGCCACCAGCGCGCGCGCGCTCGCGACTTGAAAATGCGCATGAGGGGTTCGGGCTTGTGCGATATGCGCATGGCTGACATTTGGTCCTCTTGTGTCCACACTACATTATTGGCTTCACCACTGGAACCTATTCTTTATATTTTTACCCAAACCTATAATTAACCCCCTCCCTCCCTATAGAACACTCTAACCGATAAATATCGACACATAGATAATAAACATATATTAAAATGAGCTAAACATTTTAATTTTTATCCTTAGAATTCCTAAATATTGGATATTTACTTAATTTGTTCATTATGTATATATCTATCTATATGGTATATGCAAAGTAGGGGAGGGGAGGGGGGTGGTGTTTTAGAGTTTGTAATCAATTTGTGAAAGATACCGACGTGTGAATCAATTCGATATCCCTATACACGATATTCGTATTGAGAAATGTACCAACAACAGGTGAGAGGCTTGGAAAATCAATAAGTTGGGAACTTTGTCGGTGTTAAGTTATACATGCGTAGTGGGTGGTGAGCTTTGTGTACATGTAGAGGACTGGCCACAACGTGCGAGAAATATAGAGAAATAAAAGGAGGCGAACATCAGGTGAGATTTCGCTCGGGCAAAAATCGATATTTGTAAATCCTTTTGTTGTCAGGACCAACTTTTAGGGGTGAATGTCTCAGTTATATTGGAGCCGCTTTGGAATCTTCGATTTTCCGTCAAATTTAGCATTATTATTTTGGGTAATAGTTTCTATCGTGAAAATATATTATTGTTTCATAAGACGCTAAAACCTAATATTATTTTTATTTTATTTTTTTTTTCTTATCCCTAGTACACGTGGTAGAGGCCATGATAATCATGGTGGGTAGAAGTAGGCGACTGCTTTTACTGTAAATGCACCACATGTCTTTACATATGAAAATCAGTCGAAATATGAAAACCTACACATGTGAAATCTACACATGTTAAAATCTACATAAAATAAAAAAAAATCTACACATGTGAAAAACTTAATATTATAATAGTATATACTCCCTAAAATGTTTATAGATTGCTTACGAATGATCGATGTTCGATATATATATTTTTTATATTTCCTCTGTTTTTAAAACATGTTTAAGATGAGGTAAATGTATAAAAGAAGAGGATCAGGTGGTGATATAGTCCAATATAATGAAAGGACACCTCCTGAGATCGTTCAACTGAATGTTTTTATGCCTACTGCCATCTATCGGAAACTATATCAACTATCTGTAGATCATTTACTTTACTAAGTTAATACTAGTTAGTACTAAGCCAGTGCCCCTTTATTAAATATCAATAAAAGCCATCCTCGTTCACGTTTCGGGCTGTTGGCCCTCAACCAGCGTGGTGCAGGTTTTACGTTGGAAGCCAAACAAGGTTAACCTCATAATAAAAAAATAACAGATAGTTGATATACACTCATGGTCAAACTTAAGGAAGTTGAAAGTCTTGGAATGTCGCCCGTCGTTCTTTCTTTCTTTTTTTGAAGGAGACAGAGGCAATTTTTGTTAACACTTGGTTATCTAGTGTGTCTACAATAAATGTGTATCAAATATATTTCAGTGTTATAGTCTGAATCCCGATATACATTCTAAAAGGTACAACTTCCTAAAATTTTGTCCATGAGTGTATTTACCAATAGATGACAGTAGGCCATCAGCATCATTCAGTTACACGATCAGAGGAGAGAGAGAGGTACAACTTTATTATATTATACATAAAAAAAAACTAAATTCCCTTTATAATTTTCTTAAATATCCGGTAGACCGAAGTGACGAAACAGCTGGGTAGGTTCACCACTGATAAGCCTGTGTGTGACTCTGGCAAATATTTTCCATTACTTTAAGGGAAAGTAGAAAACTGTTTTATATAATTATTCAAAAATAGCCCATCAAACAGTTCAATGTTTATATATACATCTATTATCAGTTATGTATAAATATGAATTTCAACGTATAATAATTTTTAACATGACGCGCACATGTTTTTTTTTACAGTTTTTCACAATAACACCGCCCCTCTAAACCCGCAGCCAATCAGGGCAAAGCAATCAGGGCGGGAAGCCCCACAAAATACTTTCTTTTGAACACTAATTTTGTTGAAAGTGATTTTTGTTATTGTTATTGTGGAGCTGTTTGTTTGATGAAATATTTCCCAATCTCCAGCTTGGATGAGATAAAATTGATTAAAGTGAATAAATACTTATAGAGTTGAATTGCATAGGAAATAATAACTTATAATTACACTGGGGAGTGTTGTTGTTCATGTAATCACATATGCTATCACGACCTTAAAATATGGATATGTTGGGTTCACTTTGGACTAAGACCCAACAATAAAAATATTATGAGTGTGAATTTAAGGAAACAAGGTTCTCGGCTGGATGTTGGATGTGCAGGATACCCTTTGACCGAATTCTGCAGACCACTGGCACATCATGCGCTGATTTATCATGTGGCCTGAAAGAGTATCCAGTGGCCTGAGGGACGTCAAATTGCACCATCCAATTTTCTTATGCATGCCTTATTTTTTTTCTTTTATGTAAATATTTTTTTCATGTTGGCCTAGGCAATTTTTTTGCTTAATAGTAGAAGTAGATTTTTAAATAATTCATCTGAATTATTTATTAAATAATTTTTAAATCATTTTTTTTATAAATTGGTTTTATGATTCATGGAAATTGTTAAATTAATTATTCTTTTCCAAATTAGAATATATTGATTTAAATAATTCTCATGAATTATCTGATTAATTGGTAATGGAGATATAATTTTAGATTTTATTTCAGTATATATATTGTTACGACTCTTCTCAGCCGTCGATGTTTGCGTTCAAGGTTTCTAAGAGAACAATTTGGGTTCGTTTTGGATACAGCTTAGTTCTATAATTTTATTACCAGAGCTTTAGAAGGGATATTAATAACTATACATAGGAGATTGACTTGCCTTCAATGCCGCCCCAGGTAGGTTCCTCCTCGTCCTTCTTTGCACCGTGCTCCTCTTGTTAATCCACACAGTCCCGGAGCCCACTTCCCCGTAGCCAACTTGCCGCGTCTGTCGTCACTGCCGTTCTCCTTGCTGCAGGTCCCGTTGTCACCAGACAGACTTCTCTCTCCAGACTGCCATGTCTTCTTGGCGCATAAACCCCCGACAGGCCGGCCGCTAACTCAGCTGCTTGCTTCACGACGACACCAGCTGGACCCCCTGCCTGCCGCCCCCTCCTCTGGAATCCCTCCATCAACACCTCTCCGTGGAGGGGCCCCTGCATACCTTCTTCTCTTGGCTTGCCCGCTTCTTCTCTTCTACTTCTTTGCTGCACCGCTTCACTGCCCCCTTCTCAATCCTTTTCGTCCCGAAAAGGCTGATTTCACCAGAGGCGCTGATCGGCGGCCCTTTGATCTCCCTGACGTCTCTGGCCACATGAGGGTCGTCAGCCTCCCGGAAGCGTAACGGCAGGGTTAACCTCAACCCTTGTTTGCAGAACCACATCTCAACTCGGGCTATCTTTCCACTCTCAACCAGTGCCGACGCCATTGATTGGTCACGCTGTCTAGCACAAAGCGGTGGTTCTCCACGCGATGGCGGCCATATTTCACTGCCTAAGATGCTTTCATCTGATAATTTGAATTCTCCATGTGAACACTCTGTAGCCGCAATGTACAAAGGGTTGTGATCGTTTGTATTGCGCTTTTTCCGCTTCCTTACACGACGGGGCTGTAGATCGCCGATCTTTACAGTGGATTCACTCACTTGATCCACGCTGTCCATATCGTGGCCTCCCAGCACGCATTCGTCCATGTTAAACTCCCATAGGTGGTCGGAAACGTTCCTTTCATCTTTCGGTTTCCCATTCTCTTGCTCTATAAGCTCTCTCTTTCCAAACCCTCCTGACCTGGGTCTCTTCGTGCCGACCCCGCACAGGGCTGTGAATTTCTTAAACCTTCTGGAGGTGTCGGACCCAGTGGAAGTCTCAACGTCAATAGAACTTTTCCTAGGCGGTGGCTGCTTGATATGCACCTCGTCGGGAGAAGGAACGAAGATGATAGGTACACATTCTTGGCACATCTTTTCAGCTTGCATTGCAGACCACGGCGCTGACACATTGCGCGCGACTTCCGCGTCACAGACATTGTCGTCGGACTTCCACAGAGCGTCCAATGCTCTATCCCGTTTAGTCGGGTCGCCGGCTCCAACCTCGGGGTGCTTTGACCATCTAGTCTTGTCGCACTTCCACGGAGCACCCAGATCCGTCCCGTCCAGTTGGATCGCCGCTGTAGTCCCTGACAGTCCGTCACTGTCGCAGAAGTCAGCCACGCCGTCACATTGCAGCTCGCCAAGATCGTTGTTGTTTCCGTGGATTATTTTAGAAATAATCCCAGGGGTTGAATTTTCGCTCTGTATATCACCTTGAGGGCATTCACCTTCCGTCCGCTTGATTTTATACCAAACACTCGCGCCACAGCCGTTGTCGGAGGCGATCAGCTCACCCTCCTCCGCTGCACAACCAGTCTGGATCATTTCCTGCTGTCGACACTCTTCGGACTTCTGGATCACGGGAGAATCTTTTAGCGTAGATTCTGACAGTCCACTCACGACGTCTCCTGACGTGATGATCTTTGTTGTGATGGTCTTGTCGGGATCTTCATCACCTGGGATCGTCTTTTGTCCCCTCAGACATTGAATACGTGGGCTATTGGTTGCTGTGACTGTTTTTGAAAAGCCATCAGGATTTTCTGGCGCTAGTACATTGAACTCAACTTCGCAAGACATGGGTGTGGCAGAACGTTTGACATTCCGATTATGCTCGAGTCGGCTCAATCGAGATTACAATGGAGTAATCCCTTTATTAATCGATCTAACGTTTTCTCCGAGCACATCTACTTTCTGACTTATCAGACTGAGCAATTTCTTGAATTTTTCAATTTCGAGGTCGGTTAGTTTTTCCATTTTCTTTTTAAATTAGCGCAAAATAAAATCTTCAATTAAAATTAACTAAGCTGTACCCCACTTCTGACACCAAATGTTACGACTCTTCTCAGCCGTCGATGTTTGCGTTCAAGGTTTCTAAGAGAACAATGTGGGTTCGTTTTGGATACAGCTTAGTACTATAAATTTATTACCAGAGTTTTAAAAGAGATATTAATAACTATACATAGGTGATTGACTTGGCTTCAATGCCGCCCCAGGCAGGTTCCTCCTCGTCCTTCTTTGCACCGTCCTCCTCTTGTTAATCCACACAGTCCCGGAGCCCACTTCCCCGTAGCCAACTTACCGCGTCTGTCGTCACTGCCGTTCTCCTTGCTGCAGGTCCCGTTGTCACCAGACAGACTTCTCTCCCCAGACTGCCATGTCTTCTTGGCGCATAAACCCCCGACAGGCCGGCCGCTAACTCAGCTGCTTGCTTCACGATGACACCAGCTGGACCCCCTGTCTACCGCCCCCTCCTCTGGAATCCCTCCATCAACACTTCCCCGTGGAGGGGCCCCTGCATACCTTCTTCTCTTGGCTTGTCCGCTTCTTCTCTTCTACTTCTTTGCTGAACCGCTTCAATATATATAAATTATATATATTTCACCTAGGTATATATATATTTTTCGACCTATCACAGAGGGTCACCAGACAAAGATTTTTTTATTTTTCTGTTATGATTTTGGTCACCCTGGGAGAGGAAAAAGAAGTCAGTTTGAAAGTGATCGCGGAAGAGGGCACAACTGGGGCTTTTGTCCAGGGGCTCCCCTCAACTGCAAAATGTAAGTAAGAATTTTTTTTTGTTTCTTAAGTCATCAATAGGGAGTTAAGGGTTATACATTTTTTATAGTTAGTTTAGTTTTTTTTAAAGACAATTTACCTAGGCCAACATCATTTTTTGTATGTGAATATTATAATTTTGTGTAGAAAATTCATCATTGGATGCAAAAATAAACATTTATAGTTTACATATTATCAATTGTCTATCCTCCTTTTTTTATTTTATTTGATGTCCTTTTGGTTTATTTATATATATATAAATAAACATCAAGATATATAGGTATATGTATGTAGAAATTTTAAATATGGTTAGTAATTTGAGTAGCCCATTTCTTTATTCTAGGATACCTTTTATATAAATAAATATAAATATATTTATACATGCATATCTTGATGTTTCTATGTTCATAAGTGGTAGTCTTGAAATGGAGGCCTCAAACTGTAGATGTGACAGTTGAGTTGGCCCCAAGATCCTTTTTTTTAAGATTCTCATATGTTGAGCTTATAGAAACTTTGGACTAAAAGTCAAATGCTACATTATTACTTTTTTTTAATTTGGTAAACTTTAGGGGTTATTTTAATACCATATTGTGATATGGAGAGTTAGAACTCATGGTAAATAGAACTTTTATTTCATTTTCAAATTTTCTAGATCAGAATTCATTTTGCATATGGTTTGAACGAAGTTCGCGTATCTGTATTTTTAGATACGTTTTTGACTACTATAGTTGGATCTCTTAGTGTCGGTATGTAAATTTTATTGATCAATTTTAAATCTTCTAATTTGTTTAATT
The DNA here is from genome assembly GCA_030710605.1 of Cordylochernes scorpioides. Classification (NCBI taxonomy): domain Eukaryota; kingdom Metazoa; phylum Arthropoda; class Arachnida; order Pseudoscorpiones; family Chernetidae; genus Cordylochernes; species Cordylochernes scorpioides. Next base: position 118,041,961 of record CP092886.1, on the reverse strand, counting down.
CATCCAGTAGTATTTTATTGTCAGTTTGGTTTTGAACCTTTATAACTACAGATTTTTTAAGCGTTTATAATTCTATTAATCTTAATTTTTTACCATTTTCTCCGACATTTTAAATATTATTAGAATATTTTCTTTTTTGATGTGCGTCAGTTTAGATACACCATCGTTTGAAGCCACAAGTAAAGTAGATTATATATCTTCAGGCCAGAAAATGAACCCTACAGATATCTGTAGAAACAAGGTAACATTGCATTCTCTTTTAGATTTAACATTTAATGTTTATATAAATTTTACCTCTACATTTTGATAAAAAAAAATATTTTGGCATATATACTCTCTCTATATTATATATATAATGATATTAAAAAAAAAAAATAAATAAACATGCCAAACTGGCATCAGACGGCGTTTTATTCGTTTATTTATGTTCTATTGTAGAAGGTCAGAGATTCCCGAAAGCTTGAGACTGCTATGATAAAATGAAAAGAAACTCATCTCCAGAAACCTGTTGAATTGTTTAATTTATGTTCGGGAAATATATATATATATTGAAATCAATTGATACTATAATGATAAAAATTGAAAAAGGAGGGTATAGCTCATCTTTAGTGATCCCTCTCAGAGCGGTTTTGCCAGTTTAACTCCTCACCGCTATACTTGTGCATTATGCTCATTTTATTATATCGCATTTATTGAGGAATAAAGGTTAATGGGAGAAAGTGGTGGGATGAGTTTCTTTAAAGATTTTATTACATGAATCAAGAGCTCTCTCGGCCTTCAAAGGCCTTCTACAGAAGAAGCACAATACTACAACCGCGACCTTGAAAATATATTCCGCAACAGGGCCTACTGAGATAACTACAAATACAGAAAACTCTACGTGGCCGATTAGGCTGCGAGTTATGTCTTCGCGGGTAATATAAATTCAAAGATAAAGTCCTCTTCATAATATTGTGTTTTTTCCCTTCTCCCCCGTGGAAACGGCTTCACAGAACTAAGAAGAGCTAAAGACTTGTGTAATAAAATATATAAACTTACTCTGAAAAACTTTCATATCTCTGCACACAGCTCATATTCACCTCAAAGGTTATAGGTTTTTAAGAATACTATAAATAGAATATGGCCATATTGGATTCAGATGCAAAGTCATTTTATTTCTGATTTCTACACAACACGCAGAATTGCTTTTCATGCAGTTCACCAAAATATTATACTCCCTACTTCATATGTTACCTTAGCCAAACCAAACCTCTAGCTACTAATAATATTAAACTGGGTAACTCGCTATAAGTAAACCCATATTTACAATTATTTCCATGGCCTGTACTCCATGTATTAGTTCTGACTATGTAAACCCATATTTACAATTATTTCCATGGCCTGTACTCCATGTATTATCTCTGACTATGTAAACCCATATTTACAATTATTTCCATGGCCTGTACTCCATGTATTAGTTCTGACTATGTAAACCCATATTTACAATTATTTCCATGGCCTGTACTCCATGTATTAGCTCTGACTATGTAAACCCATATTTACAATTATTTCCATGGCCTGTATTCCATGTATTATCTCTGACTATGTAGACCCATATTTACAATTATTTCCATGGCCTGAACTGCATGTATTAGCTCTGACTATGTAAACCCATATTTACAATTATTTCCATGGCCTGAACTGCATGTATTATCTCTGACTATGTAGACCTATATTTACAATTATTTCCATGGTCTGTACTGCATGTATTAGCTCTGACCATGTAAACCCATATTTACAATTATTTCCATGGCCTGAACTGCATGTATTAGCTCTGACTATGTAAACCCATATTTACAATTATTTCCATGGCCTGAACTGCATGTATTATCTCTGACTATGTAAACCCATATTTACAATTATTTCCATGGCCTGTACTCCATGTATTAGTTCTGACTATGTAAACCCATATTTACAATTATTTCCATGGCCTGTACTCCATGTATTATCTCTGACAATGTAGACCCATATTTACAATTATTTCCATGGTCTGAACGGCATGTATTAGCTCTGACTATGTAAACCCATATTTACAATTATTTCCATGGCCTGAACTGCATGTATTATCTCTGACTATGTAGACCCATATTTACAATTATTTCCATGGCCTGTACTCCATGTATTATCTCTGACTATGTAGACCCATATTTACAATTATTTCCATGGTCTGAACTGCATGTATTAGCTCTGAATATGTAAACCCATATTTACAATTATTTCCATGGCCTGTACTCCATGTATTAGCTCTGACTATGTAAACCCATATTTACAATTATTTCCATGGTCTGAACTGCATGTATTAGCTCTGACTATGTAAACCCATATTTACAATTATTTCCATGGCCTGAACTGCATGTATTAACTCTGACTATGTAGACCCACATTTACAATTATTTCCATGGTCTGTACTGCATGTATTAGCTCTGACCATGTAAACCCATATTTACAATTATTTCTATGGCCTGAACTGCATGTATTAGCTCTGACTATGTAAACCCATATTTACAATTATTTCCATGGCCTGAACTGCATGTATTATCTCTGACTATGTAAACCCATATTTACAAATTTCCCATGGTCTGTACTGCATGTATTAGCTGTGACTATGTAAACCCATATTTACAATTATTTCCATGGCCTGAACTGCATGTATTATCTCTGACTATGTAAACCCATATTTACAATTTTTCCATGGTCTGTACTGCATTTATTATCTCTGACTATGTAGACCTATATTTACAATTATTTCCATGGTCTGTACTGCATGTATTAGCTCTGACTATGTAGACCCATATTTACAATTATTTCCATGGTCTGTACTGCATGTATTAGCTCTGACCATGTAAACCCATATTTGCAATTATTTCTATGGCCTGAACTGCATGTATTAGCTCTGACTATGTAAACCCATATTTACAATTATTTCCATGGCCTGAACTGCATGTATTATCTCTGACTATGTAAACCCATATTTACAAATTTCCCATGGTCTGTACTGCATGTATTAGCTGTGACTATGTAAACCCATATTTACAATTATTTCCATGGCCTGAACTGCATGTATTATCTCTGACTATGTAGACCCATATTTACAATTATTTCCATGGTCTGTACTGCATGTATTAGCTCTGACCATGTAAACCCATATTTACAATTATTTCCATGGCCTGAACTGCATGTATTAGCTCTGACTATGTAGACCTATATTTACAATTATTCCCATGGTCTGTACTGCATGTATTAGCTCTGACCATGTAAACCCATATTTACAATTATTTCCATGGCCTGAACTGCATGTATTATCTCTGACTATGTAGACCTATATTTACAATTATTCCCATGGTCTGTACTGCATGTATTAGCTCTGACCATGTAAACCCATATTTACAATTATTTCCATGGCCTGTATTCCATGTATTATCTCTGACTATGTAGACCCATATTTACAATTATTTCCATGGCCTGAACTGCATGTATTAGCTCTGACTATGTAAACCCATATTTACAATTATTTCCATGGCCTGAACTGCATGTATTATCTCTGACTATGTAAACCCATATTTACAATTTTTCCATGGTCTGTACTGCATGTATTAGCTGTGACTATGTAAACCCATATTTACAATTATTTCCATGGTCTGTACTACATGTATTAGCTCTGACTATGTAAACCCATATTTACAATTATTTCCATGGTCTGTACTACATGTATTAGCTCTGACTATGTAAACCCATATTTACAATTATTTCCATGGCCTGTACTCCATGTATTATCTCTGACTATGTAAATCCATATTTACAATTATTTCCATGGCCTGAACTGCATGTATTAGCTCTGACTATGTAAACCCATATTTACAATTATTTCCATGGTCTGTACTACATGTATTAGTTGTGACTATGTAAACCCATATTTATTAAAATAAAAACATAAGCCTCCAGGGAAAAGTTTCTTTTAAAAATATTTTTTATTTAAAAAATCTCAAGCTTTCGGGCAAGTACGCCCTTCTACGGGAGAAAATGCTTTATATGATTAACACGCCAATGAAATATGATTTAAAATTAAATAAAGTCCATTTACTGTTTACATTTGCTTTAAAAGCACGATCAACGCGGGCTTCTGTTGCGCGTGCTTCACTTGGAGGTTATGGGCTGGGCTCGGGGAATATAATGTTATAAATTTCCGGAATGTCTATTCTTCTGTTGATGCTATTGTGCTTTCTGGATATGATGGATTCTATTATTAGTCTCTGTAGTCTATTGGGGATGTTGGAGTAATGGGTCTTTGGATCTGATAGGGAGAAGGAATGGCCTGTTTCTCTTATATGTTGGTATACTAAAGATCTACTGTCTTGATTATCGATATTTCGTTTATGTTCTGATACTCTTATATTTAAATGTCTTCCAGTTTCGCCGACATATTTGGTTTTGCATTCGTTGCATTCTATGGAGTATATTGCATTCTTAATATTGGAAGGATAATAAATGGTATTGTTCTTTGTTATGGGGTTTCTTAGTAACGAATATAAATTAGGTGAGTTTCTGAAAAAGGTTTTGATTCCAAATTTCTTCAAATGACGGGCTATAGAAACAGATACTGGTGAATAAGGAATACTGCTAATAGATTTATAGATTGGGGAATTCTGAATTTCAGAAGGGCTATAGAAATGTGTTAGAATAAATGATAAAGGGTATTGACAAGTCTTTAGATTTCTTATAATATTCTGAGTTTCTTCTGTTTTAAAAGTTTGAAGTGAACAATGGCTATGGATACGTTTAGTTAAGGTCTTTACGATATTGATTTAATGGCTGAGTGGGCAGTAGGAGGAAAAACGGATATAGTCGGGGTTGAAGGATGGCTTATAATAAACAGTTGTTTGGAATTGATTCTGTATGCGAATAATTTTTATATCTAGAATTGGCAGATGTAAGAAAGTTAAATGATTAAGATCAGGGAACAAAAGATGTCTCACTTCTGCAAAGTTCGGACAGTCATAAATAAGGTGAAGAGCAGTTTGTTCAGTTTCTCCGCGGAAACAATTTGGTGTTTCTGATAGACCTCTTTTATGTAAGTATTTCTGGAATTTTCCGTGTGATGTGACAAATTAAATGACTTTAAAATTTGGATGGAGCTGTGTAGGAATTCCGTTTGGAGAAATAATGCGAAATTTATTTTCCTTCCAATATTAAGAATGCCATATACTCCATAGAATGCAACGAATGCAAAACCAAATATGTCGGCGAAACTGGAAGACATTTAAATATAAGAGTATCAGAACATGAACGAAATATCGATAATCAAGACAGTAGATCTTTAGTATACCAACATATAAGAGAAACAGGCCATTCCTTCTCCCTATCAGAACCAAAGACCCATTACTCCAACATCCCCAATAGACTACAGAGACTAATAATAGAATCCATCATATCCAGAAAGCACAATAGCATCAACAGAAGAATAGATATTCCGGAAATTTATAACATTATATTCCCCGAGCCCAGCCCATAACCTCCAAGTGAAGCACGCGCAACAGAAACCCGCGTTGATCGTGCTTTTAAAGCAAATGTGAACAGTAAATGGACTTTATTTAATTTTAAATCATATTTCATTGGCGTGTTAATCATATAAAGCATTTTCTCCCGTAGAAGGGCTTACTTGCCCGAAAGCTCGAGATTTTTTAAATAAAAAATATTTTTAAAAGAAACTTTTCCCTGGAGGCTTTATGTTTTTATTTTATTATTCATTCAAGGGATTATTTGATCGAATTGTGAAACCCATATTTACAATTATTTCCATGGTCTGTACTGCATGTATTAGCTCTGATTATGTAAATCCATATTTACAATTATTTCCATGGTCTGTACTGCATGTATTAGCTCTGACTATGTAAACCCATATTTACAATTATTTCCATGGCCTGTATTACATGTATTATCTCTGACTATGTAAACCCATATTTACAATTATTTCCATGGCCTGTACTGCATGTATTATCTCTGACTATGTGAACCCATATTTACAATTATTTCCATGGTCTGTACTGCATGTATTAGCTCTGACTATGTAAACCCATATTTACAATTATTTCCATGGTCTGTACTGCATGTATTAGCTCTGACTATGTAAACCCATATTTACAATTATTTCCATGGCCTGTATTACATGTATTATCTCTGACTATGTAAACCCATATTTACAATTATTTCCATGGCCTGTACTGCATGTATTATCTCTGACTATGTGAACCCATATTTACAATTATTTCCATGGTCTGTACTGCATGTATTATCTCTGACTATGTGAACCCATATTTACAATTATTTCCATGGTCTGTACTACATGTATTAGCTCTGACTATGTAAACCCATATTTACAATTATTTCCATGGGCTGTACTGCATGTATTAGCTCTGATATGTAAACCCATATTTACAATTATATTCCATGGCCTGTACTGCATGTATTAGCTCTGACTATGTAAATCCATATTTACAAATATTTCCAAGGTCTGTACTGCATGTATTAGCTCTGACCATGTAAACCCATATTTACAATTATTTCCATAGACTGTACTCCATGTATTAGCTCTGACTATGTAAACCCATATTTACAATTATTTCCATGGCCTGTACTCCATGTATTAGCTCTGACTATGTAAACCCATATTTACAATTATTTCCATGGTCTGTACTACATGTATTAGCTCTGACTATGTAAACCCATATTTACAATTATTTCCATGGTCTGTACTACATGTATTAGCTCTGACTATGTAAACCCATATTTACAATTATATCCATGTCCTGTACTCCATGTATTAGCTCTGACTATGTAAACCCATATTTACAATTATTTCCATGGTCTGTACTAAATGTATTATTAGCTCTGACTATGTAAACCCATATTTACAATTATTTCCATGGTCTGTACTGCATGTATTAGCTCTGACTATGTAAACCCATATTTACAATTATTTCCATGGTCTGTACTACATGTATTAGCTCTGACTATGTAAACCCATATTTACAATTATTTTCATGGTCTGTACTGCATGTATTAGCTCTGACTATGTAAACCCATATTTACAATTATTTCCATGGCCTGTACTACATGTATTTTCTCTGACTATGTGAACCCATATTTACAAGTCTTTATAATGACCGGTACTGCACATATATTTACTATCTCGCAATAAGTAAACCCATATTTACAATTTGTTCTATGACCTCTACTTCATTTAATATCGCGCGATATGAGTAAATCAATTTTTATAATTATTCCCATGGCCTATACTGCGATTCCCAACTCGGAATAAGTTAACTATTATTTATACAATAAAACAAAATATACCAAGGGAAATATTTACAACAATAATTGGCGAAGAAAAAGCTATTATTATGAATGATTTGTACCAATCCATTCATAATGCTAATTATACAATTCGCATTATTTCTCCAAACGGAATTCCTACACAGCTCCATCCAAATTTTAAAGTCATTTAATTTGTCACATCACACGGAAAATTCCAGAAATACTTACATAAAAGAGGTCTATCAGAAACACCAAATTGTTTCCGCGGAGAAACTGAACAAACTGCTCTTCACCTTATTTATGACTGTCCGAACTTTGTAGAAGTGAGACATCTTTTGTTCCCTGATCTAAATCATTTAACTTTCTTACATCTGCCAATTTTTCGATATAATTTTATGAACTCTGTCGAATAATACATGTAAATTTGTAAATATTTAATTATATAATTTATAATATGTTTTTGTTGTTTTTGTTTGTTTCCTTGTGATAGGCGCAAATATTTCAATATCGCGCCTGTTTGATTAATAAAATAAATTTTAAAAAAACCTCTTATTTATAAATATATCAATATTGCCATTACTTCGAGTACTATCTAGAAAAGAGTAAAACCTTATTTACAATTATTTACATTATTTGTACTGAATGAGTATTTTGAAACAAGTGAATCCAAGTTTACAACCATTTCTATAACATTCACTGCGTGTAATATCTTGAAATAGGTAAATTCATAGTTACCCAGCTTTCAATAGCCTGTGTATTACCTGCACTATCTTAGAATATGTAAACTCATATTTAGCACGAGAATGTGTCCTGAGCTGCTTGAACAACCTTGGAATATTTAAACATGAGAATGGTGTCCTGAACTGCGTGTACAAACTAGGAAACATGTAAACTCATATTTACCACGAGAATAGTTTCCTGAACTTAGTGTAAAACTAGGAAACATATAAACTCATATTTACCAAGAGAATGGTGACCTGTACTGCGTGTAAAAATTGGAAAATGTAAACTCAAATAAACCACGAGAATGGTGTCCTGTACTGCGTGTACAAATCTGGAACATGTAAACTCATATTTAACACGAGAATGGTGTCTTGTACTGGTTTAAAATCACATTAATAGGTATCGCTCAGCAAGAGCAACCTAGTTAATGATAATTGAAACAGTGAATAATATGTGAATTTATTCACATATTAAACAAAATTTTAACGCGGGATTCAATCCCGGTTCATGACTGTCGGGAATCGAGGGAGTTACCCACTCGTCCAACGAATTTTTTTTGTGTCTTGTACTGCGTGTACAAAATCGGAAAATGTAAACTTACATGTATTTGGGTTAACTACCGAGTTAGGTGTTTTCGGATATAGACTTCGATCAGACTTCTTTTGTTTAAAGGTCAAACAAACGACCCTCTAGACAACATTATGTGAAAATTAGACATCTATCTGTGACAAATCTGATATTTTATTTTTCCCATAGAAAGATGGCGCTGATATTAAGTCGAAATAGTAGTCACTAGGTTGCGCGTGCCAGTATTTTTTTTTTCAATAACAGTTATATATACCTACATATTAGACTTGGTAAATTTGAAAACTAAATCAAGCAATTGAAGATGAAGGTTACCTGAAATATCTTTCCAATAAAATAAATGGATCATTCCTTATTCAGTTTATTGTTGCTTGATATAAAACCCAGAAACCAAAATAGTCATTAGAAATGAATATATTAGGCTGGTTTCGAAGTCACGTCAAGTAGCTCAGATCCGTACAACTCCCTGCGCGCCGAGACGTATATGTTTATAAATAGTAAACTTTGTAAAATAAAGTGTCAACATCAATAAGGCGACGGGTGTAAAAGTACCAAAGGAACAAATGTCCTAAATAGAAGCAGTCGGCCTAATCTCCACTTTAGCGTTGAAGCCGTTTAGTACTTGACAGACCCAAATCGAAGCTGCCTATAACTTCAAATTTGAAATTGTTTGAAGCTCGAGAGAGAGAAAATTTCTCATATATCTCGAGTTAACGTATAGCTGTTCCGATAGAATTGCGAAATGATTTGTTTTATGCGTTTAAAATGAAAGTCCTTTGTCTTTTCACGAGTTCAAATCCTGCTTTAATATGCATTGTGTAATTTTCGAAAATATATATATTTAAAAATTATATAGATTTTAAATAATCTAGAGCCCGAATGCACCTATAAATATTATTATTTAGCTATATTTAACAATATTTATGGGTGTAAGAAGGTTTTGCTCTATTTTTGTGAATGTTTGTTAGAAGCCTTTTGAGCGGTGATTTTAATAATCTTTACTAGCATTATCACAAATTGACTTATATTGAATTTAGAACTTTCTTTCCAATTAGCATGCAATTATATCGATCATTAATTTTTATCCATATTGAAGTTTTTTGGCTGCTATGCGGTATTGCCTGAGATTATATGTTTATATATATTTTTTTTCACATTATTCCTAAAAGATAGTGTACCGTTGTATATGGTGTATAGCTGTCAAAGATGATCGATGTCTTGTGTGTAATAAGGTTCACTTCTTAATTTAAAATGCTTTCTTCAACATCTGAGCAGAGCGTATGGATTCAAAATGGTGTTACAGGTTCGCTTTTTTTCGAATAATGTAAGCCTAGGTATCGTTAACTATATAAATCTAAGCCTGGGAATGTTTTTATATATATATAAAGAGAAGTGGAGTTATCGCAAAATAATAGTATCCTGCGGCAAAATTAGAGTATACACTCATGGGTGGGCGAAACCTAAGGAAGTGGAAGTAATTTGTTCATACTGGGTTATTTCGTGTGTCTTCACTAAATGTCACTGTGTATCAAAAATCTTTAAATCTTTGACCTTATATTGTCTGAATCTCGAAATACATGCTAAAATATTCAACTTCCTTATGTTTTGTTCATGAATGTATGCGATTGATATGTGGATGAAGATAAATATTCTCCAAATGTATTACAGATTTGCTAATGAACAAAATAAGGATCAATATGAATAACGAAAATGTTGTTAGACAAATACGGGAAATATATATATTTTAAAAGGTAGCATTTTTATTTATTCATTATTTTTTAGATCGACAATTTTTTTTTTGTCATTTTTGCACTTTAGAAGAATTATATTGCAAATCGCGCGATTTTTTGTTTAATTTGAGAGAGAAAGAGCTGGATATTTTCACATTTTCAATTCTTGAATTCATTCAATTTTGTAGAAATGCTATCGCACATTTGACATTGAAAAATCGATGTGCATATTATACTTCAAGAAAGTTCAATACACCACGACTTAGCAACAATACAAGACTTTCGGAGAAATTTATTTAAAAATATCTTTGAAGATATAACTTTGAATGGTAAATTCAGGGTAATGATCTACTGTTGCCAAGTATTCAGCACTTCCTCCCCCATAAGATATTCATCTTTTAAATTCAACGTTTTCAGTTTCCAGTGCAATTCGCTTTTGCAATGACCCTAAAGTGTGTGGAGTAGATTTAGAGAATCCGTGCTTCCCGCAATGAAAACTGGAGTGTCCAGCTCACGCGTCGGAAAACCCGATTCGTGTACCTGACAAAAAAATAAAAAATATTGTCTATCCACAAGCACTCGAATAAATATCGTGAGTTGAATCGATTTCTATTCTTCCTAGATCGCCGAAACGCGCGACAATAAGCTATATACAGTCGACTCAGTTGAAACTCGAGGGACCAGAGAAAATTTTCAATTTATCAAGAGTTCAAAATAAGAGGGAGGGAGGGAAAAAAAGTCAAGTAAACAAGAGTTTGAAGTTTTGGCCGTTTCGGAATATACATACTATGTTGATACAAGATTAAATAAGTGACTTACCACAAGTTTTTAAAGTAATAAATTTATTGGGAGCTTTCGGGTCTTGCCCTTTCTCAAACAATCTCAATATTCAAGATTTATTATTTTAGACACTTGTACAATTATTCACAAATTTTTATCTTAAAAATAAGTCAGTCATTTTTTGTTGAGTGAGCGATTTCAGTCTATCATTGTCCAATGAATTTTCGATAGTAGTGAGTCCTGCGAAGAAATCGTTACTTTTGTTCTAGGCGCGTAGAAGCTTAGGGTAGTAAAAGATCTCTTTGTCTCGTTCGGCGTGAGAAATTTGAGCTCTAACTTTGTTTAGTTAGTTCACGGGTTGGTCTGGCTTGAGAAAGTCGCCGGCAACATTTTCTCTCATATTTTAATTTTCAGATAGAAGCTTATATATTAATAAAATTAAGTAAACAAGAGTTTATTCGAAATTCGTGATTAATTATTTTAAACATTTGTACAGTTATTCACAAATGTTCATTTGTGGTAAGATACTATTCCTTCAACTTGAAATTACCGATGGGATCAATTAATATTGAATTTATTATACTTATCGAGTGTTTTTCAAAGGACCAGGAAAACATTTCAAATTATCGAGAGATTCAAATTAACGAGTTTCAAATTATCGAAAGTCGGCTGTATATATATTAGGATGGCTCAATGTTTCATTCTTTTCATTATTAATCTGCTAATGAAAATTCATTATTCAACCACAGTGTGGATGTACAGACGAACATGAAGTTTAAATAAAATATTGACTATTTAGCATCTATAAATTTCAATAACTAACTAATTCCCATATTTTACGATAGAAAAATGATAACGATATTTATGAAGGCACAATACATATTTGTATTCGTTTGAAATATATAATGTTTAAAATATAGAAAACGATAATATAGATCATTTTAAAGTGAAAAGAATTAAAAATTCAAAGAGATAAGTTATTTTATTTATATTTATTTTTATATTTTATTTAGGATAGAGAGTGCTATTTGTTTAGAGACACTGAAGCATTTATGATAATATATACAAATGTTAGGATTCTCCTACTAGATTTACGGATATCCGTTTAAAAGCTAGTCAACGCTAACATTACAATAGATTCGCTAACATCCCATTGTTACATAAGTATACATCATAGCGCGAGGTGTATTATATAATGAGGTTAAAATTATTCTTCTATATATATATATATGGGGTTCTCTATTAAGCGCCACTTTGTGTAAAAGTGTTAACCAGGCGGAGCACCTAACTAACTAGTTGTGGTGAGATAAAGCGGCCAGTCATCACTAGCTTCCGTGGTGGCATTCTATCCCACCTCCGTGTTTACCGGTTTGTTCTCACTTCCTGTATGCTCACATCCCTTTATTACATTTTCATGGAGACTACTGGGTGGGCTTCCTTATCGAGAATTTCTCTCAATGTTGGTTTCTCTCTGCGTTAGTTCCGCACTTGTTTTGGTGTCACTTCCTGGTTTCTTCCCCTAGATCTCAATTGACTCAAGATTCCTCAGATTTACCGAGCTTTGTCATGCCAACTCTTCTTTGCTTCTTCCGGTATTTAATAACTTTTATTCAGAGGGTAAACAATATCCTTTTGTTTTCATTTTCTATTCTGGACTTACTTTCCTTTAAGTGTAAATCCAAGTTTTACACACTCCCATTTCTCCCCTTTGTTTTAAATCCTTCCGCTAGGAATCCCATGCTGCCTTCTTTCTCACATTTTATCTTAGAATATATCCACTATATAACGGCCTTCAAGCTCTTTAATTTAATCTTGTTTTTATAGCATTTTCATCGCACTTATCTAACATTCTATAAATACTTATCTTTATATTCTCCTCGGGCTATGGGTGTTTCGTTGGTTCTTTTATCAACGCCTCGCCTGTATTACATTTTATGCTATGCACCCATCTTATTTTCACATATATTCAAATAGAGCATCTATTACAAACCACATTAGATTATGTTATGTGTTTTTCAGAATAGCGCGGGTTTATCTGCATCTCCTATTTGAGATATTTATATATTGATCTTCCACATGCCAATTTTACATAGGCTTAGAAGTTTATAAATAGTGATTATATCGCTGAGAATATTTATCCTTTACACCTTTACAGAATAAAATACAGAGATGATATAAACATATGCTTCAGTATAAATACCCTGCAACTTTAACAGTTAAAGAAAATAATTGGTGATGTTTCAGCATTTTTAAAATGAAGTAGTTTTCGGGCAAGAGCCCTTCTTCAACTACGTGATAGTTTTAACTGAAGCAGGATTTGCCCCTCAAGGCTATTTCATTCATTTCTTGGTAAACAAGAGTTGAGGCATCACTTACTCCTTTCTTTAATGGGCATTCTTTTCGAGGTATCTTCCAATCCACAATCAACATATACTTTATTTCACCAGAAACATTTTAGATTTAGACGGAATTATTAGTGGGCGCGCGCGCGCTTCGTGCAATAAAACAGAGGGATTCTTCAAAAAAATATGTAACAAAAATATACATGTATGTAAGTGTCAATAAACTTAATTAGGATTTCGCTCACCATTATTTTACATGTTATTGTTTTTAACCAGAATTATATAGGTTTTTGGGGTTGAAAAAATATAAAAAGGTCAGATGTAGAGATATTAAAATTTAAAAAGGCAAATCCTGACCGCACTCACATTAGCATTTTAGATGGCAGTGAGCCATCTAGTGGAACAAAAATAAACTAAAAGATTATTTAACTTATTCCGTGGTATTTCGGCAAATCAATTTCTTGATAAATCAAGACAATCCAACAACGTACGCCTTTCGAGCTGTTGGCCCTCGTCAACGTACCTGTACCTTTACGACTAAAATTTGGTCCTAGAGGCTTTCTAAGAAATCTAGAAATGGATATTTAAGGCCAAGTTTGAGTTAAATACTCTGTTCATGTGAAATAATAATTAAAAATAGAAAAGGTCAGATGTTGATAATAAAAGCAAAAAAGGCATTTACTGACCCCGCTCTTCTTTCTAAAATTCTCATGTGGGCGCAGTCAGGATATACATTTTTTTATTTTATTATATATATTGCTTAACTTTCTAATTTGTTATGTTTTATGCGAAAGTTTTTAATTTGGATATCTACGATACAACTATATAATCTATTCTATTTATAAAATAATAAGGAGATATCATTTGGAGATAAAAATGTGTATTAGTCATGATGTAATGAATCGTTCGTCGTACGCGCGATTCTCCACATCAGATAGCTAAGTAACAACACTTGCCTTTTTATTTAGTTGATTATGTCACTTTATAAATGCACCTCCACTCTATTATTCTTACATCTCTTATAATATTTCTTGAAAATATGACACATATTTCGAATGTGTATCTCTAATTCACAGAGATTAAAACTGATGTGATATTATATTGAACGATTGTAATATACACTAATGTAAAAAACATTAGGAAGTGGAAAGCCTCTGGCATCGGTCATCTATTTTTTTAGAGACAGGGGCAATTTTGTTTTTACCTGGTTATCACGCGAGTCTTCATTAAAGAACGCTGCGTATCAAATATCTAACGGAGTTATTGTATAAATACTGATATACATACTATACAACTTCATTAAGTTTTGTCCATGAGTGTTTATATACAACAAGAAATGCATATCCTGACCGCTCACATGGGCATTTTCTTCGATTGAAAATTAAAAAAAAAAAACTTCTCTCGTAGGCTGTTATGGAATCTAAGTCGTCTGTATTGTTGAGGACCAGGGCTCGAAGCCATGGTACACAGGTTTCTAGATATTGTCTGTTTTTACCAAAAACCGGAATTGTGGCATATTCACAGCTCTGAATTTGCGGACTTTGCGCATAGAAGATCTATAAGTGCATTGTTTTATTGTAATTTTAAAGAGAGAGAGATACCTATTCGGATACATGTATATGTCATATTTTTTTTTTTTTAATTTATCTATTTGAATATATTTCAAATAGAATCAGTTTGAGAGAGATATACTTTTATATAAACTAAAATTAATTAATAAAATAAAAGCTTAGAAGAGCAGCTATTCCATCTTTTACAAACATCCGTTAATATTTGCTGAGTTTTATTATTAACGAGATATTGAAATTAAAACAATCTTATAAATAATTAAAGAGGCTGAATTATAAATAAACCTTCACGATAGTGGAAATAACTTTAATGAATAATCTCAATCTCTATATATCGAATGCTATTTATGGAGCATTCAATATATCTACATTTTAATTATATTTATATAATAATTATATTATATAAAATAATAAATATAGAAATAGTGTAGAAATATATATATTTGAAGCATGTATATAAAATGCTTTGGAAATATACACGCAAGATATAGCGTGTGTTTTTTTATAATAGATAAAGTATAAAATATAATGTAGAATAGAGATATAGAGAAAATATACACACAAGATATCGCGTGTGTTTTGTAATAAATGGATAAGTATAAAATATAATGTAGAATTTAGAGAAAATATACAGACAAGATATCGCGTGTGTTTTGTAATAAATAGATAAGTATAAAATATAATGTAGAATTTAGAGAAAATATACAGACAAGATATCGCGTGTGTTTTGTAATAAATAGATAAGTATAAAATATAATGTAGAATTTAGAGAAAATATACAGACAAGATATCGCGTGTGTTTTGTAATAAATAGATAAGTATAAAATATAATGTAGAATTTAGAGAAAATATACACACAAGATATCGCGTGTGTTTTGTAATAAATAGATAGGTATAAAATATAATATAGAAAAAACATACACACAAGATATAGCGTGTGTCTTGTAAATAAAAAGATGAGTATAAAAATATAATTTAAGAATAAAAAGGCATATATTGGATTTAGTAAAAAAAATATTTTGCCAATATTTCGGCTGGCTGAACGCCAACCTTTATCGAGGCATTGCATTTTTGTATAAACAAACTCAGCGCCGCATAGTGTTAATATTACAGTTGAAATCAATTAAAATACAAAGTAGGTGGGGGAAATTTGTGCAGGAAAAAAAAAATATTATAAAAATTGCAATCAAATATGTTAAATATCTTAAAAAAGGAAAAATAATGAGGTCTATCTTATATTTTAAAATATTTGTAAAAAGTACATAAAAGTAATTAATTAATAATTCATAAGAGATAAATGTAAAACATTTGAAAGTAAATTAAAAATTAAGAAACATTTAAAAAAGGTTTAACAATAAAATGTGTGTATTTAAAAAAATAATTTCAAAATTTTATCGAGATCGATTTATCTATAAGTAAAAAAATATTTTATAAAAATGCATTAAAATGGAAGTTGAAACAATTTAGGATGAATGTATGAGAAAAATAAATAAAAATGGAAACTAAAAATGTTTAATGTAGTGCCTGTAATATGTTATATGTTTAATGTATCAATACATTTGCGTTTTAAAGCAATACATGTAAAAAAAAATTAAACAAGTGGTATGTATAATTTACAGGTTAATACTAATGTGTAAAAATAGAATTCAAGAAATCGCGGGTATTACAACAATATTTATAAATTCATTAAAGCAAAATAATTAAATATAGCAATGTCATGTGATTCAAAACGCAAAAGTATTGATACATTAAACATACACTGCGTGACATTGAAAATGGAACACCAAGAAATAGTGGCCAGAAAATTATGCAAATTTAAAGGGTAGACGCGCCTAACCGAGTTATGCAAATGATGTAAAATGCGCAGCTCTCGTGCGCACATGGAGTAAGATATAAGGGAAGGAACTTGCAGAAAGGACAGTATCCGTGTCGTTATTTTTTCAAGGAAAATCATTGTAGAAATTTTGTTCTTGTGTCAAAAGACACGTGTAATAACAGAGAATGCCAGGTCATCGTAAACGGAGGCAGTTCAAGCAGACAGACGCTTTTACGAGGGGCATGGTGATCGGACTGAAAAGGGCAGGTTGGTCCATACGTCAAATCGCAGCTGATACACACCTTGGTGCGTCCACGGTGCACCGACTGTGGAGAAGATGGTTGGAACAAGGAAATGTGGCAATTTATAGGAATGTCGGTGCAACCAGAGTGACGTCAGCACGTGTGGATCGGCGTATCCTTCGACAAGCAGTGGCGGCCCCACAAGCCACTTGTACCGGCATCCTGCAACATGTGCAAGACACCCTAGATCAGTGATTCTCAACCAATGTGCCGCGGTAATTTTGTGTGCCGCGAAATTCTAAAAATGTGCCGCCGAATTTTAGTCATATGATTATGTTCACGTTTGTATTGGTTTTTCTTTTTTTCTTTTTCATTTTTTTATTTTTTAAAATAACGAATATTTTCTTGGCCTTGAACTGATAAAATGAATATTTGGTTTTGTACATTAAACGTTAAATAAGCCAAGTTATTTGGTGGCCTTGAATTAGCAAATTGAATGTTAGAGATGTATATTACTTATATTTTGCATAGAAATATTGATACATAATTTGAATTTTCTTGCATTCAAGAGTTAGCAAAAGCATTCATAGTTTGTTTAGTATGTTTTACTATTCATTAGTTTGTTGTCGTACTTTATTAAATTATATTCTGTGCTGAGAACATGCAAGAAAACATGTACCTATGTTTTCCCACGTGACGCAGCGGAGCGTGACCTTGGCTGCACGGGTGAGTCAGATGTTGTTTTGCTCTCTGTATCGATGGACATTAAAACATATTCGAATAAAATATATAGTATATAAAATTATATCTATTTAAAATATTATACAAAATTGCATTAAGCATTGCGTTATTTCAAATTAGAACAGGTAAATCGTATTTGAAGGTAATATTTGATTCGCTGTTTTTTTAATATTGTTTGGACAATATAATTTTTATTATTTAAGCAGATCCTTTTTAAAATGGATAAATGGTTGAAAAAGAGAAAGCTTGACGATAATAACAATATCGATATCGTTGGCGACCGACGAATGAGCCCATACCTAGTACAAGCAAAAATAGCTCTTGCTCGCAAAAATATGTTGTTTCTCGGAAATACAATGAGGATTTTTTAAAATTTGGATTTACCTCAACAATGGAAAATTACCAAGTTGTTCCTGAATGTGTAATATGTGGATCTAAATTATCAAATAGTTCTATGGTTCCGAGCAAACTCCAACGTCACTTGGTGACTAATCATCCTTCGCTTGCAACAAAAGATAAAAGCTACTTTGAAAAGTCATTATCGTTAAAATTGAAACAAGTAAAAGTTTTTGAAAAACAAATCAGTGTATCAGGAAAAGCTCAACTAGTTTCTTACGAAATAGCTGAACTACTTGCCGTAAAATTAAAACCACATAATTTGGCCGAAGAAATTATATTACCAGCTTGTCGTAAAATTGTAAAAACAATGATTGGTGAATCGGCAGATATTAATCTTTCTAAAATACCACTTTCGAATGACACAATCCATCGAAGAATTAAAGATATGTCGCAAAATATTGAGGAAAATATTGCAAAAACTCTTGGAAATTCAAATTTTGCTCTACAAATTGATGAAACAACAGATATTACAGGGAAAGCTCATTTAATTGCATTCGTTAGATTTATTCACGAAAATGATATAATTAATCAATTTTTATGCTGTCGGGAGTTACATGAATTTACAACTGGGAAAAATATTTTTAATGTAAAAAAAAATTACTTCATATTTAGAAGAAATAAAAGTTTCGTGGAAGTTATGTATTGGCATTTGTACAGATGGTGCCCCAGCTATGACTGGACATCTTTGTAGCACTTGTTAGAGAACTTAGTGGGGATATATTAGTTACTCATTGTGAATCGAACTGGCTTTGGCCTCCTGGCACTAAGGAGGAATCACCGCCAAGTTCTTATTTTAACGCTGGTTTTAATTGTAAGCTTCTTAACTCAGCGAGCTAACTATAACTCATTTAAACTTGCATGATTGCTAATGTCTCGTCTCACTAACTCTCATGACTCAACCTCGTCTCATCAACACTAATGATTCAACTACGTATGCCTTAATAACTCTAACTCTCTTTATTTTCTAAAATCAAGATTATATACATTTCTAAAATTTACATAATTTAACAATAATTAACAAAAGTAAATTTTGCATATTTAAGGCTGGAACATACTCCCCCCGGCCGCTGAACCCTGGTTCAGATTTGAAGGGAAGCGGAGCCAACTTCGTAATAGGTCGTAGGTAGACTCCGGTAGCAGCCCGAACTTGGGCAACTCGCACCTTCTGGTCTTGAAGAACGACAAATACTTCTCTGCAGTCTCGTGTTCTTTATCAGCTGGTCCCAATATGAACACCAGGTCCAAAGCTACAGCAGTGTATTGACTATCTCTGTATTTGACATAGGTTGGTAGTTCAGTCCATTGTTTAGACTTCAGATTCAACTTCCATAAATATTTCGACTCCTTCCCAGCGTGAACAAATACAGCTCTTACCCAATCCTGCACAATAGTAAAGTGATTGATATTTTTTGGATAGCCCTCTTTCTCACCAAGAATCGGAATAGTTGTATAACACCCCCAGGAATCTGTTTGAAGTCGGTAGTTATACAGATTACAGAAGTGTTGTTCCCACTGCATTCGAGGGAATAGTAAAAGTTTCTTGTTGGTATAGCAAATCTGAAGAGAGAGAAATTTCTCTTTCCAAAATATTTTGTCTGATCCAATCAGATGCCAATCTTTGTTTAGGAGATGATAGGAGAAAACCTTGTAAGTAGAGTGGTCGCGGGTCTCTGCAAGCATAAACAAGAACGCCGATGGTGCAAATGTCATTGCCAGGACCAAGAGGTCAGTTAGGGGCGACTTCCTGCCTTTCACTAGAACAGAAGCCCGACCCTCTTTAAGTTTCACTCGGACAATATTGTCGGTGCAAGTTACCTTATTCCCTCTAGAGTGTATTCTCCCTCCTACAAAGTACACCCTTTTATCGTGAGAGGCATAAACGATAGACTTGGAAATAACTATTGGAGCGAAACCATTCACTTTTCTCCAGATCCATTTTTTGTGAGGGATGTGGTATTGGTACAATACCGAGCGGACATTCGGGCCATCTAGAGATTCCACATCTTCTATGAGGAGGTAAAGATGAGTTCCGTCGCCGACAAAGACCTTCGGGTAGCTACATTGGATGGCTTTGGTAACTTCTGGCCACTCTCCATTTTCCTTCAATATGGCGCGGTGGTAGACTGGTAGCCCTTCTAAATCCTCGACTTCTTTGACCGCGGTCTGCCTCTGGAGATTCGCCATTGCCACTGTAGTAGGTGAGAGGAAACCAAGTGGATCGAAAATCCTCGCAATATTGGAGAGAAGATCTCTTTTGGTAACAACTTCTTCAGGAAGAGTTATATTAACTCTAAACGTATCTTGTACATGATCCCATACAATTCCTAAAATCTTGGATATGGCTCCTTTCTCCAAGTTAATTTTCTTCTCTTCGTTCATTTCCTCGACATGAGACACTATCTCGTGGCAATTTGAATTCCACTTTCTTAAGTGAAATGCTCCCTTTTTCATTAAGTCTTTTAATTGGTCTATTAGTTCTTTGGTTTCAGCAATCGTTTGAGCTCCTGTTAGCAGATCATCGACATAGAAATCATTCAAGGTCACCCTAGAAGCCTCAGGATAATTTTGGCCTTCATCTTCTGCTAACTGTTGTAATGTTCTCATTGCCAAAAATGGAGCCGAAGTTGTACCATAGGTAACAGTCAGTAGTCGATAGTCCACCACAGGCTCTTCTGGCGATGGTCTCCACAATATCCTCTGATAGTCCGCATCTTCTGGATGATGAGGCATGTAACAGCATCTGCACAATTCTCGCTTCACTTCTGCAATTGGGACCCTTTCCATGTGGTTTAAGTGTTCATATTCCTTCATGAATCCCCGGTATTGGTCATATAATTTCACATTCTTACACAATTTTCCTTCCAACGAAAGGAACCTTCTTAAAGCTTTTTCTCTTGATTCACCCAGAAGCGGTCGATGTTGTCTGAATGGCAATTTTACCCAATACCTTCCATGGCTATCTCTGCCATGGTTATTCGAAAATAACCTTTCACAATCTTCGTCCTGTGTACAAAGATCTGGTGACGGCACAGATTCAGTTTCCCAGAATCTTTTCATTACGAATTCTAGTTCTGGTTCAGATTGTAAACTCAGGTTACAGACCTCTGTATTACTCTCTGATGTTCCCATGAGTTTTCCTAGAAGTACCCAACCTAGTCTTGTATTAATAGCCATTGGCAATCCTTCTCCGAGAGATATAGAGCCATTCAACATAAGTTCAGTGTATATATCTGCTCCCAATATCATATCTATTGGGGCTTGTATGTAGAACTCTGGGTCTGCCAATTTGAGGTTCTTCAAAGTTGGCCAATTAGGGTCTTTTAACCTGAAGTTCGGAATTTTTGAAGTGAGCACTCCCGTGACTACTGCCTCCACCGAGAATTCCTCAGAATTATTCAGTGGACAAAATGTCACACTTACTGTCGATGAAGAATGCTGCACTGGTGTGTTTCCAACCCCTATAATCATCCGATCTGATTTCCTTTGGACAAGTCCCACTCTTTCGCAGCATCCTTTTGTTATCATGGTGACTTGGGAACCGCTGTCCAGTAGGGCTCTGCAGGTGCATAACTTTCCGAGTCCATTTTTTATCTTGATTCTAGCCGTTGCGAGTAGTACGTGGCTATCATTGCAGTTTGCCTGTTGAGTATTCGTTAAATTGATAGCACTTTCATGTTCCTTCGGAGTTGTGTTCTCAACTTGGGCCGAAGCGCCTTCCGTGCTCGGTTTATCATAATGAATCATCGTGTGGTGCTTTCCCTTGCATACTTTGCATCGTTGGTTCAGCCTACAATTCCATGAGAAATGGCCTTTCCTCAAGCAATTGAAGCACAATTTATGACCTTTTACTACATTTAATTTTTCTTTCAAAGGCATTTTGCAAAATAAGTTGCACATGTATAGTGGATGATGCTTAGATTTGCATAATATGCAAGTGTCCGATTTCTCAATTAGCATCCCGTAGCTTTGGCATTTGGGAAATCTCGATCCGGTGGTTTCTTCCCTTTTTGAACATTCCCTGACAGCACAAGACATGCTTCTTGCATGTCTGGAAATGAACGCTATGAACTTGTCATAAGAAGGAAGAGTGTTGTCCACTGACAGTTCCCAATCCAACCTTAGATTTTCACTCAACTTCTGCTGGAGGAAGTGCACCAGGATCACATCCACTAATTGATTTCTCTTCAATTCCAGCGTTTCTAAGTTTCTTATGGCTTCATTACAAACATCCATGAATTCATGGAGACACTTAGCCGATGGATTCTTAATTGCCCGGAGAGAAAATATTTTTGACACCTGGGCATAAGCTAGCTCTCTCGGGTTATCATATCTTGATAACAGTGTATTCCATGCTTGGCCATAATTTTCACTTAGTAAAGGGAAACCCCTTATTAATCTGGCCGCTTCGCCTTTTACTGCTGAATTCAAATATTGTAACTTCTGTAT
Organism: Cordylochernes scorpioides; assembly: GCA_030710605.1. Taxonomy (NCBI): domain Eukaryota; kingdom Metazoa; phylum Arthropoda; class Arachnida; order Pseudoscorpiones; family Chernetidae; genus Cordylochernes; species Cordylochernes scorpioides. The sequence continues at coordinate 118,019,239 of CP092886.1, read as the reverse complement.
ATTAGTTAACCCTGGATGTGCATCGATGGTGGTGAGGAATAGCTCTTTGAAGTTGATCCAATTGCCTATATCTCCATCATATATCGGTAAGTCAAATTGAGGCAATTTTATATTTGCCTGAGAGCCATTTGGCTTTATGTCCGCCAGTTTGTCTTTGAGTTTTCTCTCATTTTCTATTTTTACCCTCAAGCTTCCAATCTTGTTCATTGAACCATCATATGCCTCACTTTCTTTATCTATATCAACTTCATCCAAAGAAAACAGCTCGTCGTAGAGTTTCTCAATTTTCTCTTTGATCTCCTTTAATTCTTCACCCATTATTTCTAAGCGTATTCTTTCACCTGCCTCAATAATTGAATCCACACTTTCAATAAATCCATCAATTCTCCTTATTTGGCAACTTAACTTTCTTTGGAGGATCCTTTCGTCTCGAGACATTTTGCACTTGTATTCTCACTGAGTTTCCGCCTAAATTTCTTCTGTTTCAAATCCTAATCAGGCTCTTGAGGGACCATGAATCGAACTGGCTTTGGCCTCCTGGCACTAAGGAGGAATCACCGCCAAGTTCTTATTTTAACGCTGGTTTTAATTGTAAGCTTCTTAACTCAGCGAGCTAACTATAACTCATTTAAACTTGCATGATTGCTAATGTCTCGTCTCACTAACTCTCATGACTCAACCTCGTCTCATCAACACTAATGATTCAACTACGTATGCCTTAATAACTCTAACTCTCTTTATTTTCTAAAATCAAGATTATATACATTTCTAAAATTTACATAATTTAACAATAATTAACAAAAGTAAATTTTGCATATTTAAGGCTGGAACACATTGTTTTTTGCATCGAGAAGCACTTGTTACAAGATATTTGCCATCAGAATTGAAAATAGTTCTGGAACAATGTGTTAAAATGATTAATTATATAAAATCAAGACCATTAAAAAGTCGCTTATTTACTAAATTATGTCAAGCTATGGAAGCCAAGTACGAATCCTTGTTACTGCATACGGAAGTAAGGTGGTTATCCAGAGGAAAGGTTTTATCTCGTGTATTGGAATTAAAAGACGAAATGAAAATGTTTTATGAACAAGATAAAAATTATGAATTTGTTCTTTTGTTGGAAGATAAAATATGGTGTACTAAACTGGCTTACTTATCGGATATTTTTGTTATTTTTAATAAAATAAATTCAAGTATACAAGGGCCTAATGAAAATATTTTAACCTCAACCGATAAGCTGGTGGGATTCCAAAAACAAATAACCTTGTGGAAGAAAAAAGCTCAGGAAGGCAATTTGGAAAGGTTTGAGTCAGTTCCAAAAGACTGTTATAAAGATATTAAAATAATTGTTATTGATCATTTAACAGCATTAGAGGAGAGAATTATTCATTATTTCCCAAAATTAGATATACAGAAATATGATTGGGTTCGTAATCCATTTAATATAACTGATACTTCTGTATATGATTTAAATTTAAATGAAGAGGAAGAACTCATTTTGCTTTCAAATAATCGAGATTTAATTTCAAAACATTCAGAGGAATCAATTAATTCATTTTGGATTAATATTAATTGCGATTATCCGCTGATAGCCAAAAGAGCTTTAAATATATTATTACAATTTTCCACATCTTATTTATGTGAATTTGGATTTTCAGCATTAGTCAATATTAAAACGAAAAAGAGAGCAAGATTAATAAATGTAGAAGATAATATGAGAGTGGCATTGTCACATTTACGTCCAAATATAAATGAAATAATGAAAAAACGCCAACCTCAAATTTCGCATTGAATGTATTGCCATAATTTTATATTTAATTTATAATTTGTGTTTAATATATTTTATTAATAAACGTATGTTATTTTTGTAATACATATTACTTTATTTTGGACATTTAATAAAATAATTTTTAAATTGTGCCGCCAAATTTTCAAATCTTTAAAATAATGCCGCAAAAAAAAAAAGGTTGAGAATCACTGCCCTAGATCATTCCATCTCGACCAGAACCATTTCCTGTCGATTGGTTGCTAATGGCTTGCACTCATGCCGTCCGCTAAGAAGACTGCCATTGACCCCACCGAATAGGCGCCAACGTTTGGAATGGTGCCGGGCTAGATCGACGTGGATGACGGAATGGCACAGGGTCGTGTTCTCAGATGAGTCGCGTTTCTGTTTGTCCAGTGATAGTCGCCGTGTACGCGTGTGGCGTCGACGTGGAGAAAGGTCCAATCCGGCAGCAATTGTGGAACGCCCCACCGTGCGACAACGTGGAATCATGGTTTGGGGCGCAATCGCGTATGATTCCAGGTCACCTTTACTTCGTATTCAGGGCACTATGACGGCCCAACGATACGTTGATGATGTGCTGCGACCGATGACACTCCCCTACCTTCACGGGGTACCCAATGCCCTTTATAAGCAGGATAACGCCCGACCGCACACTGCTCGCATTAGCCAACAAGCTCTGCAAGATGTACAGATGCTTCCCTGGCCACCGTACTCTCCTGATCTCTCACCAATCGAGCACGTCTGGGACACCATTGGACGCCGTTTGCATGCCTTGCCACAGCCGCGTTCAGAAGACGAACTGTGGCAAATGGTTGAGAGGCAATGGAGAGCCATCCCTCAGGACGCCATCCGTACTCTGATTGACTCTCTACCTAGACGTGTTGCTGCGTGCATCGCCGTCCGCGGTGGTCCTACTTGCTACTAAGCCGACGCCGTTCTCGCTCTGTATTATGACTATCATTTTGAAATAAAGATCACTTATTGTCCGTCCCTGTCTCTCTCTGTCTGCCGAGTTTCATCACTTTCTGGCCACTATTTCTTTGTGTTCCATTTTCAATGTCACGCAGTGTATAACCTATTACATGCAATACATTAAAAACATTTTTAATTTGATAAAGAGAGAAAAATCAAAAATAAGGAGGATAAGTTTCTTTTATGAACAAACAATCAAGCTTTCGGGCACAAAGATAGAATTGATGAACATATCCGAAATATCAGAAATAACGACCCTAGATCCCTCATAGCCCAACATATTTCAAATACAGGACATACTTTTAATACAATAGAACCCCGTTCACATTTTTCTAACATTCAACATAAATATAAGAGATTGGTTGTAGAGGCGCTACTATCTCTAAAATATAATAGCATCAATAAGCACATTGATATTCCGGATCTTTATAACGAAATATTTTCATAAGCTGTTAATACAACAACTTATTGATTTTTAATTAGCAGATTATACCAAATATTAGCATATTCACATTTCTCCTATTATTTATTTCGTATATCACACATAAAATAAAATTTTATCTCTTAAAAATAATTTGTTAAAGCCTTACACTCGAGACACGAGAGTCTCACTTGATTTACCTGATTCGTACATCAGACATAAAACTTAAAAGTTATCTCTCTAATTTCTAATATTTATTTATTACTTATGCTAATTATTTGTATATATATAGACGGATCTTGATTTTGTATATTTTTATTCCTGTAGAAGGGCGACTTTGTGCCCGAAAGCTTGATTGTTTGTTCATAAAAGAAACTTATCCTCCTTATCTTTGATTTTTCTCTCTTTATCAAGTTACTCCAGAGGATTTTAATTTATTTAACATTTTTAATTTCCAGTTTTTTATTTATTTTTCTCTTATATTCATCCTAAATTGTTCCAACTTACATTTTAATGCATTTTTATGAAATATTATTTTACTTATAGATAAATCGATCTCCATAAAATTTTGAAATGGATTTTTTAAATACACCTATTTTATTGTTGAACTTTAAAAAATAAAGTTCTTACAGTTTTTGTTTGAATCATTTTTAATTTACTTTCAAATATTTTAATAGATACATATATTTTTTAAATTCATCTCTTAATGAATTATTAATTAATTACCTTTTTTTTGTATGTACTTTTTACAAATATTTAAAAATATAAGATAGACCTCATTATTTTTCCTTTATTATTTTAAGAAATTTAACATATTTGATTGCAATTTTTTAAAATAATATTTTCATGCACAAATATCTCCCACCTACTTTGTATTTTAATTGATTTCAACTGTGATATTATAACACTATGTGGCGCTGAGGTTGTGTATACAAAAATGTAATGCCTCGATAAAGGTTGGCGTTCAGCCAGCCGAAATATTGGCAAAATATTTTATTTACTAAATCCAATAAATGCTTTTTTATTATCTAATGAATTGAATATGGATTGCTCTATTTTCAAAACAAATAAAAATATAATATAAAATTTAGATATAGAGAAAATATACACACAAGATATAGCGTGTGTCTTGTAATAAATAGATAAGTATAAAAATATAATGTAGAAATTAGAAATAGAGAAAATATACACACAAGATATAGCCTGTGTCTTGTAATAAATAGATAAGTATAAAGATATCATGTAGAATTTAGATATAGAGAAAATATACACACAAGATATAGCCTGTGTCTTGTAATAAATAGATAAGTATAAAGATATGATGTAGAATTTAGATATAGAGAAAATATACACACAAGATATAGCGTGTGTTTTGTAATAAATAGATAGAAGTATAAAATATAATGTAGAAATTAGGTATAGAGAAATTGAACACACAAGATAGAGCGTGTGTCTTGTAATAAATATATAAGTATAAAAATATAATGTAGAATTTAGATATTGATAAATTATACACACAAGATATAGCGTGTGTCTTGTAATAAATATATAAGTATAAAAATATAATGCAGAATTTAGATATAGAGAAAATATATACACAAGATATAGCGTGTGTATTGTAATAAATATATAAGTATAAAAATATAATGTAGAATTTAGATATAGAGAAATTATACACTCAAGATAGAGCGTGTGTCTTGTAATAAATAGATAAGTATAAAAATATAATGTAGAAATTAGATATAGAAAAAATATACACACAAGATATAGCGTGTGTTTTTTAATAAAAGATAAGTATAAAAATATAATGTAGAATTTAGATATTGATATATTATACACACAAGATATAGCGTGTGTCTTGTAATAAATAGATAAGTATAAAAATATAATGCAGAATTTAGATATAGAGAAAATATATACACAAGATATAGCGTGTGTATTGTAATAAATATATAAGTATAAAAATATAATGTAGAATTTAGATATAGAGAAATTATACACTCAAGATAGAGCGTGTGTCTTGTAATAAATAGATAAGTATAAAAATATAATGTAGAATTTAGATATAGAGAAAATATACACACAAGATATAGCGTGTGTTTTGTAATAAAAGATAAGTATAAAATATAATGTAGAAATTAGATATAGAGAAATTATACACAGAAGAAATAGCCTGTGTCTTGTAATAAATAGATAAGTATAAAATATAATGTAGAAATTAGATATAGAGAATATATACACACAAGATATAGCGTGTGTTTTGTAATAAATAGATAAGTATAAAGATATAATGTAGAAATAAGATATAGAGAATATATACACACAAGAAATAGCCTGTGTCTTGTAATAAATAGATAAGTATAAAGATATAATGTAGAAATTAGATATAGAAAAAATATACACACAAGATATAGCGTGTGTTTTGTAATAAATAGATAAGTATAAAATATAATGTAGAATTTAGATAGATAGTTAATTAAACATATTTGACATTTTTATAACATACAGATATTATATTTCGGGAGGTTTCGGTATAAATTTCCTGATACACTAACCCTAGCTTTAACCTAAACTATCCTATTATAAACCTAAATTTACCTAAACCTTATCTAATCTTGAATTGTTTTACCTTTTAATAGTTTGGTAACAATTCACGCACACACACTATATTAAGGTTAGTATAGTATTGTCTTTCGATTAGAGATAAAGATAGAGAGACCTCTTTATTATTGCTACCTTTAAAACAATAAATTTACTATTTTAAAAATTATATTTATTTTGGTTAAATTTTTCAAATTCCAAAGTATATTTTAATGCTTGTAATATTCCAAAATATTACGGATTTCAAATATTTAAAGCTAGTATTAGTTGATTTAATATTATAAAATTGTAGATTTGATGTATATTTAGATTTAAAATATATAAGTTTTAAACGAATATATTAATTAAAATTAAAATCTATTTTCAAATTGAAGAATCATAATAAATTAAAATTAACTAAATGTGCGTGAATTATTGCAATTTCTGCCCACAAATGAAGGGATTTAAATGATGAGTAAAATAATGATTAAATTCAAAATAGAAGGAACGAAAATAAATGTTAAGTATTGTCCTTACAAAGGATAGACTAAACAATCAAAATTTCGAAATGTCTATTCTATACAATATTAATGAAAAACACTCTTATGGTTTTCAATAGTAATTGATTTTTTCTTTTGCAAATTATAATATTATAAGATATATTCATTTTTTCAAAATAAATTTAATTTTTAAAGTAGGTATGTACCTTTTGTATATCTGTACATTCTATAAGTAATTGTTTAAGGATCATTGTAGCAAAGTATTTATTGTTTTATTAGCAGAGTATAATTTTTTATATTCATATTTTGCTACTCTGTAAGCTTCCTTCATCGCTTATCTTTTGTTTACCATTCATAGTTTATTCTTGCCTTAAATAAATTGCTGTGTCATCCTGAAGTTTGTCTTTCCTAAATTTCCAAGTAGAAATATTAATTTCATCGTTTTAAAATCCTCAATAAGAAGTTATTTATATAGCATATTACGGGGGATTGGAACAGGGATTTCTACCTTCCGTATGACTTAATAGCTCCCCTATATTCGTGAAAATTTGAATATATTATTTGTATCATTATATAACTCTTTGACCTTGTAATTAATCTTATTATCGATCTCTCATTTACTACAAATCAAAGCTATAAATAGCATGATTGCACCTTCTGTACCTTTCCAATAGATATGGTAAAATATTGGCAGATTGGGTTCAGAAGTTTATAAGCCAACATTGAAGATATCTACATCCATAACCAAGTACTCGGTTATAAACATATGTTATAATATACTTACATACACTATAAACATATGTTATAATATACTTACATACACTATAAACATACGTTATAATATACTTACATACACTATATACATATGTTATAATATACTTACATACACTATATACATATGTTATAATATACATACATACACTATAAACATATGTTATAATATACTTACATACACTATAAACATATGTTATAATATACATACATACACTTTATACATATGTTATAATATACTTACATACACTATATACATATGTTATAATATACTTACATACACTATAAACATATGTTATAATATACTTACATACACTATAAACATATGTTATAATATACTTACATACACTATATACATATGTTATAATATACTTACATACACTATAAACATATGTTATAATATACATACATACACTATAAACATATGTTATAATATACTTACATACACTATAAACATATGTTATAATATACATACATACACTTTATACATATGTTATAATATACTTACATACACTATATACATATGTTATAATATACTTACATACACTATAAACATATGTTATAATATACTTACATACACTATAAACATATGTTATAATATACTTACATACGCTATAAACATATGTTATAATATACTTACATACACTATATACACATATGTTATAATATACTTACATACGCTATAAACATATGTTATAATATACTTACATACACTTTATACATATGTTATAATATACTTACATACACTATATACATATGTTATAATATACTTACATACACTATAAACATATGTTATAATATACTTACATACACTATATACACATATGTTATAATATACTTACATACACTATAAACATATGTTATAATATACATACATACACTTTATACATATGTTATAATATACTTACATACACTATATACATATGTTATAATATACTTACATACACTATAAACATATGTTATAATATACTTACATACACTATAAACATATGTTATAATATACTTACATACACTATAAACATATGTTATAATATACTTACATACACTATAAACATATGTTATAATATACTTACATACGCTATAAACATATGTTATAATATACTTACATACACTATATACACATATGTTATAATATACATACATACACTATATACACATATGTTATAATATACATACATACACTATAAACATATGTTATAATATACTTACATACACTATAAACATATTATGATGCATTAGCGCGCCATCTGTTATCAATTGTTATCTTTAGTCTATTTAAATCGATTGTTTTCTTTTTTGGCCGAAACAAAACTTTTAGTAAATACGTAATCAAGTCTTTAATTTTCTTTTTTTCTTTACGTCTCAAGTAATTATTTATTTCTAAAGTTATTTTATGTCTTAAAAAGCGAAGTGCTATTTTCAAAGAGAATCTTCAAATCATTATTATATATATATTAATTTATTTATTTTATTTAAATTACTATCAGAACGCTCGCACACAATTAAAGCTAATAGTCATCTTTAATAGTTTTATTGTATTCTTTACACAAAGGTTGACATGTGCATAACATTGGAAATTTACTGATATTAAAAATTAGTAAATAATTCCTATCTCAAAATTATATAACATATAAATACCAATTTTGAAAATAGAGCAATCCATAAATCTTCAATTAAAAAGATATATATTGAATCAAAATATCATTGATTTTTATTAGTGAAATAAATGATATTTTGATCCAATATATGCCTTTTTAATTATAAATACCTATTTCTTCAAATAAAAGACACTTCGGCCAGTGAATCTTTTTATTGTCTCGACGTTTCGACAAAAATCTTTTGTCCTCGTCAGGAGCGAACAAAAATTAAAACATTAAGCAAAGCGTTAGAAATGCATTATATTCAGGACATAGGCCAGATTGGAATGATATTGAGATATTTCATAGGAATATAAAATTTAAAAAAGAAAGATTATTTTTAGAGGGATGGGTATCACGGTAAATGGGGAAAAGATCTATGAATATATTTGAAGATATTCCGCAACAGTGTACAATTCGTTTTTAAATTTAAAGATTAGTTAAAATGGTAGGTATAAATTGTAAATAATAGAAATATATTTATTTATACTATTGTGAAATCTTTGTAAATATTATTTGATTTTTATATTTATTTTTGTTTTATAATTTCTCATTATAAATATTTAAATAATTTATTTAAAAGATCATAGTCTTTTGTGAGTTAAATATTTGTTTTTGACTCGTGCTTTAGATGTTGTACAAAATTTCGAATATCGCGTGAGAACGCCCTTGCAGCCTTAGAATATTTTCTAACGCTTTGCCTAATGTTTTAATTTTTGTTCGCCCTTGACGAGGACAAAAGATTTTTGTCGAAACGTCGAGACAATAAAAAGATTCACTGGCTGAAGTGTCTTTTATTTGAAGAAATATGAATGCCGGCCAGGCAGCCTCTATCTTTACGATAAATATCTATGTAAAGCGATTCAATAGTTGTCCATATATATAATATACGCGATGTATACACCGGGCAGGTTAGAAGTATGCGGCTGCTGCGCAGCTGTATCATGTAAATAGGCAGCTGCGCCATGTTACATATAGACAGCTGCAACATGTGCATTGTAAAATTAGCCGAGTTTCATAATATTGCCATTATATACGTCACATTGATAATGGGAACTTCCTTTCAAAAAACTTGGGCGTTAAAAACAAACTTTCAGAATTCTAATTTTTCCCAAAGTTATAACTGTTCGGAAATGGTGTTCAGATCACATTTCATATTTTGATATTAATATTCAAATTTATTATTACTATAAAGTTGGTGTTTTATGATATAGGAAAAAATGAGGCGTATAGAGCAATAAAATCAAACTGGAAACATATGGCGCGCTAATGCATCATAATATATTTGTTCTAATAAAAGACACAAATTGATGTTTGCGGAAGAGCGATTCTTCGAGGCATGTTATATATTTATAATTATATGTAATTCTGCTGTCCTCAAAGCTTATGCCTATAGTTCATCTGAAATACCCATTCCAAGAGTCTAGCATCAGTATCACTATAAAAAAAGATCAAAAATGCAATATAACAGCGGTATGGTAGATTAAACTGTCGAAACCGCTGGGAGGGTACACCACTGATGAGCCAGGGCCTCCCATTATTTTTTTCATTGCAGCAAGGGCAATAGAAATTGTTTTATTTTTAGAAGAATCATACGCGTCAATAATAGTATCGAATTTTCATATCAATAGGTCGTTGATTCCCGTTCTATATTCACACAATAGGTGTTTCAAATTTTATTCCTAAATCGATGATTGATTAGCAATTATGTGATTGAATGACATTTCACGATGGCCTCCACATATGTTGATACTATTAACGTTTCTAATTTTGATTATTAATTTAATTAATTATTAATTAAAAATATAATTTTAGTTGACTGCGGGATAAGTAATATACTCAATTAATAGATATTTGTGTTTTAAAAGTTCAATTAGTTCTCTATTATTATATAATTTAATAAAGGTTTTATATAAATATATATAAACTCATTGGACAAAACATAAGGAAGTAGAAAGTCTTTGATGTTGCCGGCCGACAGTTTTTTTTTTTGAAGAAGGAGACAATTTTGTCCACACTTGGTTATCTTGTAGGTCTTCAATAAAGGCCACTACCTTTAACACTATCCTTCATATATACGACTACAGACTTCTCTCTCTACGAAAAAACGTTTTTTCGTTTTTTGTAAATATCACTATTTCATTCTTTGGTTTTCATTAGTACATGTGGCTAGATATTCATTAGCGAAAGGTGCCTCTCCCTGTTAAAAACGAAAATGCTTTAATTTATTTTTTTTATAAAAAGACAAAGTTATTTCGCTAACGAATACGATCCCTTATTATTTTACATCCTCCCATTACTTCCACCTTGATATATTTCACATATTCAATTTATAAGGCGATTTTTATATTTTTTAAAGTGATTTTCAGGGTGTAATTTAAATTATTATTCAACACATGTCAATATATATATATTAATAAGAAATTATTTCGTATGCTAAAAATGATTAAATGTCTTTTTAAAATGGGGCAATTTGAAATTATAAAACACTTTTTGATTTTATATGATCAAATATTGTTCAGATATACAAGTCATTATTAAAATAATTTAGGATATTACTGACCTAAATTTACACTTCCAGATAGATATACTCTAAGAGGATGCTATTTATTTTAATAAAAAGAACAAAGATTCTCTCTTTATCGTCGCGTAGGTAAAGTTCTATTTTAGGCGTCTTCACAGCATCCGGTTTTATTCTAATTGTCATTCTGGGCTAATAGCCTCCTGATGTTAGTGTGTTCCCAGTAATTACTTATGAGGCCTCGTCACCTTTCAAATTTGTATTGAGTGATTATCATAGCTAGCAATGTCAATTATCGTACAGATGCCTATAATTGTATTGACTGGAAGCCTTACAAATTGTTTACAACACAGATTCAATCAATATCTTGTTATCTATGTTATTTTAATGGTTATAATTCTAACAATATATTAATCAATTTTGATAATATGTGTGTAAATAAACTTCATTTCTTGTATAATTATTGTTTTAAAATTTAAATTTAAATAACTTTAACTCTCTCTTTAAAACTAGAAATAATTTGTATATATATATTTAAAAACTATGTACATAAAATGTTTAAATATTTACACGAAAATATCCACATTGTATATAGCCCGTCTTTTGTAATAAATAAATATATTTTGAAGATGATAAATTTTGGTTTTTATATTTTTTACCACTGAGAGATTACACAACACTCTGATATGGTTAATAAATAATTTTGATTGATCTATATTTTGTGCTTTGTTTGAAACTGAACTGATTTAACTAGGATTAGGCGCCCTATACAAGCATGGTTGAACCGCCTCTGGACCGCGCGAAACTGATTCCATATTCGGCTTGTACCCTATACCTTTTTCTGTAGGTAAGGCGTTTCCTTTGTTTTGTATTATTCATTGAGAATATTATTGGTGAAAAATAATGTGATCGTTTCCCCTTTCTTTCCATACTCATATGACATTGACGACTAATAGTTTCATTTACCTTTCGAAGCTGTTTCCAACTTCAAGTGCAATTGTAGCTTTCCTCCAAATTATGATGCAGTTGAAGACTTTTCCTGATCTTTATTCGGCCCCGTCATGGCTCAACCGCTCTAGGGCCTTGTCCAACCTCGGACTCTCGCTTATCGAATTCGGACCTTATAGAAATATATATAGTCACCACAGACTCTCTGTAGTTTGAAACGATTTCTCTTTACAATATCTAATTGCTGAATAGTTGTGGAGATGTTGTGACCGACACACATGTCAATTTCTATTTTCAATCTTATTTTAAATCGCGCCACAGTGTTTCAGTCGCTATATTTTCAGAAATTCACTGATATTCAGATCGCAAATCCTTAGCGATTTAATCTGAAAATATCTTGGTATATTCATTTTAAAGAGAATGGAATGACTTCCATAAAATGGCATACCTAGAGAAAAATAATGTCATTATTGCGCTGGCTGAAAAATATAAGAAGACGCAACAAACCCCGTAATCACCAAGAATCTAAAATATATTCCGTTTTGTTGTTGTTGTTGTTGCTTATTCCTTAGTCGATTAAGCTATCTAAATTAGGTCCCATTGTCCCAGATTATATATATTCTTTTTTAAAATGAGAAAGGTGGATCGTTGCCCTTCGATAGAAAGAGAAAAAAAAACGTTTGTGCGGTTGAAACATAAGAAGGGGGTAGATGTAAGTTAAATTGTTTCAATAGAGGATTGTGAATAATAAGCAACACCACACAATATATCTCATGAATCCAGTTTATCTCCCTTAAGCATCATAATTACTCATAGGACTTTATTTATTTTCAGAGACACAATGTGTATTTTGGTTTGTTCACGTGTGTGTGTGATAGTAAAGAAGTATATATCTAAATATATATTAATATGGAATCATTAAGGACATTATTACTGGTAAAAAACACCAAATTTCTCAATATGAGGAAAATAATTGCATTCAATTTAGTGTTTTGTAGTATAAACTATATTAAGAATATATATATATTCAGTCATGATATCACTATAATGAAAATATAGTGAAATATAAGCAAAAGGTAAAAATCAAGCCATCAAGTTCTGCTCTGTGATGATAGGCACAGAAAGAGCGTGGGCAGAGCCAGCGATTAAAAGACGGCATTTATTGGGCAAGCTTACCTTTCTTCGAGAAGTTATTGTATTGATTTTCAAATTAAAATAGCCGTTAATGGAATCTCCTTTTTAAAAATAGATATGTTTTTAATGGAATTTGATCCCTTTCTAAACCTTTAATTTTATTGAATTTTAAATGAAAGAAATATAAGTTTTTGGTCATTAATTGAGATATAAGACCGTAGGAATTGTTTGACACTAACCACGCATTGATTCATTCGCGGTGGTGTCCAAGGTCAAAAGGTAATTCGTGCGTCAACATATTGTTTTCACACTCTCTAAACGTGATAGAAAAATAAAGAAATTCATTTATTTCAATATCTCGACAATATTGGATTTCTGTACAATTCGTTAATGACGAGCACCTGGGTCTTCAGACCCGTGTTATATATTATATTTAACCTTTGAGTATATATTTTTGAAATTTAATTTTTACTTTATTATTTTGAAAAAAATCAAATTTTATAGGTAACGTTTGGTTTATAACTTCTTAGATACCTATAGTCTCTAGCTGAATGCTATAAACAGAAAATTGCTTGTGAAATAAATGAGCTGAACTTGGAAAACGACTCGCGATAAAATTTATTATTCTCCTACGACAGAGTTCGACATATAACGGTTCATTGTTTATTCCAATTAGAGAGAGATTTAAAGTTCTAATAGATTCAATTAAAGGGAAATGTTTAATACGAACATATATCGGTAGAGGCAACATAAAGATTTGAAGTTTACATATGATTAATCAAAATTCACCATTAGAAGCTTTCTAAATATTTGACCAAATTGCGTTAGTCATTCAAGTATAACTCTTCGAAAGTATTTATTGTTACATTAATGAGCGCAAGCTCCACAGAATATTCCCCCATTCGTACAAGATCAACACTCAAGATTGGACAACTTTTCATTTCTTACATCGAACATTTATGTCTTGAATAATTGCAGACCATCTCTGCTCCTATCTAAAGGAAACATGGCATCTTAATACGTGAATGCCCAAAGTTATATAGGAGCTCGTAACACACTTAAAATATGTCACATAGAATGTAGACTCTATGGTCGCAAGGTAGACTGTACGCCTTCTTCAACAAGAAACTCCTATCTTCTCCTCGACCTACACAGATCCACTTTGACTACTACTAAGCCCCTAGTTGATATGAAGGGCAGCCATATTGATAAGTATATCTATATTGATATTGAAGCATATAACACTATATCATATGTATTTATTTCAAATATATATATCTATTGTCGCTTTACAATAAATACTTTATAATAAACATAATTAGCCTTATATGCTGGCGATGAAATAGTATACCGCATGTAAAAGGCTTGCTCATCTCTTGGAAGACTTATTTTTTTTTTAATTATATATCAATATATTCTCTAATTCGGATATTTGTAAATATAAAGTAAAACTTTATATTATATAGGGTAAAATCTGCACTTGTATATTCAAAGTGCTAACCACTGATTATTTTTGCGTAAAATCTATTGTGTTGTTGTTGGGTCCAAGATGTCTCAGATGTCCCCATGCTTCTCTATCACAGTAGTCGCAATCTTCATTATCTTGGGTGTGTAAAGCTGCTGCTATAAGTCCATGTCAATTTTCTGCAAGGCTGTGGCCATTGCTGGGCATGATAATATGTGGATAGGCGTTAGTTCTACCACAGGCCAATTGTTGCATGTCCTGTAGGTTCTTGTGCCATCATTTTTATTCCTTTATAGTGTTTCGCTCTGAGTCTTGTTATTTTTTGTACTTCTTCTCTCAGAGTTTATTTAGCATATTTGATCTTTTCTTATTTTTTGTTGAATTATTTTGTATTTTGACGTGACAACGTCTTAAATTAGGTTGCGGCTGGGAGTCACTTATGAAAAAGTGTAACGCCAGGTAACGTTACGATGAGTCACCGAACGAGAGTGCTGCGCGTGCAGCTGCGCGCGCAGCGCTAGAGAATTAGGCGCATTGAATCGGCGCATGCTTGTCTCTGTCTTTGTCTTTCTCGAACGTTCTTGGCGTTGGAAAAACAAGAAAGCGTCATAATACAAGTTCACACGTGTGGTTAAAGTATCGTCAGCTGTGTCTGTAGTGAAAATGTGGAGTGCTTAGATTCGTCATTTACAACAACTACAACAATAAAGGTAAATAATTGTACACTGATATTTCATTATCGTAAACTATGATTGATTGATTAATTGTTAGATTGACACAAAAGTTGAGAAACTGAGTTTATAGGTTATGTCATACTATTGATAAATGTTGACAGTGTTAAGTAAATTATTAGTTTAAAATTAATTAATTAATTAATTATTATTTTACAAATTTTAAATAGTTTCAAATTTATTTAGCAAAAATTTGAACCTTCGATCTGAATAAATGTTTTGATTTTCGAATTGATTCTTTAAAATTACAAATATTAAGAAAAAGTGGCAGATATAAGAAAACTTTATTTAAACTGTGTTGAGCAAGAATTTTAACATCTAATTTAAGTAAATGTTTTAATTTTCAACTTCATCATTTACAATTACAAATTTAATATAATTTCAAATTTATTTAGCAAAAATTTGAACCTTCGATCTGAATAAGTGTTTTGATTTTCAAATACCAACGCGGCTGGTGGAGTGGCGATCTTTCGTAAATTATCATCGACATCTACGGCGGAAGTGTTCCAAGTTGCGATTACAGACGTAACTCGTGTCATTAAAACCAAGGGTGACATGTGCATGACTGAAGTTACTTGCTTCGCCGCTAATACTAGCTTCAAGTTTATACTCGGTGCTGTATATATTCATCCAGGAGCTAGTATGCAGGATATTGGAATGTTACTATGGCAAGGACTCGGTCCGTACATTCACAACAGCCAGTACGTGCCACCGTTCGTGCAAGTTGATTCTAGTATACCGATTCTTCTGTGTGGTGATTTTAACAAAAACGTAAAGCCTGACAACTCGTTTCTCAATTTCATGAAAAATACGTATAATCTTGATTGCGTATCAAACGTTTCTAAGTCAACTACGTTAAAAGGAACAACTATCGACTTGACTTTCGCAAGACACATTACAGCAGAAACACTTCCTTTCATTTCATATTTCTCCTATCATCGTCCTATCCTCAACAAAATCACTCAAATAGGAATTAGTTAAGTTTAAGTTTACATGTACAATGTTTTAGTAAACAAAATATATTTCTATAGTTAAAATTTGTGCAATTCTTATTTTCATTCAATTCCTTGTTCCTATTGTGCAATTTAATTATATTCATATCAATAAATATTCTACCGTTGTCACGTAAAATCTTCGCCCGTAAAACCGACTTTACAGGCAACCATTGTTTTTTTTCAAAGCGCATCAGCATAAAATACTGACATTTGACATCTATTGTGTGTAGTCTTATAAAGACATCGCACGGTTTAATTAGAATTAGTTTCAAAATGAAATTTTAAAGTTGTATGTTTTTATTTTTATTTATAATAAAACTACACATGGCGCTCACAGGCCATGATAATCATTGTGAGGGGTTAACAACTGTTTTTATGATATATTCGTGTAAACATGTACAAATCACATATAGAATTTGAAATTTCAATTTTCACACAATCTCCTTTTTATATTATTTAGTGCAATTGTTGGTTTTAACTTGCGCAGAAATGGGAAAATTTGAGCAAGATCTGTTAAGAAAAGTGTTCAATCTAAGTTTCAACTATGCTCTTGATTTATATTTTTACTCCTCGTCCATAGAGCAACTTCATTGATTTTAAAAAAGGGAAGGTTAATTGTGAATCTGGCAGCGTTTGTCTGTAAACGGGCAGTAGGAAAGCCAAAGGATCATTTCTCTGCAGACAAAGTAGTCCGTCAGTCCATCTCACCAGTCCGATCAATCTCCCGTTCTAATGACGTCAGTTCCCTCCGTAGCACGACCTTAGTTTATTCCAAATAAAGTTGGAGGGATTTGGAGGTTTTATCTGAAATACACGTTGTCTTTCAAAGTCCTACGGGAACTAAGGGGCAGAGATCAGATAAAAATGGGGAAAAAAGTTTAAATAGAGAGAGAGGGATTTATAAAGATATCGGTAAATCTTATCTGCATTTCGCATGTGGTATTCATATTAGTTAGAATAGAGAGTTGTTTATATATATATATATACGTTATATAATTTTTAAAAATTTATAGAAATGTCATAAATATAAATATTTGTAAATATTATTTTATTTTAATCATCTTTCTAAAATAACTCTGTTATTCTTTGACCACCAGATGGCGCCACTTTAAAAAATCATTTTAAATTTACATAGTTTGTAACATTATATATATATATATATAATTTCTTGCTTAATATCTCTGCAATCATTTTTTAATATGAAGTATATATATACTAGTTGTATCTTTAAAATAAATAATGAAATCACTAGTATATATAAGATAAAGGAAGCTTTTTTAGACAGAATAGACGGCAAAGCTAAGCGCCATCTATTGTACGTCTCGGAAAACTAGCAGACTCGGGTTAGTGACAAATAATTTGTCACCGACAAATGTCAGCAAGTTTTCGGAGACGGGTCAATAAATTGCGCTTAGCTTTAGCGTCTATTTTGTCGGAAGAGGTGACCTTTATTTTAATAGATCAATTCTCTCCCGGCAAAATATCCATCTATATATACTCTAGTAGTGTATATAATATTCAAATTAAGTAATCATATGAAGATTACATATTCGGTTATAGGAAAATTGCAATTTACTTTTATAAAATATCAAAAAACCTCTTGCTCAATAAGTTTCTTTATTAAAAAAGAAGATTATTGCGCAAGATTTTGATATTTTATAATATAAATATATAGAGAAGCTTTATAAACCGAACTACCAGCAAAGTGTTATGTCGAATCTTCTGATAATGGAGGTTTGATGTTTTATTTAATTTAAGAGAGAAGTTGGGTTTATTTGAAAGGTGAAACATAAATGTTATTTATTTTTCTCATCAATAAATGGCCTAGAAATGTCTTATACTTAATCTATACTTATATTCGAGAGTATATATATATATATATTATCCTAATATCAACCCTTTAATGATATAGTATATATATGTGTGTGTGTGTGTGTGTGAATAATTATGTATGGTAATGATATAAAAACATTTATCTTCAAGCATAGCTTCAGAAAAACCTTTCCTAAAGTAAATGATGTAAGTAAACTCTATAGCCTGTATTTAATAAAAGTTTTTTTCATTATTTTGTTATATGCGCAATATTATAAAATCAAATGTATGTACTTATGTATATATATGTGTGTGTGTATATATACACTCATGGACAAAACTTAAGGAAGTAGAAGGTCTTTGATTTGCAGATTGCCCGTTTTGTTGAAGGAGACAAAGACACATTTGTTCACACTTGGTTATTTCGTATGTCTTCAATGAAGGTCACCGTGTAACAAATGTGTTTCAGAGTTATTGTCTGCATCCCGATATACATGCTAAAAGTTACAAACTTCTTGAGTTTTGTTTATGTGTATATACGATTGAAAATTTCGCTGAGGGGAAATTGATCTATGGAAATAAAGGCCGCCTTTCCCGTCAAAATAGATGCTAAAACTAAGGTCATTTATTTGATATAGTGATTTATTTAATTTATGATTTAGAGCACAATAGTCATGATTAGATTTTTATAATTTGGCTCTAGCTGCTAAAACTAAGGTCCATCTATTGATTGTCTCTGCAAGATGGCACTTAGTACGAGCGTCTATTTTGACGATAGAAGTGATTTTTATAAATAGAATTAAACTCTATAAATTATCTGCTCATTAACATTCTGGCCCCTGTAGCCCAGGGTTATATTAATTACTCCTATTTAGAGACAGACTGACAGTGTAAAAAAGAATATAAACATTTGATTGGTATTTGAAAAACATATGTATTTCCTAACAATGTGCATCATTGTTCTCCTATATGCTATTTACTCTACAAATATACAACAACAACAAAGTCTTTATTTAGGGCCTCTCGCCCAATACAGGATTCGCCAGTTCACAAGGGATGGGGAGAACACTGTGTGGCCTTACTCTACATATATACATCTTCATTGTGGCAATAATATTAATCCATAAAAGTGACCATTTAAGAAAATTATTTCTTCTTTTACGTTCAATAATTATTTCCCCCCCTATATATATAATGACAAATATATAAATACAAGAATACCAGAAATGACCCGGTTTTTTCTCTCTGGATAAATTTATTTATCTATCAATAATGATATCGGTTTGAAAATGGACATTTGGAGATCCAGAAAGACCTTTGTGACAAATGCGCATTCAACAAATTAATGAGCATGCAAATCCATGTTCTCGTTGAGTTTTGATAGATCACCTGAAGTATTGAAATAATTTTCGACTTTTTTCTTCAATGTGTTTAGTACTTTCTTTGATTCTCTGCAATTTAGAGAGGAGTTGGTATTTATCCGTGGATTTACCGATCAGTAAATAAATGTGATTTTGCAAACATACAGTTCTTTTTTCTCGTTTTTTCTCTCTTTCTCATTGTTAATATGATATTATTATTCTATTCATTGCCTAAAGTTATTGTTTATATATGTATAGACAAATGTAAAGGCATACATGTATGACAGCGTAAGTGTCCCTAGGGGGACAAAGCGCTTTAAATTGAAATAAATGTGTTAGGTGTTTTAGATAAAAACTTACTTTTATATAATGTGCTCACAGTTAGCCTCGTGGGAATATTCTAGTCTGGGAAACCTCAAGGTAAATAGCTCTTCACATATTTGGTGATCGTTCTATTTCGTCTCTGAGCGGTTATCTTCTGTTTTTCAGGTTCAGTAGCCCCATGTCGTTACTGAAGTACATCTCAATGTATTCTGTTTTGACACATGCACACAAGGGAATGTTCAACATCTATAAACAAGTTTATTACATTTGCTTTTATACTGGAATATTTCTGTAGGATGCTTCTACAGTTAAATATTTACATTTTTATAAAAAAAATGTGGTAAAAAACATGAGAAAACCCTTTTTTTTAAGTGAATAATTTGTGAGAGGGGGATTGCCTAAAAATTGAGCATATATTTTTTTACATAGCCAATATATATATATATATATATATATATATTAATAAATATATATACTTGGAAATTAATGATGTTTTCGAAAAGTAAATCACTTTTCTTTATAAAAGAATATCAATAAATATTTCTAAGTGATTTAAGATAAAGAAAAGTGTTTTTCCCTACCTAAAAATATTAATTATCCCCTATATTAATATTACATAAATCCAAATATGCTTCATATTTTCATTTGAAAATGGATTGCTCAATATTTATTATATATATTATGTATACATTCTGATAATATCAATAGACAAAATTAAAAATGATATTTTCACATTAAAATAAACCTTTAAGAGTGTACATATAAAAGTATATTGGAAACATTTTAATTGTAATGATAACAAGGTTTTTTTTTTCTTTCTATTCATAGTTAGGGCCGCTGAGCCCTAGCTGTGTGGTCCATCAGATGGAGATTTAACTGTTAGTTTATCCTGGAACGGAATTGACTTGAGTACTGTTGAATAAATGATTACTGGAGAAAAATATTTACTTTAGAATTTCTGCGTTTATAAAGTGGTTGGAAAACATTCTAAAAGATATTTAGTTATTTATCCAGTAGAACATTAGATCGTCCTACGGATGGCTCGAGGAGGAGAACCGACCCTGAGTTTATTGACAAGTTTATAAATCGTTGAGATATCTCCTTGGTTTGTTTCCGAGTCTTGGTTCTTCTTCACGGCGCTAGATTACGTATAACACGTCATTATATTGAAAAACTTTCAAAACATAGAGAATTATTCAGAGCATGCTCTACACAGTGCTCTATACTGTGTATAAAAACCAGAGGTATTCTCTAGAAATATTACTGCATTATAGATGGAGGTTTTCAGGACGTATTCAGTATCAGATTGACACCTCGCAAATAGAGAGTCTTCATTTTCACATACTTCATGGCAAGTATATTTCACCCCTTCGTCAAGATTGACTAAATTAACGCTATAGTTTTAATAGATTATAGTTTCCATTTTAGCCAATAATGACGAGGTTGAATGATATCAAAATAAATATTGATGAATAAAAATATTTTATAATAGCGAGACGTGAACCTTAAAATAAATAATTTTATTGTTTTATTTCCTCCAGGGTAAGATTGACTCGGTGACATGACAGACGTTATAAATGGTAAATTCTTCACAATTACAATTAAAACCGATCTTCCTTATTCCCTATATATACAATTCGAAAAATATTGCTAGTCCCAGACACATCAGTAGTGAGTAATACCAGTAGTTTTGACAGTTTTATCAATCGTTATGAATTGAATATCATCAACCTAGGGCCATCTATCTCTTAAAATGTGAGAAATAATATTTTACTCTATATATACATTTTGATATATATATATATATAATATATTCCAATATATACTATATTTTCATATATAACATAATTGGTGTTACAGCCCAAAAATGTAGATACAATTTAACTCGCCAGTTTGACCATCATGCAATACAATAATAATGTTTGATTGAGAGTCCGCTGGTGTCATGAAAGGACAAAGGGTCCCCGAATACAGACCGGTAACCGTCGGATAACAGACAGTTCATTTCTGCCTCTCATTTAGATCAGACCTACTGGACCTTATTTGCGTCTTTGGCGCTGGCTTCTCTCTGAGGGGCATCCAACCTGCCTCGTCCTTTTGTGTTACTCATTGACGCCTGAAACCACAGTGGCCCCAAGAATACAATATAATTGAAAACCTTTTAACAGACCTCTCTTAATATATATCTAATAGAATTGTAAAAGGAGAGCATGGCTTATCAGTGATGGAACATCCTAGCGGTTTCCACAGTTTAATATCCAGACCGCTCTACTATTGGATCAGACTGAATTTCTTATATATATATATATATAACCCTGAATTTGTTATAGAATATAGTAAATGGATGTTTTATGTTAAAATTTAGGACTGTCAAAATATATAATATTTTATTTCCATTGCATTATAAGGGCTGTGGAAAAAATACCGTTTAATCATATATCTTTTACAAGTATGAAACATTCAAAAATCATTTCAAAAATTTCATAATAGTATTTAGCTGTGTTGGGCATATATAATCGATTTAGAGGTATTCTTATTGTGAAATGTAGCTAACTTATCGACATAAACTTTTGGTACTGTGCCAAAACCTTCAACCGAGTTCACTCAATATTTCTTATCGCAAATATGTAAATTTTCTTTCTAAGTTCATCGATACCACTGACCTACATTCAATTGTTGTGTAAAAGGTTTTGCTATGGCTTTTTTAAGGTAGAGAAGTGTCCGTTATACCATATTTTTGTTAACCATACTCGTATTTTATATAAATATATGTATTTGAGGCATATATTTGATATTGTGATATATTTTTTATTGAAAAAATAATTTATATAACAATATAAAATATTCCTTATACATCTGCCCTTCAATAGACATTTAAAATCCTTTTAAAATTACAAAGTTTCTTTTTAAAAACTTTGTCAATAATTCATTGGAACCTGTCTACTATATACGTCCTTCAGTCTAAACCAATATTGTATCGGACTTAAGTTTAATTGCTGAAACCTTAGGTCAACACTGATGATCTTCTTCATAGTGTGCCGTTATATTAGGAAGGATCTTTATATAATTTGGCGGGTTTTAAAAATATCCTCGGTATCAATCTCAAGATAATAAATTGATGTATTATATCTTGATATATATGTATTCAGTGTTTTTTCTTATCCCTAGTACACGTGGTACAAGCCATGATAATCATGGTGGGTAGAAGTAGGCGACTGCTTTTACTGTAAGTGCACCGCATTTCTACACAATGAAAAGCAGTTCGAATTTGCACTTACAAATGTGCCAGAGCCCCGTCTGGTTACTTGCACTCACTGGTGGGGTTGGACTTTTGCAAGAATCAGGGGCCATTGGAACTTTTTTTTATCAGAAAAAGTTACCAATGCGGGAATCGAACCCGGGTCGTAGCGGTCGGACACCAACGGTTTAGGCAATCCTTCCACCGACCCCCTATATAAATTTATTATACCGTATTTTTCTCTTAATACCTTTATTTATAATGTCCGCCACATATTCAATATATAAATATCGACTTTGAATATTTTCAACTCTAAGGTTTTCAACCTGAAGAAGAAAATCATGATATTAAAAGTAAAAGACGTTACTCCTCAATTTTTCAATAAAAGGAATTGCATGTGTGAGAGTTGCATTGTGTTTTGTGTTAATAAGATTGAATATATATTGTGCACATCAATAACTGCATAAATATGTTTTATATTTACAAGTTTTGGGTATAGAGTAATTATCTTCTTCAAGTTATTCCCCAAACAATATAAGACAACATTTAGAAAATATTAGAGCAAGAGGCATACGATAGAATAATCTTTAAAATTTAAAATATCAATTGGTTTCTCATTGCAGTTTTAAGCCTCTAAAAATGTTATATTGGTTTAATAGGTCATGATTTCTTAACTCATATGAAACTTTTGAAGCAAAAAAGTTCGAAATTCTTTATTATCTGATTCTTATTCTTTTTAGCTTCCTAGGAATTTCCCTTTTTCACAAATACAAGTCTTGTATATGCGGGAGAGAAGTAATCTTCTAGGTTGAAACACTCTTCGATTGATTTTATTCTTGGAGGATGAAATATTTTATTAGATTGTGTTTGTACAAAGTTTATTTTCACGTCTCGTGTAAAATTGTTAAATATGAAATTTGCTCGAAAACTTAAATGATAGGATAAAATAAGTATACTGATTACATATAATTTACAATGGTGCGTTTGTTAAACAAGTTCGACCAGTAGAGCGTCAAAACATGTGTTGTTAGAATTGTAGATATATAGACTGTGTGGAACACAATGCATCTAGAGAAATACATTAGAATTTAACGTTTTTACTTCATCTTTCTTATTATTTGAAACTGCATTTTTCTCTGGCGTTATAAACAAGATTTACTTTTATAAATTCGATTATAATATAATAATAAAGATTTCATCCTGGAGACCGAAGTAAAGCAGAAGAACAAATTCACATCACTGAAGTATACCTACCATGATTACGATTGGATAAATAGCCAGATATCATTTTAAAAAAGAAATAAAAGCTGAAGCAGGTAGCTTTCAACTCTTCTTAGAATTACCCACCATGAATTTTGTCACCTGATCTTCGAAAACTTACACTTCCATCATCTCGAAGACCTATTTATTCACATATTGTGTGGGGGTTGTCAGCAGATTGGGTCAAAATATTCATTCAATAATTCCATTTCTAACCCTCCGCTATGTGTATTCTTGAAAATTTTATTCTGTTGTGAGAGGATTATAACTTGAAAAAAAAAATTCAAAATTATATTAAAATTCGGAATTACGCCTTATGAAGCGTAGGTGGGTACGTAGCATGTGCAGCTATCTCTATCCACTGCCAGCATGGGTCAAGCCATGTAAACCGCACACACATGTAAATATATTACATAATATAAACTCTACTTCCGAGAGTCAATAAATAGCTGCGCCATTAATTGCCCCAATCCCCATATTTATATCTCTTCTCGTAAATCTCCCAGGTATTTGCACAGACGCCGCTCGCTATCTTTTTCCTTAAGAACAATTTATTGGAATCCTTTTTATCCATTTTAAAAATATTTATTTATATGGAGAAATAGGTCACACATATTAGTCCATATCAGATGATTTATTTTGAGATCTGGCATATAAATTATGATATGCTTATTTTTCTGATTTTATTAATATATTTATATCTCTAAGGTATTATTTTATTGAATGTTTCCCAAAATTATTATTTAAAATATAATATATATTAATTTTATTTTAAATAATTATTTCACGATTATCAATGTAATGTTATACCTATTTTTTAATTTATTTTTAGTCTTCTATATTCGGCATATCATTGGTTAGAATGGCTGTTGTTTTTGTACGGCAAGATATTAAGAGTGTGAGGCTTTTGGCGAAAATACTTTTTTTAAAGGTTAAACTCGGGTCTTTCGCATCGCCGCAAAATGATCCCAGTCTTTTCCACCACTGCAAGTTTAACTCGGGTTCTTCAATCGCTGCAAGTTAAAATCATTCTTTTCCATCGCTTCATGTTGAACTCGGGCTCTACTATTTCCGCAAATTGAAATCGGGCTCTTTCATCACTGCAAGTTGAACTCGGGCTATTCCATCGCTGAGAGTTGAACTCTTAGTCTCTTCCATTACTGCAAATTAAACTCGGGCTCTTCCAACACTGTAAGTTCTCTCGAGCTCTTCCACCACTGCAAGTTTAACCCGGGTTCTTCAATCGCTGTAAGTTAAAATCATTCTTTTCTATCGCTTCAAGTTGAACTCGAACATTTCTATCGCTTCACGTTGAACTCGGGCTCTACTATTGCCGCAAATTGAAATCGGGTTCTTACATCGCTGAGAGTTGAATATATAGTATTTTACATTACTGCAAATTAAACTCGGGTTCTTCCATATTTTCAAGTTGAACTCGAACACTTCCATCGCTTCAAGTTCAACTCCGGTTCTTCTATCACTTCAAGTTGAACTTGAACACTTCCATTGCTTCAAGTTCAACTCGGGCTCTTCCATCGCTGCAAGTTGAACACTCGGGCTCTTCCATCGCGGCAAGTTGAACACTCGGGCTCTTTCATCGCTGCAAGTTGAACACTCGGGCTCTTCAATCACTGCAAGTTGAACACTCGGGCTCTTCTATCACTGCAAGTTGAACACTCGGGCTCTTCTATCGCTGCAAGTTGAACACTCGGGCTCTTCCATCGCTTCAAGTTCAACTCGGGCTCTTCCATCACTTCAAGTTGACATTCGGGCTATTCCATCACTGCAAGTTGAGCTTAGTCTCTTCCATTACTACTAATTCAACTCGGGCTCTTCCATTACTTCAAGTTGACATTCGGGCTATTCCATCACTGCAAGTTGAGCTTAGTCTCTTCCATTACTACTAATTCAACTCGGGTTCTTCCATCACTTCAAGTTGAACACTCGGGTTCTTCCATCACTGCAATTTGAGCTTAGTCTCTTCCATTACTACTAATTCAACTCGGGTTTTTCCATCACTTCAAGTTGAACACTCGGGCTCTTCCATCACTGCAATTTGAGCTTAGTGTCTTCCATTACTACTAATTAAACTTAGGCTCTTCAATCGCTGCAAGTTGAACTATTGGGCTCTTCCTTCGCTGCAAGTTGAACTCGGGCTATACTTACGCTGCAAGTTGAACTCGGGCTCTTCCACAACTGCGAGTTCATCTCGGGTTTTTTCCATCGCTGCAAGTTCAACTCTCGGGCTCTTTCATCACTGCAAGTTCAACTTAGTTTCTTCCATCGCTTCAAGTTGACTCGGGCTCTTATAACGCTGCAAGTTGAACTTTCAAGCTCTTCCATTGCTGCAAGTTCAACTTATTCTCTTCCATCACTGCCCATTGAACTCGGGATTTTACATCGCTGCAAGTTGAACTTAGTGTCTTTCATCACTGCGAGTTAAACTCGAGCTATTTTATTGCTGCAAGTTGAACTTAGTCTCTTCCATCACCGTAAGTTGAACTCGGGCTCTTATTCCGCTGCAAGTTGAACTCGGGCTCTTATTCCGCTGCAAGTTGAACTCGGGGTCTTTCATCGCTGCAAGTTGAACTCGGGCTTTTCCTTCCCTGCAAGTTGAACTCGGGCTCTTTCTTCGCTGTAAGTTTTACTCGGGCTCTTTTATTGCTGCAAGTTGAACTTAGTCTCTTCCAACACCGCAAGTTGAACTCGGGCTCTTACATTGCTTCATGTTGAATTCAGGATCTTCCATCGCCGCAAGTTGGACTATATCTCTTCCATCGCTACTAGTTTAACTCGGGCTTTTTCATCACTCAAATTGAACTAGCTCATTTCCAGCGTTGAAAGTTGAACTTAAAAAATTGGACCTATTAAATATAGTCTATTAGACCCGCAATCCATCATGCACGTATATTTTCAAAATTGTTTATAACCCACAAAGAATTTATTATATTTTTCTCTTCCTTTCAATATCATAAATATTTAAAATATATAAGTAATATTTGTATATAAAAATAATATTTATCATCAATTTATCAACGTGATACTCCTGTTGAAGAACTGACAAGTCCGAAAGCTTGAAAATAAAAAGTTGAACAAGAAACTTAGCCCTGGGGGCTTTATTATTTTTTATAATACTAGGTATATATGTTGGCCTTTTTGTCGGAATTTGTTAGAGCTGATCTAGTGGTTATCCTAAGAATTTTATTTGCTTTCTCACTGAATAGAATATCGAAATAACGGATTTTTGATGGATGTAATATTCACTTTTAATGAATTCATTAAAGAGGAAAGGTGTGTCTCTTTTTCACCTATTTATACATTGTAGGTTTAAAATATATATTTGAGCAATGTTGGATATTTAATTCCACTGTTATATGTATAAACATTCAATTTAATTTGAGATATAAAACAGAAATTTATGAAATTCCAATTATTCATATCCTCAATAACATTTTCCTATATATAAATATGTTGTACTAATTGCGACTGGACAATTATAATGAAAATGCCAAAACACCTCAGGAGAAAATATTGTTGTTTCCACCAAAATAATTGCACTGGAGAGAATCACGTCCGAGCCAGATTTCATTAGTAGACCATTAAATTTACGCGTCGGTAAATTGTGGCCTATTTATCTCTATTTGCTCTGAATTACCTTTTAACAATTTACGTAAATAGAGAGTCGTAAACGCGTTTGATAAGTGATAAACTAGAATATATTTTCTATTTTCCGAATTCATAATTGGGTTAAACCACATTGCAAGTTTTGCATTCTTCAAATGTCGCATATACAAAGCGCTCACCTTTATCATATACATTTTATTATTTTATAATGAATGTATCCTATAAACGTATTTTAGGATATAATATTTCTAAATAAATAATTCTTTTTTTTTTTAATGAATAATTCTACTTTTTAAAAGGATAAATGTGTTTTGTCCCATGTTGAGACTTGCATTTTAATTATATTCGAACGAAGTGTAAACTAGGCATTTCCATTATTTCCTATAAAGTTATTAAAAGTAAAATTGCTTATTATTATAAATTTTTCATTTATCATACAGGCATCAAATTAATGATAAATATTTAGAGTTTCTAAGAACACCATATACTCTCACATATATAGATTTACACATGTGTCGGAATACAATTTCAAATATCAGTTGCCAAAATAATAACGAGGGCGATGTAAAGATTGCGCGGTTATTTCTAGAATAAGGAAATGAGAGGAACTGATGACACTACAGATTTGACTTTCACATTAACAAATAATAAATACAATCACACATAAAGTCTACACACATTATAGAATATGTAAATGTAATGCTTCGATAAAGGTTGGCGTTCAGCCAGCCGAAATATTGGCAAAATAAATATTTTTTCAAATCCAATATATGCCTTTTATTATCTAATTATAGAATATGGTTTAAAGGTATTTTTTAGAGTGATTTAATATTTTTAAAACAAAATTTCATATTTATTAGAGGTACACCTTTCCTATTTAAAAATAATTTTAAACATGAAATGTACAAGATTATGAAAAATAAATAAATAAATATCATTTAATACGAAGAAAATGATTGTAGAGGCATTTGTATATTTGCTGAGGCCACTTTCGGATGTGAGAAATGAACTCCAAGAAAAGAGTTTAAAGATTAATTGAGGCCTTAGAAATATGGACTTGGAGAAATCTGCTCAGAGTTCCATGGGCAAATAAAATGTCATATGTTTCATTCTGAAATGAAATTAATCCTGTAAAAATTCCCTAGAATCCCCTAGAATATATATATTATGAATATTTCCAAAAATATAAAATGTGAGAAAATGAAATTTTGAAATTTATTGGCTTTGACACTCTCTCTTTATCTTCGAATAATATTTCTCATTATTGAATTTTGTATGATTCAATTTACAAATTATAATTTTACTCTAATTAAAATTCGTTATAATATTGGGTTACGTATACTCAAAATGTGAGTAGAATAGGATAAAAGGTTTTAGTCAATCGAAAAGAGTTGAGTGAACAAGCAAACCTCTGGAAGATGTCCTCACATGATAATATTTTGAAATTACAAAATATTTTCTCACAATGAGTTTCTTTTTATTTCAAAACGCTAGCTTTTAAGCGATAAGCGATAATTTTAAAACGTTTTTAACAATTTCATAATGAATAGGGACATGAGAATATTCTATGATAAATATATGATCGATTTCACCGGACTGGCATTATAGATAAAATTATAATACACTGTTATAGAAACATAGCACTTAATCGATCAGAACCTAGGTTTCATATATCCAGATAAAACATACTATATATCCAATTTTTTGAAGAAATATATATATCCAGTAAGACCAATTTATAATATGTTAAATTTGCTCATTATAAAACCACATACACCTTACGTATATCTCTTGTTTAACATTATAATAAAAAACGATATATTCGGGTTTCAAATATGAGTGAGATTAGGAAATGAGGATAATCGATATATAATTATTCAAAATGGTATTTTCTAATTTTATTCAATCCCCGTTATATATATTTAAATTATTAATTTTCAATAAACATAATAAAATTTTTAAAATGAGAGATGGTAAATAAGCAATTATAAAAAATATTTAATAGAATATATTAAAATTCCATAGAATATTTTCGAAAAGAATATTTGTGATAAAATGAAATATTAGATATGGAAATTTTGTTTAAAGAAAGAGAGAGTATACAGAGTATGAGTCACATTAAATATAAAATTATTTTTAGAAAAAAGATTTAAAAAAATATAATATACTTATGTTCTCTTTAAAAAAAATGGTGAGAATTATTTTAAAATGTTGGAGAATTTATGCAGCCAAAATTGGTTGGAAAATACTTTTACTTCATGCAGGATGGTGCACCGGCCCATTACTCAAACATACAAAAGTACCCTCACAAATGGATGGGGCGCCGTGAACCCTTTGATTGGCCTGCGCGGTCACCTGATCTTATTACGGCAGATTTTTTTGTGGTGTTATTTAAATGATAAAGTTTATCTTCGAAAACCCAATACTTTAGAGCAAATTAAAATTGCACAGGAAGAAGAATTCAATCTTTTTAAAGCGTATTTATGTGCTTGTGTTCGTCAAAGTGTCCTTAAAAGACTTAGATTGTGTTTAGAAGCAAATGGAGAACATTTTGAATAACTATTAAATATTAATATATTTGAAGAAAAACATATTAACCTATTACCTAAAATAAAATTATTATAGTTTTTTATTCTAGTTTGCCTTTTAATATTCATTAAAATAAATTAAAAGGTTCAAGATTCTCTCTCTCTTCTTTTTATGAGCCGCCCTGTATATATTTATATATGATATATTAAAAAAAGATTGATAGAGAGAGAGAGAGAATTTATAAATATATATATATGAAAAAACAATAGAAAAAAATAAAAGATAAGCGGGGTAGGTGTTGATATTAAAAATAAAGAAGGCATCTCCTGACAACGAGCACATGTGCTCTTTAGATGGCAGAGCGCCATCTAGTGGAGCAAAAATAAACTAAACGTTTATTTAGCTTGCTCCGTGATATTTCGCGAACCCAATTTCTTGATAAATCAAGAAAAGCCATCCACGAACGCGTTTCGCGCTGTTGGAGCTCGTCAGCGTGGAGAAGGCTGTAACCTTTGCGACCAAAACGATTTTTGGTCCCAATGGCCTCCCGAGAAATCAAGAAATGGGTATTTAAGGCCAAATTTGCGTAAAGACGCTTAACACATGAAAAAACAATAGACAAATATAAAATATAAGTGGGTTAGGTGTTGATATTAAAAATAAAGAAGGCATCTCCTGACCACGAGCACATGTGCTTTTTAGATGGCAGAGCGCCATCACATGTGCTCGTGGTCAGGAGATGTCTTCTTTATATTTATTATCAACACCTGACCCACTTTTATTTTTTAATTGTTTTTTCATGTGTTAAGCGTCTTTACGCAAATTTGGCCTTAAATACCCATTTCTTGATTTCTCGGGAAGCCACTGGGACCAAAATTATTTTTGGTCGCA
The DNA here is from genome assembly GCA_030710605.1 of Cordylochernes scorpioides. Lineage (NCBI taxonomy): Eukaryota > Metazoa > Arthropoda > Arachnida > Pseudoscorpiones > Chernetidae > Cordylochernes > Cordylochernes scorpioides. The sequence goes on along the minus strand of CP092886.1, from coordinate 117,987,733 downwards.
GTGGTTACAGCCTTCGACATGCTGACGAGCGCCAACAGCGCGAAACGCGTTCGTAGATGGCTTTTCTTGATTTATCAAGAAATTGGGTTGGCCAAATATCACGGAGCAAGCTAAATAAACGTTTAGTTTATTTTTGCCCCACTAGAAGGCGCTCTGCCATCTAAAAAGCACATGTGCTCGTGGTCAGGAGATACCTTCTTTATTTTTACTATATACATATATATCGTTCTGAATATAGAGTAATCCATATTTACATCTTTAGATAATAAAAAGGCATATATTGGATTGAATAAATATTTATTCAATTATAACACTATGCGGCGCTGAATTTGTTTATAAAATAATGTAATGCCTTGACAAAGGTTTGCGTTCAGCCAACTGAAATATTGGCAAATAAATATTTTATTCAATCTAATATATGCCCTTTTATTAGCTAAATATATATATTCAGTTTTTTTTTCAAAAATGTTCACGTCTTCATAACAGATATGAATCTTTTTGTAAAAATATACAGAAAAAATCAACTCTCTCTAGATCAATATTTTCTCTGATGTGGCGCTGATAAAATAATTCAGGAAGAAATACCTGACTTAAGGCGAGTAGAAAAAAGAAAACAAAGGAATTGATTACATATTTACGATAGTTTTGTGCCGGTCTGAGAAGGACAACAACAGTAGATTAATATAATACAATATAATGCGGCTTATAATTGTAGAACGACATTTGAAAATTAGCCCGCATGTGTGTCTTTTGAACGAACAATCGAAATTTATTCAAAGGAGAAATAACGATTATTTCAAACCTTATGGATGAAGTATGAAAGAAGGAATTGTGTGAAGAGTAATGATAAACGGAAAAATTAAAGTAGATTTATATATTACAAAACCGCGTCATCTGGAGGTCGACTTCGCAGAAAGTTAGTTCTTGAAACTATTATTCAAAATAAAATTTTATATAACATTTATGTATATACTAAATACACACGATAGTAAAAAAAATACGCTTATGGGACTATTGTTACTTGTCAGCATGATGTAGGATATATATAAAACGAAAATTGAAATTATACCACGAATGTTTCTTTTATAAAAATCGAAATTTATTTTCAAAGAGAAATAGCGACATTTCTAACTTTGAGGATGAGGTATGGAAAGGTGAAACATGAAGAGTAATGGCGAACGGAAAAATAAAAAGTGTCCAGGGGCGGGAATCGAACCCACACCCTTCTGTTTACCGGGCAGGTGCCTTGTCCACTCGGCTACCCTCGACGTATTTTTCCGTTCGTAACTAAAACTTAAAGTAACATTTAAAATACAATATAACGCGGCTGATGATTTTAAAACGAAAATTGAAATTATACCGCGAATGTTTCTTTTATAAAAATCGAAATTTATTTTCAAAGAGAAATAGCGACATTTCTAACTTTGAGGATGAGGTATGGAAAGGTGAAACTTGAAGAGTAATGGCGAACGGAAAAATAAAAAGTGTCCAGGGGCGGGAATCGAACCCACACCCTTCTGCTTACCGGGCAGGTGCCTTGTCCACTCGGCTACCCTGGACGTATTTTTCCGTTCGTAACTAAAACTTAAAGTAACATTTAAAATACAATATAACGCGGCTGATGATTGTAAAACGAAAATTGAAATTATACCGCGAATGTTTCTTTTATAAAAATCGAAATTTATTTTCAAAGAGAAATAGCGACATTTCTAACTTTGAGGATGAGGTATGGAAAGGTGAAACATGAAGAGTAATGGCGAACGGAAAAATAAAAAGTGTCCAGGGGCGGGAATCGAACCCACACCCTTCTGCTTACCGGGCAGGTGCCTTGTCCACTCGGCTACCCTGGGCGTATTTTTTCCGTTCGTAACTAAAACTTAAAGTAACATTTAAAATACAATATAACGCGGCTGATGATTGTACCGTTTCCGTTCGCCATTACTCTTCATGTTTCACCTTCCCATACCTCATCCTCAAAGTTAGAAATGTCGCTCTTTCTCTTTGAAAATAAATTTCGACTTTTATAAAAGAAACATTCGCGGTATAATTTCAATTTTCGTTTTACAATCATCAGCCGCGTTATATTGTATTTTGAATGTTACTTTAAGTTTTAGTTACGAACGGAAAAATACGTCCAGGGTAGCCGAGTGGACAAGGCACCTGCCCGGTAAGCAGAAGGGTGTGGGTTCGATTCCCGCCCCTGGACACTTTTTATTTTTCCGTTCGCCATTACTCTTCATGTTTCACCTTTCCATACCTCATCCTCAAAGTTAGAAATGTCGCTATTTCTCTTTGAAATAAATTTCGATTTTTATAAAAGAAACATTCGCGGTATAATTTCAATTTTCGTTTTACAATCATCAGCCGCGTTATATTGTATTTTAAATGTTACTTTAAGTTTTAGTTACGAACGGAAAAATACGTCCAGGGTAGCCGAGTGGACAAGGCACCTGCCCGGTAAGCAGAAGGGTGTGGGTTCGATTCCCGCCCCTGGACACTTTTTATTTTTCCGTTCGCCATTACCCTTCATGTTTCACCTTTCAATACCTCATCCTCAAAGTTAGAAATGTCGCTATTTCTCTTTGAAAATAAATTTCGATTTTTATAAAAGAAACATTCGCGGTATAATTTCAATTTTCGTTTTACAATCATCAGCCGCGTTATATTGTATTTTAAATGTTACTTTAAGTTTTAGTTACGAACGGAAAAAATACGTCCAGGGTAGCCGATTGGACAAGGCACCTGCCCGGTAAGCAGAAGGGTGTGGGTTCGATTCCCGCCCCTGGACACTTTTTATTTTTCCGTTCGCCATTACTCTTCATGTTTCACCTTTCCATACCTCATCCTCAAAGTTAGAAATGTCGCTATTTCTCTTTGAAAATAAATTTCGATTTTTATAAAAGAAACATTCGCGGTATAATTTCAATTTTCGTTTTACAATCATCAGCCGCGTTATATTGTATTTTAAATGTTACTTTAAGTTTTAGTTACAAACGGAAAAATACGTCCAGGGTAGCCGAGTGGACAAGGCACCTGCCGGTAAGCAGAAGGGTGTGGGTTCGATTCCCGCCCCTGGACACTTTTTATTTTTCCGTTCGCCATTACTCTTCATGTTTCACCTTTCCATACCTCATCCTCAAAGTTAGAAATGTCGCTATTTCTCTTTGAAATAAATTTCGATTTTTATAAAAGAAACATTCGCGGTATAATTTCAATTTTCGTTTTACAATCATCAGCCGCGTTATATTGTATTTTAAATGTAGGATATATATCAACGACCTAACAAGGTGGTCTTGGAATGTGAAAATATTGACTACGTAAATTCCAAACCTTTTCACTGAAGCCACGCGTCAAACCATAATTGTAAAATTATTAATAACTATTGGAATGTAATATGAGAAACACTATTTACAATATTGTTAAGCAGAAAGTTTGGCAGCATATTTATTTTTTCATTTATTTTCAATTTACCTAACTTAAATTTTAAAATATGCCTTTTTAACTTTATTCACTTTTTAACATGGATGTAATTTTATTTTTTTGCTATAAATGCCATCTTGATAATCATATTAGTTAGTCTTTTCCCCGACTTGTCCAGTGGCCCGGCGTTATCTGAAAAAATAAACCTTTCTTGCCAGCTGTCTTCATGTGTTCTCGCGGCAACCCAGAACGTAATCGCAACATTATGTATGTGTTTGAGAGGCAATATTAATTCTAATCAATATTTTTCGTATTATTATTCTTTTATATATTTGAAACATATAAACCAAAATATTCAGATAAGTACAAAAATGAATGTAAAAGCAATTCATTATTGATTTAAATTCTATAGCACTATAATATCTCCTATGAGCGAGCCATGTAACCTTAAACAAAAAATAGTGTATTTTAAACTATATAACTATTACAATTTCCAATGAGAGACTTCTTTAAGGAAAAAGAGACCTTCAAGGAAGGTTCTACTGAATTTATTGACACCTATTACAATATATAATTTCAAAAAGGAATCTAATGATCTTCAAAATAATTCCCAAATATTAAATAAATATTTATTTTTAATTATTCCAGAATATTGGCTACAATTTCCAATGAGAGACTTCTTTAAGGAAAAAGAGACCTTCAAGGAAGGTTCTACTGAATTTATTGACACCTATTACAATATATAATTTCAAAAAGGAATCTAATGATCTTCAAAATAATTCCCAAATATTAAATAAATATTTATTTTTAATTATTCCAGAATATTGGCTAAATGCACTTTCTTGGCAAATCAGGTAAAGCGAACCACGTATGCGTTTGAGACTCTAAGCCCTCATTAGCATGGTAGAGGCAAATAATGATGTGTAGAGTGCAATTAGAAAGATAGAAAACAAGTCAAAATGACAATATATTTGATGTATATAAATTCAGGGTGCTGAAAATATATTACTTCAGGTTATTGCTGTGGTTCGAGTTAGTAGCCAATAAATCTATTTCACAGCGCTGTTGTCCAAAAACTGTGACGGAAGGCTCCAATACAATTTATTGTGTCCTGAGTTATATTCTCGGCCTTGGATTTATTGTGGACCGAAGTTGGAAGGCACCAAACATCCATCTTAGGATAGAAGTAAGGCGCATAAATCCTTCGCTTAGAGACTTCGATGCGTCCATTGCGTAAATTAAATTAGTGCTAACGCAAATATTGGCCAATTAATTTATACGTGCCAATTAGATACGTAACCAAATTATCAACATCTACTTGCCAACTATCTTACCAGATATCCACATCTATATTAGACTATATACACTGGCCCGCAAAATTAAAGAAACAACATTTTTTTTTTCAAATTTTATCGAACATTTATAAATGAAATTTTGTACTAAAATATATCATTCCATTATTGATTAAAATACCCGAAATCAAAGAAATCTAACACGGATTATATGCAAATTAGCCGGTCAAGCAATGATATTTTTATATTCAGTGCATAATGTGGTGTGATCGCCTTTAACTGATAGACAGACTCTTCATCGGCGACCCATACTAAGAATTAGGGAGTTTATCAGCTCCTAAGGAATCAACACCCACTCTTGTGTTAAGGCTGTCACTAGCTCATGAGTGTTTGTAGGAGTGGGTTGGAGGGATGAGATCCGCCGTCCTAGATTGTCCCATACATGATCAATGGGATTTACTTATGGAGATCGAGCTGGCCAATTCATCCAAGCAATTGCGTGGTTTTGGAGAAAAGTGTCGACCACAACAGCTCTATGTGGACGGTCATTATCATCCATTAGAAGAAGGGTTTCTCCCATTTCAACTGATACAATACGCTGAAATCTTCACATGAAGGGCCTCTATGCTCGACGACCCATAATTTGTGTGTCATTGACACCACCTCAAAAGAGAGCAAGGAAACTTTGGTGCAGACAACATGTCGCCTGGAATCCAGATAAAAGGAGACGTGTAATGTGCGATCACTGATGAGTACAGATTCTCTCTAAACAGCGATTCTAGTCGTGTCTTTGTCTGGAGAGAGGCAGGAACCAGAAATAATCCCCGTAATTTGGTTAAAAGGGATCCCTACAGAAGCCAAGGTTTTATGGTCTGGAATCTTCTTGGGCGGTCGCACAGTGCTCCTTATTTTTCGACAAGGAACTCTGACTGGACAGAGGTATCCGGGCGAGATCTTGGCAGCATATGTGATGCTTCAAGCATTGGAAATGGGAAAAAGCATTCTTCTAATGGATGATAATGCCCGTCCATATAGGGCTGATGTGGTCGACATTTTTTCCAAAACTGTTTAATTACTCGGAAGAATTGTTCAGCTCGATGTTCAGACCTAAATTCCATTCAGCATGTGTGGGACAATCTAGGACGGCGGATCTCACCCTTCCAACCACTTCCTAGAAACACTCATGAGCTAGAAACAGTCTTAACACAAGAGTGGGCGTTGATTCCACAGGAACTGATAAACTCCATAATTCTTAGTATAGGTAGCCGATGTTGAACCTGTCTATCATTTAAAGGCGTTCACAGCCCATATTAACAACAATATCCGAATATTTTGCACTGACTGCAAGAAGATCATTGCTTGACCGGATAATTCCCATGAGATACGCGTTAGAATTCTCTGCATTCGGGTATTATATTCAATAATGGAATAATACATTTGGGTATAAAATTTCATTGATAGATGTTCAATAATATTTGAGAGAAATGAAAATAATATGTTGTCCCTTTAATTTGCGGGCCAGTGTATTTAGTATTAGGTAAATACACATCATCAATATCTACTATTTATAGACGTGTAGAGCGATAATCTTAGTTAATTACCTGGTAATCCCACTCATGCCGTTTTACAAACTGAAATGGACATAAAAATAGTGAACAATAGTCTAACATTGTAATTGCGTGGTGAACGTATTTTATATATATTTATCTCTGAAATGAGTACAATAGTCAAAGATATCCGAAGACCTCTCACGTGTGTAAGCACGCGCTGTTCAAAGTAAACATTATAAAGACCTACCCCCCAACGAGAATATCAAGGTTATTAATCCGCGTAATTATTCTTGGAATAGGAATAGAATCGTGGTATTAATATATCTTACTGAACAAAAATATATAATATCAAATATTACCAAACAGAGAAATATGTTTTATCCCAATTTAAAATTTTCTTATTGATCGTTAAAAGATAAAATGGAGTGAGTGAATATGTAAGGATTTGTTCCTACTTAAAGAAGGAAATTTTGATAGGGGAGTTCTACCATTAAAGGATTTTGGAAGAGATTCGCAGCAGTAAACTCTAAATAACATAAAACATTCTACACCCACATGTAGAAAACCAGATTTATATAAATAATGGGGGGCACTTCGTGTGAAAGAGAGTAAACAACTTTAAAACGCTCTCGCTCAATGAAACTACTTACTTGAAGAAAGGAAGGTCATCGTATAATGTTCCTTACTCTGCTGCTTTATATTAAAATATATTCACCTTATATTCCCTGGGAATATGCAGCATATTTTTTAATCATTCCTACACCTTTGGTCGTAAATATAAATGTGAAACCATTTAATATTCGATATAAATTTTCTCTATTATTGTTGATTTGAATATTTCAATTTATTTATTTATTTCAATTCAAAACGCTATGTCCCACTAGGGACACTTGCGTTAAATGTACATACAAATATAACAAAATAAAATATTCAACATGGAAAGATACACAGAAAGCGACTTAGAAAGATTCATAAATATTATTTACATAAAAAGATATTCTTCGAATTTTATTTACAGTTACATCATTAAATTTGAAAATATATACATATATACACACATATACACGCATACACCTATATATTGTTTACAACCACAAGATATGTCCAATATTTCCTTGAGATCGTTACATCAAAGACCATTTTTCTTAATGAAATCCAAAATATATTTACAAAGGAAATTACATTTTATATATGTGTCCTTACTTGAAATTAAATCACTAGGGCCTGAAGCTATTAAAGCTTTGTTGACTCTGTAATCTTGAAAGACAGGGCACTCTAGCAAGAGATGTATTGAAGTTTGATCCCCCAATCCACAGAAACATGTCGAAATTTCAATCAAAACCTAATAATTATATATATAACTAGCGGATGTGTACCCGGCTTCGCCCGGGAGTGAAAGTTTGCCTAACGAATATTATATATTATGAAGTATAATAAACAATGCTAAAGATTAGTTTTAATTATTATTCAAGATTGTGTGTGAATATGTGAGAAAGATGTAATATCGTTGTTGTTTTCTTGGCCGACTGTTTTACATATGGTGTTATCTTAAAATTGCTTGTTTTGAATATTTTTTTTAGATTGAGTTGAATGAATTGCTGAATTTTCTTTTGTATTTATATATAAATAAAATTAACTCTGTTGAATTATTTTGTATTTTATTGATAACAGCAAAGTTATGTATTTTAAAGTTAGGAAAAATATTTTGATGTTAAGCAAAACCTGCTCCATCTCGTTTTAACATAAATGTTGAAAATTTGGTCGAAATTGATGCATTGTAACGAAAGTTTTTAGCGAACACCACTTATGAAATTTCCATTTATATAGAAGATATAATATAAATGAGTTTTAAAAATTGTTTAAAAAAATGCATCGGCCGGGAATCGAACCCTGGCCGCCCGCGTGGCAGGCGAGCATTCTACCACTGAACCACCGATGCTTTAAAAAAATCAAATTCATTTATCGTCGCGACCAGTGCTGCGCCCTAGCGGTAAAAGACTGGAACTAACGCTTTTTGGTTTTTTATTTTTTTAAAAAAGCACATTAACTTTTTTAGTTTTTTGAATAGCCTATATGTTAAACGAAATCTTCAGCTACCTACATGCGAAATTCCATAATGATTGAGTCAGTAGATTTTGCGTGATGCGATAACAAACATCGATTTCGCATTTCATTTTTATATATATAAGGATTATGTGAACAATAGTTACCCAAAAATATTTGAAAAAGTAAAAATCAATATCAGGTAAAAAGTTTCTGAAATTGATTTTTACTTTTTCAAATATATATAATTGTATTAAAAATAAAGAAGGCATTTCCTGACCACGAGCACATGTGCTTTTTATAATTTTATATATCTTATAGAGTAAAAAATGAAATATTAAATTTTATAGATATTTCTAAAGTGCGAAATATAGGATAACCCTATTTTCACACACAAACATATATATATATATATATATATTATACTATATATATATGTTTGTGTGTGAAAATTTGATTATTCTATTTAACTTCGAATATAGCATGTTAGAGCCAATTTGGGATTCTAATGAATATCGTTGTTGTTATGTATATATAAATGAAGTCACGTCGTCGTTTGACCGAAATGGGAACATTTTCTGAAGTACTTCGGACAGAAAAAGCGTCTGGCAAGTTCTCTTTAGGTAGCGTGGAAAGTGACAGTCGGAAAGTCTACCTCAGATCCTGTGAACCGTTGAGGAAGTTGGGAAGTGATTCCGAAGTACTATAGAAAGTTAGAAGTTGGGAATCCTCCTTTCAGATTCTTTGAATAGTGGCTCCAGTTAGGAAGTTCTCAAGTTCCGTGGCCAGTGGAGGAAGATGGCAAGTTCTTCTCAGGTTCTTTGGACAGTGATATAAATTGGGGAATCCTCCTTTGGCTATGTTGAAATTGGTAGAAGCTTATAAATATTACCTTGAGTTCTGGGTGTAGTGGTGATATTTGGGACCCAGGTCCTCTGGATAGTGCAAGAAGTCGGAATGACATTTATAATTCTTGTAGACAGTTTAAGAAACCAGCGAAAAAAGCCGGAAAGACCTCCTCAGATCCTATGGACAGGGAAAAAGTCTGAAAAACTTTCTCAAGTCCCGTAGACAAGGCAAGAAGTTGGAAATACGTTCTTGGTTCCTGTTAACAGTGCAAGAAGACGGAAATACTTCCTCAGGTACATAGTAAAGACAAGAAAGTCATATATTGTATAAATATAGTATGCATTGTAAGCTTTGTATTCAAGCCAGAAAATATAATTCAAATGACTTCAACAATATTGAAGGACAACCGCCCTCCTAGATCAATTGATCTAACTATGTTGCTAATGCTAAGCTTATCCCAAACACACGATGTCCCAGAGATACAACTCTTTCTTCAACTTCCTATCGCACAAAGCCCTATAAATATCTCATCTATGATCACTTGAAATAATATGTCCAGATGTACTGACGTGTTTCATAGTATTCAGAAACAACGCATTCAATTTGGAATTTACTGAAGATTTCGAAATAAGGAAGAGCAACAATAAAAGGTCGCAATTATTTGAGCCACGTTGATGGAATATGTACCCATTTCTGATGAGACAACGCACAATCTTGCCATAAATTACATCAAGCCATACATTCGAGATAATTTTAATATTGCCTGAGCATAATATTTCTAGAAGACCAGGAAGAATATGGGTTGTTTTAGAGTTAGACATAAGTTGGCCATGCCAGGGTGACAATTTCCATTTTATTATAGAACGTTAAACTTACTATGTAAATATATGCTGATGTAAGCCTAAGTGCAACCTCCCTCGACCTCTCTACCTGTGTTGCCTTAGTAGTGTGAAGCTCGGAGACGTGTGTGTATAACTTTATAATAACGTTTGTACCTTTATTTTCGATATTTTTCTAATTCGAATAAGCAAAAAAAAACTCCAGATACACTTATAGAATCTCTCTCTCTGCATCATATTTTAATATTTATATTTCATTTTATAAAGACGAGAAAAAAATCGTCGAAATGTCATTGAAAGTAAAGCTTTTCTAATCGAAATGGCCTTTTTACAGATAGATGGATGTACAGAGGTGTTACAAAGAGTTAGTAATTAAGAGACTGAACTTTTCAGTCGTATGTCGCAGTTCTTTAGGCAATGACGACGTGGTTCTTTATGGCAAGAAATGAACCGACAGACCATACCTGGTTAGCTTGAGAAGATCGTCAATGTGAAATAAGTTTGTGAAGAGTAAACTGGATTCGATTGTCATTGACAAGACCGAATTTGTGTTGTAGTCAGAATGTCGATATCTCGATTCCTTATTTTTTGAAGGTTCCATAAAGTTGAAATTTGAATAAAGTTCTATATATAGAATCAAAGTCTTATTAAATAAGATATAAACGTATTTTTGTATTAGTGACAATATGAAATTATAATGGAATAGTTTACAATATGTTCTATTTTTTTCGTTGATTGATAAGACGTTGTGAAGAACAATTTATTATTAATCAGTGCACAAAATTTTATGTTTTTTCTAATGAACCCAAACACTAGAATGCTCATATTAGACATTGGCGATTTTGATGCCCTAAATGAATTGCTTGAAGTCAATTATGAAATGTTTGTGGGTGTGTGTTACACCGAGGTCTACGCTAGATGTAAAAGTGGAGATCTGTGACACAACGGAGTACAACATGAATGTAGCTGACTATGCAAATAAAAAGAAGTAAAAAACCTAGCTTTTCAAATTTGCTGACAAAGATATTAAGTATGTCAGAATGTCATTCTGCGTGTAGAATTTATTTATGTATTCTTGTGTATTATAAGATGATATTTTAAACATACTTTTGTCAAATTCGACCGATTTTATGACTACTTTCGCAGGATGTTATGAAGCAGCCTTTTGTATTAATGAGGATCATAGCCCTTAAAATATCAAAATATACGGGTTAAATTTGTTCGAATGTTCTCAAACTGCTTAGTTGCTTATTCATTGTACAAATTCGCTCGTTCTACTTATATATATAGTTAAAACTTCATAAGGCGACCACCTTTTTTTCCAACAAAATATTTTCGCTTTTTGGATGGCTGATCATTTGAGAGTGGAGGTCTTCAACATTTATAGAACAATATATGTAATACACACTATTTAAATATGAAATATAGTATTTAAATATGAAATCGCACAAAGGTTTGAAAAATATATTTTTTTCAAAAAGTGTTTACAAGAATGTTCCTAGAAAAATATGAAATAAAAAAAATTACAATGATTCTTATTTAATTCACAAAGGCAGCAAGTATATTTTATTAGAAATAGTTATAGTGTGACAGTGACATTTACTTTTGAATTTATTTTGACGAAAATATATTTGACACACTCCAAAATCGAAGTTAAAATATCTGAATTTTTATTTAATATAAAATATATCTAAATATTTTCAACGCTTCCATAAGTATCACTCTCTGGGTTATTATACGCAGTCGAAATTCCCATGAGACACTGATTAAAACCATGGATGCCTTGATGTCCTCTGGAGATGGCTGTTTATTGGAATACACAAAGTTGATCCTTCATTAAGCGGTCGTTAATCAGGAGGACCATGCATGAACATTCTTCTTCCTTCCTTATTAATTAATCTGAAGAGAATAAAATCAAATTGTATTATGATATATATGCAGTTAATCTCATTAATTCCTTTTCAAAACTTTCAAAAAATAGCTTTTAATTATAAATATTCTTTAAAATACTTTGCTTATAACTAAAGTTCACAATAATCGTATATATTTTTAAAATATGATAATTGATATTTATAATTATGTGAAATATTATTGATTGCGATATGTACATTTGTATTGAAAATGGGTTTTATCAGTGTTATAAACGCAGTGACATATATATATTTAAAGCTTATTCAGGATTGTAATAAAGGAAAATGGAAAACCAAATGTAATGAGAATGACAGGCTGCTTGAGTTCCCCATGGCTGGGGCCTTATTCCGACATTAGAATGTATTTCGATTTACATCATTTAGTTGAAAAATAGAAATGTATCAAAGAGTTAGTTTTATAAACACATATATTCAAAATATATTTATGCATATACTGCAATGATATTGAAAGAGAGAGTTAGAAGGTATATGGCTCATCAGTGCTTAAGACTCTCTCGCCTTTTTTATCATTAGACCGCTTCAATATTAGACTGAATTCGTATATATACTGCATTTGTTAATGAGTACACTAAATTGGTGCTTTGGAATAACTATGGACATAATATTCTAGGATTGCAGAAACCGCTGGAAGGATTCACCACTGATGAGCCATGCCATCCCTCTCTCTTTAAATTTGTAATCATTGCCGTATAAGAAGGGCTGTAGAAATATATTTTAAATATATATGTTTTTATAAAATAGCGCCTAAAATATATTACTAATTTTCAAAGATAGAGGTCGGTAAGTTGATGATGATAATTTATATCATTTCGTGAGCCAATCAAGTGGGCAGTCGTTGGGGATAATTCCCATCTACAAGTTATGAGGATTTGGCCATTCCAGCTGTCCAGCGTCTCAATAATTCCTGGCTTTGTCCGGCACTGAGCAGCGGAAGATACCCTTGCTCAATGATATAATTGCACGGCGTGTATTAACAATTCTAACTGTTTTCCTCGTAATTCTTTCCATTTTGTGCTATTGAAATGGAAGATGACCATCTGAATTATTTTAAAGGTATTTGATGGCTAAGCCTTCCCGACAATGGAATCCTAAACACGGAACTGAAAGCGCCACAAGCGATTTTCTTTTATTTATCGAGGAATCTCTTTCGGTATATTTATCTAACATCGTTTCACTCCTTCTGATTACAAAGTCCTGTGGTTTTAGGGATTTTTAAAAATATCGCAATACATAGAGTTTCAATGATCGATGCCTATCTGCACGGAATTATTTCAATATTTCGACGAGCAATGCGCTTTCCTTTATCAAGAAATATATAGGTTTCTCTTTAAATGACGGTAGCACTGTATTTCGAAATATTGAAAGAAAAATAAATTTGACGAAAAAGAAAATATTGTGGAATCAACCTTTTTTAATGTATTTATTTTCTCGATTTTCGGTATCTCAATGTCACCTTCCTCAAGTGAATAGGTTTTTTTTATTCTAGCCTCTGCTCATATACGTGCCTAGAATGCTATATGTTAGAAATTTCAGGAATTTCCCGAGGAAGATGACAGAAAGTCACCGAAAAGTCGAAGAGAATAAATAAATTTAAGAACGATATTTTGATGTGTTCACATATATTTATTTTCAGCAAACTCTTACAATCAGCAAATGCCTTTTTACAAAAAAAAAAATATATATATATATATATATATATATATATATGCTTAGATATAAGATACCTTTCTTTTAATTCGATTAAAGATGTTGAACAATTTTTTTACTGAAAGTATTAGAAGTAAAGCACTAAATTGCCATATTATCTTTTCCCAAATAATATATTTTTAGTAATTGATCTTTTAGAAGTTTGATTTTTACGTCTAGTCAAAATCAGGGCAATTCAATATAGGAATTTAGATCAAGACGAAAGTGTGAGGATACAATTTTTTAGAATTTGTATTCCGTTGGGTAATAAAATTGGCAAGATTTAATAGACAGGATCTTGCCGAGAATATATAAATATTATTTAAGTACACATTTTCCGGGAAGCGTGATTGATATTTACATCTAATATATGGCAACGTGAAAAATTATGAGTTAATACACTATATTTTAGCTTTTTTACTTCTTCGAAGCATAGAAATTATCATTTATTTCTCATTAGAAAAAAGCCAAATTATCCTTTTGCACAACTTAGACATCGTATATAGGCAGCGATTTCATAAACAATTTAAATAGGATAAGTATTTCAAGGCTAAAAGAGTGTGCGACATAATACCTGTCTGCATTCCTTTCTCCGTATTTACATACTTGAACTGATGTTTACATTAATATATTTACATAGAAGAGTTCAAGTTGGTATTTACGTAAACACACCATTGTATTCTATACAAGTATATATAATTTAGGATATTAATATTATGAGGATTTTATTATACCGTTGGTTATTCTTCATTTTCCTTTGTTGTTATTGTCAGTAAAGGCATAAATTACAAAAAGGTAGTTTGGGTATTGAACTTGTTCTCATCTTCATTTGTAATCTCTGGGAATATGAGGTATTAGGATTGAGGCAGACCTATCTGCGGACGTGGTTTTGTGCATTTGTTGGGGATATAGGTCACTTGTACATTTGATCCAAGTGTTAACTAAACGAAAGGAATATAATGAAATGGATGAAATAGGTATTATTTTGGGTTTTTATAAGGGGTGAGCCTTTAAGTTAAAATTATTTCGCTTTTTAATCTGGATTATTCTATGAATTTGGTGTGATTATCGTTTTGTTTATGTTTAAGACAATCATATTTGGTAGGTTAATATAATTTAATCCTCTCTCTGTGTACACGTTACATTTGGAGTTGTTCCCTACTCATTACAATCCTTGGTAAGTCCTTGACATAAATAATGGAGAGCAAAGAACCGAGGCTTTCTCCTTGATATACTCCTTTATGCTGTTGAATAGGAGGCTAATACGTATCTCTTATACCAGTTCTATATTGGTAGTGTTAGCTAAGATCATCGTAGCAATTAAAAATAATGAATTAGCGTGTATTTTGACGAGTTTATAGAGTTTTTAAGAAAATATTTCCTTCTATCGAGTCGAAGTCTATAATAAAATCGACAAAAGCTACGAATATTGGAGAATTTTTCGTGGAGCGGAGTGCAATTATATTCCGCAATATTGTATCTAGTGCATTTTGTTAATGCTTTTTATTTCCCTAATCCATATTTTTCTGGGTGTGAAGTGTGGCCTTTTCATATGTTTACTCCATTTATTGAATATAAAAGGTAGTGTAATATTTCTAGTTAGTTTTAGGTTATCTTGTTTAAAGTATTTTTAGGCATCCTTAGATATCCACACTTCAGTCTGAACCTAGGTTTATCAATGCAATAATTGAAAATGGTAGCCCATTACTGGTCATGATAATGTGCTATGATTTTAGAACATTCCTGGATTATAAATACATTTTAAATTAAAATAGAGAATCCATAGAAGCATAGGGCGCTTCTCCCGTCAAAATAAACGTCAAAAACTGAAGCCATCTATTGACCGTCGCCGCAAACTAGCGGCCTCGGGTCGGTGTCAAAACCACAACACCAGCTTTGAAAAATTGAGAAGCGTCCACCTAGAGACCATGGTTTCGGGCTAATGGCCCTCGTCAGTCTAGGGCGGACTTTATTCCATGAGATCCAGACGGTATCTAATGGAATCTTCACAATCTACCATTTTTCCATCTATATTCTAGCTATAGATTTGGCCCAGCCACATTGCCAGCAAAACACTTCTTTGGTAGATTGTGGAGATTCCATGAGATCCAGACGGGATCTCATGGAATAAAGTCCGCCCTAGACTGACGAGGGCCATTAGCCCGAAACCATGGTCTCTAGGAGGACGATTCTCAATTTTCCAAAGCTGGTGTTGTGGCTTTGATACCGACCCGAGGCCGCTAGTTTGTGGCGACGGTCAATAGATGGCACCAGTTTTTGACGTTTATTTTGACGGGAGAAGCGCCCTATGCTTCTATGGATCAATTTCCTCCTGGCATTTTTGTCCATCTAAAATAGAGAAGTACAATAGATATACCTGGCCTCAAATAATGCGGCGCGACAATTTATGAGCGGTCTGTCAAATGGAAATGACGGATCCGCTGGAAAGGTTTACCAATCTCTGATCGGCCAGGCTTTATAAAGCACTTATAAGAGCAATAGTATCTATAAGCAGGAGAGGTGTCTCACTCTATCAAAATTCACACATATCAGCTTTTCATTTATTTGGGGAACATTTAAACATATAGAAGGTGACCATTGGAACAAGCATATCTATAAGATGAATCCATAATTAAATATGACTAAAGAGTCCCCACAAGTTCCAATTCTCGCTAATAGAAAGCTTGAAGATCCACTGAGGGATCAACGTGAGCACGTGCTACCAGACGGTCGATGACCGCTCGCCAACTGTCGCCTATCAGCATCCGTCAGTCATTGTGGCCAGGCGTCGATTGTGTGCACGCCGTTACTGCTGGATATACTTATAGGGCGCTGATTATCTCCGGATACTTGTTGTGTTGACCTCCTTTTGTTTATTCACCAATTATGATGAATATCCTAATATATGACATATCACCTACCCAGTACATGAATAATAAATTAATAATAAATATATTACGTATTTTATTGAATTATTAAAATTAAATTAATATATATACACTCATTGACAAAACTTAAGGAAATTGTACCTTTTAGCATGTATATCGGGATTCAGACAATAGATTTGAAAGGTATTTGATACACAGTGACATTTATTAAAGAAATACGAGATAACTAAGTGTAAACAACATTGCCTCTGTCTTCTTCTTCTTAAAAAAAAAAGACGACCGGCAATATAGACTTTCCACTTTTTTACATTTTTGTCCATGAGTGTATTTTATTTTTACTGCTTAAAAAAGTAATCCATGTAGGAAATTAAACACTTTTCAAAAATCCACTTACCGTCGCCAATATTTTCATACAAAAGGATTATTGAGAGTTCGGTTATTAAGACAGTCGTATGATTGGAATTCGCATGATAATAATTTCACTGTATTTTATTATTGCTATTTATTATCAAATAAGTTAGATGTTAGCAAAACAGAGATCTATGATATAATGTCATCCATATTACATTCAATCCAGATTGCATATAAATAAGGTTTCTAAATATAATTATATGTTAAATTTATGTTACAAATTATATTTATTTTGATGTTCATTGTACTCATCAACTCTGGGCGGAATGGCAAAGGTGTGGGTTCATTCCTCGCGCCATAATTTATGTCAACCAGGACTCCATTGCTCTAACGCCAATCGGGCTTGTTGCAAATGTTCGAAATAGACTTAGAACACAATTTTATTAGAAAATAAATTGTCGCGAGGTTCTCATGATCCGAAAATGAAAATCCGCGAATAATGCCAGAAGACTCTTTGGGAGAAGCTACACGTCTGAACGACAGAGAAAAATAATCATCCTTCGTTTTAACGCCAGCAGTGTTAATCCTTTATGAGCCCAAACGCTCTTTAACAGCTTTGATGAAAACTACCATAACATCGTCATTTTATATGAGTTGTGACACGGAAATCATTCAATTTAAAATGCCTCTCAACAAATTCGTTTAAATGGGATATATACGAATGCATTCATTTGTTTTACCCTGAAAGTTTAAGGATCCACAACAATCATAACCCTGTAATGTCTATATTGGTCTAGTGGGATGAACCTAAGATGGTGTAACGACAAATGATTAATAAAATCTAAACCATGACTAAATCTATTAGGAACATTATCACCTTTATTGTGGAATATACTGCTGAATGATTTATTGATCAACTTCGTATCCCCAAATGCTGAGGTAATCTGTTATGCAGATGATGTTTCCATTGTTTTCTGACACAAGACCATAGAAGGGTTAAAAAATGAAACAGAAAAAACTTTAAATGTAAGGAACGGCCTCAAACTACAGGCAAAGTCAGACTTTCACCAAAGTGTGCCTGGATCATGGTGCCATGATCAACGAAAGCTGCACCCCTACACCCCATTTAAATTATGTAATACAATGATGTACAACAAATAAGCTAAATCTAAGCCCGGTGAAAACCGGCTTAATACTAATGCACGGCAAACAAAATATTCCAATGGGAACTCCAAACTTCATAATAAAACCGGTGGAAGAAGTAAAAATTTTAGATATAAAATTTTCTAATCACAGAATTAAGTCAAAAATTAACTTCACACCCCTCATTAATGATATTATTTGTAAAACCAACCGTATGAAAAATATGTTATTTTCACTCTGTGGAAAAATGTGGGGATTGGATGCTAAAAAAAAAAAGATTAATTTTATATAAAACTCTTTTCAGGCCAATACTAACCTATGGATCTGAAATATGGTATAAATTTACGTGAATAAATTTAAATCTCCTTTAGATATCTGATATCTAAGTAAAACGTTTATGGAGAAGAGTATCTTTTATTCTGGTCTTCTCAAGCTTTCGGGCTTGTCCGCCCTTCTACAGGAGAAACATATATAATATAACGAGAAAATATAACGCCGCCTGATGCTAAAACTATTATGATTCTATGTACATATATACATATATATATATACACTAGGATGTTTTTGCATATTATTTTTTACTTAAGATATGTTTTTTATTTGGTTAAGGTATTTACATATTTTACTATTGTTTGTTATATTTTATGAATTATCTTATAGGTTCGGAATTCTAATATTTAAGTTAGTTTTATAATGGTTATTGGTTATTGCATATAAGTTACTTATTTTATTGTTAATATTATTAGCTGGTACTAGGATATATTGTGTTATATGTTAAGAAATTTTAAACACAAATATAGAAAACCATCACTTAATAGTATCTTTCGATGTTGAGGCTCTCTATCCTAGTCTCCCTCACCAATTAATATTAGAAACACTAAATCCTTGTTAATAGAAAATAGATTAGACCAAACAGTCATAAACAAAATAATAGAATTAATAGACATATCATTAAAATCGAACATCTTTAATTTCAACTCACAATCATATAAACAAATAAAAGGATCGCCCATGGGCAGCCCACTATCTTCCCCGTTAGCCGAAATAGTTATGAACACAATAGACAAATGGATAACTACACAATTCCCCACAGACATAATAATATATAAAAGATACATAGACGACATATTCTGTATATGCACAGCTAACAAAGTTAACCACATATTAACCTCATTAAATAACTACCACCCTAAAATCAAATTTACAATAGAATTTGAAAAAAACAATAAACTACCATTCTTAGACATTAATATCATAAGGTCACAAAACAGATTACATACCTCCGTATACTACAAGCCAAGTTTCGAACCAAATTATATACATTTCACCTCATATTGCCCACTAAGCCATAAGATAAACACAATTAAAACACTAACCAAAAGAATACACACCCATTGCTCGCAACAGAATTCAAAAATGATTGAAACACAGAACATCATAAATAATCTCCAGCAAGCAGGATACCCAATTACCTTTATATTAAAACATTTCCACAAAAATATAACAATCAATAACCCAATAAACAAAACCACAGATATTTACAGAGCAATATGTTACATTCCATACTCACAAACAGCTACAACAATAGCCAACTACTTAAAAAACTTCGGCATCCAAACACATTACAGTAATTTCTCTAACATAGGCTCCATCATTAAAAATCCACTATCTAAAAATAATTCTAATATCATAAAACCCACTAACAAAAAAGAAGCAATATATTCCATAGAATGCAACAACTGCCAAGCCAAATACGTGGGGGAGACAGGAAGGAGAGTCAGCAATAGAATATATGAACATAAACGCAACATAATAAATCAAGACAATAGATCCCTAATTTTCCAACACTGCAAAGAAACAGGCCACACTTTCGCATTAGAAGAACCCATAATACATTACAATAACATAAACAGCAAATATCAAAGGCTTATAATTGAATCTTTATTATCCAGAAAACACAATAGCATCAATAGAAAAATAGATTTGCCCGAAACATATAACACAATATATCCTAGTACCAGCTAATAATATTAACAATAAAATAAGTAACTTATATGCAATAACCAATAACCATTATAAAACTAACTTAAATATTAGAATTCCGAACCTATAAGATAATTCATAAAATATAACAAACAATAGTAAAATATGTAAATACCTTAACCAAATAAAAAACATATCTTAAGTAAAAAATAATATGCAAAAACATCCTAGTGTATATATATATGTATATATGTACATAGAATCATAATAGTTTTAGCATCAGGCGGCGTTATATTTTCTCGTTATATTATATATGTTTCTCCTGTAGAAGGGCGGACAAGCCCGAAAGCTTGAGAAGACCAGAATAAAAGATACTCATCTCCATAAACGTTTTACTTAGATATCAGATAAATTTACGTATTAACAAAATAAGTAAGCAAAGATTGAGCTCTCAGCAATATCAGATTCTTCTTTGGGTAGTGAGAGCCTATAAAACGACCTCATCAAATTGTATTCATAGTGTGGCATAAATACCTACTCTCACAGATCACATAGAATTGTTGATAATAAAATACGAATAGGCCAATTTATCAAAAGAAGAAATTAATTTATTTAGACTGCATATGCCCCAACTATAATTCATAACTTCATGGAATCAAGAATGGCTTAAACAATAGCTAACACTAATGAAACATTCCGAAAATATTTCCCATTTGAAATTCCTTTTTATTTTCGTCCGAATTTTTATAACTCACAGTTAATCACAAATCATGGTAAATTTGGAGAATTTCTGTCGAAAATGGGGCAACGGATGATCCTAGCTGCTTCTGTGGAAAGGAAAACCAAAACTCAATACATTTATTGATAGAATGTCCGATATTTCACAGCTACAGAGGTAATCATTTTTATCCCATCGAAGAAATTTGAGGATTAGTATATAACAAAGACACTTATGTAAAATTCAATAATTTTTGTAAATTCATTTTGGATTTTCTCTTCTGTTTGAGAAAACCATCGTTTCAGTTTTAATTGTGTATTTAGTCCGGTTATTGAGTTGTATATAATGAATTGTATATAGATGGCTAAAATAATTCATTTTAGATTTTCTCTTCTGTTTTAGAATACCATCGTTTAAGTTTTAATTATGTTTTTAGTCCGGTTATTGAATTGTATATAATTAATTGTATTTAGGCGCAAGTATCCCGAGCTGGGATATCGCGTCCGATATGTCAAATAAAAAAAAATTAGGAAGTGTTTATTATTTTATCATGTTAATATATACCATTTTTAAAAATAATCAAATATGCAAATACTAGAATCACATACCAATGCCTCTCAAAATATCCTCGAATTTAACCTTATGGAGAAGTCATGATAGGAATCCTGTGACATTTATACCAACTCTCTTTTATATACATATTACCTTTGAGAAGAGTTACTAACTTTCAATTTGAAACTATATAATTGATTTTTTCGACTTTCTCCATTGAAAGAGTCTCTCTCAAAAGACCAGAATATCTGAAATAGAAAACCGAGAGTTACAGGGACATTGCTACTACTATTTTTATGATTGTCGGGTGTTGGGGGGGGGGGGAGCGTAGAAACCGTTGAGGTTTGATAGCTACGACCCGTGGTCGAATCCCGTATTGGAGAATTTTGTTTTAATTTAAAATTATCACAATGGCACCGAATCTATTGCATAAGTACAACACCACAAGTTCGTGCAAACAACCAAACGAGGTTCTTGTACATTCGTGATAACAGAGGTCGAACTGCTTTCTACAAATTTAAGCATGTGTTGCCTTTGCATTAAAAGCAATCGCGAACTACTATTCAGGGTTATCATTATCTTTACAATATATTTTCAGGTCAGATAAGTAAATATATATATATAGAGAGAGATAGTGAAATATATTCAACCCAATGTTTGAATGCAAATTTTCTTTGCGCTTCTTTGTTTACAGATAATCATATAATGATTCCACTCAAAGTTACAGTAAAACTTCACCAAAATGTCACAATGGTGTCTCAGATATTAAATATTCAAATGCGCATTGTGTGAGTTATGTGAAGTTATTTGTTATTTTTTGGAAGCAATGGCATAAAAGAATACTTTTATGCAACACATTACACAATTGTGATATTTACTTTGACAATCCTCCACTTCAAATAGAGCCATCAAGGATTGTTTACGATGAAGGTTGCGAGAGAGGGTTGAAAGGGCCACCACCAGCCTGATGTGAGGCCCCTCCCGTCAACGAGGCTGATAAAGTGGGGCCACTCTGACAAACAACGTTGATAACCCTGGGAGTAGACCACACTGGGTGAAGCAACGTTGCCTGCAAATTTTACTTATCTTTCCTGGAGAATTTGAATCATATATAATGTAAGATAACTTAGTGAGATCCGTTTTTATTTCACCAAAATCTTAATTTCCATATTTTATTACCCTTCAGTACATTTCGGGAAGGTGGAAAAATCATCAAATACCTTAATCATATCTTCTCTGTTTAAAATATATGAAACAAATTAGGAAGGAACGCCGAATTTCATTGTTTTTTCATTCTTAACGGAGAGATTACGCTGCTTATATCCATTCACATCTCTACTTTCCTGGCAAAGTAAAACAATTTCTCTTCGATATGGCCTAATAAACATCTGTAGGTCGTCTAGTGTTAAAATAAAAGCTAAAGGATTCGTTCTTATACCAATAAGAAGCACCTATGACACCGACACTGACAAAATAGTAATTTCAATTATGTTTCAAATCTTTTATTTAAGGCCACAATGTGTTTTAGATAGAGGTCTTTATTTAAAAATATATTTTTAAAAAACCAATCCATTTTGTTTATCACTCCAGTTTAGAAATTACAGTCGGTTATAATGAATATGTCAAAAAACAGTTTTGGCATATTCGAACAAAATCCAAACTGTATGTCATGGTTACGGGC
The DNA here is from genome assembly GCA_030710605.1 of Cordylochernes scorpioides. Lineage (NCBI taxonomy): Eukaryota > Metazoa > Arthropoda > Arachnida > Pseudoscorpiones > Chernetidae > Cordylochernes > Cordylochernes scorpioides. Next base: position 117,964,807 of record CP092886.1, on the reverse strand, counting down.
TATGTCCCCATATCAATGAAGGGGCGGCTTCGATTTCATAACATCCTCCGGGATGATAATCGAATCGGTAGAATTTTCCAAAAACATGGCTGCTTATGCTGATAAGCAGTCCTAAATACAACCTTTCGGCAATTTTGCACTGTACGAGCATATATATATATTTCATATTATGAATTATTACTGAATGTATGGAAATCAGAGTCTGAACAAAATATTTGATATATAGAAGACTAGCGAATGTGTACCAGGCTTCGCCCGGGTTTTATCCGAGTGAAAGTTTGCCTAACGAATATTATTGATAATAATATTCCGGTACACACAGAATATTATGATAATAATGATAATAATATTCGTTACATTATACTCATATAAATTGTGTGGATTGTTTGCAGACCCGAGGCATTTCCACTTCTGTACGAGCGCCAACAGCGCGAAACGTGTTCGTGGAGGGCTTTTCTTGATTTATCAAGAAATTGGGTTGGCCAAATATCACGGAGCAAGCTAAATAAACGTTTAGTTTATTTTTGCTCCACTAGATGGCGCTCTTCCATCTAAAAAAGCACATGTGCTCGTGGTCAGTAGATGCCTTCTTTAATTTTAATATCAACACCTGACCCACTTATCTATTATTTTTTTCTATTGTTTTTTTCATGTGTTAAGCGTCTTTACGCGAATTTGGCCTTAAATGCCCATTTCTCTATTTCTCAAGAAGACTCGGGTACCAAAAATCTTTTTGGTCGCAGTGGTTACACCCTACTCCACGCTGACGAGCGCCAACAGCGCGAAACGCGTTCGTGGATGGCTTTTCTTGATTTATCAATAAATTGGGTTGGCCAAATATCACGGAGCAAGCTAAATAAAGGTTTAGTTTATTTTTGCTCCACTAGATAGCGCTCTGCCATCTAAAAGAACATGTGCTCGTGGTCAGGAGATGCCTTCTTTATTTTAAATATATATATATTTAGATGGGAAATTTGCCGGGAGAAATTGATCCATAGAAGCATAGGGCGCCTCTCCCGTCGAAATAAACGTCAAAACCTGACACCATCTATTGACCGTCGCCGCAACTAGCGGTCTCGGGTAGGTAACAAAGCCACAACACCAGCTTTTGCAAACTGAGAAAGGTCCACCTAGACACCATGGTTTCGAGCTAATGGCCCTCATCAGTCTAGGGCAGACTTTTTCCCATGAGATCCACACGGGATCTAATGGAATCTTCACAATCTACCAAAGAGGTGTTTTGCTGGCAAGGTGGCTGGGCCAAATCTATGGCTAGAATATAGATGGGAAATTTTCCAAGAGGAAATTGATCCATAGGGTGCCTTTCCCGTCAAAATAAACGTCAAAACCTGACGCCTCTAATGACCGTCGCCGCAACTAGCGGCCTCGGGTCGGTGACAAAGCCACAACACCAGCTTTGGCAAACTGAGAAGCGTCCACCTAGAGACCATGATGGCGTCAGGTCATAGGCCTAATTTGCTTTTGATATCAACACCTGCATTTTTTATTTTGAATTATTTTTTTCACATATATATTTCTTTAAATAAAAAGGTATATATTCGATCAAAATATGCCTTTTTATTCAAAGATTTATTAATGGATTGCTCTATTTTCAAAAAATATATATTTGTGTGTAATGAGACGATAGTTCCCAATGATATATATATATATATGAAAAAACAATAGAAAAAAATAATAAATGGGACAGCTGTTGATATTAAAAATAAATAGAGCATATCCTGACAACGAGCATATGTGCTTTTTAGATGGCAGAGCCCTATCTAGTTTTGCTCCACTAGATGGCCCTCTGCCATCTAAAGAGCACATGTGCTCGTGGTCAGGATATGCTCTTTTTATTTTTAATATCAACAGCTGTCCCATTTATTATTTTTTATTGTTTTTCATGTGTTAAGTGTATTTACGCAAATTTGGCCTTAAATACCCATTTCTTGGTTTTTCAAGAAGCCTCTGGGACCAAAAATATTTTTGGAGGCAGTGTTACAGCCTGCTCCAAGCTGACGAGTGCCAACAGCGCGAAACGCGTTCGTGGAAGGCTTTTCTTGATTTATCAAGAAATTTGGTTCGCCAAATATCACGGAGCAAGTTAAATAAACGTTTAGTTTATTTTTGCTCCACTAGATGGCGCTCTGCCATCTAAAAAGTACATGTGCTCGTGGTCAGGATATGCTCTCTTTATTTTTAATATATATCTATATCAGTTTAGCAAGAATACCTAGGGACTCGACATAAATCATGTGCTCTTGGAGAAAAATATGCCCTTCAACAAGTATATCTCTAGTTCAAACACCTGTTGGAGAACGGATATCTACGAAAGTGTGGGGTCCAATTAAAGACATTCCCTATGTATCTTCTTGTTTTAATGTTACATATATTTATAGAAGGAAATTTAAGATCACCCGAAACACGCTACATGAGACGCCTAACTCTTATACAAAACAAAACCTTCTGTGTATATAGAGATTGGCGTACCGCCAATTAAAATATATTAACACTTATAAATATAGTTTGAATCAATACTTTTTTCAATAAGCCTAAATATCAAAAAACGTCACATAATGCTTTGTTCAGACGCGAATATTGTATTGGAAATAAAAGCGGCTTAAATCAGTTTTCTAATTAAGCAATCACAAGCCTCAAAGCCGCTTAGTGTACAGTGGCTAATCCGTTGGCTGAAGAAGCTCGAAAATGACTCAGTTGATAGATTTCATTCAGAATGAAGATGTTATATATTTGTGGCAAGTTATGTATGTTATGTTGCTTATAATATTACAGCTACTTCTTCTTCTCAATGATCTATCAATATACCATAATTATTAAATTTATAATAGTTTGTTTTAAATGGCACTCTGCCATCTAAAAAGCACATGTGCTTTTGGTCAAGATATGCCTTCTTTATTTTTAATATCAACACCTGACATTTTTTTTCTATTGTGTTTTGATGTGTTAAGCGTATTTACGCAAGTTTGGCTTTAAATACCTATTTATTGGTTCCTCAAGAAGCCTCTGGGATCAAAAATATTTTTAGTCGCAGTGGTACAGCCTACTCCAAGCTGACGAGCGCCAAAAGCGCGAAACGCGTTCGTGGATGGCTTTTCTTGATTTATCATGAAATTGGTAGGCCAAATATCAGGGAACAGGTTAAAGCAATGTTTAGTTGATTTCTGTTCCACTTGATGGCCCTCTGCCATCTAAAAAGCACATGTGTTTTCGGTTTTATTTCTCATATATATGTGTCAAAACTGAATATACACTTTTTAACTTTTCTCTCACTAAGTGAACTCACTGAAATTATGTAAACTTGAAAAGAAAAAGATAAAGAGCTATTTTATTTCACAGCTCACACATGGTAATTCCAAAAGGTTATTTTGAAGGCCAACGGTAATATTCAAGCTTAAATGTAGTCCCAACATTATTTTGAACAACGACTATATTACAAAAAAAGAATGAATAGAAAATTACAAATATCATCAATATATCATGAAATATTATTTTATCTCTCTACCCAGAACACTTGTTTGGAATCATTTTCTTATAGGGTTCATAAAATACATAAGAGAAATGAGTTATGATGATTATTGAATTTGTTAAGGTAGAGCTTACCAATGCTATGTGCGCTCGTTCATTCTCTATTGAAGGTTGGTAGAGCACAGGCAGATCTCGAAGTTTAGGAAGAGCAACATTAGCTTAACGCTAAGTCAGAAGGTTTTGTGTTTCTGAATGCTCAAGTCGGTTGTTTTGGGTAAGTGAAGAAGAATCTAATGTCCCAAACCATAACGCTAGGCGATTCATGATGAAAGTTCCAGACATTTTTATCCCCGCGATAATGCTATATACAGATAGTTCCATCACATACTGTTGAAGACGAATTTGAAATTAATCTGCTAGATACGATCTGTTAGATAGAAGTAGATGTTAATCGTTCAATACGATATTCCAGCGCATCTTTACTTGAGTTTCAAAATCCATTGTGAAAAAATTATTAACCAATCAATTTTCTATTGGTTTTACCAATGCTGCCCTAGTGCTAAAAAGCAAAAATACAGAAAATGGTTATATTTATAATAAAATTACCACATATTTACTTTTTTACTTTCTATCGAGCCTATATATGTTGAACTTTGTAATAATATATATTTCAATGTGTTTCTCATATGATAAATATTATCAAATAATATCTCTCTACAGACCTTACTAAACAATGCTTAAAGTTATTAAATGAGATGGCTTGGTTCATCAGTGGTGAAACGGCTATTCTCGGCTAACTAGAGGACTCAGGTAGGTGACAAAGCCTAAATAAAAGCTTTGGCAAATTCACAAGGCCAGCCCAATCACAAATGTTCCGGTATAATAACCCTCGTCAGGCCAAGAATGACCTGAGCTCCACCAGGAACCTATTAAATCTTCAGAATTCACAAAATAATTGTTTAACTGGCAAAAGAGACTAGGACAATTTAATGGTCGATTTATAGTAGATTGAGATTTTGCCCTGGGGTATACGAGGGTATACTGGGGTATATAAACATAAAAAGGAATTGTCAGTCTTCTCGTCAAATTTGACGCTAAACCTAAGCCTCGTCTATTGACTGTTTCGTAAACTAGCGGTCTCGTGTTGGCCACAACGTCACCGCTAAGTTCTATTGTCTATTTTGACAGGAGAAGAGACCGTTATTCTAAAAAATAGAGACTAATCTTAAGAGGAAGATGCGGCACAGTTTGCAGCACTTTCAATAGATCTCTATGGTGGCAGAAATACTGTAGATACCGCTCAATTGGCTATGGTTGTTTGTGAAGTTGACGCTCAATCAAATTGAATTGCTTGGTCCCAGGGTCACAGCTGGTGGGTCCGGGGCGGGAATCTCCCCGAGGCCCCTCTATTAGGACGATCATTCATATAAAATGTCAATACAAGTATGTAATTAACATTTATTTAGTCTCTTTGAAACAATGTTTGAAAGTAACGTATTTAGTAACCGCCTTACTTGATTATTTTAAACTTATATCCTAAGACGTGATATTTCATTATGAAGCACTTCAAGTATTTTATCATATTTTGATCTCGTTTCGCTTTTTAACTTTTATTCGCTTTAATTGAACTTAAAATATATTGTAGAATAGACTTATTAGGACATTCTAATTTTAAGGATGTCAATTAGGCTTTACGGTTTCTGAACTAACAAGAAACATTTGTCGTGCGAAAGGAGAAGGGTCTTTAAACGAAAGAATTACAACAAGATGTGGGGCAAGAAAATTCGCTTAGGTGAAAGGAATCTTGAAGATAGTCTAAGGACCGTTAGGTAGTGAATCACAGATAAGGATGCTCCATGCCCAACCTTATTGTAAAATCCGGTAACCAGCACTCAGATATTATTAGATGAGCTAAGGACATCACAAACTGCCGTGGCTAGTCATCTTCACGAACTAGGCAAAAACAATAGCACAGCTTCTGCTAACTTCACAGATTGACACCAGCTCGGGCTAGCCGCCGAGTGGAAATCTGCAAGAAACTGCTAACTAACCCGTATGATTTACATTTCTTAAAGAGTGTTGATACTTACGAAAAGAAATGGGTCTATATAATCCTATTTATAGCACCTAAAACTGGTATTCAAGATCTCGTCATCCTCCTGGATCTATTTTTAAAGTGGGCGCTTCGAAAATTGAAGGGAAAATACACTACGAGTGCCTTCTGAACTGCCGCACCTAAAGGTCAATCTGTAAGCGGCTTTATACTTTTTGAAGTGGAAATACCCGAATCTAATGAACAGAAAACGTGCTCTTAGACGCATAATTCTCGAGACAGAGGAGAAACTCCAGTAACAATCGTGACAAACAAATAATTTATAACAATTGAACTATTTCATATACTCCATACTAAAGTAACTTCATCATGTAGTCCGCGACTTGCACCGTTGGAATAGCGCTTGTTCTGGTAAATGTTTGGTCGCGGGCGGCACTTCATTGATCACAATGATATGGAGGCTGGAGTAAAGTTCTTCGCCTCGAAGGACCAGAACTGGTATTTCCACGAGATCGAAAACCTGGCTGAAATACGGCTTGAGACGGCCCAACACGAAGGTCTATACTTTGAATGATAGGTATAATTAGTTGTAAAATTCCGGTTCTTCCTTATAACTTAGGAAACCCATTCCTGAAAGTATATTTCACAATGAAACTTAACATTTTCAATGAAAACCATTCGAGCTTCGTCTTTTTCAACAGTTGATAATTCAAGATGTCTTAATCGTTCAGTTTCTAGTAAAATTGCATTTTCTTCTATCCCATTTAAAGAGAGAATCTCCATGGAACTTTTAATTACCTTTGGAAATTCTTCAATCTTGTTTTTATAAGTTGCGATCACTGAATGGCTGAAATTATTTTATATATTTTTCCACCGGTTGACTTAGGTTTGAGATCTTGATCAAAAATTACCGGATGACTGGAGCATGCATCTTCTCCTTGCACAATCTTGTTGAAACATTTCTCACTAATATCTCTGTAGATATTCTCATTTTCTCACGGATAAAAAATGTTTACCGCATTCTCAACCATTTTTTTTTTAATTTTCAAAGCAACACATTTTTAAATTTATTTTTTAAAACTAATTTCTTCATTCTGAAAATACCTTTGAGCATCATTTACCTTATCATACCATAAATGAATGTAGCTGACAAAGTTGAAGTCGTTTTTGCTTTCTTATATCAAATTTGAGCTGAACTCTCCGTTTCTATATTACCTGTTGGATTATAAAACCTTTTAAAAATATTCTTCAATTTACAAAAAATGTTCCATCTCTGGTTTAACTGCATGATTTGCTTACTCCACCTGGTACTCGATGGCCTTTTTACAATTATATCCCAATAGTGTTTTTGAGATCATAGTTTATTCCATTTTTGTGTCGATGAAGTTCTTAATGCTTTATGGATATGTAAAAATATTCCTATTTTGGAACGTTTCAAAATGACATTTGTGAATTAATATCTATGCTATCTATGAAGCCTGTTTTAATATTTAGTATGCATAAATGATACACTAAATATATTTTTAAAGTTGAAGTTTGATAAAATATATATTCCCATAAACATATTTAAATATATTTTCATAACAAATATGAATTTCTTCACCATTTTTGAACTTTTTTAAATGTCCTCTCTCTTGGAATAAAACTATAGGATTATCTTTCCCTTGTACCTTCGATTTCTAAGTCCTGCTCGTGATGAGCTTTCTGTATTCCGGCCTGCGGTGCTGACCGTCTATTGTCTGTAGATTTATAAAGAGAGGTTAAAATATATTTGATCCAAATCCCCGTTTTATTAAAATACTTTCTATAAAAGGAACCCTAATAAACAAACATCGATAATTCATTCCAATTCCCGTTTTTTTTAAAAGCACATCTATAAAAAGAGCCCAAAATACATAAACATCTGTGAAAATCATTTAGCCGATGCAAATTAGAAGTACATTGCTACATGGACGAAGCTTAGGTTTAAATCGATAAATACAATCACCACGTGCCATTTATTGTGTTAAAAAAGACGGACGTGAATAACTGGATTCTTTAATTCAAGGAGAGACTTACAATAGGTTCCTCTTTTGTGTGTGTAGTTTTGGCTGCTTTTCTCATGCGGGAAACTCAATAATATCAAAGTTGAGATTAATCTTAAATTCAATTAAGAATATTAGCAAATAAAAATAATAGAGTCAATTATATTTGAAGAAGTTATTCCTAATTTGTAAGGAACTGAGAGTAGATAATCCATCAAAGCTCTTCAAGACATATATCGAGTCAACCCAGAATGGTGCGAAAAAGGCGCTTCTCTCTTCAAGAGAAAAATAAACAAAATATATTTTTTGATATACGAGAGAAGTGAAAAGATTCATATCAATAGGTTTCCAAAACAACAGCTTCTGAACAATTTTTGGAGATAAAAGGTTTTTAATATTCAATATTCACACCCTTTATATATATATAACAAGAGAGGTGCATTTGTTACATAGCATATGCTATATTATGGGTCGGTAAAGAGACACCAGAGTTATGGCACACGCACTATGCTAGAGTATGCTATGAGGTAGGATATTTCAATTATCTTGTTAGTATGCTTAGGTAATGGCTCGAGGAAAAGCCTATGGCTTTAGAGAGCGCGTTCCCTGGCCATATTTTATTGAAAGAAACGTATAAGTTTATAAAGATGTGGAATATTTAAATATATAACTTTCATTTATTCTATTAATCAATATTTAAAATAACATCAGATTACACATAATCACTTTTTATATACGAGATATAACTATATTTTCCGTTGTAGCTGCACTATGGTCTACGCTAGGCGGTGCTTACTAGCTACGTTATTCCTGGTGAAACGATCCAGAGACAATTATTACAAACCAGTGATGCTCGGTTGGTAGAGGCAAAGGACGGAAAGGTTGTGAATATTTCCCAGGGCAGAAAATGACAGGAAACGGAAGAGCGGTAAAATTTACGACATTTAAAAGGGGAATAAAAATGTGGCTGCCTCAGCAGTTTTGTGATGTGGAAATATTTAAATGGCGGATAGAATATTGAGTGCGAAACTTACATATATATTAAATATATTTTCTCTCTCTTTATAAAAACAACTTAGTAGAAAATTGATTTTTTAACGTACATAAACATACATTTAACCCACATATCAATCAAATTTCTGATCAAATCGACATTAAATAATATATTGATATTTGATATATTTAAAAATTAAAGTACGTATTCGGCTTAGTTATTAAATTGTTTGCGGAAAGACCTTGCTCGATACATGGAAATGTTTATATTTTTATATAATTTCACTGTGCGTGTGTCCTTGAGGTTATGTAAATAGTTTCCTTGAAAGCATCAAGCCCGACCTCATTCAATGTGCCAGATATATAAGTAAAATGGCCCAATACAATATTTTATCGGCATGGTAGATTGAAATTGAGAATCCTCTGGAAGGGTTCGCCAATGATGAACCAATTTATTTTCCTAAATAGTTTCAAAATCCATGTATATGTTGTGATTTAAATGTTTTTATTTTAATCGTATTATTCTCTTTTTTGTATTAATATATCTAAAGGTTCAATACAGCCCATAAAGATCTCAAGCTGTAAGTGCACCACATACGTAGTTGTGATTCGGATTCTTCACTCAGTTTTCAGAGGCCCGACTGGCTGATCATTTTTGTTGGGGAGATGGAATTGTACAAACATAGGGGGCCATTAGCGGTATATTCTCCCAGCGGCTTCGCCAATTTAATCCGTCAGAATGCGTTTTAGAATGGCGAATTAAATTGACTAAACGGTTGTGAGGGTGCACCACCAATAAGCCAAGCCCTCACTCTAGTTTTTATCGCAGTTAGAACAATAGGAAGTTTGTTTTATTTTTAAAATAAACATTTGTGAATAATAGTTTAATTTCTTATATGTATAGAGATGGTGCGTTTTTGCCTTATAATATAGTTGATAAGTTTAGAGATTCTTATTATTTCGAAAACCGCCCCAACCCCTATTTATTCCAGCCCCACACCACTACAACCTCGCACCACATAACCCCTAATTTCTCAAATTTTCCAACACCCTAACCTGAAACCACCCAACACCTAACTGCTCAAATTCCTCAACAATTCAACGTCAGACTTCACCCAACCCCTAACTACCCGAATCCTTAAAATCACAACCTCGCACCACCCACCCCTAACTACCCAAATCCCTCAACATCAAAACCTCGCACCACCCACCCCTAACTACCCAAATCCCTCAACATCACAACCTCGCACCACTCAACCCCTAACTATCTAAATCCCTCAACATCACAACCTCGCACCACCTAGCTCCTAACTACTGATATCCCTCAACATCACAACCTCGCACCACCCAACCCCTAACTACCCAAATCCTTCAACATCACAACCTCGCACCACCCACCCCTAACTACCCAAATCCCTCAACATCACAACCTCGCACCACCCAACCCCTAACTATCTAAATCCCTCAACATCACAACCTCGCACCACCCAACCCTTAACTACCTAAATACTCAACATCACAACCTCGCACCACCCAACCCCTAACTACCCAAATTACTCAAAATCACACCCTCGCACCACCCAGCTCCTAACTACCCAAATTCCCAACATCACAACCTCGCACCACCCAGCTCCTAACTACCCAAATTCCTCAACATCACAACCTCGCACTACCCAGCTCCTAAAAACCCAAATCCCTCAACATCACAACCTCGCACCACCCAGCTCTTAACTACCCAAATCCTCAACATCACAACCTCGCACCACCCAACCCCTAACTACCCAAATAACTCAACATCACAACCTCGCACCACCTAACCCCTAACTACCCAAATCCCTCAACATCACAACATCGGATCACCCAAGCCCTAACTAAACAAATCCCAACATCACAACCTGGCACCACCCAGCTCCTAACCACCCAAATCTACATCAAAACCTCGCACCACCCAACCCCTAATTACCCAAATCCCTCAACATCACAACCTCGCAGCACCCAACCCCCAACTACCCAAATCCTTCAACATCACAACCTCGCACCAACCAAATTACCTACTATCCCAGAACACAAAGCAATTTGGAATACAAACAGCCATAATTTATTATTTATTTGATGTTTGTGGTGTTAATAATAATAATAAAAAAAAAAAAACAACGCGCGCGAAATAAATAAAATATATTGCTATTCTATTTTATGGTTAAAACAAGAATACGGCCCACTGAAATATATATATATGCGATGTCAAAAGAAGTTAGTTTTATTTTTATTATGCACCGCAAGGTGGACCTGCGGTAAATTATGCATAGTGTCCGACCGGCTGACGGCCATATTTCACCTTACCCTCTGTACCACCTTATTTATACCGCGTCATTCTATTTGTTCTTATTGCCTCAGGCATTCCTTTATGTAAGCTCATATAACGATAATGCATTATATATAAACCTCTTTTATATTATATATATATAAACATATTCTGTAAATTACAATAATATAAATAATGATGGATCACAAAAATGATTTGAAAGAAAATTCAGAAATCTCAATAGAGTTTTATACATTTCCTAAAATAGGTTGTGCATCGCATTTTATTTCATTCTCTACTACTTGTATCAATTATCATCATCATCTTTGCGCCATCTATCGCTGGAAATCTGAACACAATATTTAACGATACTTTTTTTATAATTGAAAACAATTTCTATATTCCTTATACTTCAATGATAAAATCTTAAAACGAGAAGACATGTCTCATCAGTAGTGAACCCACTTTGCGGTTCGCAAATTTAACTAAAGAGTGTTATACAATTGTATTGTACTGTACTGAATTTATTATATATTTTGTATATTGCATATAAACTCATTGACAAAACTTAAGAAATGTCTACATTTTAGCATGTATATTCGGGGGCTTCAGACAATAATTCTGAAAGTTATTTGATATACAATGACCTCGATTGAAGATACACGAGATAACCAAGTGTGTACAAAACCCGCGACCAAAATGTTTTATTTCTTACGTTTTGTCCATGAGTGCATATAAGTAGAGTGGTCGAGAGATGTCGTGACTGTCGAAACCGCTGGCAGAGTTCACAAATCATGAAGAAATGTTCATTATGTGTCGGAACAGAGAGAGACGAAAGAAGAATCAATAGAGCTGTCATTTACCAGAACACTTACCAACATAAATCCCAACTATTTTAATTATATGCAGTTGGTTATAGGCTTAGAGAGAGAATATATAGACAGACGAAAGAAAGATAGAATATATTAAAGAAAGAATATTATGGCGAAGGAACGCTGAAGGAACCACTAGAGTATTGGTGCTATGTGTGGATCAGTCATCCGACGTTACAACACGATCGATCAATTTGACCCTGGAGAAGAACGAAGCCAAGGAGAAAATGACTCTTATCATTAGTCTTGATTGGGGCGTCGAGCTCTTTCTCCGCAGCTCGTCTGTAAAGCTTGAAGAAGCCATTTCTCTTTAGCAGTATTCGGATTCTTAAAATATTGTTTATTATATAGTAAAAGGGACACAGAGAAATACATATTTCCAACAAGGTATGCATAGGACACGTACTCTAGAGTAGATAATAAAATAACAAAAGAAATAACTAAGAGACCATATAGTAATATGTCGAACACAAAGATTTACATTTATTAGATCGAAATCTCAATGCCGACTGGGACGGAGCAAATTTTATTATATAGAGTAATAAAAAACCTCTTTAAAATATATTTTTATTGGATCAAGAAAATATTTGGAAAATTTGAAATAATTAAAATGATTTCTCTCAACGGAGTACAAATACAATTAATAAATAAAATAAGGTGAAAAATTCTTCAAAAGAAGGAAAGCAAAAACATTAAGAAAACACATATTCAGCATCATTTTTGATAATTACATAGGTTTTTTTTAAATGTGTATTTTAATCGACGCACTAACATCTGCATGTTAGTTTTCACACCTGAAATTGTGCAATAACTTATCAGCAATTAAATCGTTTACCTTAATATGGCGACAGTGGGTTGCCGAAACCGCGGTGAGAAAAGTTAAAAGACACACACTAATGAGTTTTTATTTTGGGTTTATATGAATCCAACTTTCAGTAATAATATTGTTACGGCGATGGAAGAAAGAAAGCCTCGACAAGAATAGCTGAGGGACCGACGAAGGAGTCAGCAAGGAAGCCCAGCTGACGGCCAGAAGTAAAGTCGTCCCCCTGTTGTTGACGGCGGATTTTGGATTCTGCTTTTTAAATGTTGTTACTCGCTTTGTTCTCTAATGTAAATAAAGAAGATTAGAATAGAGGAACTTTCAGATCCCGTGTTCTTTTATTTGTCCATCCTGTGACACAGCGGCAGTGGCGCAGCAAATGGTGTCAGAAGTGGAGATCTATTCTGTTCGTGAAGACAATTCTGGATACCAGTGGAACCAGAAAATGGCAGCGGAGCAATCATACCTCATTCAAGCTCTTCTCTAAGCAGCGAAATCTTTGGATAGAGCGAGAAACACGATAATAAGTGTTAAAAGAGAAGGTAAACCGATTTCAGGACGCTAGCTTGGAAAGATGGAGAACGCTCTACGGAAGAAAGATGGTGTGATAGTGCTTACTAGAAATGGTGGCATGGAGTAAGAAATGATACAGACCGGTTGTGTAGCGGAAAAGAGCGAACGGTAAACCATGACAACGGCTGTGGCACGACTACTTTGAACCAATCTTACCCCCGGGATTCCTTCTGAAAATCTCCGCGAGATTATCGGCGATCGTGGTGAACTACAATACGACGGCGTGACGTGTTGCTGCGACGAGGCTAGAATATCTGGGACTAAAGAGAAGATCCAACTGGGCGTGACGGAGGTGAGCGCTTGGTGGAAGTGAGGCAAGACTGGATGTTTGAACTACTCCGTAGTTGGAGGCAGAGAATCCTTTGGAGCTCCAGGTAAGCCGAGGACAATTTCTGCGATCAGACGTCCATGTAATGTGCCATCGCTACCGTCTGCATTCCACTCTAAGGTAAGCCACGGCATAGTCCAGTGTAAAGTTGGCAGGAAATTTTTCAAGTCTTAAGCGCTCAAAAGAAGAAAACCTCTGGAAAAAAGGAAGGCAGACAGGGTCTTAATCCAGCACAGAATTTACCTCGGCAATCTCAGAGAAGAAGATATAGAAAGTTTGTAGTGGTTAGGACCCATGTGGAGTGGGTGGGCAAGATATTACCACAATAAAGAAAGGTTATCTACAGCGCCTCCACAAAGAGAAACGACGAGGGCACACCATAGAAGTTTCCGTTATTTGAAGGAATTCTTCCATTATGTGGAGAACCACCGCTTTGTGATATGTCGATCAACAAGAAGATCCAATGGCCTCCGCGCTGACTGAGAGTGGAAAGAGGGCCCGAGTTGGAAAGTGGTGCAACAAACAAGGTGTGACAATAATCCCGACGTTTAGTTTAAAGACGGCTGACAAGCCTCAAGTAATCCAAGAAATTGTGGGGTTTAAAGGTCTTCCTGAAGAATAGGGAGGAGGATGGCCTTGTTTGAAGCAAACAACATTTTTAGGAGAAGAGTGGTGTTACCGCGATGAAAGAAAGAAAGCTTCGACAAACGCCGTAGTGTCAAGCATGGTCAGTTCGGCCACATGTAGTCACTCCAAAAAATAGCTGAGGGGGCGCATGGACCAGTCAACAAGGAAGAAGCTCATCAGACGACCAGGAGTGAGATCGTCCTTCCTATTGTTGACGGCAAAGGTTTGACGATGTTCTCTGCGTGTTACTTGCAGTCGAACAGATATATCTTTATCGATCTTGCGTGATAATTTGGTTATCCTTGACACAGCGGCGTAATAATCTTTTCTATAGACATTTAGGTGTACGCTGATATAATTTCGCGACAAAAATGTTCACTCTAAAGAAATAGCATTTAAAGACACACACGTGCCTTCTAATTATTATATATAATTAGCTCTCTCTTCCTTAAAAGTACAAGGTAATTCCGATTTTTAAAGTTCTCTAATCACCTCAATAATTGCAGTTAAACCTACATAACATCCTCCTCAAGCATGTCACACGTTAATGTTTATTTAGGATAAAATGTATGTGTGGTTAAAACTTTGAAATTTTTGTTTCCTTATAGCTTTCTTTTAATAGAAAATCAGAGTTTGTCTGCCTCTTGATAAATTTATAAATTACTGGAACAATATTTTCACTTGAAGAAAGGTCACCTACAATCAAAATAGACGTCATATCTAGACCGTCTCTGAGAGCTCTCAGATTCCATAGATCAATATCCTCTCTATAAAATTCCGACTGATATTACGGCCATAGAATTGTCCTAGCCAGCTGAATACTTCTTTGAATAATCCTAAAGGCTTTAGGTATCCTTCGTGCAATAACGATATGAAGCCGATCAGAAAGGTTGTTGGTTTCTAATGTTCAAAGCTAGACTGAACTATGTCCAAAACATGGCTAAGGTGGACCCCCAGACAAAGAGAGCCGTGTCAAATGCGGAATTAAACTCCTACCTTCAGGCGGAGTGGGCAGACTGTCCGCTGGGTATCATGTACTAGGGAAAGATTCCATATTATCCCTTACATGATGTAAACCATTTAATTTACAATGGGAAGTTGTCTTTTGATAGACATTGAAATTTTTTTGAAGGTAGTATATACTGGATATTTCTTTCAAATTAATGTATATTTATTATGTAAACATAATAGAGGGCTTGAGACATTATGATTAACATGTTTATGTTAACAAGAACTTATTTATTGATCATTTTTGTTGATTATATAAAAAAATATTTTTAAAAGGATTATGTGAAATCACATTAAAATAACATTCTAATTTTAGTGAGAATATATTGCCTTATATTTGTGGATAATTTGTGTTTTGAGTGGACAGATTCCAGTCAATCCCATAGAATATATAAATTGCCCTTTTTTATTTTCAATAGGAAGTTGTTTTATTAGCACTGACTTTTGAAGGTTCAATATAATTCAATTTTACATCTATATACCTGTATATTGATTATATACGACCATAAAATAATTTAATCATGTGTTGGAAGCTATCTATATAAATATTTCTTTATTAAAGGATTATATGAGGTCACATTGAAATGAAATATCTTAATTCTCGTGTACAGTACAATCAGACTAATATTATAACAGAATATACCCATCTGAAATTGAGAGACTTATAAATAAATAACCAGAACTTTATTTTGATGGGTTTTAATCTAGTAATTCTTCTATATATAAATATTTTGTAGCTCATTCTTTATCACCGTCTTTACGTTTTGTACTGGATGATAAAAATTGTATTTTTAAAGCATCTTTAAAGATGGAAAGGCAACCTTTAGAACACAAAAAATATTTTATATATTAAAATATCCACTCTAAATACATCCCTATATTTTCAACGTCATATCCTCACAGAGATGACACTTTCACTAAGAAAACGTGTGAAAGCACACGTAAAAATGTGAACACACATATATATGAAATAATAGTATAAATGTTATTTTGTACTGGGATAGAGTTCATAAATTGGAAATGAAAAAAGGCATCTCCTTTTCGGGCAACAGACACCCACATATATATACTGTATGTAATTTTTATTAGAATTTCTATGAATGGAACTATTTACTCAGCGAAATTTCTTTTATTTAATTTTATTTCTATAAAAATATTTCATACAATTGGAGTTAGCATAGAAATATACTTCTCCCGAGCTCAAAAATTTCAAAAGATTTACCCATTATACGTACAAGAAGTACAAGTACTCGGATTTGAAAATGTTCTTTCTAAAAAGCTTGGTACATCTTTACGAAATTACTTCTTTCACGGCCAATCTGTTGGGGGTAAAATCCTAAATTATTTTTAAAGTAAAATACAAGTTATAGGTATTCTTTAGAATCGTTTTAGTGGAGCGCATCGACTTTAATTACAATATCTATTTTTAAAGATTACGCTTATATGTCCCTCAATATGGCTCTATCAACTCTGAGAGTATTATTATAAGACATCACAAACTAAGGAGCTGAAAGTGTTTGAGTGAAATGAACCAAAGCTCCAATAACTATCCAGTCCCTTTCCAATAAGTGCCTTTATTACGCCTAGGTTAGCACAATAACTGTTTATATATCGTTTTTGGAAACCGAAAATTAATAAACGTTCTACAACGTGACAAAACCTTATAACTCTTTTCAAAAACGAGAGAGAGAGGAATTTATTCAATAAAACATTTAAGATAGTTGTAGTTTCTTTTTAATATAATGATTTATATAACATAAAGCGCTAAAAAATGCAGACCCTAAAAACGATTTTTACCTTTAGAACTATTAAAGAGATGTATGTAATCCTATTTTATTAGCAACCTATGCAATAGAAGAAAGTTAAACGTTTCCCGATGCATTTTTAATAAGGATTCGTTAATTGATCAAACTCTGCAAGAATAGCCGTTTATTTGGTAACCATGGATAAATATTCCGAGTAATAAAGTAGATAGGAGTGCTTCTTTTCTTATAAATAAAAAAGCACATGTAAATATGATATCAAATCGTTCCTTTTTTAATGTAAGAAATTGTAGAAAATATTGACTTTATATTATATATATTATTATTAATATTCTATTATATATCACACACATCAACACATACACACACAAAAACATATACAGTAGAACTCCTCAAATTCGGAAATTCTCAAATTCGGAAACTCCCAAATTCGGAAAGTATTGTAATGTTTTTTTTTACATACAAAAAATCAATTTTCACATGCTTTTATTTTGTTGATATTTCAACATTATTTTATTTTATTTTATTTTATTTACTTTTACTTTTGCTTTGCTTTTATTTAATTTAATTTAATTTTTATTAGTAATTTATTTTTAATTTAAGTGTTTAATTAATTTACTTTTACCGATTATTTATAATCGCTAATTAGGGGTTTATCCCCTTTTTTAAAAGCTTAAATAAATCAACAGTTTCATTTGACCTTTGTGCTTAGTTTAGGATATTGTCCAATAAGAAGGCAGCATTATTACGTCATAAGCCATTCACGCATTTTTTATTGCAAAGTTGATTCACCTAAAGTTCAAATTATCAAACATTTTCAGACATTGGTAGTTTCAAATTCTTTTATTCAACTCTCAATATTTTGCATTTACAAGTTTGTTCTTTAACAAAATGGCATCCAAAGAGGAGCGGCAAAAACGAGGCAAGTACCGAATTCTTAAGCTTGGTGAAAGGTTAGATGTTCTTAGTGACATAAAAAAGGATTAAGCTATACAACGATAATGCAAAAGTATAAAATTTCTAAGACAACTGTTTATGATATAAAAAAGTCTGAGCTTAAACTTACAAAGTTTGTTGATTCTACCGAAAAAGATGTCAAAAAGTTTTCTCAAGTAAAAAAGACTGAAGGCAGTTTGGAGCCGGATGTTCCCAGATGCGAAGCGTTGAAAAGTTTGGATGTTGCATTGAAATATTTGGAAAAGCGCACTGAACCAGAAATGCTTGCAAGCTACAACACCATCAATAGTCTTCGAACTATGCTTATGAGAGAAGAAGAAGCTTTGTTAAACAAGCCAAAGAAACAGACAACAATCAGCAACTTCTTTGCCAAGCCATAACTTACTTGGCCATCAATTGCATTACATACATAATAAAATATTTTACTATTTTTCATCGGTTTCATGCTCAAAACTCATAAAAGTCAAGGAACATTTGATTAAAAATCGTAATTAAAATTACGTAATGTACATATAATATTCAACCTAAAATTGTTCATATGCTTCAAAATCTTTGTCTCAGTCATCTAAATGCCTATTTATGCCACATAAATATTCACAAATCTAACTCTCTCAAATTCGGAAAATCCTCAAATTCGGAATACCTTGCGCCCCAAGCTTTCCGAATTTGAGGAGTTCTACTGTATGTGATGATTTAAGACCAAGGAATGGTTGTAAATAATCCAGATATCTACTACCACATATTTCACCACGTGACTGTATATAACTTGTTATTTACTGCAAATAGAAAGCATCAAATAACATCAATCTGTACCGCTTAAGACTCTAATAAAGTATAGCAACTGTACAGATATAAGGAATGGATAATAACAGGAGAAAATTAAGGCTAAAACTAATCAGGTCTAAGTGACAATAAGAAAGTAGGCCTATCGAGCCCAGTCCAATTTTTACGAGGTCATGGCCCTCCTGGATGATGTAACTTCCCCCTATTTACGTCATATATAAATATATATATTAATAAATGAATATTATTTTTCTTCCTCTATTTTTACATACACGAACATTGTTTTAAAATTATAATTATATACATTTTTAAAGAAAAACATACTTATATTTTCAAAATATTGATATTAACACACAGACGAAACTTAAGAAAGTGTAGAATCTTTAATGTCGCCGTTCGTCTGATATTTTTTGTCAGACAGAGGCAATTTTATTCACACTTGGTTATATCGTGTATCCTCAATAAAGGCCACTCTGTATCAAATATCTTTCAAAGTTGTTGTCTGAATCCCAATGTACATGCTAAAATGTACAGCTTCCTTAAGATTTTTCAATAAGTATCGATTTATATATATACATTTACCTAGAGAGGCATCACTCCCTTGAATTGTGCATCATAACGATGGCACTGTGCATCATCCTTGTAAAAATTAGTGGTCATTGTATCTGAAATAGTAAATAAACGTCTGTAATTATTAAATAAGAATAGAAATGATTTTTTAAAATAAAAAAAAACATTATTTGTTTTGGCAATTTGTAAATAGGTTCATCCTTTATATTTACAAAAAGAAATAAGAGATATGAATCTTGTAAAAGCCTGTAATCTTCTTGGTTATCTCTTGCCAACTGAATCTCTATCTGAAAATCCGTATTAAAAAAAGAAAGGAATTTATTGTAAATCCCAACTTGAATTTAATAAATAACTCGAATGAGAAAAATAATTTTCAAAATGAATATTCTACCAGTATTAATTTTGCGTTAGATATTTCTGTAAATATTACATACTTCCCAAATTTTAAAAACTTACAAACATGTAAATAGTGTAAATAATGATCTAAATTTCAACAAAAGATTCGGAAAATAAAATCAAACGCCTTCAGAATATATTTTTACAAAAAATATATAAGGAATATTTATTCAAATATTGTTATTCCAATATAAACGGAATTCTATAAATAGATTCCTCCGAAGTTATATAGTTGAGTATATCTCTCGCATCTTCTCGGGAATTAAGTGTAAATATACTCAGTCAAAATTGTTATTGGAAATGTTTACTCAGATTTGAAATAAGAAATTAATAATTTATTGGAGAGAGAGAGAGGAATTCAAAATAATAGTTCTTTAAAGATTGATATTGGATATTTATGTTTTGTTTATTTACAAGTTTTATATAGAAATGTGTTGACATATGTTGGTTGTTTTTCTTTTCAATATATATTTTCAAAATCATTCAAATATTTTAACTGAAATATTAATATGTGTATTTTTATTTGGAAGTAGAGAGAACTAGGTTTAGTGTTGTTTGTGGTAATGGAGGTTGATAAAGACTTGGAATATTTATTCGTCAAATATATTTTGATATTTACTTTCAAAAAAACATTAATCTCCAAATTAAAACATGTAGCAATATATATATATATATATTTAGATGCGGTTTTGTGAAATAGATTGAATGTTTGAAAACCACTGCTGAAATCAATACACGATTTTTTGAAATGTTAATATAGTAGCACCTCTTTTCTTGCAAAAACATATTCGTAAATATTGATTAAAATTTAGGAATCAGGTTTATAACGATAGAATTTGAAATTTTCAAAAAATAAAATTTATTTTCAAACAATGTATGAAGCTTGTTTAAAATTTTAAGAGAAAATTCTCTAATAATTAATTACTAAATATCTATGAGTATTAAACTGTATGAAATAAAAACTATAATATGTAATATATTGTTGAAATTGTAGTGGATATTTCTCCCTATTGTTTTGCATCATGATATTGTCTCGATGTATCATGATCTCTCTCAATTATTATAATATTTCTCGTTACAGTAAGAGTGGAATACTGTAGTGAAATAGGATCATTATTTCTCTGAAATTATACTAAAATAAAAATGTCTTACAACGTTTATATGAGTATTTCTTCAAAAAGGTAGGAGAATGAAAGAAACGCTTCTTGTCGCAGGTTTAGCGTACATAGGCACCTAACCTCAAGTACACCTTGCACTACACCTTCGAGGGCCAATATTTTCTTTAAATGATTGGCTTTTATTGATTTATCAGGAAAATGTGTTGGCCAATATAAAGGTAAAAACCGAAATTATCGTTTATTATATATTTATTACGATGAATGGCGCTCTTCCATCTAGAACGATCATTTGAGTAGTCGGGATGTTCGAATTTATTTATTTTTATATGGTGTCCATTTGATTCGCTCTCTGATTAGTTCTCCACAATCACGTGATCTTTATAAGAAATTCATCGTGGAGATCATTATCCAATAGGGTTAGAGTATTTTATCTCAATGCATTGGGGAACTATGTTATATGTAATATATTTGATTCAATTCTAGGAAGTTATCTTTTTACTTTTTTTTAGTAATATTTGAAATATTTCATTTTGTAATTCTATATATATATCTTTCCGTAACTAATTTAATCTAATTATGGATTATTTTGTTTTAGGATTTTTTATTCATTTTATTATTTTTATTCCTATTATATGACCTTTTTTAATCTACTCATTTAATGAGAGAGACATAAATCTTAGCAGCCTTAAAATAGATCGATATTATAACATTAAAAAATATTAAGAAAAAGCATCTCCTTATCGTGCAACTGAAAGTTGTTGATGGCTTGCGCCATCTATCGGAATAAATATCAACTATTCTCGTTGATTTTTCAATTATTCCAGAATTGGCCAAATACCCATTCTTGATTAATCAAGAAAAGCTTACCACGGACGCGTTTCGGGCTGTTGGCCCTCATCAGCGTGGTGCAAGCTGTACCTCAAGACCAAAAAAAAGGTCATTAAGGCATCCTGAAAAATCATGAAACGGGTAGTTAAGCCCAGAATTGCGTGAGAACGCTACACAATGTGAAAAAATAGTACAAATGTAATATTGTACTGGGATAAGGTGCATAAATTAAGAAAAAGGCATCTCCTTATCGTGCAACTGAAAGTTGCTGATGGCTTGCGCCATCTATCGGAATAAATATCAACTATTCTCGTTGATTTTTAATTATTCCTGAATTGGCCAAATACCCATTCTTGATTAATCAAGAAAAGCTAACCACGAACGCGTTTCGGGCTCTTGGCCCTCATCAGCGTGGTGCAACTGTACCTCAAAGACCAAAACGCGTCCGTGGTTAGCTTTTCTTGATTAATCAAGAATGGGTATTTGGCCAATTCTGGAATAATTAAAAATCAACGAGAATAGTTGATATTTATTCCGATAGATGCAACAAGCCATCAGCAACTTTCAGTTACACGATAAGGAGGATAATACACAATATTACATTTGTACTATTTTTTAATAAAAAATATATTTTTCCAAATTAAATTATTTGTACGTCGAAGAGGAGTTCAGCAACTAAGGACTATAAAACTCTATCAATTTTATATATTTCACTATATCCTTCAATAGAGGAACTATGGTGTTTCAATTTTAAGCAGCATATATAAAAGCGAGTAATAGAGAGGAGGTAGGAGTTTCTCATATAAGAAAATAATAATTTATTGTATATATATATATATGTTATAATAAATATTATTTTGAGATAGAAATTAATTGCTGGTTCTTTTGAGTACATGAGTACTTAATGGTATCGTTTGCAGTCGTGTCATTTTGAAAGAAAAGCAGAAAAATAATTATTTACTATCAAGTAGTTTTTATTTTAAATTACTTGAAGAAAATTACAATAAGACATTTTTCACAGTTATATAGAATTTATTAAATGAATTCTATATAGGTGAATTTCAAAAATAGGTTAGATAACTACATATTTACAACAAGTATTAAAAGTCGGCGTATACTAAAACTATGGTCAAAACACAAGTAGAATTATCAGTGAATGATAATAAAATATATATTTTTAATTATAGAATATATTTTTATATTTAGATTATATAATATATATATTTCATTGGATGGTTTCTTACTTTGGTCTTGTATAGCATGAGTGGATCACATGCCCACGTGATTTAGTTTAAATCAAAGAAAAGCCTTGATAAAGAGAGGCGTGTTGCCCCTAGAAATATTGGCTAATTAATAAATTTATATCCAATATACGCCTTATATTTATTTATATATATATATATATGAGTATATATAATTAAGAATAAACTCTAAAAAGCTTATCATATTCAGTCGAAAACACACTTTGAACTATGCAAGGAAAAATAAGAGAACAATATAATTTGTATATATAAAATAAATTATTTATAGATTATGCTGAAAATTCTATATATATTTATAGAATACTATGTGATAATACTATACTTGTTATGTAACATAGTACAGATAATCATGCTATAGTATTGATAACTATCCATCAAAAGCGACACTTCTCCTTTAAAAATTCCTTTAAACGATATATATAATTTTGTTTCTTGCCTCAATACAAAGGGTAACGTGGGTGATAAAGAATGTGTAATCACACATTTTTCGGCAAATTCGACTGATTTCATAACTCTTCTAGTAGGATATGAAAACGAAACAGCCCCTATACTGATACTGGGGTGATAAAGAATGTGTAATCACACATTTTTCGACAAATTCGACTGATTTCATAACTCTTCTAGTAGGATATGAAAACGAAACCGCCCCTATACTGATACTGGGGTGATAAAGAATGTGTAATCACACATTTTTCGGCAAATTCGACTGATTTCATAACTCTTCTAGTAGGATATGAAAACGAAACCGCCCCTATACTGATACTGGGGTGATAAAGAATGTGTAATCACACATTTTTCGACAAATTCGACTGATTTCATAACTCTTCTAGTAGGATATGAAAACGGAACCGCCCCTATACTGATACTGGGATGTTAAACGTACATTGTCTTTTAATGCATTTTACAGGGAGATATGTATTTTTGTTCAAGACTACATTCTTCATGAAACCTTAAGATGTATTACGAACATTGTGAAGGAATAGTGCAGCACATTGAATCTATACAAATCATATCTAGGCTTAGTAGAACCTATGCCTTACACACAACATCTATCCAATTCTTCCAGGTTTGTAGTTCATCAACTAATCCAAATTCTATTTACGTTTAGAAAATCGATTTATAATTAATTTTCTGAAGCTTCATAATAAGGTGTGAGATTAACTCTTCAACGCTATGGAAATATATTTCCTGAAGTTGAAGTCTGAATCATAATAAGTATGTGACTGTAATCGGCAGGAACTATATGCGTCATACTACGCCATTAGTACAAACAGTGCGACTTCCTAACCACGTAATTAATTAGAAGTAATTCCTCGCCTGCAACCAATTATATTTAATGAGCCGCCCGAACAAAAATTGAGAGGTAATTAACAATTCCTAACTATTAGTAATTCGAAGGCTTTATTGCCTTAATATGGCTGCGAATATGTGGGTGGAAGTTGACCTTGGGTAGTAATAAATCATAGTTATCGCGCAGGAATATATGTATTATTCATACATATATATATATATGGATTACACAATTTTACTCTACCTTTCCGAAATCAAAACATCTGTTACAAAAAATCTTATCGAAATATTAAACACTCATCATATTACACTTCTCTATTTTAAGACAATATATCAATGTTATTATTATGGCCTTGATCAATAATAGGTATTCAAAATACAAACCTCAATGTGTGTGTCCTTTGTTCTTTTTATAGATAAACAAGTTTTCCTATTGACTTTACTGCAAAGATAAAAATGTTGGGAGGGCCTGGCTCATCAGTCGGGAACCCTCCTAATTATTTCGCCGGTTTATTCTACCATACCACTCTAATATTGTATTTGGATGTTTTGTTTATACAACTGACACTGGATAGGAATTCTTGATTAGGGTATCTTATGAAACTAATTGAGTTTTAATTGGATTGCGGATATATCGGGAATATTTTAAATATTGAATCGATCAATGCTCTTCCACACACATCTTGGTGCCGGCTAAAATAAGCAGAGCCGTCAAGAAAAACTTGCGAAACCGCTGGGATGGTTCAGCACTGATGAGCCAGGACCTCCCAATATCTTTCTCATTGCAGTAAGGGTAGTAGGGAATCGTCTATTTCCAAAAAAAAAAAGAAGAAGTTACGCCGAAAGGTTAAGAAATGTAAATAAAGTTATGACGCCCTAATATCATGTAATTAAATAAAAATCATAGCCTTAATTTTAATAAAAACAATTTGGTAGCCGAAATGTTACCGAGGCGTGTATGTATCACAAAACAGATATTGGATAATTATCTTCCTATTTTTGAAGTATTAATGCCAGGAAGATAGTATCCAAACGCCATGATATATGTGTTATATATATGCGCCTATAACCGATTTTAAAATCAAGGAGAGCCTTCTATGTCATTCAATAAATAAGCTGAGGTGCTGTGCTCCCAATCACAAATATTATTTTATAAACACCCTGCAGTACCTTCCCGGCTGCATTAATTGGCCAGAATATGGGGGAAAATGAATATGTGAAAACAATAGAATACAAATAAATCTGCATTACAGAATCAAAGACCATTTTTGAAATTTCTGTTTGCCTATGCCATTTTGAATATTCACATCACAACAAAAATGAAAACCTATTTTTAAACATGATATACTACAATACCCCAAACAATATATATTAACATAATGATTTTTCTAATATTAACATATTATTGAAACCATTTTTAAAATGAAATGTGAAACGAAATCGCTAGAACTTGATACAGTATTGATAAATGCTAAACAATCTTTTTTTTATCATAGATTAACTTGTTTTGATTGACTGGAGGTCCGTTAATAAAATAACGTTTGCTCAAAATTATTATTTAATTTTTTTAAATATATCTCTCCATTAGTGCTTTGTTTCTTGATGGAAAAGATTCACCATTTCTTCTTAGGAGTTTTAGTATTTTAAAATAATTTTTTAAGATTCAAATATTCTCGATTAGTATACTAAAAAAGGAAGAAGACTCAATTGTTTTTTTTCTTTACACCATATTACATTGATGGAATTCCTTTGGAATGTTTATTTGAGACCTTGATGGGATAGAAACTTGCGGAAATCCCAGGTATTCGAGGAGCGCAACAGGCTGGTTGTAGGCAGGAAGTTTGATTTTGGAATTCCACTGTGTACCTTATACGCTCTAGTTTATGTAATCAATGTCGGCTTATAAATATGAGGTCGACAATAAACATGGATTCACACATGTCAAAAATACTTATTATAGATGTGAAAATATCATTAAAATCATATATATATTTCTTCCAACTTTATAAATATTGTTTAATGTTTGAATGTGTGGATTACATAAGAATGAGTAAGCGCGCCGTTATATTACATCCATTTAAAGCCTTGAGGTAATATGTATAGAAGAATGAAATGTCTCTAGAGGTTTGGCTTGCATAACCACAATTTCAAACACACCACGATCTAACAACAATTATATTTGAAATAATAGACCATTTTATTTACAAGAAAACGGAAGCTCCAGTAACTAAAGAGTTTCTTCTGTCAAAGAGGTTTATTGAAGTCGTGGATAAGCCGATGGTTTCCAGTAGCGTTCAAGGGATAATGGATTAGGAGTTTGGTGGTTTGTAACAGGGGTTTTCTGGGTTACAGTAAAACTTGATAAACCTTATTTGGTTACCTTTTTAAGCTTTAATACATCTGTATTTACTTTCAATTTTAATAAGTTTAGAATGTTTGAGAAATAATTTAGAGCGCGTATATATATATAATATATAAAAAATATATAAAAACATATTAGATAATAAAAAGGCATATATTGGATTTAATAAAAGATTTACTTTGCCAATATTTCGGCTGGCTGAACGCCAACCTTTATCGAGGCATTACATTTTTGTATACACAAACTCAGCCCCGCATAGTGTTCTAATATCACAGTTGAAATAATGTTCATGCACAAATTCCCCCCACCTACTTTGTATTTTTAATGATTTCAACTGTGATATTAGAACACTATGCGGCGCTGAGTTTGTGTATACAAAAATGTAATGCCTCGATAAAGGTTGGCGTTAAGCCAGCTGAAATTTTGACAAAATAAATCTTTTATTAATTCAAATATATGCCTTTCTATTATCCAATTAATTAAATATGGTTTGCTCTATTTTCAAAACAAAAAAATAATAACATAAAATGCGTATGTGAAAAATATCAAAATAAAATAATAAAAAAGGTCAGGTGTTTGTTATTAAATTCAAAAAAAGGCATATCCTGACCAAGTTCACATGAACTTGGTCAGGATATGCCTTTTTTGATTTCAATATATATATATTGATCATAAAATATATATATGTTGAAATCCATCTATATCCAATTCCATCTATATATATATATATATATCTATATATATATATATATGTTATAAAAACAAAGATGAATGATTTTTCTGTTGTATTCTTGATCATGTTGAGGATTATGGTAATGGTGATGCAGTCGTGGTTAAAAATATTGAAATAAAAATAATAATGGTTTTGATCAGAGGTTGCTTTAATTGAGCTAAGAAATATATAAAATAACATAATTTGATAAAAAATAATGCCTGGCTTAAGGCGAGTAGAATAAGGAGAACAAAAGATTATTTACATAATGTACAAAAGCCTTGAGCCGACCAGCGGGGAAGAACAACAACGAGATTTTATAGGGGAAGCATGACCTCTTGCGGTCTATTTAACAGAGTATTTGGATCTATGAAATATAATTTTAAATAGAATAATATTTTAATATTACATAATTTTCGATCAAATAATCCCTTGAATTATTATTAAAATAAAAACATAAGCCTCCAGGGAAAAGTTTATTTTAAAAATTATTTCATTGGCGTGTTAATCATATAAAGCATTTTCTCCCGTAGAAGGGCGTACTCGCCCGTAAGCTCGAGATTTTTCAAATAAAGAATATTTTTAAAAGAAACTTTTCCCTGGAGGCTTATGTTTTTATTTTAATAACATAATTTTAAATAAAATATTTTAATATAACATATATATATAATTATATATATATAAACGTATCTATATATATATAAAAATGAATGTATGTGTGTCTGTCTGTCCTTTATGCCTGACCAAACCACTCATTGGAACGCCTTGAAACTTTGGGAAGTTATTTAGTATAGTACTGGGAAGGTTTCTAGCAAATAAAATTTTGAAATAACTTTTCGCCTAAAAATGATCAAGATAAATATTCTAATTTATCTGTTATAATTCAACAATCTGCTCTAAATATTATCATGATGATACGATGATTTTGTAATGTAGAAAATTAGGAAAGACAAAATTCAGGATGACACGGCAATTTATTTGAGACAAGAATAATGATACAATTCCAAGGCAAGATACTATTCCTTTAACTTCCAATTACCGAGGGAACCAATTAATATTGCTTTTATTCAACTTATCGAGTATTTTTAAAGGGACCGGGAAAAAATGTTCACTTTATCGAGATATTCGTTAGACAAACCTTTACTCGGGTAAAACCCGGGCGAAGCCGGGTACGTCCGCTAGTTATATATATATATATAATATTTATATATATATATATAATATTTATATATATATAAATATATATATATATATATATAGTGTAGAAACTATATAACAAAATTATAACAGTGATTCTACTTTTAAAACTTAAGGAGCAAACTGATAATAATGATAACTTATATCAATTAGATTTGATTAGATTAGACATCAAAAATGTTGAAAATTCACTAAAAATTTATAATAACCACAAAAATCCAAACATACCAAAGTTCTATATAATTCCTAAACTACACAAAAAACCTATTTCTTTCAGAACAATCACATCTGGTATAAATTCAGTCATAAAAAATATTGATATACAATTAGCTTCAACACTACAATTTATTATAAATAAATTAACTAATAAATATAATTATAAATTTATCGACTCAAATAAAAAAATCATTAATTATTTAATGAACAATTGGACAAACATTGAAACAGTACACACATTTGACTTTGAGGACCTATATTCTAAAATAAATTCAAGAGATCTAAATAATAAAATAACCAATTTATTTAATGAATTCATTAATGACAAAACTTTCTACATTAAAATTATTCATAACAGATATAAAACAATTAAATTAGATCTTAAAACAGCAAAAACTCTACTGGAAACATTTTTAAATTTTAACTATATAGAATTTAAAAATAAAATATATATTCAATCAGAAGGCGTTCCCATGGGAACTTCTTCTAGTCCTTTATTAGCCAATCTGGTATTGTTCTGGTACGAAAGAGAATACTTTCTACAAAATAATATTAATTGGCAAATATTCCGATATGTAGATGACATAATAATATTTAATAATCCACAGTTTAAAAAATTAATACCTGAAATATATCCTAAATACTTGAAACTTAAGAACAATGAAAAAATTTATAGAAACAAAAAAGTTAACTTTTTAGACTTGAATATAGACCTTACAAATAGTGCTGTTAGAGTTTATAATAAAAAGAGTAATTATAATTTCAATATTATAAAATACTGTAATATGAATTCTAATATATCATTAAATTGCTGTAAGGGTATATATTATGGTCAGTTTCTAAGATTTTATAGAATAAATAATATATTAGATAATTTCATAGAAGATGTTAAAAATTTAAACATGGAATTTATTAAAAACAAATTTAGTATCAAACAAGTAAAATATTTCAACAGTATATCAATTATAAAATATTTTTAAAAAAATAAATGGAAATATCCATTTATGAAATCAACTTTCTATAATTTCTCTTAATAATAACTAATACAAATTTATAATCTTTAACAGTTAATTAAACTTTGATTAAATAACTGATTAAAAGATTTTTTCACAAGATTTTTAAAGTTTTATAATATATAGTTCATTTTGTTTAATCTCCAATTTCTGGGGAGGAAAATGGAAGTTAAATAAAGGTGAATTTGCACAATTAATAGCTTTATTAAACTCTTATAATTTGCCTTTTTAAAGGAATATTAAAAGATGAATAAGTGTTGAATCAGTTATTTTGATATAACTAGCTGTAAAGATTATGAAATTCAGCTTTCTTCCCTTAACTATTTTTCCTTTCTTCTTTAATTTTCTTGTTGTTCAAAAAAATTCTGAATAAATGGTCTAAATTTGAAATGTCCCCCCCCCCGCAACATGTGTCAGCCAGAAATAGATATTCACAATGGAGGACGCCGCGGTCGAGGTAGGTTTACAGTTTGAATTTGTTAACACTTGTATCTGTTATATATGTTCATTTAAATATTTCACTGAAACAACTTAATATTAACACATAAAATCCGGTTTAAAAGAGATCTATGACATAATAAAGAAGGGGTGAAATGTCGTTGGGCTTTTATCTGAAGATCCCCGGTCCAGCAGATCTCTTTTTCCAATTTATTTCAATTTAAAGTTTTTTGTGTATGTCTGGTCTACCATTAGGGTTTCAAAACATAATAGCCAAACTTATAACAAATGTTAATTCATACTATAGATATATTACTAAATACAACTATTTATAATCATATTATAAAATAAAAAACCTTTAAAAATCTTTAAAAAAAAAAAAGGATAAAATATAAAATTATAAAAATATATATATATATACTAACAATCTTATCTACCTTCTTTACAAAACTTTTTTTTTTCCTTATTATTAGTTTGATTAAAAGTGCATGGTTCTGTCTTTCTCTCTTTTTTCTAACTATTATATATATTCTCACTTCGATTATTCTATATATAGGATTAGAGTATGTCTAAATGACGTGTAAAAGCCGATGCAAAAGACGTTACTTTGTTAATTTTTATTGTTATTAATTATAAATATATAATTAACTTGATGATGTATTAGAAGTAAAGGATTTTTTTTTCTCTCTCTATCTACAAATTAATAACATTTTACAAATTTTATAATTTGAATTTAAATGATCATAATAGTGAAGATAATCTTAATACAAAACTGGAATATAAAATTAAATAACTATTTATTATATATATATATATATATAGAATATATAAAGAATATTATATATATAAAATATCAGTTTTTATCATTATCATTTAAATTATAATAATATTCATACATACAATATATTGAGTTATTTTAAAAAGTTGTATATGCTTTTTTATGTAATTACTAATATAGCGAAAATTTATTTGTGTGTATGTTGGAATAACCACGCAAACCCTTTAAGTTCACCCATTTGACTCTCTAATTAACAAACGTTTAAATTTGCTGAAATTGATATTAAAATCACATTTTTCATTCAATAAGATCGGAAGTTAATTTGTGAAATCCTTATTTATCCGAAAGGAAAGCGGTTTTCTCATGAATCGTCTTTGGGGAATACGGAATTGTGATTAATATTCAAACAATTTGGATATCTTTACACTTCCTGTAATTCTATAAATTTTATTATATGATTACAAAACGGACTTAACTCAAAATTTTAAAAGAATCCGCAATGCAATCAATTATGAATCTGTTTTCTCTTAACATTTTATTCCAAATATTTTACAAGACCATTACCATTTGGTAGTCAATATTCGAATAAATTATTAGAGGAAGTTAGATGAACTCGGCTCAAGAACAACACTGTCTTCAATCAAGGTAAATTAAAATGACCCAGAGATTCTATTAAATCATCAAATAAAAGGTCCGATTTGGAAGAAGTCTCAGCACCTCACATATGAATACACTCCCATCAATCCACACCGTTTACAGTAGACGTGGTACACAGAGTTTAGCAGTTTTACAGATCTACGCAGTTTTATAACGGCTCCTAGGGCTGTAAACGTCAAGGAAGGTCAGTAGAGGATGTCCCCAATCTCGCCTCAGACCTGCCTAGATTAACCTCAGTGTGTTTTTGCGGATATATTAGTACCGCTTGTATATTGGACAGATCGCTTCTTTTCATAACACTTCTCAGATCGTGTCTGCGTTTGAGAGTGGCGTTAAGTCTCCAAGATTGTTTATAACAAATCGATTGAATATTTATAAAAATATATCATACCTTATGAATCCTTTTTTGGAATACATTTGTGAATATTCGAGGGATATAATATAAAGGTAAATATGATCAACAAAAATCGTATCTTTAGTATTTTATAGGAAAAGGTTTATTCAGAACTAAAAAAACGCAAATATTTCTAGAGAAACCGAACACCTCTCTTTTTGAAGGTTTTTATTGAATTTACCTACATGCGCCTCTCTGTCCACAAATATTGTGATAAATGATCAATATACCTAAAGCGAAAATGCGAGTTTGGAATTTTTTATAATCGCTCAAACCGAGTAACAATTTAAGTTTACAATATTTCATATTTCAGGGTGTTCGGAGGTCTTCAGGAATGGACCTATTTCTATATTCTCTTTTAAATTTGGGAACAATTTTTAATATCCTTCTTTATATGGGCGATGTAAAAGTATGGTATATTTTATAGAAAGTTATATTCTAACAAAGCAATCTTATACATTTTCAGAATTCCAAATGGCGGTGGTGTCCGGGGATAGATTATTGAATAGAATTCATATATTTTCTTTTAAACGGAGAAAAAAGTCGCAGCCGTTTTTGTGAGGTAAGAGCGGCATAATAATAAGTCTCTCTGTAGTATGAAACTAGAGCTATAATCACTTATGAGAATAATGATATGAATATATAAACATTTAAAATATAAATATATAAAAGTTCAACCTTTTTTTGAAAATTTTTAAATATTACATTATATATAATACATTTATATATTTTTCTTTCATAAATATATAATATAATACATATTTGTAAACGCCTAAATATAATTATTATAATATATATTTACGGGAGAATGATATTCATGAACCTAAGTGGCATATCTTCATTTATAAATGCATTAAAACAAAGTATTTGGTTTATCATTTCAGTACAAAACGAAATGGTGATGATAAAGCGAGAATCACAACACCAGTTATAACAAATTAACAGATTTAATTAATTTTAAAAAGGGAGATGTGCCACTTTTGGTGCATGAATACCATCTTTCCGTAACTTCAATTTGTATTATAGTCTGAAATTTGGCCTGTAACTTCATCTCTTAAACAACCTTTCGGCCAATTTAATATATTTCCTTACTCTCTTGGTAGGATGCTGGGAAACCGAAACCTCCCTTGTACTGATAAGGGCCAAAGCCCGAAATCATGGTATGTAAATTGGATTTTCGTCTAAATTTCTCATAACTGGTTTGTGGCTCTTTCATTAACACCACTAATACGTTTTGTAGTGGGGCAATAAACCAAATGCATTGTTTAAATGAATTTTAGAAGTGCAACTTTTAGTACTTAATTATATGTGTGTAAATATATTATTTTCAAAGGATTGTATTATAATAGCATAATGCGCCGTGAATGTTTAACTCTAAAATAATACAACTGATATTAATGTGTATATTTGAATATTTTTCAAATTTTGTATATATTTTAATTTTTTATTTTGTGTTTGACTTTTTGTAAATTTATAAATAATTCGGCTATGAGATAAATTTGATATTGAGAATTTATATAAGAATAAAATATAATCTCTCTGCCTCGAGTAAAGAAGCTCTATCTGTGCTTTCCTTCTGCTGTGAATCTGTATAAGACCGGTGGTCTTAATAAATTTGTGTTTGTGAAAAAAATAAAATAATTAATTAATCAAATACTTTTTAAAAAGATTTTAATTTATAAAATATATATACAGACAGAGAGAGAGAAAATGAATATTCCAGCCACCGCCATTTAAAATATATTTATACGAATGAAGGTAAAAGCGCGACGGGGTCTATAATAATGAAATTCGAACTTGATGTAATTTAATATGACAACAACTAACATGTTTATCACTTGACTCAATATACGATGGGGCTCCTGATGTTTTTTTACTCATTTTAATCTGAGTTTTCAATGGCGTTAGTTAATATATTTACTTTCAAATTCTTAGAACTTTTAATGAAATATTTCAAGAATAATTTTATTTATATTATTTATAAAAGCGTAATATATCAGGCTTTAATCATGCGTCTCAGTAGCGCTGTTGAAGTAGCCTTGGTAGGTCGAGTCTATGAATTTATGTAGTCTTTTTGGGGGTCTCAAATTTCCTGTTTATACCGTTCTTATCGATATTCGAGAACCCCCTATCTGGGAATATTATTTCTCCCAAAATACGTCTTTTTTTTTTCAGAATAAATACAAATATTTAATCCTATATATTCTGAATGGGAATATATGTTTGTCTTTTCATCATGGTCGAACGGCTGGAGATATTTCAATGGATTTCAGAATAGAGGGCGATAACGTTGTGGAATATTTAAAAAACGATAAAAAAAAATTAAATTAGTCTTTCGTTTCAAATACATTTAAATGTCTACTTATTTAGCGATATTGGTTTATTCGATTGAAATATTGATTGCAAATGTTCGTCGCTCGTTTGAAATTAGCGCATAAATTATTTTTATTATCACAAAGTTTGGTTTAAATCATTATTATTATTGTTATTTTATACTTATTCTTTATTGTTATTGTGCTTTTTTAATTTGTAGATATATTAATTGAATATTAGTTTTTATGTTTGTTTATTTTTTCTTAATTTGGCAACAGTGTGTTGTTAATAGTTTTTTTTTTGTGTTTTCTTATGTAAATTAAAATCGTTTTCAGTGGTGTGTATGTAAAATTCTATATTCTTTTGTTTTGTTGTTTGTAGTAAATTCTAAGTCAAATCTTTGATTTATTCTTAAACGTCTCTAGAGAAGAAGAACTCAAACTCAGCCAAACACTTTAACTTATAAGATTTAAGTTAAGTATAATACGCGAACACACAACATTTTCTCAAATTTGAGAGATCATATTGTTTTTTAAATCCCTTTAAATGTTTTATTCTTATAAATTATCATAGAAAATATATTTATAGAGTACAAATAGAATTTAGCATTACTGGCAAAGGATTTTATATATTTTTCTTGTAGAGGTTATTTTAAAACCCTTTTTTTCTCAAATATATTCAATTCCCCAAGCATCAGTTAGGAATGTGGATGATAGTAATATATCGTCCCTTAGAAAATGAGAGGAATATAAACACACGTTAGATCACTAGGGAATTTATTTTGATCAGAGAAATTACCAACTAATTCACATTAAATTACAGATAGGCAAGGATTGAGGTTTCTAAATAACAAACAATGTAAAATGAAAAGCAGTTGAATATTTTTTTTTTGAAATATTTTGCCAAGATATAAATTAGAGTTAATTAGCGCATTACGTAAATAGTTACCATACTATCATATAATCATATTTTATTATCAGTTAATACATGAATTCAGTTTTTCACACAGCTATATGAATATTAACTCCCTTTTGGATGTAAAAATGTACACTATCTGACATCGAAAATATAACATTAAAAGGAATGATGCGGAAATCCTGCAAATTTCAGGGTAGACGCAATTTACTTTGTTATGCTAAAGATGTTAAATGTGCAGCTCTGAAGCGCACGTGGAGTAAGGTATAAGGGAAGTGAACTGCCGAATAGGCTGAATCCGGGTCGTAATTGCCGCTATGGACATCATTATTCAGAAATTGTTGTTGGTCTCAGAGAACATGTGGAAGAGCAGAGAATGGCATGTCGCCGCTAACGGAGGCAGTTCTAGAAGACAGACGCTTTTAAAGATGCCTTCAGTATACCAACAGGAAAACGCTCAAAAACAAACACTCACATCAGCCAACATGCTTTTCAAAATTAACAGATGGCCACCATACTCCCCGGAACTTTCTCCGATCGAGTGCGTCTAGGAAGTATTAACTTGCATTCCCTGCGTTCTGGAGACAAACTGTGGTAAATGGTTGAAAAGGAGAGTTATTCTTTAGAAACCCCCAATATTTCTCTCAATGACTGTCTATACCTAGACGTCTGTATATTGCCGTCCGCAATTGTCATACAACCTAGTAAGCTGACATTATTCTCGCTCTGTGTTATACTTTTCATTTTGGTATAAAATGTACTTATTGTTCATTGCAGCGTCTCTCTCTATGCCGCGGTTCTGGCTACTGCTTATTGATGATGTATTTCCAATGTCAGGAAGTTTATAATGTACATATTTTAATTTCAAGTGCATATCTGTTTTACATATTAGAAATGTGTACCCCGAGAGCTTTGACATAAAATGTAAACCTTGAAAACGCTTTATCAAATTTTCGTTCTCATTCATATTTCATAATATTTTGCAACACAACATGATAACATCAAAAGAAAATATAACAGTTCGATATAATGAGTTCATCAGCTACCTATAGTTTATAAATCTATATGTTGCACATGTGTGTAGATTCTCTATTTTAAGAATTAGCATATTTCGAATAAGACCATGTAACCACATACAAAATAAAAAATCTAAAAAATACCGAATACTTAGTGTTCTCTAAGCCTATGTTTTTCATTTGCTTACCTTGTTTCGCTCAAATTCAGAAAACCTTGTGAAGGAATCCAATTAGTTTTCCCTATTTTTTGTAACTAATTTAAATAAACTAATTACTCCCGGTTTTTAAACACACACAAAAAGGAATTTCGTCTATTTATAACATTAACACTAACTAATCAGAAACTAAACTGTAGTTAAACCTGTATTAAACACTCTCGTAGTTTCTAAACAAGTGCACACATAAAGAAAGCCTAATTCCAATTTTTTGTTTGTTATGTTGACATTGAGGACACCAGCAAGGTCAACCAGAAGATTTGGTCACTTACAACAAACGATATCCAATCAAAATCAATGCATTAGCAATTCAGTTTAAAATGGTTTGCCAATAATTAGCATCATTGGTTGGATAATGTCCTTATTTTGATTATACTATATTGAAGTGAAGGAATCCTATAATTAATGAGAGAGTTAATTCATGATAATCACCCAGAAATATATTGGCCGGGATCAATATAAAAATCATAATATGGAACTTCTTACCTTAAAGCAATATGCTAATCGTTTATTGATCTCAGCCAACAATTCTTATTATCTAGTTTGCGCGACGTTTCGGCATCCACTGTAATAATTTGCATAGAAAACTATCATATTTAAATATTGCCACTTCACGACAATCCGATATTAATTTTTTGAAATTTTGAATACCAAAAAATATATATATATATACAATCAATAGATTAAAAATTAATCAAAAGATTTTACAAACGAAGTAGAAAAAATTGAAGGTTTTAAAATATAAAATATAGAATAAAATTATCATTATTTATGAGGAAAAGCCAACATTCTTAATAGGATCTTAAAAATCCCAAACGATGATTTGCGTTTGTCCCTAAATAAAGCGTAGGTTGTTTGGTAAAGGAAATAAATGAGCGTCCACTAAAATTAGCAGGTCGTTAAGAGCTACTGGGATAAAATAGACCAAGAAGTAGGTGATCCAGTTTGGTGCAAATATGAGCATTAGAGGCACATACATTATGTGTAGACACACACAGCACATGCTGACAGTCTTCCCACTGACTTCCGCACAGAGGTTACCACTGTTAGCCTAGCATTTCGAAACGCCTCATATTTCCTTTTGTGAGAAAATATTGTCCAACGCCAAAAGAGAAATGCCTTCCGTGTTGTTGAACCTGGGGCCATCTGTTCTTCTCTCTACCATATACTAAGTAGTCCAGACGAACTTTAACTCTTCTTAATTAGACGTAAGCATTACGAAAAACTATTTGCTTATTTTCTATTTTAGCGTCTAATTAGAGAGTAGAGAACAAGTTTTAAGGTTCAAAATTCCATTCAAGTCCGCTAATATCGGTTTCAAAACCTTGATATCGGGTGTAAATAAATCATTTTAAATGTTGAACCTTTTATCTGATAAATATTTGTATTTATTCTTGAAGCATCCGACATAATAACGATTTCCTGCAGGATCCAGGAGCCAAACCTTAGCTCGCCCCGTTTAAGAAACTACCGCTAGCTGAACATCCTTTTGTGACACTTGAAAACTGAGAAACATTAGCATTTTAGATGACGCTCTGCCATCTAAAATGCTCATGTGAGCTGTCAGGAAATGCCAATATTGTTTTTAATATCAACACCTGATCATTTTTATATTTTTCTTGATTTTTAACATGAAAAGCGTCTTCACGCAAATGTGGCCTTAAAGACGTTTTCCCAACCAAGAAAATTGATAAACAAATTTCACATGAAACTGATTTTTTCCAGGTTTTACATAACAATTTTGAAGAAGACTATGAATCTGTAAATGAGGAAGAGACGAAATTTGTAGAAAGAAACCAGAAAGACGAAGAACTAAAGAAGGAAGATGAAGGGGAATACCAAAATGAAGCTGCAATCCCAAGAGGATATTCAGGGACTGATGAAGCAATATCGGTAGAGAAAAATCTGAATAACTTGGAACGGAAAGAAGATGAAGAGCAGGCCTATGAAGACGAAGCACTGAGGAGGGAAGACGAGAAAGGCCAGAATGAAACTATAATCCCAAGAAGATCTTCAAGAATTGCGGCTAGGCAGAAGGAGTATTGTAGATCAGCCTTCCAACATGGGATAATTGAACATGGGAGCCATCAAGATGAAATACCGTCATCATACGAGGAAGCGCTTAATATGCCTAAAGTACAAGATCGGCAAAAATCTATGGAATGTGAAATGGCATCACTTCGGGAACACAGAGTATGGGATGTTGACTTGCCAAATGGTGTTAAACGAAAACCTAACCAGGATCTTGACCGCTCTAGGCCTCGGATGAGGGTATGAAAACAACTTTAAAATGGGGGGCATTGTTAGGATTTTTATAAGTTGTTTTTCATAGATTAATTTATTTATATTTTGACCAGATGACCGGACGACTTTACATGTATATAATTGGT
This sequence comes from Cordylochernes scorpioides, assembly GCA_030710605.1. Lineage (NCBI taxonomy): Eukaryota > Metazoa > Arthropoda > Arachnida > Pseudoscorpiones > Chernetidae > Cordylochernes > Cordylochernes scorpioides. The sequence goes on along the minus strand of CP092886.1, from coordinate 117,926,135 downwards.
TTTTAAATGATGTAAATTAGTTAGTTATGACAGGAAATTAAATGTGTTGATTTTCTGAGAGGTGTTTGTGTTTACTCTGCTCGATTGTAGACTAGGAAAGAATTGTTTCCTAACAAATACCCATTTCTTGGTATCTCAGGAAGTCTCTGGGATCAAACCTTTGGTCGTAAAGGTACAGTCTGGACCACGCTGACGAGGTCCAACATCCCGAAACGCGTTCGTGGATGGCTTTTCTTGATTTATCAAGAAATGGGTTTGACAAATATCAGGGAACAGGATAAATCAACGTTTATTTGATTTCTGTTTCACTAGACTGCGCTCTACTTCTAAAAAGCACATGTGCTAGTGGTCAGGTTATGCCTTCTTTGTTTTTAATATCAACACCTGACTTTTTTTTCTATTGTTTTTTCCTATATATATATATAAATATATGTTTGAAAATAGAGCAATCCATATGTTATATTATTTAAAAGTGCCTATTTTGGATCATAAAGTTTTATTTCCGATATTTCGTGTGGCAACTCGCCAAACTTCTTCGGGGAACAAGATTGTTTTGATAAGCTCGCGTATCAATTCACGAGTATGTACAACTGCTATCAAATTTAAAATATCTAAAATCTACAATATGCATGTTTATAAATATAATTAATAATAATAAAATAATATATAAAATATTAATATATAGAGAATAAATAAATATATACATTTAAAATAAAAGAATTGAAAATCAGTAATTTGTTATATATATATGTATAGTAGTGGGCTATATGGTTTTAAATTGTAAGTATAGTTGAGGGATGTCTATTTTTCGGTTGATACTGTTTTTATCTTCTATTGAGGTCCAGCTTTCTAGAAAAAGTCTTGAATGTTTGTCCTTGATATTTTGATATACTATTTCAGTTGAATCAAAATTTGGTATGTGGTCCTGTTTCAGTGCGTGGTCTACTAAAAGTGAAAGAGGGCTATAGTTTTGAAGGGCTGTCCGGTGTTGATTGGTTCTTTCTTCTACATACATAGGAGAGACAGGGAAAACTCTAGAAGAAAGAACCAATCAACACCGGACAGCCCTTCAAAACTATAGCCCTCTTTCACTTTTAGTAGACCACGCACTGAAACAGGACCACATACCAAATTTTGACTCAACTGAAATAGTCTATAAAAATATCAAGGACAAACATTCAAGACTTTTTCTAGAAAGCTGGACCTCAATAGAAGATAAAAACAGTATCAACCGAAAAATAGACATCCCACAACTATACTTACAATTTAAAACCATATAGCCCACTACTATACATATATATATATAACAAATTACTGATTTTCAATTCTTTTATTTTAAATGTATATATTTATTCTCTATATATTAATATTTTATATATTATTTTATTATTATTAATTATATTTATAAACATGCATATTGTAGATTTTAGATATTTTAAATTTGATAGCAGTTGTACATACTCGTGAATTGATACGCGAGCTTATCAAAACAATCTTGTTCCCCGAAGAAGTTTGGCGAGTTGCCACACGAAATATCGGAAATAAAACTTTATGATCCAAAATAGGCACTTTTAAATAATATAAATATATAACTTTTAATATATAAAAGTCTATGTCTGTTGTCTGTTTCGCGATAAACTCAAAAACTACTGAACCTATTGGATTATATTTTGCATGTCGCTTTTTAAAAAAACTGTGGAATATTTTCTGCTACATTTTGATTAGTTTTTTTGGCTATTTATTTTTTCATTTTTTCACTTTATTTTTACGCAGAAAAAATACTAGCACCATGAAAGCACCAGGCCAATTAAGCGACCAATGAGCGTTCTTCATTTTTTTTTTCAAGTTGATTGCGTACCTTTTTGAAATATCTTTTTGAGTATTGAGAGAGAAATTTATATTACTAAGTTACGAAAGTGCAATATAATGCAATTTAGAAAAAACCTTTACAAAATTAGCGTTACTGTATGTGAATATTGGCTTTCGTATTTTTTATTAATTTTTGTTCTGGCCTTGTTTTTTTTTTTTATCTCTTTTTTAGAAAAAATCGCCTAAAATGCAGTCTCAATCGTTGGCAAACACATATGTGCCTAATTTCCATGTGCTCTTTTATTTTTTTCCAGAAAAATATTTACATGCCTGTATTTTGGATTAATTTTCTTGTAAACCTATTTTTTCTTATTCTTATTGAGAAGATGGGCATTGCAGTAAAGATCCATCGGAGTCACTCACTCAACTAAGGCAATTTCAAGGGTTATTGCGCTGGGGCGGGTGCCTCGGAGGTTGGGTGGAAAAGCTGCCATCTATTTAAACTATATTGATTTTGAAACAACTAAATGGATTGCAAAAAAATAATTAAATCAAATACCTAAACACTAATATAATAGAATTTTTGCCATCACACAAACCTTTTACTTGTGGTTTATGTGTTACTTCTGTATTGCTTTTCTATGGCACATCTTCTATTTATTATTGATTTACTTTCGGTATTTCTTTGTCGTAGAATACATATTCTCATGTGACAAAGGTTTGTCGGACATTATCAAATGATGCATACGCAGCTTTCGAATTTTAGTTTTAAGATGGCCATAGTTTCTTCACCCTATGAATAATTATTCGTGTATTAATAAATATATATGGTAATTTAAGCCAACAACCCCATGTATATAACTTATAACAAGATTTTAATGTTGTAATATAGAAACACAGCTGTTAATGATTATACGTATTATTGACATGTGTCTTTATATCATCATATGTAATGTAATTTGTACAAAGTGGATAAATAAATAAAATCTGTAATAGATTTAAGAGTTGAGCTAAGCAAGAGATGGAAGTCATAACGTCAAAATCAGATAGATTTACAATTCCCACGACAAGACCACCCACACTGTCGCATGTGGTGGAATGCAGAGACCCCTCTCACACCTGGACATGCAAAGCCCCCTTTCTCAGAAACGGCCCCCTGTCACATAAGGCCCCCCGTCTTTAACCTATAAATACAATCACTTTACAGTCACTTGAGAGTTTAGTTCACCCTTAGCGCGAGCTCTCGTCGGTTGTCACCAAGGTCCTCCTCATTCACCATGTAGTCAGTAAGAAATCTTCTATCTCCATCTTTTGCTCCTAGCTCAACTTTTATCTGTTAACGGAACTTTCTTAGTGCAATTGTGTCTTCGTTTTTTGTGTGGACATTCCCAAACTTTCCACTCTGCCTCGACCACGACTGCCTGTATTTTGTGAGAACTTTTAAAGGTCTTCCAAGGTGCAGAGAGGTACTGGAAAACTCTACATCCTGACTGTTCCTCTTGGTCAACACAGTACAACAAGAGCTACCAGGACTTCAACTTATTTCAGCGAGTCGACAGGATTCTACAAGAGTCAACAGGATCATCACTTTATTACAGTGAGTCGACAGGATGACCAAAACGAAGAATAACACAACGAAGAAGGTAAGAAGACTGTTCAGATAGGAAGCGAGAACGAGCAAAGATGGAGGAACAAACCGACCATTCCAACGAAACGACCAAGCAATCTCTCCCCCAAGATATTTACGGAAGAAACGCCGCCCCTAGGGACTTCCGCAGACCTGCTAACCGATCGCCAACGCCAGGAGCAAGCTGTCTGACCACCCCAACGACACAGCCGAACTTCCCGCAAGTCATGGAAATCGAGGAGCAGAATAACGCAAACCCAGTGAGAATTTCTCCACCTTCGACCTGACATCGTCGAGACAATGCTCAAGGCAACAAGCCACAAACAACTTTACAGAAGCTACAAGCTTCTACAATATCTACATGGAGCGACTTCCACGACAGCAGGACGACCACCAAAGACCAAGTCTCCTGACTGAACTTTCATCCAAATTGTAAGTTTTTAAAAACCTACCTTAACCTTATCCTCAACTTCACAACTTGATTCCCCATAAATTTTGTATTTATATTTTCACTTTAAGCATTTTAAAATCAATTTTTACCTTTTTTATATCATTTTTATTCAATTTTTAAAACTTTCACACTCAACTTTATCAAATTTACTTTAATTTTTATTCAGATTATAAATTTCAAGTTATTACTCTCAAATTTTACTTAAAAAAAAATTCGCTGATCACGCATTTTTATCAATTTACTAATCTTATATGTCTTTCTTAAATTTACCTATAACGGCATTATCCAAATCCACATCTTAAAAAAAAAAATCGTTATTCTTATATTAAAAAAAAATCTCATTCATCATAATTCTCAACTTATTTTTGTTTTACTTATTAGTTATCTTTATACCAAAAGACCAATATCTTTATCAGTTCTTAAAATTTGGTAATGTTCACCATTTTAAGTAAGCGCCCAATTCAAATTATTTGTAACTCTCACGACATTGCCCTTTTACAAGAATCATTTTAACTACCAAAATCAACGATTTAAAAAATAAAGATTCACTCCACTTCACCGCCAGTAGCTAATTTAAGTCACAACCTTCCAAAACGATTACAATCGTTAATATTCGAGCATAAATACACTCCCTCGTCTTTTCCTTTTACATGCATATTTAATCATTAACAAATCTCTCTCAACAAACGTTACAACACTCACACATCACTTTATCCAATTGGAAACAATTTTTAGTGCGCGACTTAACACACAAATCCAATTTCGAGCCACACAAGCTCTATATCGCGTCGCCACAATAAAATAATTTCACATTAAGCGTGCCACATCCACTAACAGTCAAATATTCTCTCGATGTGTTTCGTACAACAACCACCCATGACTTTATTAAATTTGTTATTCATGGTGAAACAGGTTAGATTTGTACCAAACTAAGACTTCACGTGACACCTTTTCATTCACATTTCTCACTTCGTGTCACAGTGCCACACCACAAAACTTTCTCACTTTTCAGGCCAAAGACGCCCTTCACGCCTGTGACACTTCTCACCTCAAAGCGTGTCCACGTCGAAAGTCATATCTTTCACTCACTTCTAGCCTGAAATCATCGTATAACATTTTTACTAAGTCTTAACAACTACGAACACCGAGAAAATCATATCTTTCATTATAGCAGAAAATTGCCAACTCAACAAAAGGAGAAAATCAGTTTCAAGTAAATCTCAAACCTAGAAAACCATCCCACATGTGTGACCACCCCAAAAATAGAATTTCCGTGAAAAAAAGGAAGTGGAGGCCCCTTATGACGTCACTCCCCTTGGTCACTGCTATCTTTGGACATGCCCTCTCTTCCCTCACAAGGCAGATCTTGACCGCTTCCTTCATGATCGCCATTTTGAACACATGTGTCACACTACTCATTTAGATTTCCTCGAGAATCTCACAAATCTCGCACAACGCCTTGATCACAACACTTCATACATTAAACATTTTACATGTTAATTGGTATCACCAATTAAAAAAATTTGGTTAAGTCTTATATAGACTTTATGACGCAAAAGAGAAATCATTCTCTACATACCAGCATTATGGACAAACGAAAAGATCATTTCACATATCCCCGCTTTAGAGAGTCATAGAAACACCAATGTTTACCAATGGGATGTGATCTACACACAACAATTGTAACTTTTCTTCAAAAGAGACAATATTGTTCAATTTCCCACTACTTAACATTTATCTAATCATTATAATAATCTTTAAATATATTGTTATTTGTATAAAATCTTGAATAATTATTCTTATTTTTACCTTTCAATTATATAATCAAATTTTTAATCCAACATGATTTTCAAAAAAAAAAAAAACTTTAATCAAATTTACTTTTATTTTTCGTGATATTATTTTAGTATTGCAAAACATCTAATTGTTTCAAAAATTATTTTTATTTTATTATTTATTATATATTTTATATATTACAGGTTTAATTTTATCCACTTACACTTTTTGTACCCGCAATCATATTTCTATATTTCTATTCACTATATTTTATATTTGTTTAAATACCTTTATTATCTGACAATGTTTATCATCCACTATCGGGCATCTACAACAATCGTTTTCAACAATCATATTCTTTAACCAATTCCCTATATTTTTCATCACTATCTTTTCAGTCACATCAACGTAGAAAAACGACAGCACTGCTTGACAATTTATTTTTTGATTTCGTAATTCAACAAACTCTTTGAGGACACAGTTCCCCAGACTTACAAATCCCGACTTCTGGTCTGAACACGCTTCAAGAGTTTATTTCATTTCATCCGCTGAGCAAATCACCAACGCATTCACAAGGCGTTCAATTTTTTCAACTTTCAACTTTTTTTTTTCAGCTCTAGCGGACCACATTCAACCTTTGATTTCGAGTCAAGTCAGACCACCTACTGTTGCTACAATTCTACTTATCGCATGGCTCTATTTCACTCCTTTCTCAATCATATTAATAAACAACTATTTCTTCAGCTTTTAACCCAATACAAAACCCTAATATTGTGACAAAGCACTGTAACCCTTATATAGGATCGCAAGTGAAACATTGCCAAGGAAGACGCTTAAGTCTATATCCTCGCTTTGCACCTGGATCTGATTATTTGTTTTACGTGTGCACTCCTAACAATTGCATATTCTTCAACTACTAACCCTGTCCAACGCCCACCAATATTCTCTTAGAATGTGAATTTTTATGTCATCATTTTATTTTAATCATCATTTTTTTAATCAAACAAAAATGTCATTTTATTTCACTTTTATATATCCAAACAAATCATCTTGTTATAGCCCTTTTTAACCCTCACAGTTTAAATTAATTAAAAGAAATTTTAATTACTTACCTGTGTTAGAGAGGCTTTACCCGCCTAAACCCGGATAAACCCTTTCACTCCCGGGGCCCATCTATGGTGATTTAAGCCAACAACCCCATGTATATAACTTATAACAAGATTTTAATGTTGTAATATAGAAACACAGCTGTTAATGATTATACGTATTATTGACATGTGTCTTTACATCATCATATGTAATGTAATTTGTACAAAGTGGATAAATAAATAAAATCTGTAATAGATTTAAGAGTTGAGCTAAGCAAGAGATGGAAGTCATAACGTCAAAATCAGATAGATTTACAATTCCCACGACAAGACCACCCACACTGTCGCATGTGGTGGAATGCAGAGACCCCTCTCACACCTGGACATGCAAAGCCCCCTTTCTCAGAAACGGCCCCCTGTCACATAAGGCCCCCCGTCTTTAACCTATAAATACAATCACTTTACAGTCACTTGAGAGTTTAGTTCACCCTTAGCGCGAGCTCTCGTCGGTTGTCACCAAGGTCCTCCTCATTCACCATGTAGTCAGTAAGAAATCTTCTATCTCCATCTTTCGCTCCTAGCTCAACTTTTATCTGTTAACGGAACTTTCTTAGTGCAATTGTGTCTTCGTTTTTTGTGTGGACATTCCCAAACTTTCCACTCTGCCTCGACCACGACTGCCTGTATTTTGTGAGAACTTTTAAAGGTCTTCCAAGGTGCAGAGAGGTACTGGAAAACTCTACATCCTGACTGTTCCTCTTGGTCAACACAGTACAACAAGAGCTACCAGGACTTCAACTTATTTCAGCGAGTCGACAGGATTCTACAAGAGTCAACAGTAACTTCATATTATTACATATATATATATATATAATCAAAGAAAAATATTTATATCATTTTATTTATAATAGTTATTTTATTATTCAAATGGCTATTACTAAAGACCCTAAAGCACAGCTATTTACATAAACATCCTCTTAGATATGTATCACCTCCATGAATGTGTGAAGGTTACTTGTGGTAGATTACATCACGATGTTTATCTACCTTGTATCTACACGTAAGCAAAGAGTATCTCAGTAGATGAAGGAATATTAGGTCTGACTCCGAGCCAAATCTAGCAGAAGGAAGGCAGGAAGACGCTTGCTCAACTCTGACGGAATTAAGGTCCTTGATTAATTTGTTTTGTCCGTTATATAAAGTAGTTATGACACTACGGATGTCTGAGGAGTAATCTATTGAGCCATCCAGCGCCAATTAAGCCACGTGAAGGCCGCTTGCCCTTGTTGCTTTCTCTCTGCTGGACTTCTCCCAGCCGTGTAGCTACTTCTTCTTCAGGAATATTTTATCCTGTGTCGTCTTTTTGTTTTGTTGCTTTGTGGCACTTGGTGAACTTATATTCACTTTAAAGTACTTTGAGAGACGACCTTAGAAATTAAAATTATAATTTTTTTATATTTAAAACTGGACCAAACCATATTTGATTTTTGTCTTTCAACAGGTCGGTGTAATATGTGAAATTCGATGTTTTGCCGTTTCTACTCTTTCTAGAAAACGTCATCATCAATATTTACACATTTGGTTGAGAATAATTGGGGTTAAAGTATCTTAAGATTTCCAATAATAAAAAGAGTATTAAAGACTTGGAAAGTGATTTAACCCTCAATTTATAAGTACTTCTCCTTCTATATGAAACATTTTACTAAGAATTTATTGTTTAATTACACTTTTCAATATATAAAATTGCTTTATTATAATATATACTACTTATATTGTAAAAGTTTGAATTGGTAATGCCTAGTTGAGATACTCTCACTATATAAGATTAAAGTAAGAAACAATCCGATAAAAGTTTTTTAGAGACGCACATTATATATATAATAAAACTTATATGATTTAAAAAAAAACTATCGCTAAAATATTTATTTTCAAATTTAAATGATTAGATAAAAAGGCTTTATTTCTATTGTCGTATGTCCGTGTTTGATAATAAATTAAGTCCGTCCCTACAAAGGTTGGTCTCTACTTGGCCTTTCTATATTACTCATATCAAAATCACTCGTCTTTAGAAGCACTTAATGAATCATTGTATTTTGCTTCTGTAAATGGCTTCGTTTTCATACACAGACTTTAGCTTTGAGTGAATTATAGTAGCTGGAATCTATCCGGACTTAAATAGGAACATTATCCCCGACCTTTCCAAGTTCTTGTGTTTACTATAAGCTGAAAATATAAAGAATACAAATGATATCTTAATTCGTTTTGCAGAATTTTAAATAGGAATGTTTTTTTAATTACGAACATTATTTTTATGATGATGAATTATTTACATATTTTCCATGGGTCATTGTGCATTACCTATTGACCGGCCATTGTATATAATCACCTAGGTTACGTAGGTAGGTTAACATACTTGATACGAGTATAAAAGGTAAAGCATTATTTCGATTTTATTGAGTTCTCTGTTAATTTATATTTCAATCAATTGCTTTCATAAATAAAGTCGTGCTAATGTTCTTGATTTCAATTCATTTTGAAATATGAATGTACCAAGGGGTCACGCAAAACAATGCCGCGTGTCCATTAATCTAAATCAAAAATCTATCTACACAGACCAATGAAATACAAGATTTTATCGGGGATCTACGACCTTGAGAATCGAAGCGAAATAATCAATATCGATCAAGGATTTCAATTAAAATATCTGATAATCTCTTTGTTCACGCTTATGGTCAGGCGCGACTATTACGCAAGCTTCTGCTCTGAACATTCCAGGTTCTATCATATTATATAGTATTCTGATTCCATTTATTTTATCTAGCGCGGCTTTGAGTTATAAGTTTGATTATCCCAATGAACATAAATAACTGAACATGACTCTGGTACATTTGGTAGTGAAGGGTCCTAGCACTTTCTATACCACATGCAGACGTTTAGTGTGCAAGCAGAGCAGCTATTTGGGATATTGACGTTTTGTTGTATTTATGCCCTTGCTACCTTTATAATCACTGCATAAGAAATAGAACGGTAAAGCACAAATTTATATTTTAAGACCAAAAGAAACAAACTATATAGTGTAATCACTGCGATTAAAAATATTGGTAGGGATTAGCTAATTAGTAGGAAACCCTCTCAGTTATTTCGCCAATTTAATTCTTCAGACAGTTTCTAGAGATTTAATTCTGTATTAGACGATTCTGCTTATATATATATGCAACACTGAAGTTTTTGAATCATAGTTATGGCATTTAATCAAAGTATGTACATTAGCGTTTAGGATAATAGAATTACATATAAAGGTTTGCATAGAACAATGCTATTCCGCAAACAATACGGACTAGGCCATTTAAGCATTTGTGAATTTAATTTGAATGTATATGTAAATCTATATTTAATATATGTTTATTTTTTTTTTGCTTTATTGTTTGTGGAAGAGCATTGCTCGATACTAACAAATACACATAAGTATATGTAATTCTACTGTTCTAAAAGCAAATGTGCAGATTTCGCTTAAATGCCATAACTAAGATTCCACCCTTCACACAATGTTGCATATATAATAGAAGAACTTTTCAATATAGTATTAGAGCTCTAGAAGCGGTCTAGTGGATTAAATTGTCGAAACCTCTGGAGGTTTACCCTTTGATGAGACAAGCTCTCCCAATATTTTTCAACGTAGTAAGAATGATAGAATGTATTTTCCACTTTTTTTTGTTTTAAAAGAAACATTCGTGCTCTATAGTTATATTTATTATATATAGACGGCACGTTTTTGTCTTATGTTAATTATATAATTATTTCATGCTTTATTTATGATCTATATTTACAATTTCTGTCTGTATTCTGCCTCAAACGTCTGAAGGACATGATAGCAAAATATATTTTCGAAATCAAAATCTATTAAGAAAAAATTAACTCTTTATCAAAATTAATTGAACCCTTGTTAGATATAATATATATGAAACACATCCACTTATTTATTATCTCCTCTCAATCATGTAAAAAGTCATATCTATGTACCTGATGTTCTTGACAGTATCTGCTGGAGATGAGTGGAGCTATTCTGTATACATACTGTAAGATCTGCTCCCCCGACCGCGTGTGGGACCAGACACCGTCAAGAGGGAGCACGCAGGGTAGATGCCTCCAGCCACGCACGTCATGTTTACTGACACGTGTAACTTTGTTCTTCTTATCTTCTGTAATTAAATATCTTCAGTGATTTTTTTCAGACTCTCCATTTAGCAAGGAAACGTAGAGGACTGTAGTTGGCACATTTTAGAATACTTGTAACTGCTCTTGAAGAAATCATTTTGCTTATTTACTTTATATTTTTGAAATAGATATAACATTTGAGAGTGTTTATATGATAGATTTTACATTATTTAACACATTCTTTGTATATAATAGTTCGATAAAATGTTTTGACATATCTACCTAGACTAAGGAGGTATATCTCTGCAATGTCTATTTTCCTTTCTCTTCAGCAGTACTCCTTGTGTTTTCACCCGTTGAAGGGTAGAGAGGCTCGAAAGCTTGAATGTCTAAGATTCGCCTCATTATAGGAAGGATTATATCTTGTACTTACGCAAGAAGACAATGTCGTCTCAAAATAAATGTGTAAAACTTCTATAAATAAAATAAAATAGAATATTAAAATAATATATATATACGAGAAAACAATAGAAAAATAAATAAAAAATGAGTGGGTCAGGTGTTGATATTAAAAATAAACAAGGCATATCCTGACCAGGAGTACATGGGCTTTTCAGAAGGCAGAGCGCCATCTGGGTTGGCCAAATATCAGGGAACAGGCTATATCAATGATTAGTTGATTTCTGTTCCACCAGATGGCGCTCTGCCTTCTGAAAAGCACATGTGCTCCTGATCAGGATATGCCTTGTTTATTTTTAATATATATATATATAATTAAAAAGGCATATATTGGATCAAAATATCATTTATTTTACCAATATTTCAGTTGGCTGAACGCCAACCTTTATCGAGGTGTTATAACATTTTAAAGTGTATTTAAAACACACAGACACACTTCAAAATGTTATAACACCTTGATAATGGTTGGCGTTCAGCCAACTGAAATATTGGTAAAATAAATGATATTTTGATCCAATATATGCCTTTTTAATTAAAGATTTATCTATGGATTGCTCTATTTTCATATATATATATATGAAAAACAATATAAAAAATTAAAAGGTCAGGTGTTGATATTAAAAATAAAAAAGGAATATCCTGACTAGGAGCACATGTGCTTTTTAGAAGGCAGAACGCCATCTGGTGGAACAGAAATAAACTATTCATTGATTTAACCTGTTCCCTGATATTTGGCTAAACTAATTTAGTGATAAATCAAGAAAAGCCATCCACGAACGCATTTCGTGCTATTGCTGTTGTGCAAAATGATTTTTGGTCCCAATGGCTTCCTGAGAAACAATAAATGGGTATTCAAGGCCAAACTTGCGTATTTTTTAATTATTTTATTATTATTATTATAAATTATTGTATATTATTATTAATACATATATTTTTTTTGTTTATTCATGTGTTAAGCGTATTTACGCATATTGGCCTTAAATACCCATTTCTTGGTTTTTCAGGAAGCCACTGGGACCAAAAATCTTTTTGGTCGCAGTGATACGCCTACTCAACGCTGACGAGCGCCAACAGCGCGAAACGCCGTTGTGGATGGCTTTTCTTTATTTATCAAGATATTGGGGTGGCTAAATATCAGGGAACAGGTTAAATCAATGAATAGTAGATTTCTGTTCCACCAGATGGCGCTCTGCCTTCTTGAAAGCACATGTGCTCCTGGTTAGGATATGCCTTTTTTATTTTTAATATATATATATATATATATAACAAAAGGTTGCAGAAGAATGATATTCATGTACCAGAAGAGGTACCTTTCCCTTCAATATCGCATCAGAACGGTGGCACTTTACATCATCCTAAGAAAAACTTTACTAGTGATGATAAAGAATGAGCCGCAACATCAGTTTTGGCAAATTCAGACAAAAAGCCAACCTGTACACCATGGGTTCGGGTTTAGCCGTTCAGTTCAGATGTTGCAGCTTATTATTTATCATCACCAGTATGAGGTTTATTGGTGCGCTGTTGATCGTTCTGATTCACAATTAAAGGGGTAGGTGTCTCTTTCAGTACATATATATTAGCCGTTTCAGTCTTTTTTTCCTATATAGGTACGAAAATTCAGGTTTTCTGCTCTATAATAGATTTGTTGTAGAAAGTAGATAAGTATATATAATGACCATTATTCTAGGTAGGAGTACGTGAATAATATTGACTTTTGATAATGTAACCCCGAATAATCGTATATGCTAAAAAGGACATAGTTTACGATCATTTAAATCGACTCTTACTTTGTACACATTAATAGTGTCACGAAATTTGTTCATGTCAATCAAATGTAATCAAATGTCTCTATTAGTAAATATGTAAATACTTTTATGTTTAATGTTATATAAGGAAGGTATGTAAATTCTGTAACTGATTTTTCATTTCTTGTTTCTCGTTTTGTTGTGAGGAAAACATCACTCACGAAGTTTATCAATTGATTAATAAAACTATTAATTTGATATTGCGACAATAGTGTATAAGAATATATTGTTATATAGCATATACTAATATATAAATGCATCTAAAAAACATAGTCATACAATTCAACATATTTCGGAAAAGTAAGAAATCCTAAGACCATATATCACTTACTATAGTGACTGAAGGAACTATGCGGAAAATTCTGTTGCTTACGGAAATAGTGAATCTTTATGATCCTTTCATTCAGTAATGGCATCTCTCTTAGGTGAGTCACTAAATTGCACTTTCCTTTTAATTTAATAGTTATCATTTCCTTATATGCAATATTTTTTATATTTAAACGCAATATATTGTTAATTAAAAAAACATTACATATTTAGCAATAGGCTTTACGAAGTATTTACATAATTGTGAATTTTAATTTATAAAATTTTCTATCAGCTTAATCATATTATCAAGAAAAACATATATTCTACAATATATTTATTTATTATGACTATTGGTGTGTTTTTCGAATCTTCCGACTAGGCGTCTACTAATCCCTCTCCGTAAAAAACAAGGACAAGAGTTGCAACGAGTTTATAATGGAGTTGTCTTATTGACTCCGAGATAAATACAATACGTGAATCCCTTCAATTGACCGGATGGCAATGCAACTTGAGATTTAACCTTAAGTGAGAAGAGGCATATACAAATATTTATTTCGTTTAGTATATATATTTAATTGCAATTATCCTTTCAATACGATTGGTCACTTCATTCTTATGTGTGAGAAATAATGTGAAATCTAAACCTTAGGGTTAAACATGAATTTATATTCAAACTTTCCCGCGTGTATTTACACATTTTGCATACTTATTCTTAAAGAGTATATTTCACATTCTATCGTTTTGCTAAATAAGGTGGTATGACGTAAATTTGTAAACAATCTATAGTTCAAATCATTATCGCATCGCGTTTGAAAGTCTTCTTGAAGCTTAAATTGGTTACAAATTCCTCTCTGTAACTTAATGATGGCGATATGTGGAGGAGCTGATCGTGTGACATTTTGAAAATTAAAAATAGCATATTGACATCTAGTAAACGGTCAAGAGAGAGTTTACAGAGTTAAAAATAGTAAAAGAAATATAAACACCAAACGAGCTGATCGTGTGTCTAATATTGAAGGTGATCAATATGATGTTCAAATATTCAGCATCATAATTGAGTCTGGAGACTATCGTGTGCAACTATAACGTGTCACCAAACGTATTCCCAAATTTTAAATAATGATATTAGAATAATTTTAATGATGATACATTTTTTTCTTTACATTTTGGACAATAAATGGTCGGTCAAATTTCAAATCTTTTAGTAAATTTCTATATGTGATTTTAATATTAACTTGCCCAAAGGTATCGTCGCGCGTTACCCCTCTGTGGTTCTTTGCGACGACGCCGCTTCTTCCCTAGTGGATCACCCACCCGGGCTCCCGTTTCTCTCCCTCTGCAGATGAACCCTGCAGAGCATCCAAGGACGTTCGAGAACTACTGCTCAAGTGGAACTCCTTTCCTCTGGCAGTATCTCTCGGCCTTACCACTGGTGGGGGGACAGGAGAGACTTACCAGAGGAGTAGCAGCAGCGATGTGGCGATGGCAACAGTAACAACAGCAAGCGACACCAAGACTTCAAACACTCCTTTATTGTCATTTACTACTAAACATTACATATAACTGGAATAACCAACAACGGGTATTTACATTACGCCACCTCCCGGGGCCAATATGAACAACTATTTACATACATTTTTCCCAGGAAACAGTACCACAGCAGGCGGAGATTCCCACACCAGTTTCAGATCAGAAACAGGCAAAAGCGCCATCTATTGGCGGAGGTTGTAGTTATTTTGAGGCCTCATACGCGACAGTATTCAAAACGTTTATTTGGCCTGCCCCTTTTGTTTGCTAATTCAAATATAGGATATTTATATATCCTCCATTCTTTTAGTTTGTAAAATGGTTGTCTGCTGTTTATAAAAATTATATTTCCAATTATATAATAAACGACCCCTTTAGCTTGATTTTTTCTCCTATAGATGTAACAGAATTATTGTACTAGATTTGAATGCAGTTTCGAGACTTTAAATTACTATGTAAAAGTTGTTCATTTAACATTAGGTGAGCTCTGGACAATTTGTCAACAAATTGAGGAGCCTTTTATGTTCGAAGTCGTTCTTCAGGTCTGAAGTCACATTATTTGAAGCTTGAAGGTCCCATTTAATATGTTCTCCTTCTCAATGCATACACCACCATTGTGGAATCTTCTGCAGCTATTGATGTGTGAGATAGCCTTTGCTGAAATAACCTCCAGTAATGCTTGGGTTGAACATATTTTTTCTCACTTGTGTGAGATTTTTCCATTTATATACGTTCAATTATGGCATTACATTAGCAAATATAGATACGCGTGTTTAGTAGTATGCTGACAAGCTAATGTTCTACCAGTTAGGCCTGTAATCGCATATGTCTAATTGACGTCACCATGTTGGTGTCTTCTATGATTTCTCTACGGTAAGGAACAAAAGAAGTTCAAATATTCATGAATCTTAAAATTCTTGAAAATCAAATTATATCCGTGCATGTGCACATTTCCTATGTTAGATGGATCAAGGCCATATTAACCTGATCGCGAAATGATATCCGAAGTTTAGGTTGACCGAAACGATAGGTTATCTATAGGAACTCGTGTATTTAATTATTAAATGCTTCCCTCTCAATTTGTTAGCTCCATCATTAAAAATATTGTTTATGAGAAGTAAGCTAATAAGCAAAGATTCAGGTACTAGTGGTTGAAGCATTGGCTCAAATCTATTCATATGATTAGTTTCTTTGAAGCGAAATTTCAACAATGGTCTGTTCGTTAATCCTTTGTACTCCTAAACACGAGAGATAAAAGCCAGAAATATAAGGCATAAAGATAGGAAAGAGCCAAATGCAGCTAGTAATAAATAGAAGATGTCAAGGTTTGTCACGGACAAAGGTCTCTATTCCAGGAGGATCCTCGACAAATTATTGCAGACCTTTGAAGTCCCCGACCGTATGCATGGCTGGCACGCCCAGTGTTGGAAACGTCTCGGAACACATAAATCTGGGGCGGCACGCATTTGCTGGCAATCCACTGCTATTAATACTACCTGTCTTAACGAGTCATATGAATGCCGCCGTTAATTTATATAGTTATGTATATGCTTCTAATTGAATTTCCGAATCTTACACAATCCAGAATTACTGATAGTTGCCTAAACCAAGTGCACAGAACGTATGTCCAGACGTGAAATATTTTTTGACAATTTGACCGAAAACTGGAATTTATTATACTTCTGAACGTCAGTCAAGGTGTCAGGTATTTCTTGGATAATTTGATCTTTATATTGCAATTTATTTTAATTTGGAACCTATGTTCAGGTGTCAGGTAATTCTTGGACAATTTGACGGAAAACTGGAATTTATTTCTATGCCGCACGTTTTTTATAAATGTTTACTTTAGTGTTTCATAGGTAATTTAATAATTATATAGTATGATAGAAAAAGGTTTTTACCTATCCAATAGATAGATTTATTTATTCCTTAAGTTTCTTAAAGAGTTCCCAAAATGACTTTCACCCGTTTGATTATATACATCTATATATATTGAGTGAAAATGATATATCGGTGATATATAGATAACGTGTTACATTCCTGTGCAACAAAATGCCTATTACTATTAATCTATTAGACAGCATTATCATATTCTACCAGATTCTCCTGTTTTTCAAGACTACAGAATCGAAAATAATTTAATAGTAACAGATACAAGTATTTTTATTTCCAGTAGATAAATGTATATTAAATTCAATACCTTTTGTATATATATTTTAAATTATATTGCAACAAATATCTTTTAAGAATCTGATAATGTATATATTGCTTATTGTACATATTGCCAGACACTTCTTTATTTTGTACACAGTTCTTTTTTCTCGTTTTTTTCTCTCTTTCTCATTGTTAACATCATATGACTATTCTATTCACGGCCTAAAGGTATTGTATATATATGTATAGACAAATGTAAAGGCATACATGTATGACAGCGCAAGTGTCCCAAGGGGAACATAGGGCTTTAAATTGAAAAAAAAAAAAGCATTATCAAACTATTTTACTTATACTAATGAGATAAGAAAGAAGAAGAGAAGACTTATACTAATTGAAAAAAAGCACGAGGGATGTTAATCTAGACATAAAGCGCGTGGGCTCATAGAGGTGAGAATTAACCAATGCCAGATTTGGAGAATATGCAGAAAGCCAAGCTC
The DNA here is from genome assembly GCA_030710605.1 of Cordylochernes scorpioides. Classification (NCBI taxonomy): domain Eukaryota; kingdom Metazoa; phylum Arthropoda; class Arachnida; order Pseudoscorpiones; family Chernetidae; genus Cordylochernes; species Cordylochernes scorpioides. The sequence goes on along the minus strand of CP092886.1, from coordinate 117,908,478 downwards.
TTTGCCACGGTTTATGGCCAGAATACTCCATTGACAATACATTTGTTATAGAGAAAAAATGTTTGTATGTGTTTTTCATGTGTTTAGGAAGTACTTGATGTAATAGTATATTTTTCGTTTATTTTATAAATGTATTTATTTGAATAGTACTATATATATCGCACACACACATATGTAATGGAATCCGGTTGAGGAAAAAAGATCCATCCAATCTTCTATTCAACGATGATCCTTCCCTAAAGTAATGAAATAATTGGTGATAGAAGTATTTATATAAGTTACAAATTACCTATGTTAGAATGTCATTTAAGGAGTAAGGTTTATACATTTTTGGGGCACTATGCAATGTTTCTTATTATATAAATCATCATAACTATCAATGATTCTTGAGAGTTTTCTCTTCATCAGCAGAGACAGCTTTGAGCGGTGTCAGTAGTTGTGGGGTACTGTATTAAATATATATATGTTATATCAAAATATTCAATTTAGAATTATGTTAAAGTGTTATTTTATTTAGGATTATAATTTCATAGATATAAATACTCTGTTTAAATCGACCGCCAGAGGTCAAGCTTTCTCTATAAATAATCATTGTTGTTCTTCCCCGTTGGGTTGGCTCAAACATGTTTGTAATTATGTAAATAATATTTTGTTTTTATTTATTCTTACGCCTTAAGCCAGGCATTAATTTTTACCAAATTATGTTCTTTTATAAATTCCTCAATTCAAATAAAGAAATATCTGATCAAAACCATTATTATTTTTATTTAAAGCTATTTTTGATAACTAATTTTATTATAATCTCTTCCACGAATGCATTCCAAGATCAAGCAAATGACCAATAATTCCTCTGCAAGTAATTAATCTCAAAATAGCAAATCATCTTTATTTTTTATATAAGATATATATATATATATATATGTGAAAAGATAATAGAAAAATAAAAATAAAAAGGCCAGGTGTTGATATTAAAAAATATATATATATATATATCCTGACCAGGAGCACATGTGCTTTTCAGAAGGCAGTGCGCCATCTGGTGGAACAGTAATATCAGGGAACAGGCTAAATTAAGGTTTAGTTGATTTCTCTTCCACCAGATGGCGCTCTGCCTTCTGAAAAGCACATGTGCTCCTGGTCAGGATATGCCTTTTTATTTTTGATATATATATATACTAGCGGATGTGTACCCGGCTTCGCCCGGGTTTTATCCGAGTGAAAGTTTGCCTAACGAATATTATATATTATGAAGTATAATAAACAATGCTAAAGATTAGTTTTAATTATTAATCAAGATTGTGTGTGAATATGTGAGAAAGATGTAATATCGTTGTTGTTTTCTTGGCCGACTGTTTTACATATGGTGTTATTTTAAAATTGCTTGTTTTGAATATTTTTTTAGATTGAGTTGAATGAATTGCTGAATTTTTTTTTTGTATTTATATATAAATAAAATTAACTCTGTTGATTTTTTTTTGTATTTTATCGATAACAGCAAAGTTATGTATTTTAAAGTTAGGAAAAATATTTTGATGTTAAGCAAAACCTGCTCCATCTCGTTTTACATAAATGTACATAAATTTTACATAAATGTTGAAAATTTGGTCGAAATTGATGCATTGTAACGAAAGTTTTTAGCGAACACCACTTATGAAATTTCCATTTATATAGAAGATATAATATAAATGAGTTTTAAAAATTGTTAAAAAAAAAATGCATCGGCCGGGAATCGAACCCTGGCCGCCCGAGTGGCAGGCGAGCATTCTACCACTGAACCACCGATGCTTTAAAAAAATCAAATTCAATTATCGTCGCGACCAGTGCTGCGCCCTAGCGGTAAAAGACTGGAACTAACGCTTTTTGGTTTTTTATTTTTTAAAAAAAGCACATTAACTTTTTTAGTTTTTTTAATAGCCTATATGTTAAACGAAATCTTCAGCTACCTACATGCGAAATTCCATAATGATTAAGTCAGTAGATTTTGCGTGATGCGATAACAAACATCGATTTCGCATTTCATTTTTATATATATAAGGATATATAATTTCTCTATCATTTACATCTTTGAAATATATATTGAATATCCTCGCGAGTTCCAGGTCCAATGACTACTACTCTTCAACTTGCTCTTGTTATTATAATAGATATTATTTAATTATATAATTTAAAGATCTTCTATTTTGTAAGAATTATTGTAATTGTACCTACAACTTACTATTTATGTATGACTTGAAGAAAATTAAATTTTAGATAACTGCTCAATACACTGTAATAATTATTGTAAATAGACTAAATTTTCATTTTCACATTAAATCTTGATTTCTTTCTTATCAATTTAAAAAATAAATATTTTGATAAAATACCTATTGATTTATTTTTGGCATTACTTTATACTTATACAAGATTAGATATAGCGTCTCTTTTGCGACAGTATAAATTAAGCAAACTAATCTTTTGTATATAATTATCAATAATACTCTTGGCTCAATAGAATCCATAAACAAACATAAAATTCATTTAAAAGAAATTAAAACCTATATGAGAAATCGATACAATCCAATAGTAGAACGGTCTGGAGATAAATTTGGCCAAACCGCTGTTCTCCACTGATGAGCAAAGCCCAGTCCCCCTCATTTTTAATTGCAAAGGTATCAGCAGTAATTTTTATGGTTTATAAAATATGAAACATAAGTGCTCTGAACAAATGTGTTAAATCGAAAACACAAATACACTTTTATATTTATTAAAGAGATACTATAGACATATATATTCAAATGATGGACAAGTTGAGTGAAAAACCTTTTTTAAATAAATATCTATAACATTTTAATGTATATATTTTTCCACGTAAGTAATGGGATAGAATATTCTACAAAATATTTCACAAAACCTGGATTATTATACTTGATATATGAAGGCGTGTATAGAACGGGTTTAAATCCAGAAATCTCAACGGTCAAATACAATCAAAACTACGATGACAAATACAAACAATAACTTCCAAAAGATTTCATTTTATTTCGATTTCTATTTTTTGGTAAACATTTAATTTTTGTGGAAGTTTCCAAAACAATGGCTAGAGCAGTCAACACACGTTTCTATTTTTATCTCTAAAGAATAAAGTAATCAAACTGCAGCGCTAATTTCACATGGCAACAAACCATTTTCACAAAATATTTTCCAAATTCACGATTTTATTTAAATTTTAAATTCTATTTCAACAATTAGAAACGTGTTGGCTGTTCTATATACGTATATACAACATAAAGTTGCGGGAGGATGATATTCATGTATAGCACCTCTCCCTTTATATATGCATCGCCCTAGTAAAAACTGACTAGTGATGATAAACAATAAGCCACAACACAATTTAAGGCAAATTCAGACAAAGATAAGTATACCATGGTTTCGGTCTTTGGCCCTCATCAGTACTGGGGCGGCTTCGATTTCATAATATCCTACGATATTATAAAATTGGACGAATTTATCAAACAAGATTAAGATTCTCTTTTGGTAAAAGAATAGCATCCTACCGCATCTTTATGTTGTAATCTTGCCTGTATATCGGTCCATACCACTTCACCAGATTAAAAACCTGGTTTAGTTTATTTTTGTTCCACTAGATGGCGCTCTGCCAATGTTGGTGCTTAGAATATGCCTTTTTTTTTAAATTACGGTTGACCTTTTATTTTATTTTTATAGATGAACAGGGTTTTACGTAATTTAGCTATAAATTCCCATTTCTTTATATTTCAAGAGACCTCTTTTGAAATTATTGGTCTTTGAGGTACAGCCTGCACCACGCTGACGAGATCTAACAGCCTTAAAGAGGTCGTGGATGGTTTTCCTTGATTCATCAAGAAAATTGGTTGGCCAAATATCAAGGAACTAGTTAAATGAACGTTTAGTTGATTTCTGTTTCACTAGCTGGCGCTATTATATTATGATACCATGGTTTAAGGCTTTGGCTCTCACCAGTACAAAGGCGGTTTCGAATTGATAACTTTTCTCGTAGGACGTTATGAATATGAAGCCACCCCTATATTGATGAAATCCAAAGCCTGGAATTATTGTAATATTACGAAATACCACATTACTTTAAAAAGTGTTCATTTTTATACAAAAAGACAATCATTTCCGGCAATGTTCTTCATCAGGTTAGGGCTATAAGATAAAAGCGATTAACTTGGATTCTCAAAGAGAGATATTATGACTCATTTGCATATCTATTGTTTTTTATATTAATATGGAACCTTTTGCATATCTCTATATATTTTAAAAAGTAATATTTAAATGGTGCTCTAAGGAAAAAAATATTATTAATATATTAGGTTAAAGATTTAGATATCAGTTTTAAAGAAGTAGAAAAACAGATACTGACTTGGGGGGGCATTTGAATTTCATAAATATAAAGAAGGTTTATAATGAAGCATCATCCTAAAAAATAATTCCAACTGGTTTCGTATTTAAAAAGAATGAATAAATTATTGCTAATGAATTTCAATCCACTGTAGGTGTGTAATACTGATGTGAATTTATATTTTTACATATGTAGCACAACTTCCTTTTCTTACATTGATAAAATATATAAGGGATAATTATTTAAAAGTACATCTATATGTATAATTTTGAAAATGTAATTTTACTTGTAGTCAGCTAAAAGTTGAGATGGGAATTTTTCATGATGTATTCTAGCTAAGGCAAATGTTTTTTTTTTAATTATCCCTAGTACACGTGGTACAGGCCATGATAATCATGGTAGGTAGTTAGCGACTGCTTTTACTGTAAGCGCACCACATGTCGACACATGTGAAAAGCAGTTCGACTTTGCACTTATAAATGTGCCAGAGCCCCGTTTGGTTACTTGCACTCGCTGGTGGAGTTAGACTTCTGCAAGAATCGGGGGCCATTGGAGCATTTCTTTTAATCAGAAAAAAAGTGTCCAATGCGGGAATCGAACCCGGGTCGTAGTGGTCGAAAACCAACGGTTTAACCAGCCTTCCACCGACCCCCCAGGCAAATGTAATCACTATAACTTCTAGTGATATGCCTTTCGTTATTTCGATAAAATTGGAGAAGACTTCAAGCCTGACGGTTTTTTTTTTTAATTCACTAACTACGATATAAAACGGATCTTTAATAAAACCTTTTTGAAATCCGAGTTGGGGTAAAATAAAAAATCATTTAACTATATTAATTATAAATCTCGCTAATTAAAACATGATAAACGTAGATGATGGTTCCCTTTATCTCAACAAACCCGGACGAGCCATAAAAGGCTCTTCACGGTCAGAACTACTATAAAACATCTCTGAAGGAGACCTAAATGTGAACGCTAATTAGTTGGTTCGTCTTGAGCCATAATTACGAAGCTAAATATATGCATGCCATTTATTGTAAACTCTTTTAATCACCTAATTACATCTTCAACAGACTGTCGTTTTTTTCATTAAAATCTCGTTTTTATTCTCTTATTTTCTTGTGCCACAATCGGAGAAATACAATCCAGATGAATGAACAATTTCAATATATCAACCTTATACCTTCTCCTTATGATCAAATTGTCTGCTAGGTTTGTTAATAATTAAGTTAGTCATTTAACCGTTCTTAAAGGTTTAGGTAGGAAGTCATCGACTTTCTGTACATATGCCTCTATATGTTCAAGACGAAGCATTAAAAAAATAACATTAATTCATCGAGATATTATATGAGGAAACATAATATAAAGAAATTATTTAAAGAATATCTCATAGTTAATATGACCATTTAAATTAAAAGATATACAAGTATATATATTTTTGTATATATTATGAATATATTATGTATGCGTTTTGTATATATTATGTATATATAATATAATATAAAATGCAATTATTTTATTTTCATTCATTAACTATTCTTTTATTTTTGACCATAGATTTAGAAGATACCACTTTGAATATTGTTGTAAATATGTATAGTTGACCTACCTATTATTTTTAAAATATTTTTTATTTAAAAATCTCTCGAGCTTTCGGACAATTTTAAAAAGAAACTTTTTCCTGGATGTTTAATAGCACTTTATTTTAATTTTAAATCCTATTTTCTTGGCGTTTTAATAATGTAAGATATTTTCTCCCGTAGAAGGGCTTTCTTGCCCGAAAGCTTGATAGATTTTTAAATAAAATATATTTTAAAAATAAACTTTTTCCTGGATGCTCAATGTTCTTATTTAAATAGTTTTAAACATGTTTATATTTATGTTATATTTAAATGATAATTAGAGATATAGATGGAGTGGCTTTAAGTCTATTTTGTAGGCATAAATTTTGACTATAAATAAATAATAGATTGAAACTATTGAAAAGCATGGGCGAGAATTAACAAAGTTAAAATTTGGTGCAAATTATATACAATAGTAGAAACAAACTAAACATATATATGTAATAATTTAATATATATACTTATGCAGGAATAAATGAAGAAAATAGAACGGGCGACTTTGAGGAGAATACGTATCGGAAAATCAAACCTGAATCGCTGCCTTCTCGCGGTTCCCGCGCGCGCTCGAAATAATTCGAAAGGCATTCGAAAGAATGTTTATCTGGCTTGAGCCAATTTTACTCTCCTTGTAGTCGTCCCATTCTTTTTAATTTCATTTAATTGGGTCGTTTATTTCATTTCCCTTCCACTATACGCGTAGTGTCATATATATATGAGTCGCCTCTCCCTTAAAATAGACTTCAAAATTAGACGACATATATATATATTAGATAATAAAAAGGCATATATTGGATTTAATAAAATATTTATTTTGCCAATATTTCGGCTAGCTGAACGCCAACCTTTATCGAGGCATTACATCTTTGTATACAAAGAGATGTAATGCCTCGATAAAGGTTGGCGTTCAGCCAGCCGAAATATTGGCAAAATAAATCTTTTATTAAATCCAATATAGGGCCTTTTTATTATCTAATGAATTAAATATGGATTGCTCTATTTTCAAAACAATATATATATATATATATATTAAAAGAGTATATAATTAAATAGCCATTTGATTAAATAAATGAAGAGACTGGTAAGTATTAGATCCAATATATGCTTTTTATTTATTTATAGATATTATTATGGGGATTGCACAATCTTTAAAATATATATATATTTAAAAAGGCATATCCTGACCACGAGCACCTGAGATTTTAGATGGCAGAGCGTAATCTAGTGGAACAACTAAAAAACCTCATGTGCTCGTGGTCAGGATATGCCTTTTTGATTTTAAATACCCACACCTGACCTTTTATATTGTTATTTATCCAATATTATTAAGAAAGGATTTTCTTTGAAGCCTTTCTATCAGCTTATCAAAATCGTTCTTCAAAATTTCTTGTTCTTTTCACTCAATTATATGGTAACCATTTACTTCCTTCTGTATCTTTTCCAAAGCATGAAAACAATGTGAAAGAGCCTGTCGAGGGACGTCGATGGAAGTCTTTAGCTTTTAATTGTGTTTGAACATCGTCTTCATCCAATAATGATTTCATCTCCTCATCCTCGAATATTTAGCGACCTTCCGTAATTTTCTTTATCGTTGACGTCAAACTCTCCATATTTGATTAATTAAAAAACTATTGACATGTCATTAATAAAGAAGCATTAGTATTATAGACCCTATAGAGTTTTGGTGAGCTTTTGTTGCTATTGAAGATATAAAGCTTTTCAAAATGAGACTTTCTAGGCAAACAAAAGAATATATCTAAAATATTATTTTTAATGTATACGAATAAACATTTATATCAAGGACCAAATACGAACTTCTGGCGTTTAGGACGCATTATTCGATGCAAAACAAGAGATATGAATAATTATATAAATTAAAAATGAATTTCAAAAACGTAGTTATATTTGTGGTCATCCAATATATAATCCTTTATCGAAGAAATAGAGAAATGGAAACTGTTTTCATGATATATGCAACCGAGAGCACTCAAATATTGTTTTATAAATAGAATAATGGTGCCACTATAAATAAAAAATAATGGTTGAAAATAATAAATATATATCTAAAGAATTTATATAGAAATATTTTGAAAAAAAAAAGATATATATATTCATATTTTAATATGTATAAAACTAGAGTAGAGATGGTTAACAACATGTCTCTTGCAGATGGCTCTACCTATTGAATAAGTCCATGGTCATGTGTGCAGCGTGACCAGAAGCGACAATAACGAAATAAGAACCTTCGGTCGTACCCAGTCTTCTACCGCATATCGTGTGTCTCGATTGGATGTCGGTGTATCGCATGTCCTGAGATGAGGTCGTTGGCTTCCAACTCTCTAATTGTTTAGTTGGGCGATTCCCGGGATTGGTGATGAGTTCTGGGGGAGAACAACTTTATAACATAATATTACAATCCTTTCGATAAAATTATAAATAAAGTTGCGAGAGGACGATATTCCAATACAAAAAGAGGTAAATCTCCCTTTATAATTATGCCTTAGAAAAATTCATTTTTTTATTACCCTAGTAATAAACTTTACTTATGGTGATAAAGAAAAGGTCAGAACCACAAATTCAGACAACCTGTATACCATGGTTTGGGCTATGACACAGTTCGGAAGCTGTCCCTGTATACCATGGTTTGGGCTATGACACAGTTCGGAAGCTGTCCCTGTAATATCGAGGGTCAAAGCCCGAAACCATGGTATATAGGTTGTCTTTTTGTCTGAATTTCCCAAAATTGTTTTTATAGCTCATTCCTTATCAACACAAGTAAAGTGTCTTTACTAGGGTGATAAACATAATGCATTTTTCTAACCAAAAGTACCTTTTTTGGTGCACATATATTCTCCTCATCATATTATATTTATAATAAATAAATTTATGAAAATATGAAAAGTAAACCAAATAATAAGAAAATAATTCATATTTTATACTTCTCAGCTGAATGAAATCCTAATATATATATTTGAATGCATATATTTTGAAATATATATAACACATTTAAATTTAATGACTAAACCAAGCTTATACATCGGCTTTCATAAGCGTCAAATACTTGTCCTAAAAACAAAAAATAACTGAGGTAGCTAGAGAACCTTTTATATATTTCTATTATAAATATATAGAGTTAAATATAATTAAATGAATTTATTCGTAAAATAAATGTATATTAATTTGAAAATATATATCAGTTTAGCAAGCTAAAAATAAGCAACGGAATTATACATTTTTATTTTTAAGTATTTATATAAAATAGATTTAAAGGATATCAAGAGTGTGGTTGAGCATAAAATAATAATAAAGAAAATTTGAAAAAGCGTGATAAATATATAATATCATTTAAAAGTTTTTTTTTTTATTTTAAACTAAGGGCTGCAACGAGGTGTACGAAAAGGAACATAAAAAATATATATATATTTTTATATAGAATAGAAAAGATATATGACAAAGCCGTAATAATGTTCGATCAAAATAAAGGTGATTAAAGAAAGAATAGAGTATAAATTTAATCAAATATATATATATATTTAAATATATATGTGAAATATTTGTACAGTTGGAAAATTAAAGCAAAATTGTCGCTACGACAGAAGAGGAAATGCCTCGGGTCTGCAGACAATCATGAAGCATTGTTTCTGTGTTCTAAAACACATCTAACCTAGAGTGGTATAGTCTAGGAACTTGATAACAGATTAGAGGTTGGCTGCTTACGAAATTTACAATAAACTATACTTGAGTCAGTTCGCGCAGAAATGTGGGAAATTTGAGGAAATGCCGAAATTCATCAAATTGGAACCAAAGTTGAGGATATTGTTTCAGCCTACCTCTAATGTATTTGATCATTTTCAAGATTTTTATTTTGTATCAATTGGTTCTTCTATATATAAAAGAGTAAAACTTTAGATTCAATATTTACATATGTATTTTAATTAACTCTTTTCCTTCCTTGGTTTTCAAGCCTGGGCATTCGCAACACTTTCAAGTAAAGGCCGCTAATCAGATAGAAGCAAGATAACGAGAAAGATTAGCAATTGTAGAGTATTTGACTCCCGAGCTGTCGAGCTAAAAATGCATTTCAACAGGCCAAATAGAAAAATGAGACTTTCCGTCTCTTGTTAGACAGATTATAAAGCAATTTCAGCTCGAAACAGGCTCGCTTATAAACTACAATGAGAAACTAATCGTAAACCCCCAAATCTTGATTTTTTTGTTTTATTATTAATTATAGGATTCTCACATAATTTAGCAAAAATATCGAATTCTAAAATTCGGACTTCGGTGTGATCTTCAAAACGGCTTTTTATTGGTCGAATTAGTCAATTAACTTTGACAATGTCCCGAGGAATCTTATTATAATACTTCCTATATACATAGTGTGATCAATAATTTTCTGGAATGATGAATATTCAAAGAAATACAAAAGTATAATAAAGTTTTATTTAAAATTTATCAAAATAATGACAGTCACTATCTATACACTTGTTCCATATTTTTTTCCAGATATCAAAAAACCTCTTAAAATCCACATCTTTCAGGCTTTTCAAAATATTATAAGACTTTTAATTTTAGGGTAAAGGAAAAAGTCGTTGGGAGCAAGTTCAGGAGAATAGGGTGGCTGGGGTAGTAAAACAATTCCGTGTTTAGCCAAATAGAATTGTACAGTGACGGCCGTATGTGGCCGTGCGTTGTCATGATGCAAGAGCCAATTTTTCTGATGCCATTTTTCGGGTCTTTTCTGACGCGCAGGCTCTCTCAAACGTCGCAATACATCAAGATAGTAATGATGATTAATGGTCTGACACTCGGGCACGAATTCATAGTGTACCAATCCCTTTACATTAAATAAAGTGATAAGAAGACACTTAAGCTTCGATTTGAACATCCTTGCTTACTCTTGCTTATTTGACCAGCTTTTAATCGTGCAAATCATTCAAATGTCCTCGATTGTGATAGGGCATCTTCTTTAAAAGCCTGCTTCAAGATTTTAAATGATTCGGAAGCTGTTTTCCCTAATTTAAAGCAAAACCCTATGCAGACTCGCTGTTTTTCAATACAGTGATACTGAAATTCGAAAATGTTCTGATATACTCGAGCTTATAAATTCGATAAAACGTGAAGGCGTGCGTCTATGTGATCAATTTCTATTTCTACGTGTTGATAAATGTTTCATCTATAAGGTCCTTATAAAATTATTTCATTATTTTGAATATTTTACGTGATCCAGTCTCATTCCTGGAAATTATTGATTACACGTTATATATTATGACTCGTATTTTGGAGCTGTATTTTCAAATTTAGGGCTTTTCATGCATTCGATATATATAATCAATTACTTTCAAGCGAAACCATCTTCTTTTCCAACTAATGTAAAATGCTTGGATACAAAAAGATAACTTCTACTCCTCAGCCCATCAAATCCTGCTTGATAATTTAGAATAGGGAGAACAAGTAATATTACGATTTTAAATAGAGTACGATCTTTAAGATATTACGCAGGAGCACAATGGCTGGATGACCTAGGCTCAAAACCCATTTTCTGGGTATGGTTATCAAAATGACAGAAAGGTAGAAAATTAGATTAGAAATATATATATATTTTAATTTTGTTTAAATATATAGATATAACTCTAAACCCAACTGGAGGAGTGCGAGAAATGTCGTACTACCAGGTATAATGTCCCATCCCCCAAGGAAGGAATAATCCCTGCCAGGTGCCACCACGTGGCGGCAAGTAGAGGGCCGATCAGAGCCCAGGATACACCCTCATCATAATATGGAGCATGGCACTCCCTTCTATTTTAACCTGGAACCGACTTTTAAAGGCGAATAAAACTACTATTAGGTCATAGAGAGAAATTTAAAAAATAAGAACATAAGGATTCATAAAAATATTTATTTGTTAATTGATCTTTAAAAGGTATATTTCAATTCTTTATGTTTTGTCAATTTAGAAAGCCATTTAAAAGAAGGTATAAAATCAATTTTGCATCAACCGCATGGATGTTGCCGCATGCCGCGTTTGTTAGGTTCCCGCTTTACAGAGGGCCGTGATATGAGGGACCTGGGATCCTTAGCCTCAGAGGTATACGACATTTTCCGCTTAACAGAGGGTCATGATATGAAGAACCCGGGACCTGTGATTTTAGAGGTACATATCAGGTTCACACTAAACAGAGAAGCGTGATATGAGGAATTCGGGACCCGTAGTGTCAGAGGTATACAATAGGTTCCCGCTTAACAGAATAACGTGAAATGAGAAACCCGGGATCCGTGGTGTCAGAAGTATGCAATAGGTTGCCGCTTAACAGAGTAACGTGAAATGAGAAACCCGAGATCCGTGGTGTCAGAAGTAAACGCAATAGGTTCCCGCTTAACAGAGTAACGTGATATGAGAAACCCGGGACCCGTGGTATCAGAAGTAAATACAATAGGTTCCCGCTTAACATAGTAACGTGATACGAGAAACCCGGGACCCGTGGTGTCAGAAGTATACAATAGGCTTCCGCTTAACAGAGTAACGTGAAATGAGAAACCCGAGATCCGTGGTGTCAGAAGTAAACGCAATAGGTTCCCGCTTAACAGAGTAACGTGATATGAGAAACCCGGGACCCGTGGTATCAGAAGTAAATACAATAGGTTCCCGCTTAACATAGTAACGTGATACGAGAAACCCGGGACCTGTGGTATCAGAAGTAAATACAATAGGTTCCCGCTTAACATAGTAACGTGATACGAGAAACCCGGGACCCGCGGTATCAGAAGTAAATACAATAGGTTCCCGCTTAACAGAGTAACGTGATACGAGAAACCCGGGACCCGTGGTATCAGAAGTAAATACAATAGGTTCCCGCTTAACATAGTAACGTGATACGAGAAACCCGGGACCTGTGGTATCAGAAGTAAATACAATAGGTTCCCGCTTAACATAGTAACGTGATACGAGAAACCCGGGACCTGTGGTATCAGAAGTAAATACAATAGGTTCCCGCTTAACATAGTAACGTGATACGAGAAACCCGGGACCCGCGGTATCAGAAGTAAATACAATAGGTTCCCGCTTAACAGAGTAACGTGATACGAGAAACCCGGGACCCGTGGTATCAGAAGTAAATACAATAGGTTCCCGATTAACAGAGTAACGTGATATGAGAAACCCGGGACCCGTGGTGTCAGAAGTATATATACTATAGGTTACCGCTTAATAGAGTAAAGTGATATGAGAAACCCGGGACCCGAGGTGTAAATATTATGCAACAGGTGCATGTACTACAGAATTTAATCGATCCCTATTCACCGATGAAACCAAATATGCCCCGTATGTTGTAAAAAAGGAATATTTCAGCGATTAATTAATTAACTTACTGCAGGTAAATAACTATCTTTGTCGTCTCTTTTTTCCTCGCCCCGTTATAGACATAAGGTAGGTTTGCATAAAAAAAGTAAATGGCCTTGTCATCTTGGCGTTGGTATAGTCCTCTATTTTACTTGACAATATTGTACGGCGTGACATTTGGTACATAAAATGGAGAAACGTCTTTTTCCAGATTTTAATTAAATTCGGCCAAATAGCTTAGGGCGTAAAGTTGCAAAGTAAAAGTCAAAGTCATTTACATTATAACACACCCACACACATATGTATACTTGATAATGAATTATTTTAATGGAGGGGGCCTCTTATATATATATTTTGAAAATCAAAAGATAATTTATAAACAAATATATAATTTATCGGAGAGTTTAAACAATTATTTTTATCTAATAGAGATTGCATTTATAAAACACATACATACACTATACCTATATATTTATTAATTAAATAATTTCAATTTATAAAATTTCTATCGTTCTGATTTCATTTTTATCTCATTTGATCCATTTTAAAAACACACCTATAATTAACTTCTAAACACCATCAATATATAAAATATTTATATTTTCATAACTAAAATAGATAAGATAATTAAGTACAATGATAAGCAGCAGGGGTTTGCCAAATATCTGCAGAATTGTTTGATCCTTCTTCTATTTTGTCCCCAAGGACAGGTATGACCTTGCTGATGTACCTTTGATGGAGGTTTCACTGTACTCTTCTCTTCCTATAAAATATCAATTGATAAACAAAAATAACTTTTAAATACTTTCATTTCTTTTATATAGATGGTACCTTGTTGCTTTATATTAATGTTTGCCTAATTGACTTGTACTTATTGTTTGCAGAATAGCATTGCTCGATGCAAATATTTATACGTAATTCTACTGTCCTAAAAGTTTATTACCATAGTTTGACTGAATACCATTTCTCATATTCCACTCTTCAGTGCAGCATATATTGTCCATAGAATTGTCCAATACAGTGTTAGACCTCTAAGAAGCGGTCTGGTGGATTACATTGGCGAAACCGCTGAAAAGGTTTACTACTGATGAGCCAAGCCCTCCCAATATATTTACATCGCAGTAAGGACAGTAGAGGTTTGATTTTGTGAAAAAGAAATATTCGTGCCTAAATACTTTCATTTCTTATATTTAGATGGCGCGTTATTGCTTTATAAGCCTTACCGTTTGTGTAAATGATATTTCAGCTGTATATTCCCAGGCCAATATTGGATTCTCGAGGCGAACAATACGTTGTTGCCGGCAGCCTTTTCAATTATTCGTTTTTCACCCTAAAATCTTTTCCTCGATGGGAAATTTTGACAGGTTCAACGAGAGAGAGAGAGAGGTCTCTTGACAATATCTTGAAATATATTTGAGCATCTAAAATATTTCTGTTTGAGTTCTTACATATATTTTATTTATTTCTTCATAAAATGTGTGTATAGGCCAAAATGAACACCAACTCGATGCCATAGCGTGCTGGCTTAGCTGGTATTTACTTTGGAATTGGAATGTTACCAATATTTTGTCGATCGTTAGATATTCTCCAGATCAAAACAATTTCATAGAATTCTCAACGAATCCATCCAAATATTTTGAAAAGCAGCCCAATTGTTATGTTATCTTCTTTCGTTACTAGTTTTTTTCTTGTCGTAGAAATATTTAAAAAAAAAACACGTTTCCTGTCAGGGCGCGCTCTTGCTATTTCTAAACTAGTTCCATATTCAGACCAAATCTCTTTGAAAGATAAATGTGGGTGATATTACTATAGAAGACCGAACAAAAATACCAATTCAATAAAGCCTCAAAAGCGGTTTCATTTGTGAAATGGATTATGTCTATTTTCATCTTAAATTGTGTAAATATGTAAATAAAACAATATATCTTTATACAATAGAAATTACACGATAAATATTTATCTGGAGAATAAAATAATTGTGCACAAGTTCTTTGTATCGCTCCCGGGTTTTGGCCCTTATCAGTACAAGGTCGGCTTCGATTTTATAACTTTTAACGGGATAAGTTATGAAATTGAACGAATCTACCAAAAATATTTATAGCTGGTGGAGTGGGTAGGGCCGAACTTAGGCCAGAATTCAATATAAAAGTGCATGAATAGGATAATCAAGTGCTAAAATGGCCCCTCTTCCTTTTCAATAGGTATTATTTTGAGAAAATCCATAAGATAGGGTTGTGCAATATAATTTATTCTATCTGTTCATTATAAAATAACATTTAGAACGTTGCATACACTGAAGTTGGCAGTCTGACCCCTCCATCAATTTGTCTACTAACTTAAATAGAAAAAAAAAAGACTTTTTAAGGCATAACTGCATCATAAACTAAAATATTCTTTCGCTCACACTCGGTATATCATTAAAGAAATCAGTAAAAGCAATGAGAAAACCATAAATAGAAAAATCAATTAACAATGTACATATTCAAGACAGGGCGCCTCAAGTCTCTCGAGTGTACAGGAAGGATCAAAATATTTTCAGTATGCACCAAAGCCAAAACTGATAGTACCAGTCTTAAGCATTAGCTTGATTGTGTACATAAGCAAGAATAAAGAAACCTTGGGGCAATTCAGGAAAATGGGTCAAGCTTCTGACCTCACCAACTTTTGGGATACCCCGTCAGACGATAGTGTAGGATTAAGTAGCAACAATTCGAACGTGGCCTCTGGGTTTGTTCTCAGGCTGGAGAGATCGTAGTTAGGTCATTCATTTATGGTGAAATGTAAGAGGAGTAAGGCAAACAAAGAAAAGACCGGTGACATAATTCCACCTGATATAGAAGTTTAACGACAAGGATAAGATCTATGTCGAAATTACTTAATGCCTTTTTTATTGTGGTTTTACGTTTCTTTTTTCCTTTAGCAACTCGCATCTGAATAATATTATGCAAGTATGTGAAACATTGACAAACTTATAGTCTTTTAAAAAGGTTTCTCAGCAAGCACATTAAAGCCATTTATATTCTCCTCATTTGGAATTTAATGTTTTACATTTTATACATATGCCTTTTTCCATTATTTTAAAGCGCAGGCAACGAGCAATCTTTTTAGAAATGATAATAACAATCAGCATGTGTTTTATGGAGCAAGTGGAGATAAATAAAGAAGGCAATTAAGCCAAGTGTGTGATGTAAGGGATTGGTTAATAACAATATTCATGACCCGCGGGAGAAGAGCCTATAAATAGGCGGCTAGCTTCCGCCTATGGCCAGCAACTCTCACGCTTCCCCTTATATGGCATACACGCACGTTACTGACGCTACGTGGGAATCCTATGAAATTATTATCAATACGTATAAGCTTAAGCCGATTGAAAAAGATAGGAACCAAATATTTTTAAAATAAAAAAATCTCTCAATCCTAGTTTTATCAAGTGAAGGAAGGTTTAAATTTTAAAGAGTTCCAATGCTATTTAATGCGACACGTTTCTCGATATATATTTGCTCGGATAAATTCCGAGCCGAGTGCCTTTTACACGAACCTTAAAATAATAATGTAAGACTCCACAATGGGTATCATACAAGTGGAATTATCAGCACGAATATATTGGCATTAAAACCTGGAGGATACATCGAAAATTATATATTATATATATTTATATTGCCAGTGCAAAAATGGGAAAAACGCATATTCGGGAGTCTATAAACTAATAAAATAGAACTAGAACCTTTACTTTGAGAAAATTGAATATGACACTATATCCCTCTATGATAATTATGAGAATGGATCTTGTGGTTTTGAGTTCACATTATTCTATAAGAAAGAGACAGTTCTCACCTCACTTTATTTAAAACAGTCTTTTTGTCCGATAATTCATGAAATCACAATAGTCAAGACTCTCACAAAAAGAGAGTTTGCACTCATTATTCTCTCCAATAACTCAAAGAAATATAAACTGTGTGACAAAATCTATTATAACTTAGGAGTAAGGCCAGGATTCCAAATCGATCCATCGAAATATATTTCTACAGTCCGAACAACTTAAAAAAAAAAAACAAGATGTCTAAAAATGTATTTTCGTCATCACCTATTATTCATTGCCAATAGTAACATAGCCATGACCTTTTCGGTATGATGACTCATTTTAAAAACCCGCCGAAACTAGTCATTAGGATTCCGGTCATAAGTGCCGAAGGAAAAATTAGTGTAATGGATTGGAGAAACACAGTTTACTCTATCCGCTGTCGGGATTGCGCCGAATGGTAAAGAACAGAGACCAAAGATACTTAATTTACCAAAACATACAAGAAAAGAACTACATTAATGAACAAACTTTAGGTGTTGTACTTCTCATAGCTTGTATATCGGGATTTAGACGATAACTATGAAAGATATTTGATACACAGTTGTGAATTCTCTCGGAGGTGTTAATCAAGCCGATCCACCATACCGCTACAACTTTTGTATTGTCTATATAGTCTACATATTGTTACTTGGTTAGGAAAACCTACGGCTGAACCCACGAACAAATAATTTTGAGAAGTTTCCGAATACCCAATCAAAACATTTGTTTTATCCTATATTGCTTTACTCTCTCCATAATGGGCGTTCTAATGATTCTACAAAGTAGAATTATATTAACATTAGTCTTTTTGTTATCATTCCTCTCGGTAAATTCTACCTATATTTTGGTCTTAAAATTGGAATTTTTATGTGACCAATAGTTACCCAGAAATTATTAGAAAAAGTAAAAATTGGCATTACATTCTACATGCTAAATACTTTAGCATATTCTGATAATTTCATGAATTTCTTATGGATCTAGTGAAACGAAAGCTCCGCCCAAGGCAATAACGAGGCAATTTCCTAGCTAGTGTTGATTCTGCTAGATGGCAGATCTGGTCAATATATGGGGGCCTAGGTTTTGCAAATATTTTAATGGGAGTGATAGTCTCTTTCTTTTAGAGTTATACTAATGCCTATAGATTGATTATTACAGAATAAATGTGTAGCTACTCCTTTCATAGTTACAACGCTCTATCGGCGCCTATGTCAGCATTTCTATTTTTGAGCGATATTATGTTTTAATAATCACCTTATCTTGCTGGCATTGTGATCGAACGACCCAGGATAAGTAAAACTGCTAAACCAGCAAAGATAGTGTCGGGTACATGATAATATCCTGGAATCCTTTTTAAAATTCGTTTTTTTTTCTTTGGTATAACTAGTCTCGTTGTATAGGTCGACTAGAGAGAACGTTTGTTTGTTGATACAGGAGCTGGCCAAAATCGGGTGCATTTCCTGCACTTCTTTATTGGTCCTCTGCTGGTGCTTCTTGATTGAAGACCCGGGAGAGTTGAAAATATTGGAGATTTCCTTTAAAATATAAAAATAGATTCAAACATGAGAGAAACATTGATAGATATAATTTGTATAATTATTTATTAAGTTAATACCCAAGTGCAATCGATTCTAAACAGAAGCAAACGCCATACGTACTCAACTTATTGTTTAGATTTTTACTTGCCTTCTTTCATCAACTCATTTTCTATTATCATCCGATACAATCTCTATTTGTATATCATAAATGATATAAATTCTCTTTTAATATGATCCCAGTTTTATGGAAGATTAACAAACCAAATTGCAATTAGAAATTATAGACACCTTATAAAAACGTTTAGAGTGCAGATGGATGAATTAATTTTGAAGACGATATCCAATATAGAAGGTAGACCAAGAGAGATAAATGTTGTAATTATCTTTACTCTATACATGCATTATATATTTCCACATAGTTGGACCAATTCCCGGCCGATATATTGATGGAAACTTTGCCGGTAGGATTTTGACTATAAAATAGCTGTCACCTCTCTCATAAATAGACGCTATAACTAAGAGCTATCTATTGACTTTCTCCGTAAACTAGAGAACTCGGGTCGGTGACAAAGTCTAGCTTTGGCTAGCTAGATGGTGCTTAGTTTTAGCGTCTATTTAGACGGGTCTATATTTATTACATAAACTATTTCTGCTGATTTTTGAATTAGAGTTATAAAATTATTACTTTCTGATGCTGGTTATTTTTAGATACATGAATATTTTATGATAATATTGCAGTCGTGATAATAATTAATAATAACAATTTGAATCACAATTTACTTTAATTGGTCTGATAGACAAAAGGTAAGGAAACAGGCTTATATAGGGAAAGCCGCGACATCCGGCGGTCGATTTAAACAGAGTAATTTGTTCTAGAAATTATAATTTAGGGGTATGAAATAATTTCTATATAATATATATATGATGAATTTGCGCAAAATGAGAAAAGGATATCAACAAAATGTATTGTCTTGTTTCCTTTTTTTATAGAAGGAAGAGGCGCTTCGTCCTTAAAATATATATAATGTTATGCTAGAAAGATATTTTAAGAATTTCACGAATAAAATTAATCAAGTTGTATTTTTCTATTTAATATTCAAAATTGTTCTAACCACTTTCCAGAAAAGCTTTGGTCGTTAAGCGACATAGGACTGAAAAAAATATCTAGAATAGTAAGGTTTATATGAGTTTAATATGTAACCTTATGTGTAGCTTATTAAGAAAATGTTGCTCTGCCTGGGGTTTATTATTTTTAGGTTCTGAAAAATTGTAAATATTTCCTGAAAAAAAGTCTGGATATCCCTTCTTTAAAGAAACGTAGAAAGCATCAAACACTAACCTTAGGAGTATCGGTCTCAACAGAACAAATAGTGACCAAAAATGAAAATATTGACTTTTAAATAAACCTTTTAATCGGTGAGCTAAAAAAGCACTGCCCGCTCATTGGCTGATCGATATCCAGTGAGAGTGGAGGGCCAATCTGCGACCGAATTAATAGGACACCTACCTCTGTATAGAATACATTTAAACCGATATCAAGCTGTATATTGGAGTGGTATATA
>CP092886.1:117842330-117888122 GCA_030710605.1 Cordylochernes scorpioides | reverse complement strand
AAAGAAAATATTGTGGAATCAACCTTTTTTAATGTATTTATTTTCTCGATTTTCGGTATCTCAATGTCACCTTCCTCAAGTGAATAGGTTTTTTTTATTCTAGCCTCTGCTCATATACGTGCCTAGAATGCTATATGTTAGAAATTTCAGGAATTTCCCGAGGAAGATGACAGAAAGTCACCGAAAAGTCGAAGAGAATAAATAAATTTAAGAACGATATTTTGATGTGTTCACATATATTTATTTTCAGCAAACTCTTACAATCAGCAAATGCCTTTTTTACAAAAGATATAAGATACCTTTCTTTTAATTCGATTAATGATGTTGAACACTTTTTTACTAAAAGTATTGGAAGTAAAGCACTAAATTGCCACATTAGCTTTTCCTAAATAATATATTTTTAGTAATTGATATTTTAGAAGTTTGATTTTTACGTCTAGTCAAAATCAGGACAATACAATATAGGAATGTAGATCGAGACGAAAGTGTGAGGATACAATTTTTTAGAATTTGTATTCCGTTGGGTAATAAAATTGGCAGATTTAATAGACAGGATCTTGCCGAGAATAGATAGAAGTACACATTTTCCGGGAAGCGTGATTAATATTTACATCTAATATATGGCAACGTGAAAAATTATGAGTTAATACACTATATTTTAGCTTTTTTACTTCTTCGAAGCATAGAAAAATTATCATTTATTTCTCATTAGAAAAAAGCCAAATTATCCTTTTGCACAACTTAGACATCGTATATAGGCAGCGATTTCATAAACAATTTAAATAGGATAAGTATTTCAAGGCTAAAACAGTGTGCGACATAATACCTGCCTGCATTCCTTTCTCCGTATTTACATACTTGAACTGATGTTTACATAAATATATTTACATAGAAGAGTTCAAGTTGGTATTTACGTAAACACACCATTGTATTCTATACAAGTATATATAATTTAGGATATTAATATTATGAGGATTTTATTATACCGTTGGTTATTCTTCATTTTCCTTTGTTGTTATTGTCAGTAAAGGCTTAAATACTAAAAGGTAGTTTGGGTATTGAACTTGTTCTCATCTTCATTTGTAATCTCTGGGAATATGAGGTATTAGGATTGAGGCAGACCTATCTGTGGACGTGGTTTTGTGCATTTGTTGGGGATATAGGTCACTTGTACATTTGATCCAAGTGTTAACTAAACGAAAGGAATATAATGAAATGGATGAAATAGGTATTATTTTGGGTTTTTATAAGGGGTGAGCCTTTAAGTTAAAATTATTTCGCTTTTTAATCTGGATTATTCTATGAATTTGGTGTGATTTTCATTTTGTCTATGTTTAAGACAATCATATTTGGTAGGTTAATATAATTTAATCCTCTCTCTGTGTACACGTTACATTTGGAGTTGTTCCCTACTCATTACAATCCTTTGTAAGTCCTTGACAGAAATAATGGAGAGCAAAGAACCGAGGCTTTCTCCTTGATATACTCCTTTATGCTGTTGAATAGGAGGCTAATACGTATCTCTTATACCAGTTCTATATTGGTAGTGTTAGCTAAGATCATCGTAGCAATTAAAAATAATGAATTAGCGTGTATTTTGACGAGTTTATAGAGTTTTTAAGAAAATATTTCCTTCTATCGAGTCGAAGTCTATAATAAAATCCACAAAAGCTACGAATATTGGAGAATTTTTCGTGGAGCGGAGTGCAATTATATTCCGCAATATTGTATCTAGTGCATTTTGTTAATGCTTTTTATTTCCCTAATCCATATTTTTCTGGGTGTGAAGTGTGGCCTTTTCATATGTTTACTCCATTTATTGAATATAAAAGGTAGTGTAATATTTCTAGTTAGTTTTAGGTTATCTTGTTTAAAGTATTTTTAGGCATCTTTAGATATCCACACTTCAGTCTGAACCTAGGTTTATCAATGCAATAATTGAAAATGGTAGCCCATTACTGGTCATGATAATGTGCTATGATTTTAGAACATTCCTAGATTATAAATACATTTTAAATTAAAATAGAGAATCCATAGAAGCATAGGGCGCTTCTCCCGTCAAAATAAACGTCAAAAACTGAAGCCATCTATTGACCGTCGCCGCAAACTAGCGGCCTCGGGTCGGTGTCAAAACCACAACACCAGCTTTGAAAAATTGAGAAGCGTCCACCTAGAGACCATGGTTTCGGGCTAATGGCCCTCGTCAGTCTAGGGCGGACTTTATTCCATGAGATCCAGACGGTATCTAATGGAATCTTCACAATCTACCATTTTTCCATCTATATTCTAGCTATAGATTTGGCCCAGCCACATTGCGGCGCGCATAATGCGCATAATGCGGCGCGACAATTTATGAGCGGTCTGTCAAATGGAAATGACGGATCCGCTGGAAAGGTTTACCAATCTCTGATCGGCCAGGCTTTATAAAGCACTTATAAGAGCAATAGTATCTATAAGCAGGAGAGGTGTCTCACTCTATCAAAATTCACACATATCAGCTTTTCATTTATTTGGGGAACATTTAAACATATAGAAGGTGACCATTGGAACAAGCATATCTATAAGATGAATCCATAATGAAAGATGACTAAAGAGTCCCCACAAGTTCCAATTCTCGATAATAGAAAGCTTGAAGATCCAATGAGGGATCAACGTGAGCACGTGCTACCAGACGGTCGATGACCGCTCGCCAACTGTCGCCTATCAGCATCCGTCAGTCATTGTGGCCGGGCGTCGATTGTGTGCACGCCGTTACTGCTGGATATACTTATAGGGTGCTGATTATCTCCGGATACTTGGATCCTTTTCTTCATTCACCAAATATGATGAATATCCTAATATATGTCACACACATATAACCTACCCAGTACATGAATAATACATTAATAATAAATATATTACCTATTTTATTGAATTATTAAAATTAAATTAATATATATACACTCATTGACAAAACTTAAGGAAATTGTACCTTTTAGCATGTATATCGGGATTCAGACAATAGATTTGAAAGGTATTTGATACACAGTGACATTTATTGAAGACATACGAGATAACTAAGTGTAAACAACATTGCCTCTGTCTTCTTCTTCTTAAAAAAAAAGACGACCGGCGATATAGACTTCCACTTTTTTACATTTTTGTCCATGAGTGTATTTTATTTTTACTGCCCAAAAAAAGTAATCCATGTAGCAAATTAAACACTTTTCAAAAATCCACTTACCGTCGCCAATATCTTCGTACAGAAGGATTATTGAGAGTTCGGTTATTAAGACAGTCGTATGATTGGAATTCGCATAATAATAATTTCACTGTATTTTATTATTGCTATTTATCAAATAAGTTAGATGGTAGCAAAACAGAGATCTGTGATATAATGTCATCCATATTGCATTCAATCCAGATTGCATAATAACCCAAATAAGGTTGCTAAATATAATTATATGTTAAATTTATGTTACAAATTATATTTATGTTAATGTTCATTGTACTCATTAACTCTGGGCGGAATGGCAAAGATGTGGGCTCATTCCCCGCGCCATAATTATATCAACCAGGACTCCATTGCTCTAACGCCAATCGGGCTTGTTGCAAATGTTCGAAATAGACTTAGAACACATTTTTATTAGAAAATAAATTGTCGCGAGGTTCTCATGATCCGAAAATGAAAATCCGCGAATAATGCCAGAAGACTCTTTCGGGAGAATCTACACCTCTGAACCTACTAACGACAGAGAAAAAGAATCATCCTTCGTTTTAACGCCAGCAGTGTTAATTCTTTATGAGCCCAAACGCTCTTTAAGAGCTTTGATTAAAACTACCATAACATCGTCATTTTATATGAGTTGTGACACGGAAATAATTCTATTTAAAAATGCCATTCAACAAAATCGTTTAAAGGGATATATACGAATGCGTTCATTTGTTTTACCCTGAAAGTTTAAAGGACCCACAACAATCATAACCCTGTAGTGTACCCTATATTGGTCTAGTGGGATGAACCTAAGATGGTGTAACGACAAATGACTAAAAAAGTCTAAACCATGACTAAATCTATTAGGAACATTATCACCTTCATTTTGGAAAATACTGCTGAATGATTTGTTGATCAACTTTGTATCCCCAAATTCTGATGTAATCTGTTATGCGGATGATGTTTCCATTGTTTGCTGACACAAGACCATAGAAAGGTTAAAAAATGAAACAGAAAAAACTTTAAATTAAGTAATACAATGATGTACAAGAAATAAGCTAAATCTAAGCCCGGACAAAACCGGCTTAATACATATGCACGGCAAACAAAATATTCCAATGGGAACTCCAAACTTCATAATAAAACCGGTGGAAGAAGTAAAAATTTTAGATATAAAATTTTCTAATCACAGAATTAAGTCAAAAATTAACTTCACACCCCACATTAATGATATTATTTGTAAAACCAACCGTATGAAAAATATGTTATTTTCACTCTGTGGAAAAATGTGGGGATTGGATGCTAAAAAAAGATTAATTTTATATAAAACTCTTTTCAGGCCAATACTAACCTATGGATCTGAAATATAGTATAAATTTATTAACAAAATAAGTAAGCAAAGATTGAACTCTCAGCAATATCAGATTCTTCTTTGGGTAGTGAGAGCCTATAAAACGACCTCATCAAATTGTATTCATAGTTTGGCATAAATACCTACTCTCACAGATCACATAGAATCGTTGATAATAAAATACGAATAGGCCAATTTATCAAAAGAAGAAATCAATTTATTTAGACTGCATGCCCCAACTATAATTCATAACTTCATAGAATCAAGAATGGCTTAAACAATAGCTAACATTAATGAAACATTCCGAAAATATTTCCCATTTGGAATTCCTTTTTATTTTCGTCCGAATTTTTATAACTCACAGTTAATGACAAATCATGGTAATTTTGGAGAATTTCTGTCGAAAATCGGGGCAACGGATGATCCTGGCTGCTTCTTTGGAAAGGAAAACCATAACTCAATACATTTATTGATAGAATGTCCAATATTTCACAGCTATAGAAGTAATCATTTTTATCCCACCGAAGAAATTTGCGAATTTGTATATAACAAAGACACTTATGTAAAATTCAATAATTTTTGTGAATTCATTTTGGATTTTCTCTTCTGTTTGAGAAAACCATCGTTTCAGTTTTAATTGTGTTTTTAGTCCGGTTATTGAGTTGTATATAATGAATTGTATTTAGGCGCAAGTATCCCGAGCTGGGATATCGCGTCCGATATGTCAAATAAAAAATAAATAGGAAGTGTTCATTATTTTATCACTAGACGAATGGCCCGGGCAACGCCCGGGTTTTACCCGAGTGCTAATATATTTTAAAAACGTTTTAATCTTCATCTAGATCTTCATCTTGTCTACACCTTGTAAACATCTTGCTTCCTAGGGTTGCCTAGAGTGGCCGCTATAGACGGGTGGTCTGTATGGACAGGTGGATGTATCACACAGCTGATAACAGGGTTGCCTAGAGTGGCCGCTATAGACAGGGTGGTCTGTATAGACAGGTGTATGTATCACACTGCTGATAACAGGGTTGCCTAAAGTGACCGCTTTAGACAGGGTGGTCTGTATAGACAGGTGGATGTATCACACAGCTGATAACAGGGTTGTCTAGAGTGGCCGCTATAGACAGGTGTATATATCACACAGCTGATAACAGGGTTATCTAGAATGGCCGCTATATACAGGGTGGTCTGTATAGACAGGTGGATGTATCACACAGCTGATAACAGGGTTGTCTAGAGTGGCCGCTATATACAGGGTGGTCTGTATAGACAGGTGGATGTATCACTAAGCTGATAACAGGGTTGTCTAGAGTGGCCACTATAGACAGGTTGGTCTGTATAGACAGGTGTATGTATCACACTGCTGATAACAGGGTTGCCTAAAGTGACCGCTATAGACAGGGTAGCCGCTATAGACAGGTGTATGTATCACACAGCTGATAACAGGGTTGTCTAGAGGGGGGGCAGGGAGGACACGTGTTCGCCGGCAGCCAATGGGCGCGCATTCTATCCGTGAGCTTCAGACAGAATAAGGCAAATATATAAGTAGATGTTAATATATATCATTTTTAGAAATAATCAAATATGCAAATACTAGAATCACATACCAATGCCTCTCAAAATATCCTCGAATTTGACCTTATGGAGAAGTCATGATAGGAATCCTGTGACATTTATACCAACTCTCTTTTTTTATATATATTACCTTTTAAAAAGTAGGGGCAGAAGAGGTTCGAGATGGAAGCGTAAAGACTTTTCAGTCAGCATTTGAATATATTTTAAATGTATATGGGGAAGGAACTATTATGAAATATATGAAATAAACATCAATTTGCAATAACTTGGTTTTAATATTATTAAACTTATTTCTAAATAATAAAACACATTATTTATCTATAGAGTGTAATTTAAATGTATTCCTTCATACTATCAATCAATTTATTTTGAAACTTTCCGAGGTTACTGACTTCCAATTTGAAACTATATAATTGATTTTTTCGACTTTTTCCATTGAAAGAGTCTCTCCCAAAAGACCAGAATATCTGAAATAGAAAACCGAGAGTTACAGGGACATTGCTACTACTATTTTTATGATTGTCGGGTGTTGGGGGGGTGGGAGCGTAGAAACCGTTGAGGTTTGATAGCTACCACCCGTGGTCGAATCCCGTATTGGAGAATTTTGTTTTAATTTAAAATTATCACAATGGCACCGAATATATTGCATAAGTACAACACCACAAGTTCGTGCAAACAACCAAACGAGGTTCTTGTACATTCGTGATAACAGAGGTCGAACTGCTTTCTACAAATTTAAGCATGTGTTGCCTTTGCATTAAAAGCAATCGCGAACTACTATTCAGGGTTATCATTATCTTTACAATATATTTTCAGGTCAGATAAGTAAATATATATATAGAGAGAGAGATAGTGAAATATATTCAAACCAATGTTTGAATGCAAATTTTCTTTGCGCTTCTTTGTTTACAGATAATCATATAATGATTCCACTCAAAGTTACAGTAAAACTTCAGCAAAATGTCACAATGGTGTCTCAGATATTAAATATTAAAATGCGCATTGTGTGAGTTATGTGAAGTTATTTGTTATTTTTTGGAAGCAATGGCATAAAAGAATACTTTTATGCAACACATTACACAATTGTGATATTTACTTTGACAATCCTCCACTTCAAATAGAGCCATCAAGGATTGTTTACGATGAAGGTTGCGAGAGAGGGTTGAAAGGGCCACCACCAGCCTGATGTGAGGCCCCTCCCGTCAACGAGGCTGATAAAGTGGGGCCACTCTGACAAACAACGTTGATAACCCTGGGAGTCGACCACACTGGGTGAAGCAACGTTGCCTGCAAATTTTACTTATCTTTCCTGGAGAATTTGAATCATATATAATGTAAGATAACTTAGTGAGATCCGTTTTTATTCACCAAAATCTTAATTTACATATTTTATTTATTACCCTTCAGTACATTTCGGGAAAGCGGAAAATTCATCAAATACTTTAATCATATCTTCTCTGTTTTAAATAGATGAAATAAATTAGGAAGGAACGCCGAATTTCATTGTTTTTTTCATTCTTAACGGAGAGATTACGCTGCTCATATCCATTCACATCTCTACTTTCCTGGCAAAGTAAAACAATTTCTCTTCGATATGGCCTAATAAACATCTGTAGGTCGTCTAGTGTTAAAATAAAAGCTAAAGGATTCGTTCTTATACCAATAAGAAGCACCTATGACACCGACACTGACAAAATAGTAATTTCAATTATGTTTCAAATCTTTTATTTAAGGCCACAATGTGTTTTAGATAGAGGTCTTTATTTAAAAATAGATTTTTAAAAAACCAATCCATTTTGTTTATGACTCCAGTTTAGAAATTACAGTCGGTTATAATGAATATGTCAAAAAACAGTTTTGGCATATTCGAACAAAATCCAAACTGTATGTCATGGTTACGGGCTATGTCCCCATATCAATGAAGGGGCGGCTTCGATTTCATAACATCCTCCGGGATGATAATCGAATCGGTAGAATTTTTCAAAAACATGGCTGCCTATGCTGATAAGCAGTCCTAAATACAACCTTTCGGCAATTTTGCACTGTACGAGCATATATATATATTTCATATTAGGAATTATTACTGAATGTATGGAAATCAGAGTCTGAACAAAATATTTGATATATAGAAGACTAGCGAATGTGTACCAGGCTTCGCCCGGGTTTTATCCGAGTGAAAGTTTGCCTAACGAATATTATTGATAATAATTATTCGGAACACACAGAATATTATGATAATAATTATAATAATATTCGTTACATTATACTCATATAAATTGTGTGGATTGTTTGCAGACCCGAGGCATTTCCACTTCTGTACGAGCGCCAACAGCGCGAAACGTGTTCGTGGAGGGCTTTTCTTGATTTATCAAGAAATTGGGTTGGCCAAATATCACGGAGCAAGCTAAATAAACGTTTAGTTTATTTTTGCTCCACTAGATGGCGCTCTTCCATCTAAAAAAGCACATGTGCTCGTGGTCAGTAGATGCCTTCTTTAATTTTAATATTGTCAAGGAGCCCGCTTGAGAACGATCAACCAAGTGCTGTGATGTCACTAACCAACGTCGATATAGAACAGACTAAAGACCCGGATTTAGCTAAAATAATCGATAATTTAAACTCGGGCTACACCAGAAAGGAATTCAGCATTATCGACGGCATCTTATACAAGAAAAACTATAGCACAACTGGAAGACCCTGGCTTATGATGATCCCTAAGCACTTAAGATCGGAAGTTATGGCAGATTTACATGATGCTCCTACAGCTGGGCATTTGGGTTTCGCCCGGACGTATGACAAAGTCAAAAAACGATTCTATTGGCCTGGCCTTTATAGAACTGTTCGCCAATATGTAAGCCATTGTCGGGAGTGTCAACGAAGAAAGAAATTACCTCGACGTCCGGCTGGACAACTTGTATCCATACCGCCCGTAGAAAAGCCATTCTATAAAATCGGGGTTGATCTCCTTGGAAGATTTCCAGTTTCTAAAGATGGAAACCGTTGGATCATTGTGTGCACCGATTATATGACAAGGTATGCCATAACGAAAGCGATCCCAGACGGAGGAGCAATCGAAACAGCTAAGTTCCTGGTTGAAGACGTCATCTTGAAGCATGGAGCTCCTAGAGAAATGATAACAGATCGCGGTAGAAATTTCATTTCTCAAGTAATAAAAGAGATCAATGCTCTGTGCGGAATTGTGCACAGATTTACAACGGCCTACCATCCCCAGACCAACGGCCTGACTGAAAGGTTCAACAAAACTCTGGGAGACATGCTGTCCATGTACACAGGTGTTGAGCAGAAGGACTGGGACCAAGTTTTGCCCTATGTAACTTTTGCTTACAACACTGCTAAACAGGAGGCGACCGGCTACACCCCGTTCTTTCTTGTCCACGCCCGCGAGGCCGAGACCTACATCGATGCCGTACTACCCTACCTACCAGATGAGATCTCTAACGACTACGTTGGAGAACTTGTGACCAGAGCTGAGGAAGCGCGTCAACTCTCCCGATCACGCCTTCTACAATCACAGGCGAAAGACCATAGACTATACGACCAGAAACATACTCCAGTCTATTACCAGAAGGATGATCTTGTGTGGGGTTTTACTCCCATCCGAAAAGTAGGACTATCAGAAAAGCTACTGAAGAGATACTTCGGTCCCTATAAGGTGACCAAGAAGCTTTCAGAAGTTACGTATGAAGTAGAGCCCGTGGACCCCTCTCCCCGATCACGGAAAGCCAAGGATATCGTCCATGTCATTCGGATGAAGCCCTACCTGGACCCTGAAGAACAACATTCTATTCTGCTAGGGAACACCAGCCGTGATAGATTTCCTTCCAGAACAAGGGCTGAGACAAGCTAATCAGCGGGTCGCTGTTTGATAGGAGACTGGTCGCCTGTGTTTATCTTGTGCTTCACAGTACTGGTGGGCTTAATAGGAGTACTCCCAAAGTCAAATATGCCAATAAACTCGTCAAGGCATGAAACAAGCTGTAACCTTTGAATTTCAGACAGCCCTGGATCTAGAGTAAGGTTTATCTTCTGGGGACGTTTGTCAATCATCGCTGGACACCGGGTGTGAGGGGTTCTGTGGAATCTGGCCGGCGGGGGGAGCTGAGGTCCCTCATTAGGATTAACCTTAACTTGGGGTAAGTTCTACTTTATCCATCTCCCTATAAAAACCCCTTATAATAAATTAATTATCCCCAAACTTGCCCTTGCTTTATTTATCTCCGCGACAATATCAACACCTGACCCACTTATCTTTTTTTTTTCTATTATTTTTTTCATGTGTTAAGCGTCTTTACGCAAATTTGGCCTTAAATGCCCATTTCTCTATTTCTCAATAAGACTCGGGGACCAAAAATCTTTTTGGTCGCAGTGGTTACACCATACTCCACGCTGACGAGCGCCAACAGCGCGAAACGCGTTCGTGGATGGCTTTTCTTGATTTATCAAGAAATTGGGTTGGCCAAATATCACGGAGCAAGCTAAATAAACGTTTAGTTTATTTTTGCTCCACTAGATAGCGCTCTGCCATCTAAAAGAAAATGTGCTCGTGGTCAGGAGATGCCTTCTTTATTTTAAATATATATATATTTAGATGGGAAATTTGCCGGGAGAAATTTGATCCATAGAAGCATAGGGCGCCTCTCCCGTCGAAATAAACGTCAAAACCTGACGCCATCTTCTGACCGTCGCCGCAAATAGCGGTCTCGGGTCGGCAACAAAGCCACAACAACAGCTTTTGCAAACTGAGAAGCGTCCACCTAGACACCATGGTTTCGAGCTAATGGCCCTCATCAGTCTAGGGCCGACTTTATTCCATGAGATTCACACGGGATCTAATGGAATCTTCACAATCTACTAAAGAGGTGTTTTGCTGGCTAGGTGGCTGGGCCAAATCTATGGCTAGAATATAGATGGGAAATTTTCAAGGAGGAAATTGATCCATAGAAGCATAAGGCGGCTCTCTCGTCAAAATAAACGTCAAAACCTGACGCCTCTATTGACCGTCGCCGCAGCTAGCGGCCTCGGGTCGGTGACAAAACCACAACACCAGCTTTGGCAAACTGAGAAGCGTCCACCTAGAGACCATGATGGCGTCAGGTCATAGGCCTAATTTGTTTTTGATATCAACACCTGCATTTTTTATTTTGAATTATTTTTTTCACATATATATTTCTTTAAATAAAAAGGTATATATTCGATCAAAATATGCCTTTTTATTTAAATATTTATTTATGGATTGCTCTATTTTCAAAAGATATATATTTGTGTGTAATGAGATGATAGTCCCAACTATATATATATATATATATGAAAAAATAATAGAAAAAAAATAAGTGGGTCAGGTGTTGATATTAAAAATAAATAGAGCATATTCTGACCACGAGCATATGTGCTTTTTATTTTTGATATCAACAGCTGTCCCATTTATTATTTTTTATTGTTTTTCATGTGTTAAGTGTATTTACGCAAATTTGGCCTTAAATACCAATTTCTTGGTTTTTCAAGAAGTCTCTGGGACCAAAAATCTTTTTGGAGGCAGTGGTACAGCCTGCTCCACGCTAACGAGTGCCAACAGCGCGAAACACTTTCGTGGAAGGCTTTTCTTGATTTATCAAGAAATTGGGTTGGCCAAATATAACGGAGCAAGTTAAATAAACGTTTAGTTTATTTTTGATCCACTAGATGGCGCTCTGCCATCTAAAAAGCACATGTGCTCGTGGTCAGGATATGCTCTCTTCATTTTTAATACATATCTATATCAGTTTAGCAAGAATACCAAGGGAATCGACATAAATCATGTGCTCTTGGAGAAAAATATGCCCTTCAACAACTATATCTCTAGTTCAAACACCTGTTGGAGAACGGATATCTACGAAAGTGTGGGGTCCAATTAAAGACATTTCCTATGTATCTTCTTGTTCTAATGTTACATATATTTATAGAAGGAAATTTAAGATCACCCGAAAGACGCTATATGAGACGCCTAACTCTTATACAAAACAAAACCTTCGGTGTATATAAAGATTGGCGTACCGCCAATTAAAATATATTAACACTTATAAATATAGTTTGATTCAATACTTTTTTCAATAAACCTAAATATCAAAAAAACGTCACATAATGCTTTGTTCAATTCAGACGCGAATATTGTATTGGAAATAAAAGCGGCTTAAATCAGTTTTCTAATTAAGCAATCACAAGCCTCAAAGCCGCTTAGTGTACAGTGGCTAATCCGTTGGCTGAAGAAGCTCGAAAATGACTCAGTTGATAGATTTCATTCAGAATGAAGATGTTATATATTTGTGGCAAGTTATGTATGTTATGTTGCTTATAATATTACAGCTACTTCTTCTTCTCAATGATCTATCAATAAACCATAATTATTAAATTTATAATATTATAAAACTATTTTAGAGGCGTAAGATTCTTTTTAATTTGATAACAGATGGCGCTCTAGTACATCGTAAAATTTATAATAGTTTGTTTTAAATGGCACTCTGCCATCTATAAAGCACATGTGCTTTTGGTCAAGATATGCCTTCTTTATTTTTAATATCAACACCTGACTTTTTTTTTCTATTGTGTTTTGATGTGTTAAGCGTATTTACGCAGGTTTGGCCTTAAATACCCATTTCTTGGTTCCTCAAGAAGCCTCTGGGACCAAACCTTTGGTCGCAGTGGTACAGCCTACTCCAAGCTGACCTGCGCCAACAGAGCGAAACGCGTTCGTGGATAGCTTTTCTTGATTTATCATGAAATTGGATTGGCCAAATATCAGGGAACAGGTTAAAGCAATGTTTAGTTGATTTCTGTTTCACTAGATGGCCCTCTGCCATTTAAAAAGCACATGTGCTTTCGGTCAGGATATGCCTTCTTTATTTTTAATATATATGTGTCAAAACTGAATATACACTTTTTAACTTTTCTCTCACTAAGTGAACTTACTGAAATTATGTAAACTTGAAAAAAAAAGATAAAGAGCTCTTTCATTTCACAGCTCACACATGGTTATTCCAAAAGGCTATTTTGAAGGCCAACGGTAATATTCATGCTTAAATGTAGTCCCAACATTATTTTGAACAATGACTATATTACAAAAAAAGAATGAAAAGAAAATTACAAATATCATCAATATATCATGAAATATTATTTATTCTCTCTACCCAGAACACTTGTTTGGAATCATGTTCTTATATGGTTCATAAAATACATAAGAGAAATGAGTTATGATGATAATATTCCTTATTGAATTTGTTAAGGTAGGGCTTACCAATGCTATGTGCGCTCGTGCATTCTCTATTGAAGGTTGGTAGAGCACAGGCAGATCTCGAGTTTAGGAAGAGCAACATTAGCTTAACGCTAAGTCTGAAAGGTTTTGTGTTTCTGAATGCTCAAGTCGGTTGTTTTGGGTAAGTGAAGAAGAATCTAATGTCCCAAACTATAACGCTAGGCGATTCCTAATGAAAGTTCCAGACATTTTTTATCCCCGCGATAACACTATATACAGATACTACCATCATACTGTCGAAGACGAATTTGAAATTCATCTGCTAGATACGATCTGTTAGTTAGAAATAGATGCTAATCGTTCAATACGATATTCCAGCGCATCTTTATTTGAGTTTCAAAATCCATTGTGAAAATATTATTAACCAATTAATTTTCTATTGGTCTTACCAATGCTGCCCTAGTGCTAAAAAGCAAAAATACATAAAATGGTTATATTTATAATAAATTTACCACATACACTTTTTACTTTCTATCGAGCCTATATATGTTGAACTTTGTAATAATATATATATTTCAATGTGTTTCGCATATGATTAATATTATCAAATAATATCTCTACAGACCTTACTAAATAATGCTTAAAATTTTTAAATGAGATGGCTTGGTTCATCAGCGGTGAAACGGCTATTCTCCGCTAACTAGCGAACTCAGGTAGGTGACAAAGCCTAAATAAAAGCTTTGGCAAATTCACAAGGCCAGCCCAATCACAAATGTTCCGGTATAATAACCCTCGTCAGGCCAAGAATGACCTGAGCTCCACCAGGAACCTATTAAATCTTCAGAATTCACAAAATAATTGTTTAACTGGCAAAAGAGACTAGGCCAATTTAATGGTCGATTTATAGTAGATTGAGATTTTGCCCTGGGGTATACGAGGGTATACTGGGGTATATAAACCTAAAAAGGAATTGTCAAATTTGACGCTAAAACTAAGCCTCGTCTATTGACTGTTTCATAAACTAGCGGACTCGTGTTGGCCACAACGTCACCGCTAAGTTCTATTGTCTATTTTGACAGGAAAAGAGATCGTTATTTTAAAAAATAAAGACTAATCTCAAGAGAAAGATGCGGCACAGTTTGTAGCACTTTCAATAGGTCTCTATGGTGGCATAAATACTGTAGATACCGCTAAATTGGCTATGGTTGTTTGTGAAGTTGACGCTCAATCAAATTGAATTGCTTGGTCCCAGGATCACAGCTGGTGGGCCCGGGGCGGGAATCTCCCCGAGGCCCCTCTATTAGGACGATCATTCATATAAAATGTCAATACAAGTATGTAATTAACATTTATTTGGTCTCTTTGAAACAATGTTTGAAAGTAACGTATTTAGTAACCGCCTTATATATACTTGATTATTTAAACTTATATTATAAGACGTGGTATTTCATTATGAAGCACTTTAAGTATTTTATCATATTTTATCTCGTTTCGCTTTTTAAATTTTATTCGCTTTGATTGAATTTAAAATATATTGCAGAATAGACTTTTTAGGACATTCTAATTTTAAGAATGTCAATTAGGCTTTACGGTTTCTGAACTAACAAGAAACATTTGTCGTTCGAAAGGAGAAGGGTCTTTAAACGAAAGATTTACAACCAGATGTGGAGCAAGAAAATTTGCTTAGGTGAAAGGAATCTTGAAGATAGTCTAAGGACCGCTAGGTAGTGAATCACAGATAAGGATGTCCCATGCCCAACCTTATTGTAAAATCCGGTAACCAGCACTCAGATATTATTAGATGAGCTAAGGAAATCACAAACTGTCGTGGCTAGTCATCTTCACGAACTAGGCAAAAACAATAGCACAGCTTCTGCTAACTTCACAGATTGACGCCAGCTCGGGCTAGCCGCCGAGTGGAAATCTGCAATAAACTGCTAACTAACCCGTATGATTTACATTTCTTAAAGAGTGTTGGTACTTACGAAAAGAAGTGGGTCTATATAATCCTATTTATAGCACCTAAAACTGGTATTCAAGATCTCGTCATCCTCCTGGATCTATTTTTAAAGTGAAGGCTTCTAAAATTGAAGGGAAAATACACTACGAGTGCATTCTGAATTCTGCCGCACCTAAAGGTCAATCTGTAAGCGGCTTTATATTTTTTGAAGTGGAAATACCCGCATCTAATGAACAGAAAACGTGCTCTTAGACGCATAATTCTCGAACAGAGGAGAAACTCCAGTAACAATCGTGACAAACAAATAATTTGAAACAATCGAACTATTTCATATACTCCATACTAAAGTAACTTCATCATGTAGTCCGGGACTTGCACCGTTGGAATAGCGCTTATTCCGGTAAATGTTTGGTCGCGGGCGGCACTTCATTGATCACAATGAGTAGGAGGCTGGAGTAAAGTTCTTCGCCTCGAAGGACCAGAACTGGTATTTCCACGAGATCGAAAACCTGGCAGAAATACGGCTTGAGACGGCCCAACACGAAGGTCTATACTTTGAATGATTAGGTATAATTAGTTGTAGAATTCCGGTTCTTCCTTATAACTTAGGAAACCCATTCCTGAAAGTATATTTCACAATGAAACTTAACATTTTCAATGAAAACCATTCGAGCTTCGTCTTTTTCAACAGTTGATAATTCAAGATGTATTAATCGTTCAGTTTCTGGTAAAATTGCATTTTCTTCTATCCCATTTAAAGAGAGAATCTCCATGGAAATTTAAATTAGCTTTAGAAATTCTTCAATCTTGTTTTTATAAGTTGCGATCACTGAATGGTTGAAATTCTTTTATATATTTTTCCACCGGTTGACTTAGGACTGAGATCTTGATCAAAATTATCGGATGACTGGAGCATGCATCTTCTCCTTGCACAATCTTGTTGAAACATTTCTCACTAATATCTCTGTAGATATTTTTATTTTCTCACGGATAAAAAATGTTTACCACATTCTTAACCATTTTTTTTTTATTTTCAAAGCAACACATTTTTGAATTTAATTTTTCAAACTAATTTCTCTATTCTGAAAATACCTTTGAGCATCATTTACCTTATCATACCATAAATGAATGTAGCTGACAAAGTTTAAGTCGTTTTTGCTTTCTTATATCAAATTTGAGCTGAACTCTCCGTTTATATATTACCTGTTGGATTATAAAACCTTTTAAAAATATTCTTCAATTTACAAAAAATGTTCCATCTCTGGTTTAACTGCATGATTTGCTTACTCCACCTGGTACTCGATGGCCTTTTTACAATTATATCCCAATAGTGTTTCTGATCATAGTTTATTCCATTTTTGTGTCGATGAAGTTCTTAATGCTTTATGGATATGTAAAAATATTCCTATTTTGGAACGTTTCAAAATGACATTTGTGAATTAATATCTATGCTATCTATGAAGCCTGTTTTAATATTTAGTATGCATAAATGATACACTAAATATATTTTTAAAGTTGAAGTTTGATAAAATATATATTCCCATAAACATATTTAAATATATTTTCATAACAAATATGAATTTCTTCACCATTTTTGAACTTTTTTAAATGTCCTCTCTCTTGGAATAAAACTATAGGATTATCTTTCCCTTGTACCTTCGATTTCTAAGTCCTGCTCGTGATGAGCTTTCTGTATTCCGGCCTGCGGTGCTGCCCGTTTATTGTCTGTAAATTTATAAAGAGAAGTTATAAAATATATTTGATCTAAATTCCCGTTTTATTGAAAATAATTTCTATAAAAGGAACCCTAAATACACAAACATCGATAATTCATTCAAATTCCCGTTTAAAAAAAACACAACTATAAAAAGAACCCAAAATACATAAACATCGGTGAAAACCATTTAGCCGATGCAAATTAGAAGTACATTGCTACATGGACGAAGCTTAGGTTTAAATCGATAAATACAATCAGCACGTGACATTTATTGTGTTAAAAAGGACGGACGTGAATAACTGGACTCTTCAATTCAAGAAGAGACTTACGATAGGTTCCTCTTTTGTGTTTGTGTAGTTTTGGCTGCTTTTCTCATGCGGGAAACCCAATAATATCAAAGTTGAGATTAATCTTAAATTCAATTAAGAATATTAGCAAATAAAAATATACTAGAGTCAATTATTTGAAGAAGTTATACCTAATTTGTAAGGAACTGAGAGTAGATAATCCATCAAGCTCTTCAAGCCATATATCGAGTCAACCCAAAATGGTCCGAAAAAGGCGCTTCTCTCTTTAAGAGAAAAATGAAGAAAATATATTTTTTTGATATACGAGAGAGGTGCAAAGACTCATATCAATAGGTTTCCAAAACAACAGCTTCTGAACAATTTTTGGAGATAAAAGGTTTTTAATATTCAATATTCACACCCTTTATATATAACAGGAGAGGTGCATTTGTTACATAGCATATGCTATATTATGGATCGGTAAAGAGACACCAGAGTTATGGCACACGCACTATGCTAGAGTATTCTATGAGGTAGGATATTTCAACTATCTTGTTAGTATACTTAGGTAATGGCTCGAGGAGAAGCCTATGGCATTAGAGAGCGCGTTCCCTGGCCATATTTTATTGAGAGAAACGTATCAGTCTATAAATATGTGGAATATTTAAATATCTAACTTTAATTTATTCTATTAATCAATATTAAAAT
This sequence comes from Cordylochernes scorpioides, assembly GCA_030710605.1. Classification (NCBI taxonomy): domain Eukaryota; kingdom Metazoa; phylum Arthropoda; class Arachnida; order Pseudoscorpiones; family Chernetidae; genus Cordylochernes; species Cordylochernes scorpioides. The sequence goes on along the minus strand of CP092886.1, from coordinate 117,870,082 downwards.
AACATCAGATTAAACATAATCACTTTTTCTATACGAGGTATAACTATATTTTCCGTTTTAGCTGAGCTATGGTCTACGCTAGGCGGTGCTCCCTAGCTACGTTATTCCTGGTGAAACGAACCAGAGACAATTATTACAAACCAGTGATGCTCGATTGGTAGAGGCAAAGGACGGAAAGGTTGTGAATATTTCCCAGGGCAGAAAATGACAGGAAACGGAAGAGCGGTAAAATTTACGACATTTAAAAGGGGAATAAAAATGTGGCTGCCTCAGCAGTTTTGTGATGTGGAAATATTTAAATGGCGGATAGAATATTGAGTGCGAAACTTACATATATATTAAATATATTTTCTCTCTCTTTATAAAAACAACTTAGTAGAAAATTGATTTTTTAACGTACATAAACATACATTTAAACCACATATCAATCAAATTTCTGATCAAATCCTCATTAATAATATATTGATATTTGATATATTTGGAAATTAAAGTACGTATCAGGCTTAGTTATTAAATTGTTTGCGGAAAGACCTTGCTCGATACATGGAAATGTTTATATTTTTATATAATTTCACTGTGCGTGTGTCCTTGAAGTTTATGTAAATAGTTTCCTTGAAAGCATCAAGCCCGACCTCATTCAATGTGCCAGATATATAAGTAAAATTGCCCAATACAATATTTTATCGGCATGGTAGATTGAAATTGAGAATCCTCTGGAAGGGTTCGCCAATGATGAGTCAATTTCCTTTCCTAAATAGCTTCAAAATCCATGTATATGTTATGATTTAAATGTTTTTATTCGTATCATTATTTTTTTTGTATTAATATATCTAAAGGTTCAAGTGCTACCAGTTCTTTAAAATGAAGTTCTCTAGAAGGAATTGAATTTCCTTCTATTGTAAACGCATCGCTTGTACCTACAATCTCTTTTAAAGATTTTTGTTGAAAGATGACATTGTCCTATTCGAGTACTTGTGATGAGGCGTAGCTGCTTTAAACATCATTTGTATATATAATGTTAGTTGAGATATTTTCCTGGTGTAATTACTGAAGCTTCCAATAAAGGATAAAATGCAAACTCTAGGTTCAAACTGTTGAATCAATTAGATCATTGTGCTGATGTGGCAGCAATCTAGAGAATATATAGGAAAATTACGGCATTGAGTCGTATTTTTCCGTTTTATGAATTTGATGGTCGTATAATACCTTTGCTCATTTATAGTTGGCACCGCCTTTTGCTTTCCATGTATTACGCTATTTTTTAACATCGAGAAAAATGTACAGTGTATTATTATTATCACAAGTGTGAACAGAATACAGCCCATAAAGATCTCAAGCTGTAAGTGCACCACATACGTAGTTGTGATTCGGATTCTTCACTCAGTTTTCAGAGGCCCGACTGGCTGATCATTCTTGTTAGGGAGATAGAATTGTACAAACATAGGGGGCCATTAGTGGTATATTCTCCCAGCGGTTTCGCCAATTTAATCCATCAGAATGCGTTTTAGAACGGCGAATTAAATTGACAAAACGGTTGTGAGGGTGCACCACCAATAAGCTAAGCCCTCACTCTATTTTTTATCGCAGTTAGAACAGTAGGAAGTTTGTTTTATTTTTAAAATAAACATTAGTTAATAATAGTTTTATTTCTTATGTATAGAGATGGTGCGTTTTTGCTTTATAATATAGTTGATAAGTTTAGAGATTCTTATTATTTTGAAAACCGCCCCAACCCCTATTTATCCCAGCCCCACACCACTACAACCTTGCACCACATAACCCCTAATTTCTCAAATTTTCCAACACCCTAACCTGAAACCACCCAACACCTAACTGCTCAAATTCCCCAACACTTCAACGTAAGACTTCACCCAACCCCTAACTACCCGAATCCTTAAAATCACAACCTCGCACCACCCACCCCTAACTACCCAAATCCCTCAACATCACAACCTCGCACCACCCATTCCTAACTACCCAAATACTCAACATCACAACCTCGCACCACCCAGCTCCTAACTACTGATATCCCTCAACATTACAACCTCGCACCACCCAACCTCTAACTACCCAAATCCTTCAACATCACAACCTCGCACCATCCACCCCTAACTGCCCAAATTCCTCAACATCACAACCTCGCACCACCCAACCCCTAACTACCCAAATCCCTCAACATCACAACCTCGCACCACCCACCCCTAACTACCCAAATCCCTCAACATCACAACCTCGCACCACCCACCCCTAACTACCCAAATCCCTCAACATCACAACCTCGCACCACCCAACTCCTAACAACCGAAATCCCTCAACGTCATAACCTCGAAACACCCAGCTCCTAACTACCCAAATGCTCAACATCACAACCTCGCACCACCCAACCCCTAACTACCCAAATCACTCAACATCACAACCTCGCACCACCTAACCCCTAACTACCCAAATCCCTCAACATCACAACATCGCACCACCCAACCCCTAACTACCCAAATCCCAACATCACAACCTCGCACCACCCAAATCTACAACATCAAAACCTCGCACCACCCAACCCCTAATTACCCAAATCCCTCAACATCACAACCTCGCAGCACCCAACCCCCAACTACCCAAATCCCTCAACATCACAACCTCGCACCACTCACCCCTAACTACCCAAATCCTTCAACATCACAACCTCGCACCAACCAAATTACCTACTATCCCAGAACATAAAGCAATTTGGAATACAAACATCATAATTTATTATTTATTTGATGTTTGTGGTGTTAATAATAATAAAAAAACAACGCGAGCGAAATAAATGAAATATATTGCTATTCTATTTTATGGTTAAAACAAGAATACGGCCCACTGAAATATATATATGCGATGTCAAAAGAAGTTAGTTTTATTTTTATTATGCACCGCAAGGTGGACCTGCGGTAAATTATGCATAGTGTCCGACCGGCTGACGGCCATATTTCACGTTGCCCTCTGTACTTCCTTATTTATACCGCGTCATTCTATTTGTTCTTATTGCCTCAGGCATTCCTTTATGTAAGCTCACATAACGATAATGCATTATATATATAAACCTCTTTTATATTATATATATATATAAACATATTCTGTAAATTACAATAAAATAAATAATGATGGATCACAAAAATGATTTGAAAGAAAATTCAGAAATCTAAATAGAGTTTTATACATTTCCAAATAGGTTGTGCATCGCATTTTATTTCATTCTCTACTACTACTTGTAGTAATTATCATCATCGTCATCTTTGCGCCATCTATCGCTGGAAATCTGAACAACACAATATTTAACGATACTTTTTTTTATAATTGAAAACAACTTCTATAGTCCTTATACTTCAATGATAAAATCTTAAAACGAGAAGACATGTCTCATCAGTAGTGAACTCACTTTGCGGTTCGCAAGTTTAACTAAAGAGTGTTATACAATTATATTGTACTGTACTGAATTTATTATATATTCTGTATAATGCATATAAACTCATTGACAAAACTTAAGAAATTTCTACATTTTAGCATGTATATTCGGGGCCTTCAGACAATAATTCTGAAAGTTATTTGATATACAATGACCTCGATTGAAGATACACGAGATAACCAAGTGTGTACAAAACCCGCGACCAAAATGTTCTATTTCTTACGTTTTGTCCATGAGTGCATATAAGTAGAGTGGTCGAGAGATGTCGTGACTGTCGAAACCGCTGGCAGAGTTCACAAATCATGAAGAAATGTTCATAATGTGTCGGAACAGAGAAAGACGAAAGAAGAATCAATAGAGCTGTCATTTACCAGAACACTTACCAACATAAATCCCAACTATTTTAATTATATGCAGTTGGTTATAGGCTTAGAGAGAGGAATTTATATTCGAGGAAACCTCAAGATGAGGCGGAGATACAAGAAGGTTGATGTGGTAGAAGAACATATGGCGAAGGAACGCTGAAGGAACCACTAGAGTATGGGTGCTATGTGTGGATCAGTCATCCGACGTTACAACACGATCGATCAATTTGACCCTGGAGAAGAACGAAGCCAAGGAGAAAATGACTCTTATCATTAGTCCTGATTGGGGCGTCGAGCTCTTTCTCCGCAGTTCGTCTGTAAAGCTTGAAGAAGCCATTTCTCTTTAGCAGCATTCGGATTCTTAGAATATTGTTTATTATATAGTAAAAGGGACACAGAGAAATACATATTTCCAACAAGGTATGCATAGGACACGTACTCTAAAGTAGATAATAAAATAATAAAAGAAATAACTAAGAGACAATATAGCAATATGTCGAACACAAAGATTTACATTTATTAGATCGAAATCTCAATGCCGACTGGGACAGAGCAAATTTAATTATATAGAGTAATAAAAAACCTCTTTAAAATATATTTTTATTGGAGCAAGAAAATATTTGGAAAATTTGAAATAATTAAAATGATTTCTCTCAACGGAGTACAAATACAATTAATAAATAAAATAAGGTGAAAAATCCTTTAAAAGAAGGAAATCAAAAACATTAAGAAAACACATATTCAGCATCATTTTTGATAATTACATAGTTTTTTTTTTAAATGTGTATTTTATTCGACGCACTAACATCTGCATGTTAGTTTTCACACCTGAAATTGTGCAATAACTTATCAGCAATTAAATCGTTTACCTTAATATGGCGACAGTGGGTTGCCGAAACCGCGGTGAGAGAAGTTAAAAGACACACACTAATGAGTTTTTATTTTGGGTTTATATGAATCCAACTTTCAGTAATAATATTGTTACGGCGATGGAAGAAAGAAAGTTTCGACAAGAATAGCTGAGGGACCGACGAAGGAGTCAGCAAGGAAGCCCAGCTGACGGCCAGAAGTAAAGTCGTCCCCCTGTTGTTGACGGCGGATTTTGGATTCTGCTCTTTAAATGTTGTTACTCGCTTTGTTCTCTAATGTAAATAAAGAAGATTAGAACAGAGGAACTTTCAGATCCCGTGTTCTTTTATTTGTCCATCCTGTGACACAGCGGCAGTGGCGCAACAAATGGTGTCAGAAGTGGAGATCTATTCTGTTCGTGAAGACAATTCTTCATACCAGTGGAACCAGAAAATGGCAGCGGAGCAATCATACCTCATTAAAGCTCTTCTCTAAGCAGTGAAATCTGTGGATAGAGCGAGAAACACGATAAGCAGTGTTAAAAGAGAATGTAAACCGATTTCAGGACGCTAGCTTGGAGAGATTGAGAACGTTCTACGGAAGAAAGATGGTGTGATAGAGCTTACTAGAAATGGTGGCATGGAGTAAGAAATGATACAGACCGGATGTGTAGCGGAAAAGAGCGAACGGTAAACCATGACAACGGCCGTGGCACGACTACTTTGAACCAATTTTACCCCCGGGATTCCTTCTGAAAATCTCCGCGAGATTATCGGCGATCGTGGTGAACTACAATACGACGGCGTGACGTGTTGCTGCGACGAGGCTAGAATATCTGGGACTAAAGAGAAGATCCAACTGGGCGTGACGGAGGTGAGCGCTTCGTGGAAGTGAGGCAAGACTGGATGTTTGAACTACTCCGTAGTTGGAGGCAGAGAATCCTTTGGAGCTCCAGGTAAGCCGATGACAATTTCTGCGATCAGACGTCCAAGTAATGTGCAGCGCTACCGTCTGCATTCCACTCTAAGGTAAGCCACGGACCTTAAACTGACATATTCGCTATTTCATCTGACAAGGTGCAAAGCAAAAGACTACCACACAGCCCGACTCCTCAATCAATTTTGAAAAATGCATAGTCCAGTGCAAAGTTGGCAGGAAATTTTTCAAGTCCTAAGCGCTTAAAAGAAGAAAACCTCTGGAAAAAAAGAAGGCAGACAGGGTCTTAATCCAGCACAGAATTTACCTAGGAAATCTCAGAGAAGAAGATATAGAAAGTGTGTAGTGGTTAGGACCCATGTGGAGTGGGTGGGTGGGCAAGATATTACCACAGCAAAGAAAGATTATCTACAGCGCCTCCACAAGCAGAAACGACGAGGGCACACCATAGAAGTTTCCGTTATTTGGAGGAATTCTTCCATTATGTGGAGAACCACCACTTTGTGATATGTCGATCAACAAGAAGATCCAATGGCCTCAGCGCTGACTGAGAGTGGAAAGAGGGCCCGAGTTGGAAAGTGGTGCAACAAACACGGTGTGACAATAATCCCGGCGTTACGTTTAAAGACGGCTGACAAGCCTCAAGTAATCCAAGAATTTGAGGAGTTTAAAGGTCTTCCTGAAGAATAGGGAGGAGGATGGCCTTGTTTGAAGCAAGCAACATTTTTAGGAGAAGAGTGGTGTTACCGCGATGAAAGAAAGAAAGCTTCGACAAACGCCGTAGTGTCAAGCATGGTCAGTTCGGCCACATGTAGTCACTCCAAAAAATAGCTGAGGGGGCGTATGGACCAGTCTACAAGGAAGAAGCTCATCTGACGACCAGGAGTGAGGTCGTCCTTCCTATTGTTGACGGCAAAGGTTTGACGATGTTCTCTGCGTGTTACTTGCAGTCGAACAGATATATCTTTATCGATCTTGCGTGATAATTTGGTTATCCTTGACACAGCGGCGTAATAATCTTTTCTATAGACATTTAGGTGTACGTTGATATAATTTCGCGACAAAAATGTTCACTCTAAAGAAATAGCATTTAAAGACACACAAACGTACCTTCTAATTATTATATATAATTATCTCTCTCTTCCTTAAAAGTACAAGGTAATTCCTATTTTTTAAAGTTCTCTAATCACCTCAATAATTGCAGTTAAACCTACATAACATCCTCCTCAAGCATGTCACACGTTAATGTTTATTTAGGACAAAATGTGTGTGTGGTTAAAACTTTGAAATTTTTGTTTCCTTATAGCTTTCTTTTAATAGAAAATCAGAGTTTGTCTGCCTTTTGATAAATTTATAAATTACTGGAACAATATTTTCACTTGAAGAAAGGTCACCTACAATCAAAATAAACGCCATATCTAGACCGTCTCTAAGAGCTCTCAGATTCCATAGATCAATATCCTATCGATAAAATTCCGACTGATATTACGGCCATAGAACTGTCCTAGCCAGCTGAATCCTTCTTTGAATAATCCTAAAGGATTTAGGTATCCTTCGTGCAATAACGATATGAAGCCGAGCAGAAAGGTTGTTGGTTTCTAATATTCAAATCTAGACAGAACTATGTCCAAAACATGGCTAAGGTGGACCCCCAGACAAAGAGCGCCGTGTCAAATGCGGAATTAAACTCCTACCTTCAGGCGGGGAGGGCAGACTGTCCGCTGGGTATCATGTACTAGGGAAAGATTCCATATTATCCCTTACCATATGTAAACCGTTTTATTTACAATGGGAAGTTGTCTTTTGATGGACACTGAACTTTTTTTTGAAGGTAGTATATACTGGATATTTCTTTCAAATTAATTTATATCTATTATGTGAATATAATAGAGGGCTTGAGACATTATGATTAACATGTTTATGTTAACAAGAACTTATTTATTCATCATTTTTGTTGATTATATGAAAATTTATTTTTGAAAGGATTATGTGAAATCACATTAAAATAACATTATAATTTTAGTGAGAATATATTGCCTTATATTTGTGGATAATTTGTGTTTTGAGTGGACAGATTCCAGTCAATTCCATAGAATATATAAACTGCCCTTTTTTATTTTCAATAGGAAGTTGTTTTATTAGCACTGACCTTTGAAGGTTCAATATAATTTACTTTTACATATATATACGTGTATATTGATTATATACTACCATAAAATAATTTAATCATGTGTTGGAATCTATCTATATAAATATTTCTTTATTAAAGGATTATATGAGGTCACATTGAAATGAAATATCTTAATTCTCGTGGGATTAAGTGCACGTACAATCAGACTGGTATTGGAACAGAATATACCCATCTAAAATTGAGAGATGTATAAATAAAATACCAGAACTTTATTTTGATGGGTTTTAATCTAGTAATTCTTCTATACATAAATACTTTGTAGCTCATTCTTTATCACCATCTTTACGTTTTGTACTGGATGATAAAATTTGTATTTATTTAAAGCATCTTTAAAGATGGAAAGGCCACCTTTAGAACACAAAAAAATATTTTTTATATATTAAAATATCGACTCTAAATACATCCCTATATTTTCAACGTCATATCCTCACAGAGATGACACTTTCACTAAGAAAACGTGTGAAAGCACACGTAAAAATGTGAACACACATGTATATGAAATAATAGTATAAATGTTATTTTGTACTGGGATAGGGTTCATAAATTGAAAATGAAAAAAGGCATCTCCTCTTCGGGCAACAGACACCCATATATATATACTGTATGTAATTTTGATACAATTTCTATAAAAAGGAACTATTTCCTCAGCGAATTTTCTTTTATTTAATTTTATTTCTATAAAAATATACAATTGGAGTTATCATAGAAATTTACTTCTCCCGAGCTCAAAAATTTCAAAAGATTTACCCATTATACGTACAAGTACTCGGATTTGAAAATGTTCTTTCTAAAAATCTTGGTACATCTTTACGAAATGCCTTCTTTCACGGCCAATCTGTTGGGGGTAAAATCCTAAATTCTTTTTAAAGTAAATTACAAGATATAGATATTCTTTAGAATCTCGTTTTGGTGGATCGTTTAATTACAATATCTATTTTTAAAGATTGCGCTTCTATGTCCCTCAATATGGCTCTATCAACTCTGAAAGTATTTTTATAAGAAATCACAAATTAAGGAGCTGAAAGTGTTTGAGTGAAATGAACCAAAGCTGCATTAACTATCCAGTTCCTTTCCAATAAGTGCCTTTATTACGCCTAGGTTAGCACAATAACTGTATCGCTTTTGAAAACCGAAAATTAATAAACGTTCTACAACGTGACAAAACCTTATAGCTCTTTTCAAAAACGAGAGAGAGAGAGGAATTTATTTAATAAAACATTTAAGATAGTTGTCGTTTTTTTTAATATAATGATTTATATAACATAAAGCGCTAAAAAATGCAGACCCTAAAAACGATTTTTACCTTTAGTACGATTAAAGAGATGTATGTAATCCTATTTTATTAGCAACTTATGCAATATAAGAAAGTAAAACGTTGCCCGATGCATTTTTAATAAGTATTCGTTAATTGATCAAACTCTGCAAGAATAACCGTTTATTTGGTATCCATGGACAAATATTCCGAGTAATAAAGTAGATAGGAGTGCTTCTTTTCTTATAAATAAAAAAGCACATTTAAATATGACAACAAATCGTTCCTTTTTTAATGTAAGAAATTGTGGAAAATATTGACGTATATATTATATATATTATTATTAATATTCTATTAAATGTCAAACACATCAACACATACACACACAAAAACATATATGGGATGATTTAAGGCCATGGAATTGTTGTAAATAATCCAGATATCTACTACCATATATTTCACCACGTAACTGTATATAACTTGTTATTTACTGAAAATAAAAAGCATCAAATAACATTAATCTGTACCGCGTAAGACTCTAATAAAGTATAGCAACTGAACAGATAGAAGGAATGGAGAATAACAGGAGAAAATTAAGGCTAAAACTAATCAGGTCTAAGTGAGAATAAGAAAGTAGGCCTATCGAGCCCAGTCCAATTTTTACGAGGTCATGGCCCTCCTGGATGATGTAACTTTCCCCCCTGTTTACGTCATATATGACGTCATATATATATATATTAATAAATGAATATTATTTTACTTCCTCTAGTTTTACATACACTATCATTGTTTTAAAATTATAATTCCATAAAATATTTAAAGAAAAACATAATCGTATTTTCAAAATATTGATATACACACACGGACAAAACTTAAGTAAGTGTAAAATCTTTAATGTCGCCGTTCATCTGATATTTTTTGTCAGACAGAGGCAATTTTATTCACACTTGGTTATATCGTGTATCCTCAATAAAGGCCACTCTGTATCAAATATCTTTCAGAGTTGTTGTCTGAATCCCAATGTACATGCTAAAATGTACAGCTTCCTTAAGATTTGTCAATAAGTATCGATATATATATATATATACATTTACCTAGAGAGGCATCCCTTGAATTGTGCATCATAACGATGGCACTGTGCATCATCCTTGTAAAAATAAGTGGTCATTGTATGTGAAATAGTAAAAAAACGTCTGGAATTATTAAATAAGAAAATATTTTTTTATATAAAAATATCATCATTTGTTTTGGCAATTTGTAAATAGGTCCATCCTTTACATTTACAAAAAGAAATAAGAGATGTGAATCTTGTAAAAGCCTGTAATCTTCTTGGTTATCTCTTGCCAACTGAATCTCTATCTGAAAATCCGTATTAAAAAAAAGAAAGGAATTTATTGTAAATCCCAACTCGAATTTAATAAATAACTCGAATGAGAAAAATAATTTTAAAAATGAATATTCTACCAGTATTAATTTTGCTTTAGATATTTCTGCAAATATTACATACTTCCCAAATTTTAAAAACTTACAAACATGTAAATATTGTAAATAATGATATAAATTTCAAAAAAAATATTCGGAAAATAAAAACAAACGCCTTTCAGAATATATTTTTACAAAAAAATATATAAGGAATATTTATTCAAATATTGTTATTCCAATATAAACGGAATTCTATAAATAGATTCCTCCGAAGTTATATAGTTGAGTATATCTCTCGCATCTTCTCGGGAATTAAGTGTAAATATACTCAGTCAAAATTGTTATTGGAAATGTTTACTCAGATTTGAAATAAGAAATTAATAATTTATTGGAGAGAGGGAGATGAATTCAAAATAATAGTTCTTTAAAGATTGATATTGGATATTTATGTTTTGTTTATTTACAAGTTTTATATAGAAATGTTGACATATATTGGTTGTTTTCTTTTCCATATATCTTTTCAAAATCATTCAAATATTTCAACTGAAATATTAATATGTGTATTTTTTTTGGACGTAGAGAACTAGGTTTAGTGTTGTTTGTGGTAATGGAGGTTGATAAAGACTTGGAATATTTATTCGTCAAATATATTTTGATATTTACTTTCAAAAAGACATTAATCTCCAAATTAAAACATGTAGCAATATATATATATTTTTTAAATGCGGTTTTGTAAATAGATTGAATGTTTGAAAACCACTGCTGAAATCAATACACGATTTTTTGAAATGATAATATAGTAGCACCTCTTTTCCTGCAAAAACATATTCGTAAATATTAATTAAATTTTAGGAATTAGGTTTATAACAATAGCCATAAATCTTGAAAATTTCAAAAATGAAATTTATTTTCAAACATTGTTTGAAGCTTGTTTAAATTTTAAGAGAATATTCTCTAATAATTAATTAATAAATATATATGGGTATTAAACTGTATGAAATAAAAACTATAATATGTAATATATTGTTGAGATTGTAGTGGATATTCCTCCCTATTGTTTTGCATCATGATATTGTCTCGATGTATCATGATCTCTCTCAATTATTATAATATTTCTCGTTACGGTAAGAATGGAAGGTCTGTAGTGAAATAGGATCGTTATTTCTCTGAAATTATACTAAAATAAAAATGTCTTATAACGTTAATATGAGTATTTCTTCAAAAAGGTAGGAGAATGAAAGAAACGCTTCTTGTCGCAGGTTTAGCGTACATAGGCACCTAACCTCAAGTACACCTTGCACTACACCTTCGAGGGCCAATGTTTTCTTTAAATGATTGGCTTTTATTGATTTATCAAGAACATGTGTTGGCCAATATAAAGGTAAAAACCGAAATTATCGCTTATTATATATTTATTCCGATGAATGGCGCTCTTCCATCTAGAACGATCATTTGAGTAGTCGGGATGTTCGAATTTATTTATATTTATATGGTGTCCATTTGATTCGCTCTCTGATTATTTATCCACAATCACGTGACCTCTATAAGAAAATCATCGTGGAGATCATTATCCAATAGGGTTAGAGTATTTTATCTCAATGCATTGGGAAACTATGTTCTATGTTATATGTAATATATTTGATTCAATTCTAGGAAGTTATCTTTTTATATATATTTTTGAGAAATATTTGAAATATTTCATTTTGTAATTCTATATATATATTTCTTTCCGTAACTAATTTAATCTAATTATGGATTATTTTGTTTTAGGATTTTTTAAATTCATTTTATTATTTTTATTCTTATTATATGACCTTTTTTAATCTACTCATTTAATGAGAGAGACATAAATCTCAGCAGCCTTAAAATAGATCGATTTTATAACATTAAAAAAATATATTTTTAAATTAAATTATTTGGGAGATTCCCCGCTAGGTGGCCAACCGAAGAGGCAGCAGGTAACTACGGCTCTAGCCAAATACCATTTTTTCCTCATATCTTTTGCCTTTCATCCCTCTTATTAAAAAAAAATTGTGCTGGTTCAGCAATAGAGTAGAAATTAGATTTTGAAAATGAATTTAACCATGATTTTACTTTTATTCATTACGTGTCAGGTAAAGCTGCGAACCTGCTTGTTTCTTGATCATGCAAATCTGGACTTTATTGAAGACAATGATGCAAATTTCGATAAAGTGACTGACCTAGATCAAGTGAAAAACATTCATCTTACTCGACACGTTCGTTATGGTAAATCAAATCTAAGAATAATTATACTTTCATTGCTGCTAATTTCGGGCATCGAAAGTAACCCAGGCCCTAAAGCTACTAGACAAACAATGCTAGAAACTTCTATGGAGAAAGAATTAAGAGAATTGATTGCGGCACTTATTGTTAAAATTGACGACTGGGGATTGAAAATAGAATCTAGGCTATCTTCGATTGAACTAGGTATGCAAAAATTCGACTCCCGTGTAGAGCAGCTCGAGTTTTCCCTAGAAGATACCACGTGAGCTGTTGCATCGAACACAAAAAAGATTAGCGAATTCGAGAGGCGAGTTGAGTTTTTATAGATGAAAAACAGAGAGAAGAACCTAGTTTTTATGGCATTGAAGCTAGTGGTACAGAAACGTCGAACGAATCCTGCGTCAAAATACAAATATTATTAAAGGACAAGATGCAAATTTCCGACGAGATCGATGTTTCCAAGTGCTGGAGGCTATCCAAAAGAGATAAAGCCCCAATTTTGGTCGAGGTTTCCGAAAACAGTGAGAGAATGAAGATATTAAAAAATTCATTCAAACTTAAATATTTAAATGTCTTCGTGAACAAGGATTACTCCCCTAGCATCAGAGAACAAAGCAGAATATTGATTTCTAAACGGAAAGAACTCTTAAATAAAGGAATCAATGCAAAACTAACAGATAACAAACTGATTGTTAATGGAACGGTTTACCAAGCTTCTAATGGTAAAATTACTACCAAGGAGGATGCTGAAATATAGCAGTTGGATAGAAATACACAGGGACTATCAATATATCATCCAATCTTGCTGCCAAATAGAAAACCCCGAAATACATTCTCAGTTAATCATTACCACTCAAATTACCCTACAAATAAGCCTTCAAAAGCAAAAGGTAATCCCTTAGGGATCATATACTGGAATATAAATGGATTTTTCAGAATTACTTCGGACTTCTCTCTCTTCGATTACTTGAAATCGTTTGATATTTTTGCTGCAACTGAAACCTGGTGCCACTATTTACTTGACCTAGCTGTAGACGATTTTGAGTTTTACCAATCACCAGCTGTTAAACCTTCGAACCGAGGGAGAAACTCTGGAGGAATCCTTGTAGGAATTAGAAAAGAAATCCAAGGCTTAATCTACAAAGTTGAAATTGAGCCTAAATGGATCTCGGTTATATTTAGACTGGTTTCAATAGCAGACTCACCCCTAGTGTGTACAAATTTGTTTACTTACCCCCCAAGCGAATTACAGCTAGAAAATTTGAAAAAATTGTTTTGCTATGTTGAAAATAAAATACAACAAGGATTCGAAATAGTTTTAGGCGGTGATTTAAATATTCGCATTGGCTACTTGGGTGCTTTCTACAACTTTTTCCAGATCCCAGCTCTGCTTTCCGCCTACCGTACCTCCAGAGATCCAACCGTGTCCCCCCTGGCTGAGACTCTTGTCGATTTCCTTGATGATAACTCCCTCACAATACTAAACGGAAGATCTATTAGTGATAAAAACGGATTCTATACTTTTATCTCACATCAGGGGTCTTCAGTTTTAGACTTATTCATGGTTTCTCCTGCACTACTGGAACTTGTTCTTGACCTAAGTATCGAAAGTTTGCCTTACTCCGATCATTTGCCAATTCTTCTAAAAATAAACAGATCAGACAATACAAAAGCGAAAAGCCTACCTTTAGAGTATATTTCCTGTAAAAATATTTACCTGGTCAATAAATAAAGCTTCGACATATGAACTTTGTCTCGAAGACTTAAATGCTCTCTAACTAAGGGAAGACGCTTCAATAGATCTATGTGCTGACACTCTAACTAGCAGGATTCAAACATCAATGGTGAGAGCAGGAATGCTAACAAAGGGAAGAGCGGATAGTTCGCGGTCTAAGCCATGGTTTGACGGAGAATGTTATACAGCAAAAACATATATGAAAATATCTTAAGTTATATTTTACTCTCAATACTCCTATTTACAAAGATTTGTTTATTACGATTAAACGAAAATATCTATCATTGCTCAAATACAAAAAGAACAAATACTCTGATTCTGTTCAAGCTGCTCTTAGCAATGTTAGGGACTCTGCCGAATTTTGGAAAATAATTGCGTCCTTTAAGAAACGGAATAGCATAAAAGGAAATATTGACATCTCAGAGTGGGAATCCTTTTATCAGGGTTTATTGTCGCCTCCTCAAAGAATTGTTGCTGATATACCTACTCTACTAATTCCTATTGACTCCGAGCTGGACGCCGAAATTTCACCTTTGGAAATTGCGAGGGAAATCGCTAGCTTGAAAAACAAAAAAGCAGCAGATTACTATAGTATACCAAATGAAGCTATCAAAGCCCTACCTGAGAATGGTTTAATCCTTTTATCTAACTTATTCAATAAAATATCAACTAAATCCCAAGTTCCTTCACAGTGGTCAAAAACCATAATCCAACCAATATTCAAAAATGGTGATCCGAATACAACATCAAATTATAGGGGCATTGCCCTTATAAGCAACTTGTCAAAACCTTTTACATCCATATTAAAAAATTGACTAAGTAATTGGATTGAAAATAGAAAACTCATAGCAGAAAACCAGGCAGGATTCAGAAGGGGTTACTCGTGCCAAGACCATATCTTCACGCTTACATCACTAATCTAAATGACACTAAACCGCAAAAGGAAGAAACTTTACGCATTCTTTGTTGATCTTAAAAAAAGCGTTTGATACAGTTCCACATCTAGCATTATGGAGAAAGCTTGCGCTTGTTGGTTTAAGTGGGCGATTTATCAAACTTGTACAGAACTACTATGCTCAAATGATGCCAGCGGTCAGATGGAACGGCTCTTTTACAGAATTTATCAAAATACAATCAAGTGTTCTTCAGGGTGAACCTCTTTCACCGTATTTTTTTATTATTTTCATAAACGATCTGGTTGCTACGCTGGATGATTCTGACCTGCCAGGTATATACTTACCGGGCCATGGAACTATACACCTCCTCCTGTTCGCGGATGATATAGCCCTCTTTGGTGAATCCAAGATAAATATCCAAATAAAGATTAATTTATTAAAGGGATATTTTGAGGAAAATGGTTTAACTCTGAACCAATCCAAGTCTAAAATCGTAGTGTTTCGAAATGGAGGCCGCTTGGCCAGATCTGACGTTTGGTTTTGGGGCCAAAAACCCTTGACAGTATCTTCAAAATATACGTACCTTGGCTACCCTTTAACTACCAAGAATCCAACTGCTTACGTGGCGCAGCACTTTAAAAGCAATGCATTGGTTGCTACAAACGCAGTATGGAGAATACTATCTAAGTCAAGAACCAAATCGTTCGGAGCAGTGATGAAATTACTTGACTCCATAGTTTTATCCACGTTGTTATACTCGGCCCCACTGTGGGCGACGAATCAGATAAGAGTTGTAAACCAGATCCAGGATATTTTCCTACGGCGATTTCTTGACCTTCTCAAATATACTCCGGGCTACATCTTACGAACAGAAACCGGAAGGATGTCCCTCGAATTAAACATTACGAAATTGATTCTAAATTTCTGGATACGGATTTTAAAAATGGACAGGACAAAATTACCCTATGTTTGCTTGTCCCAGCTCTGGAAAGTTTCAATTGTGGGAAAAGCGGTAAACAACTTTATTCATAACCTGAATAGCATCATTGACTCTAGGGGTTTTTCTTTTCTTAAGAACTGTAAAGATTATATGGTTGTGCGAGGAGAATTGCCTAGAATTATTCAAACCACAGTGGACCAGCTACTCCAATTTGACCGAGCTAAGATACAAACCTCAACTCATTTCATTCACTATCAATCTCTAAGTAGCTCCTTTATGACGGAGGACTACTTACTATCAAACCTCCTTTTGAAAATTAAACTATTTATAGCCCGTCAAAGGATTCTATGGCAACTTTTCCGCGAGTATATCACGGGATTTTGGAACAGAGCGACCCTTTAAATTTCTACTTCTCCAATGTTGGCATCCAAGACAATTTGGTCCACCATCTATCCCAGTGCCCAATTCTACAGGAAAAGAGACTCGAAATTCGCGAAATTTCGGGGCTAACTCACTATAATGAAAAACATGTATATAAAATCTTCACTACTCTCCTGCTGGATAAAACATTTGTTCATAAATATTTTAAATATTTCAAGGCGATTGATAAAATGAGAGAAGAAGTGCTCAACTCCACAGACAACGGCTGATTGCTCCCCCTCCCCTCTAAATTCCTCCTCACTCATGTACATATATAACCTTTTAGGGCAATCCCCTTGTAAGACAATAGTGTCTAATAAAGGTTTTTGTTGTTGTTGTAATTAAATTATTTGTACGTCGAAGAGGAGTTCAGCAACTAAGGACTATCAAACTATATCAATTTTATATTTCACTATATCCTTCAATAGAAGGAGCTATGGTGTTTCATTTTTAAGCAGCATATATAAAAACGAGTAATAGAGAGGAGAGAGAGTAATTTCTCATATAAGGAAATAATAATTTATTGTATGAGTATAGATAATTAAGAATAAACTCTAAAAGGATTATCATAATCAGCCGAAAACACACTTTGAACTATGCAAGGAAAGATGAGAGAACAATATAATTTGTATATATAAAATAAATAATTTATATTATAGATTATGCTGAAAATTCTATATATATTTATAGAATACTATGTGATAATACTATACTTGTTATGTGACATAGTATAAATAATCATGCTATATTATTGATACCTATCCATCAAAAGCGACACTTCTCCTTTAAAAATTCCTTTAAATCTTATATATAATTTTGTTTCTTGCCTCAATACAAAGGGTAACGTGGGTGATAAAGAATGTGTAATCACATATTTTTCGGCAAATTCGACTGATTTCATAACCTTTCTAGTAGGATATGAAAACAAAACCGCCCCTATACTGATACTGGGGTGATAAAGAATGTGTAATCACACATATTTCGGCAAATTCGACTGATTTCATGACTCTTCTAGTAGGATATGAAAACGAAACCGCCCCCTATACTGATACTGGGGTGATAAAGAATGTGTAATCACACATTTTTCGACAAATTCGACTGATTTCATAACTCTTCTAGTAGGATATGAAAACGAAACCGCCTCTATACTGATACTGGGGTGATAAAGAATGTAATCACACATTTTTCGACAAATTCGACTGATTTCATAACTCTTCTAGTAGGATATGAAAACGAAACCGCCCCTATACTGATACTGGGGTGATAAACGTACATTGATTTTTAATGCATTTTACAGGGAGATATGTCTTTTTGTTCAAGACTACATTCTTCATGAAACCTTAAGATGTATTACGAACATTGTGAAGGAATAGTGCAGCACATTGAATCTATACAAATCATATCTAGGCTTAGTATAACCTATTCCTTACACACAACATCTAGCCAATTCTTCCAGGTTTGTAGTTCATCAACTAATCCAACTTCTATTTACATTTAGAAAATCGATTTATAATTAATTTTCTGAAGCTTCATAATGAAGTGTGAGACTAATTCTTCAATGGTATGGAAATATATTTCCTGAAGTTGAAGTCTAAATCATAATAAGTATGTGACTGTAATCGGCAGGAACTATATGCGTCATACTACGCCATTAGTACAAACAGTGCGACTTCCTAACCACGTAATTAATTAGAAGTAATTCCTCGCCTGCAACCAATTATATTTAATGAGCCGCCCGAACAAAAATTGAGAGGTAATTAACAATTCCTAACTATTAGTAATTCGAAGGCTTTATTGCCTTAATATGGCTGCGAATATGTGGGTGGAGGTTGACCTTGGGTAGTAATAAATCATAGTTATCGCGCAGGAATATATGTTTTATTCATATATATATATATATATATATATATATATGGATTACACAATTTTACTCTACTTTTCCGAAATCAAAACATCTGTTACAAAAAATCTTATCGAAATATTAAACACTCATCACATTACACTTCTCTATTTTAAGACCATAAAAGACCATTTAAGACCACTCGTATCAATGTTATTATTATGGCCTTGATCAAAATACAAACCTCTATGTGTGTGTCCTTTGTTCTTTTTATAGATAAACAATTTTTCCTGTTGACTTTACTGCAAAGATAAAAATGTTGGGAGGGCCTGGCTCATCAGTCGGGAACCCTCCTAATGGTTTTGCCGGTTTAATCTACCATTCCACTCTAATATTGTATTTGGATGTTTTGTTTATACAACTGACGCTGGATAGGAATTCTTGATTAGGGTATCTTATGACCCTAATAGAGTTTTTATTAGATTGCGGATATATTGGGAATATTTTAATATTGAATCGATCAATGCTCTTCGACACACATCTTGGTGCCGGTTAAAATAAGCAGAGCCGTCAAGAAAAACTTGCGAAACCGCTGGGATGGTTCAGCACTGATGAGCCAGGACCTCCCAATATCTTTCTCATTGCAGTAAGGGTAGTAGGGAATCGTCTATTTCCAAAAAAAGAAGAAGTTACGCCCAAAGTTTAAAAATGTAAATAAAGTTATGACGCCCTAATATCATGTAATTAAATAAAATTCATAGCCTTAATTTTAATAAAAACAATTTGGTAGCCGAAATGTTACCGAGGCGTGTATGTATCACAAAACAGATATTGGATAATTCTCTTCCTATTTTTGAAGTATTAATGCCAGGAAGATAGCACCCAAAACGCCATGATATATGTGGTATATATATACGCCTATAACCGATTTTAAAATTAAGGAGAGCCTTCTATGTCATTCAATAAATAAGATGAGGTGCTGTGTTCCCAATCACAAACATATTTTATAAACACCCTGCAGTTCCTTCCCGGCTGCACTAATTGGCCAGAATATATATGGGAAAAAATTAATCTGTGAAAAAAATAGAATACAAATAAATCTGCATTACAGAATCAAAGAGCATTTTTGAAATTTCTGTTTGCCAATTCCATTTTGAATATTCACATCACACAAAAATAAAAACCTATTTTTAAAACTTGATATACTACAATACCCCAAACAATATATATTAACATAATGATTTTTCTAATATTAACTTATTATTGAAACCATTTTTAAAATGAAATGTGAAATGAAATCGCTAGAACTTGATACAATATTGATAAATGCTAAACAATCTTTTTTATCATAGATTAACTTGTTTCATTGACTGGAGGTCCGTTAATAAAAGAAAGTTTGCTCAAAATTATTATTTAATTTTTTTAAATATATCTCTCCATTAGTGCTTTGTTTCTTGATTGAAAAGATTCACCATTTCTTCTTAGGAGTTTTAGAATTTTAAAATATTTTTTTTAAGATTCAAATATTCTCGATTAGTATACTAAAAAAGGAAGAAGACTCAATTGGGTTTTTTTCTTTAAACCATATTACTTTGATGGAATTTCTTTGAAATGTTTATTTGAGACCTTGGTGGGATAGAAACTTGCGGAAATCCCAGGTATTCGAGGAGCGCAACAGGCGGTTGTAGGCAGGAAGTTTAATTTTGGAATTCCACTGTGTACCTTATCGCTCTAGTTTATGTAATCAATGTCGGCTTATAAATATGAGGTCGACAATAAACATGGATTCACACATGTCAAAAATACTTATTATAGATGTGAAAATATCATTAAAATCATATATATATTTCTTCCAACTTTATAAATATTGTTTAATGTTTGAATGTGTGGATTACATAAGAATGAGTAAGCGCGCCGTTATATTACACCCATTTAAAGCCTTGAGGTAATATGTATAGAAGAATGAAATGTCTATAGAGGTTTGGCTTGCATAACCACAATTTCAAACACACCACGATCTAACAACAATTATATTTGAAAGAATAGACCATTTTATTTACAAGAAAACGGAAGCTCCAGTAACTAAAGAGTTTCTTCTGTCAAAGAGGTTTATTGAAGTCGTGGATAAGCCGATGGTTTCCAGTAGCGTTCAAGGGATAATGGATTAGGAGTTTGGTGGTTTGTAACAGGGGTTTTCTGGGTTACAGTCAAACTTGATAAACCTTATTTGGTTATCTTTTTAAGCTTTTATACATTTGTATTTACTTTCAATTTTAATAAGTTTAGAATGTTTGAGAAATAATTTAGAGCGCGTATATATATTTAATATATAAAAAATATATAAAAACATATTAGATAATAAAAAGGCATATATTGGATTTAATAAAAGATTTACTTTGCCAATATTTCGGCTGGCTGAACGCCAACCTTTATCGAGGCATTACATTTTTGTATACACAAACTCAGCCCCGCATAGTGTTCTAATATCACAGTTGAAATAATGTTCATGCACAAATTCCCCCCACCTACTTTGTATTTTTAATGATTTCAACTGTGATATTAGAACACTATGCGGCGCTGAGTTTGTGTATACAAAAATGTAATGCCTCGATAAAGGTTGGCGTTAAGCCAGCTGAAATTTTGACAAAATAAATCTTTTATTAATTCAAATATATGCCTTTCTATTATCCAATTAATTAAATATGGTTTGCTCTATTTTCAAAACAAAAAAATAATAACATAAAATGTGTATGTGAAAAATATCAAAATAAAATAATAAAAAAGGTCAGGTGTTTGTTATTAAATTCAAAAAAAGGCATATCCTGACCAAGTTCACATGAACTTGGTCAGGATATGCCTTTTTTGATTTCAATATATATATATTGATCATAAAATATATATATGTTGAAATCCATCTATATCCAATTCCATCTATATATATATATATATATATATATATATATATGTGTTATAAAAACAAAGATGAATGATTTTTCTGTTGTATTCTTGATCATGTTGAGGATTATGGTAATGGTGATGCAGTCGTGGTTAAAAATATTGAAATAAAAATAATAATGGTTTTGATCAGAGGTTGCTTTAATTGAGCTAAGAAATATATAAAATAACATAATTTGATAAAAAATATAATGCCTGGCTTAAGGCGAGTAGAATAAGGAGAACAAAAGATTATTTACATAATGTACAAAAGCCTTGAGCCGACCAGCGGGGAAGAACAACAACGAGATTTTATAGGGGAAGCATGACCTCTTGCGGTCTATTTAACAGAGTATTTGGATCTATGAAATATAATTTTAAATAGAATAATATTTTAATATAACATAATTTTCGATCAAATAATCCCTTGAATTATTATTAAAATAAAAACATAAGCCTCCAGGGAAAAGTTTATTTTAAAAATTATTTCATTGGCGTGTTAATCATATAAAGCATTTTCTCCCGTAGAAGGGCGTACTCGCCCGTAAGCTCGAGATTTTTTAAATAAAGAATATTTTTAAAAGAAACTTTTCCCTGGAGGCTTATGTTTTTATTTTAATAACATAATTTTAAATAAAATATTTTAATATAACATATATATATAATTATATATATATAAACGTATCTATATATATATAAAAATGAATGTATGTGTGTCTGTCTGTCCTTTATGCCTGACCAAACCACTCATTGGAACGCCTTGAAACTTTGGCAAGTTATTTAGTATAGTACTGGGAAGGTTTCTAGTAAATAAAATTTTGAAATAACTTTTCGCCTAAAAATGATCAAGATAAATATTCTAATTTATCTGTTATAATTCAACAATCTGCTCTAAATATTATCATGATGATACGATGATTTTGTTATGTAGAAAATTAGGAAAGACAAAATTCAGGATGACACGGCAATTTATTTGAGACAAGAATAATGATACAATTCCAAGGCAAGATACTATTCCTTTAACTTCCAATTACCGAGGGAACCAATTAATATTGCTTTTATTCAACTTATCGAGTATTTTTAAAGGGACCGGGAAAAAATGTTCACTTTATCGAGATATTCGTTAGACAAACCTTTACTCGGGTAAAACCCGGGCGAAGCTGGGTACGTCCGCTAGTTATATATATATATATATATAATATTTATATATATATATAATATTTATATATATATATATATAGAATATATAAAGAATATTATATATATAAAATATCAGTTTTTATCATTATCATTTAAATTATAATAATATTCATACATACAATATATTGAGTTATTTTAAAAAGTTGTATATGCTTTTTTATGTAATTACTAATATAGCGAAAATTTTATTTGTGTGTATGTTGGAATAACCACGCAAACCCTTTAAGTTCACCCATTTGACTCTCTAATTAACAAACGTTTAAATTTGCTGAAATTGATATTAAAATCACATTTTCCATTCAATAAGATAGGAAGTTAATTTGTGAAATCCTTATTTATCCTAAAGGAAAGCGGTTTTCTCATGAATCGTCTTTGGGGAATACGGAATTGTGATTAATATTCAAACAATTTTGATATTTTTACAATTCCTGTAATTCTATAACTTTTATTATATGATTACAAAACGGACTTAACTCAAAATTTTAAAAGAATCCGCAATGCAATCAATTATGAATCTGTTTTCTCTTAACATTTTATTCCAAATATTTTACAAGACCATTACCATTTGGTAGTCAATATTCGAATAAATTATTAGAGGAAGTTTGATGAATTCGGCTCAAGAACAACACTGTCTTCAATCAAGGTAAATTAAAATGACCCAGAGATTCTATTAAATCATCAAATAAAAGGTCCGATTTGGAAGAAGTCTCAGCACCTCACATATGAATACACTCCCATCAATCCACACCGTTTACAGTAGACGTGGTACACAGAGTTTAGCAGTTTTACAGATCTACGCAGTTTTATAACGGCTCCTAGGGCTGTAAACGTCAAGGAAGGTCAGTAGAGGATGTCCCCAATCTCGCCTCAGACCTGCCTAGATTAACCTCAGTGTGTTTTTGCGGATATATTAGTACCGCTTGTATATTGGACAGATCGCTTCTTTTCATAACACTTCTCAGATCGTGTCTGCGTTTGAGAGTGGCGTTAAGTCTCCAAGATTGTTTATAACAAATCGATTGAATATTTATAACAATATAGCATACCTTATGAATCCTTTTTTGGAGTACATTTGTGAATATTCGAGGGATATAATATAAAGGTAAATATGATCAACAAAAATCGTATCTTTAGTATTTTATAGGAAAAGGTTTATTCAGAACTAAAAAAAAAAAACGCAAATATTTCTAGAGAAACCGAACACCTCTCTTTTTGAAGGTTTTTATTGAATTTACCTACATGTCTCTCTGTCCACAAATATTGTGATAAATGTTCAATATACCTAAAGCGAAAATGCGAGTTTGGAATTTTTTATAATCGCTCAAACCGAGTAACAATTTAAGTTTACAATATTTCATATTTCAGGGTGTTCGGAGGTCTTCAGGAATGGACTTATTTCTATATTCTCTTTCAAATTTGGGAACAATTTTTAATATCCTTCTTTATATGGGCGATGTAAAAGTATGGTATATTTTATAGAAAAGTTATATTTTAACAATGCAATCTTATACATTTTCAGAGGTCTAAATGGCGGTCGTGTCCGGGGATAGATTATTGAATAGAATTCATATAATTTCTTTTAAACGGGGAAAAAAGGCGCAGCCGTTTTTGTGAGGTAAGAGCGGCATAATAATAAGTCTCTCTGTAGTATGAAACTAGAGCTATAATCACTTATGAGAATAATGATATGAATATATAAACATTTAAAATATAAATATATAAAGATTTAACCTTTTTAGAATTTTTTAAAATATTACATTATAAATAATACATTTATATATTTTTCTTTCATAAATATATAATATAATACATATTTGTAAACGCCTAAATATAATTATTATAATATATAATATACACTGCGTGACATTGAAAATGGAACACCAAGAAATAGTGGCCAGAAAGTGATCAAACTCGGCATACAGAGAGAGACAGGGACGAACAATAAGTGATCTTTATTTCAAAATGATAGTCATAATACAGAGCGAGAACGGCGTCGGCTTAGTAGCAAGTAGGACCACCGCGGACGGCGATGCACGCAGCAACACGTCTAGGTAGAGAGTCAATCAGAGTACGGATGGCATCCTGAGGGATGGCTCTCCATTCCCTCTCAACCATTTGCCACAGTTCGTCTTCTGAACGCGGCTGTGGCAAGGCATGCAAACGGCGTCCAATGATCTCCCAGACGTGCTCGATTGGTGAGAGATCAGGAGAGTACGGTGGCCAGGGAAGCATCTGTACATCTTGCAGAGCTTGTTGGCTAATGCGAGCAGTGTGCAGTCGGGCGTTATCCTGCTGATAAAGGGCATTGGGTACCCCCTGAAGGTAGGGGAGTGTCACCGGTCGCAGCACATCATCAACGTATCGTTGGGCCGTCATAGTGCCCTGAATACGAAGTAAAGGTCACCTGGAATCATACGCGATTGCGCCCCAAACCATGATTCCACGTTGTCGCACGGTGGGGCGTTCCACAATTGCTGCCGGATTGGACCTTTCTCCACGTCGACGCCACACGCGTACACGGCGACTATCACTGGACAAGCAGAAACGCGACTCATCTGAGAACACGACCCTGTGCCATTCCGTCATCCACGTCGATCTAGCCCGGCACCATTCCAAACGTTTGCGCCTATTCGGTGGGGTCAATGGCAGTCTTCTTAGCGGACGGCATGAGTGCAAGCCATTAGCAACCAATCGACGGGAAATGGTTCTGGTCGAGATGGAATGATCTAGGGTGTCTTGCACATGTTGCAGGATGGCGGTACAAGTGGCTTGTGGGGCCGCCACTGCTTGTCGAAGGATACGCCGATCCTCACGTGCTGACGTCACTCTGGTTGCACCGACATTCCTATAAATTGCCACATTTCCTTGTTCCAACCATCTTCTTCACAGTCGGTGCACCGTGGACGCACCAAGGTGTGTATCATCTGCGATTTGACGTATGGACCAACCTGCCCTTTTCAGTCCGATCACCATGCCCCTCGTAAAAGCGTCTGTCTGCTTGAACTGCCTCCGTTTACGATGACCTGGCATTCTCTGTTATTACACGTGTCTTTTGACACAATAACAAAATTTCTACAATGATTTTCCTTGACGAAATAACGACACGAATACTGTCCTTTCTGCAAGTTCCTTCCCTTATATCTTACTCCATGTGCGCACGAGAGCTGCGCATTTTACATCATTTGCATAACTCGGTTAGGCGCGTCTACCCTGAAATTTGCATAATTTTCTGGCCACTATTTCTTGGTGTTCCATTTTCAATGTCACGCAGTGTATATTTACGGGAGAATGATATCCATGAACCTAAGTGGCATATCTCCATTTATAAATGCATTAAAACAAAGCATTTGGTTTATCATTTCAGTACAAAACGAAATGGTGATGATAAAGCGAGAACCACATCGTCTAAATTTGCCCCCGTCATTTCATCATCTTAAACAACCTTTTGGCCAATTTAATATATTTTCTTACTCTCTTGGTAGGATGCTGTGAAACCGAAACCTCCCTTGTACTGATAAAGGCCAAAGCACGAAACCATGGTATGTAAATTGGATTTTCGTCTAAATTTCCCATAACTGGTTTGTGGCTCTTTCTTTATCACCACTAATACGTTTTCTACTGGGGCATTAAACCAAATGCATTGTTTAAATGAATTTTAGAAGAAGTGCAACTTTTAGTACATAATTATATGTGTGTAAATATATTATTTTCAAATGATTGTATTATAATAGCATAATGCGCCGTGAATGTTTAACTCTATAATAATACAACTGATATTAATGTATATATATTTGAATATTTTTCAAATTTTGTATATATTTTAATTTTTTTTGTGTGTTTGACTTTTTGTAAATTTATAAATAATTCGGCTATGATAAATATGATATTGAGAATTTATGAATAAAAATATAATCTCTCTGCCTCGAGTAAAGAAGCTCTATCTGTGCTTTCCTTCTGCTGTGAATCTGTATAAGACCGGTGGTCTTAATAAATTTGTGAATAAAAAATAAAATAATTAATTACGAGTGAAGGTAAAAGCGCGACGGGGTCTATAATAATGAAATTCGAACTTGATGTAATTTAATATGACAACAACTAACATGTTTATCACTTGACTCAATATACGATAGGGCTCCTGATGTTTTTTTACTCATCTGAGTTTTCAATGGCGTTAGTTAATATATTTACTTTCTAATTCTTAGAACTTTTAATGAAATATTTCAAGAATAATTTTATTTATATTATTTATAAAAGCGTAATATATCAGGCTTTAATCATGCGTCTCAGTAGCGCCGTTGAAGTAGCCTTGGTAGGTCGAGTCTATGAATTTATGTAGTCTTTTTGGGGGTCTCAACTTTCCTGTTTATACCGTTCTTATCGATATTCGAGAACCACCTATCTGGGAATATTATTTCTCCCAAAATACGTCTTTTTTTAGAATAAATACAAATATTTAATCCTATATATTCTGAATGGGAATATATGTTTGTCTTTTCATCATGCTCGAACGGCTGGAGATATTTTAATGGATTTCAGAATAGAAGGCGATAACGTTGTGGAATATTTAAAAAACGATTTAAAAAAAAAATTAAATTAGTCTTTCGTTTCAAATATATTTAAATGTCTACTTATTTAGCGATATTGGTTTATTCGATTGAAATATTGATTGCAATTGTTCGTCGCTCGTTTGAAATTAGCGCATAAATTATTTTTATTATCACAAAGTTTGGTTTAAATCATTATTATTATTGTTATTTTATACTTATTCTTTATTGTTATTGTGCTTCATTAATTTGTAGATATATTCATTGATTATTAGTTTTTTTGTTTGTTTATTTTTTCTTAATTTGGCAACAGTGTGTTGTTAATAGTTTTTTTTTATGTAAATTAAAATCGTTTTCAGTGGTGTGTATGTAAATTCTATATTCTTTTGTTTTGTTGTTTGTAGTAAATTCTAAGTCAAGTCTATGTTTTATTCTAAAACGTCTCCTAGAGAAGAAGAACTCAAACTCAGCGAAACACATTAACTTATAAAAATATTATTTAGGTATATACACGAACACAAAACATTTTCTCAAATTTGAGA
>CP092886.1:117776804-117840139 GCA_030710605.1 Cordylochernes scorpioides | reverse complement strand
TTATTTTGATTATAAAGTTATTAATGCTCACTTTCAGCAACAGTGATTATTCAGTGTAGTGAAGGAATCCTATAATTAATGAGAGAGTTAATTCATGATAATCACCCAGAAATATATTGGCCGGGATCAATATAAAAATCATAATATGGAACTTCTTACCTTAAAGCAATATGCTAATCGTTTATTGATCTCAGCCAACCATTCTTATTATCTAGTTTTGCGCGACGTTTCGGCATCCACTGTAATAATTTGCATAGAAAACTATCATATTTAAATATTGCCACTTCACGACAATCCGATATTAATTTTTTGAAATTTTGAATACCAAAAAAATATATATATATATACAATCAATAGATTAAAAATTAATCAACAATAGCAAAAGATTTTACAAACGAAGTAGAAAAAATTGAAGGTTTTAAAATATAAAATATAGAATAAAATTATCATTATTTATGAGGAAAAGCCAACATTCTTAATAGGATCTTAAAAATCCCAAACGATGATTTGCGTTTGTCCCTAAATAAAGCGTAGGTTGTTTGGTAAAGGAAATAAATGAGCGTCCACTAAAATTAGCAGGTCGTTAAGAGCTACTGGGATAAAATAGACCAAGAAGTAGGTGATCCAGTTTGGTGCAAATATGAGCATTAGAGGCACATACATTATGTGTAGACACACACAGCACATGCTGACAGTCTTCCCACTGACTTCCGCACAGAGGTTACCACTGTTAGCCTAGCATTTCGAAACGCCTCATATTTCCTTTTGTGAGAAAATATTGTCCAACGCCAAAAGAGAAATGCCTTCCGTGTTGTTGAACCTGGGGCCATCTGTTCTTCTCTCTACCATATACTAAGTAGTCCAGACGAACTTTAACTCTTCTTAATTAGACGTAAGCATTACGAACAACTATTTGCTTATTTTCTATTTTAGCGTCTAATTAGAGAGTAGAGAACAAGTTTTAAGGTTCAAAATTCCATTCAAGTCCACTAATATCGGTTTCAAAACCTTGATATCGGGTGTAAATAAATCATTTTAAATGTTGAACCTTTTATCTGATAAATATTTGTATTTATTCTTGAAGCATCCGACATAATAACGATTCCTGCAGGATCCAGGAGCCAAACCTTAGCTCGCCCCGTTTAAGAAACTGCCGCTAGCTGAACATCCTTTTGTGACACTTGAAAACTGAGAAACATTAGCATTTTAGATGACGCTCTGCCATCTAAAATGCTCATGTGAGCTGTCAGGAAATGCCAATATTGTTTTTAATATCAACACCTGATCATTTTAATATTTTTTCTTGATTTTTAACATGAAAAGCGTCTTTACGCAAATGTGGCCTTAAAGACGTTTTCCCAACCAAGAAAATTGATAAACAAATTTCACATGAAACTGATTTTTTCCAGGTTTTACATAACAATTTTGAAGAAGACTATGAATCTGTAAATGAGGAAGAGACGAAATTTGTAGAAAGAAACCAGAAAGACGAAGAACTAAAGAAGGAAGATGAAGGGGAATACCAAAATGAAGCTGCAATCCCAAGAGGATATTCAGGGACTGATGAAGCAATATCGGTAGAGAAAATCTGAATAACTTGGAACGGAAAGAAGATGAAGAGCAGGCCTATGAAGACGAAGCACTGAGGAGGGAAGACGAGGAAGGCCAGAATGAAACTATAATCCCAAGAAGATCTTCAAGAATTGCGGCTAGGCAGAAGGAGTATTGTAGATCAGCCTTCCAACATGGGATAATTGAACATGGGAGCCATCAAGATGAAATACCGTCATCATACGAGGAACCGCTTAATATGCCTAAAGTACAAGATCGGCAAAAATCTATGGAATGTGAAATGGCATCACTTCGGGAACACAGAGTATGGGATGTTGACTTGCCAAATGGTGTTAAACGAAAACCTAACCAGGATCTTGACCACTCTAGGCCTCGGATGAGGGTATGAAAACAACTTTAAAATGGAGGGCATTGTTAGGATTTTTATAAGTTGTTTTTCATAGATTAATTTATTTATATTTTGACCAGATGACCGGACGACTTTACATGTATATAATTGGTTTTTAAATGATGCAAATTAGTTAGTTATGACAGGAAATTAAAAGTGTTGATTTTCTGAGAGGTGTTTGTGTTTACTCTGCTCGATTGTAGACTAGGAAAGAATTGTTTCCTAACAAATACCCATTTCTTGGTATCTCAGGAAGTCTCTGGGATCAAACCTTTGGTCGTAAAGGTACAGTCTGGACCACGCTGACGAGGTCCAACATCCCGAAACGCGTTCGTGGATGGCTTTTCTTGATTTATCAAGAAATGGGTTTGACAAATATCAGGGAACAGGATAAATCAACGTTTATTTGATTTCTGTTTCACTAGACTGCGCTCTACTTCTAAAAAGCACATGTGCTAGTGGTCAGGTTATGCCTTCTTTGTTTTTAATATCAACACCTGACTTTTTTCTATTGTTTTTTCCTATATATATATAAATATATGTTTGAAAATAGAGCAATCCATATGTTATATTATTTAAAAGTGCCTATTTTGGATCATAAAGTTTTATTTCCGATATTTCGTGTGGCAACTCGCCAAACTTCTTCGGGGAACAAGATTGTTTTGATAAGCTCGCGTATCAATTCACGAGTATGTACAACTGCTATCAAATTTAAAATATCTAAAATCTACAATATGCATGTTTATAAATATAATTAATAATAATAAAATAATATATAAAATATTAATATATAGAGAATAAATAAATATATACATTTAAAATAAAATAATTGAAAATCAGTAATTTGTTATATATATATATGTATAGTAGTGGGCTGTATGGTTTTAAATTGTAAGTATAGTTGAAGGATGTCTATTTTTCGGTTGATACTGTTTTTATCTTCTATTGAGGTCCAGCTTTCTAGAAAAAGTCTTGAATGTTTGTCCTTGATATTTTGATATACTATTTCAGTTGAGTCAAAATTTGGTATGTGGTCCTGTTTCAGTGCGTGGTCTACTAAAAGTGAAAGAGGGCTATAGTTTTGAAGGGCTGTCCGGTGTTGATTGGTTCTTTCTTCTACATACATAGGAGAGACAGGGAAAACTCTAGAAGAAAGAACCAATCAACACCGGACAGCCCTTCAAAACTATAGCCCTCTTTCACTTTTAGTAGACCACGCACTGAAACAGGACCACATACCAAATTTTGACTCAACTGAAATAGTATATCAAAATATCAAGGACAAACATTCAAGACTTTTTCTAGAAAGCTGGACCTCAATAGAAGATAAAAACAGTATCAACCGAAAAATAGACATCCCTCAACTATACTTACAATTTAAAACCATATAGCCCACTACTATACATATATATATAACAAATTACTGATTTTCAATTCTTTTATTTTAAATGTATATATTTATTCTCTATATATTAATATTTTCTACAGGTAAACTCCGTATAAATTAGTATAAAAGTATAACAAATCTAAAGTTTTGCGGAGGAGCCTCTTTATTATACATTTGCTAGCTTTCGAACCTTTCGGTTCTTCGACAGGCGTGGCTAGTATGACTATACTAACATGGTATAAGCGCGCTTGAGCCATTATATACAACATATATATTTACATGCGAAGTGATATTTCAAATATAATAAATTAAAATAGAAATAAGAATTATGACTATGAAATATAAAATAAAACTATGCAAATGAATTTAAAGATTTAAAATTTAGATAAAATTTTCGGAAAATATACGCTAAAAGTTAAGTAAAATTATGATATTCACTGTATACAAGTAGTGTGACACTTTAAAATTTGTAAAGTTTAAAACTAGTAAAATTTGAAACACCTCAACACAGAAAAGCCAAGATGGGGGTCCACTCCAACCCGACCACTCTCCAGAGGATATTAGGGGATAACTATTGAGATAATATATGATATATTTCCGGTAGATCTATTTTCCTATTGATGCTGTTTGTTTGTGTTGATATGATAGATTCCAGTACCAATCTGTGCTGCTTATTGTTTATGTGCTGATATAGGATTTTAGGTTGATCTAAGTTGAAGTTATGGCCTGTGTTTGAAATATGTTGGTATATAAGTGATTTCGGGTCTCTATTGTTTATGTTTCGTTTGTGTTCGGTGATTCTGATATACGCGGTTCTGCCAGTCTCCCCCACGTAGGAGGCTGGGCAATCCTGGCAAGAAACCGCGTATACTGTTCCGGTGGAGTGGATGGGATTATTGGGTACGTCTGCTTTGGTGATAGGATTCCTGAGGAGGGCAGCAAGATTGGGAGGGCTGTTAAAATAAACCTGAATTCCATATGGGCGAAGGATTCTGGAAATGGCAACAGAGAAGGAGGAATATGGAAGATAGCAGACTGCTCTATAAGTCGTGGAGGTCCTCGGAGCAGTGGGATCAAACGTGTGTCTATCTATGAATTTTCTTGGGTATCCTGCAGTGGTTAGAAGGGTGGTAATTCTGTTTTTTTCTATGGCTTTGAATATAGGCAATGAGCAATGC
This sequence comes from Cordylochernes scorpioides, assembly GCA_030710605.1. NCBI lineage: Eukaryota > Metazoa > Arthropoda > Arachnida > Pseudoscorpiones > Chernetidae > Cordylochernes > Cordylochernes scorpioides. The sequence continues at coordinate 117,835,614 of CP092886.1, read as the reverse complement.
GTATGTATTCTTTTGGTTAAAGTCCTGACTGTGTTTACTTTATAGGCTACCGGGCTATTGGAGGAGAAATGGGTGTATAGGGGTGGGATATTCTTTTTGTAATAAACTGCTGTGTGCAATCTGTGTGGAGAGGCACCCCAATGGGCAGTCCTCTTTCATCCATAGTTGCCGAAGTCGTGATGGGGTCCTTGGACCAGTGGATCAATCAGATGCATTCTTCCGACATCCATTATTGGAGGAGGTATGTGGACGACATCTTCTGTGTAATCAAACCGAATGAGCTCCAACCTATTCTTAACACTCTACATTCCTTTCACGCAGACATCAAATTCACATACGAAACAGAAACAAACCTAGTATTGCCATTTCTGGACATCCTTATTATCCGCACTCCACACAGATTGCACACAGCAGTTTATTACAAAAAGAATATCCCACCCCTATACACCCATTTCTCCTCCAATAGCCCGGTAGCCTATAAAGTAAACACAGTCAGGACTTTAACCAAAAGAATACATACGCATTGCTCATTGCCTATATTCAAAGCCATAGAAAAAAACAGAATTACCACCCTTCTAACCACTGCAGGATACCCAAGAAAATTCATAGATAGACACACGTTTGATCCCACTGCTCCGAGGACCTCCACGACTTATAGAGCAGTCTGCTATCTTCCATATTCCTCCTTCTCTGTTGCCATTTCCAGAATCCTTCGCCCATATGGAATTCAGGTTTATTTTAACAGCCCTCCCAATCTTGCTGCCCTCCTCAGGAATCCTATCACCAAAGCAGACGTACCCAATAATCCCATCCACTCCACCGGAACAGTATACGCGGTTTCTTGCCAGGATTGCCCAGCCTCCTACGTGGGGGAGACTGGCAGAACCGCGTATATCAGAATCACCGAACACAAACGAAACATAAACAATAGAGACCCGAAATCACTTATATACCAACATATTTCAAACACAGGCCATAACTTCAACTTAGATCAACCTAAAATCCTATATCAGCACATAAACAATAAGCAGCACAGATTGGTACTGGAATCTATCATATCAACACAAACAAACAGCATCAATAGGAAAATAGATCTACCGGAAATATATCATATATTATCTCAATAGTTATCCCCTAATATCCTCTGGAGAGTGGTCGGGTTGGAGTGGACCCCCATCTTGGCTTTTCTGTGTTGAGGTGTTTCAAATTTTACTAGTTTTAAACTTTACAAATTTTAAAGTGTCACACTACTTGTATACAGTGAATATCATAATTTTACTTAACTTTTAGCGTATATTTTCCGAAAATTTTATCTAAATTTTAAATCTTTAAATTCATTTGCATAGTTTTATTTTATATTTCATAGTCATAATTCTTATTTCTATTTTAATTTATTATATTTGAAATATCACTTCGCATGTAAATATATATGTTGTATATAATGGCTCAAGCGCGCTTATACCATGTTAGTATAGTCATACTAGCCACGCCTGTCGAAGAACCGAAAGGTTCGAAAGCTAGCAAATGTATAATAAAGAGGCTCCTCCGCAAAACTTTAGATTTGTTATACTTTTATACTAATTTATACGGAGTTTACCTGTAGAATCTTATGCCTTTGTCGCTTTTACAGTCATGAGCCATCCAAATTCCGATTGTTCCTTCTACCTACGCCAGCTCAGAAAGAAATCGGCACAGCTGTCAAGATGGAGGTGTCACCTGCGCTTCAACCGTATATGCAAGGACCACCAGTTCATCCCGCCGTCCCTCAGAATCAAAGACCCGGTTAGGAACCCTTTCTCAGAAAAGATAACAAAGAAGTACCAGTGGGACCTGCTAGAGTCCAGAATCAGGGATGTCATTCCAACATCAGGATCATTTCTAAAACAGTGAAGGGCCTTATATTCCACATTGGCCAACTCCTTCCCATGGCAGAATTCACCGAAGTCATCATGTCCATCACTAGAGACATCCAACACAAAGAAAAGATCCTTACAGGCAGGCAACAAACAAAGCTGTCATATTGGGTAAAGAAATACCAGTTCCCGCAATCCGCAGCCTTTCCAAACAATCCATCTAATGGAATAGTCAACTTGTCCTCGATTCCCTTATCGGAAAAGGAGGAAAGAGTGTTAGCATTGGGGTTACATTACGTGCCTCCCGACAAGCCCGACATACCCAGGTTAATAGCAGGAGTGGAAGGTGCACTCAAAGACCTCAACCATATGGAAACCCTCAGGATTAGACACGCAGTTACCCAGGTCTTGCGCAGGCCCTATCACCCAGTATCACATTCCCGGGTCATCGCTCCCTCATCCAGAGGCTAAGAAAGACAAGTTCGCTGGTAATCACCAAAGCAGACAAGGGAAACCAGACGGTGTTGATGGATAGAGCTGATTACGAAGGAAAAATGATGAACATACTCGCTGACACATCCACATTTACGATCATCTCAACATCTGCGAAAGACGCCTTGGTCAAGGGCTACAAGTCATCACTTAGGAACTTGATGAAGGCGAAGCAGATCACCAAGGCACAATTAACTCAGTTCACCGGTTCCCTCACACGAGATGCGTACATATATGGTGCTCCTAAAATACACAAGCCTGGGGTACCACTCCGACCCATCATCGCATACCACCTCTCCCCGGCTCACACCTTAGCCAAATATCTGGCCCAACTGTTGTCCCCTATCATGAAGAACAATCCTAACCAGTACAACATCACACACCCACCCAGTTTCGTTCAAGAGATTACGCAAATGCAGCTACCCGCACATCACACTATGATGTCATTTGATGTTACGGCGCTATACCTCTCCCTTCCACACTCCCTCATTTTAAACAAATTACAGTCATTTCTCAAATCAGCAGGTATTCAAGATCAAACCATAACCCTGATAACCCAGCTAACGTCCTTATGTCTTTCCATTAGCACCTTCACGTTTAACCACCAGCATTATAAGCAGATCAGAGGCACCCCAATGGGCAGTCCTCTTTCATCCATAGTTGCCGAAGTCGTGATGGGGTCCTTGGACCAGTGGATCAATCAGATGCATTCTTCCGACATCCATTATTGGAGGAGGTATGTGGACGACATCTTCTGTGTAATCAAACCGAATGAGCTCCAACCTATTCTTAACACTCTACATTCCTTTCACGCAGACATCAAATTCACATACGAAACAGAAACAAACCTAGTATTGCCATTTCTGGACATCCTTATTATCCGCACTCCACACAGATTGCACACAGCAGTTTATTACAAAAAGAATATCCCACCCCTATACACCCATTTCTCCTCCAATAGCCCGGTAGCCTATAAAGTAAACACAGTCAGGACTTTAACCAAAAGAATACATACGCATTGCTCATTGCCTATATTCAAAGCCATAGAAAAAAACAGAATTACCACCCTTCTAACCACTGCAGGATACCCAAGAAAATTCATAGATAGACACACGTTTGATCCCACTGCTCCGAGGACCTCCACGACTTATAGAGCAGTCTGCTATCTTCCATATTCCTCCTTCTCTGTTGCCATTTCCAGAATCCTTCGCCCATATGGAATTCAGGTTTATTTTAACAGCCCTCCCAATCTTGCTGCCCTCCTCAGGAATCCTATCACCAAAGCAGACGTACCCAATAATCCCATCCACTCCACCGGAACAGTATACGCGGTTTCTTGCCAGGATTGCCCAGCCTCCTACGTGGGGGAGACTGGCAGAACCGCGTATATCAGAATCACCGAACACAAACGAAACATAAACAATAGAGACCCGAAATCACTTATATACCAACATATTTCAAACACAGGCCATAACTTCAACTTAGATCAACCTAAAATCCTATATCAGCACATAAACAATAAGCAGCACAGATTGGTACTGGAATCTATCATATCAACACAAACAAACAGCATCAATAGGAAAATAGATCTACCGGAAATATATCATATATTATCTCAATAGTTATCCCCTAATATCCTCTGGAGAGTGGTCGGGTTGGAGTGGACCCCCATCTTGGCTTTTCTGTGTTGAGGTGTTTCAAATTTTACTAGTTTTAAACTTTACAAATTTTAAAGTGTCACACTACTTGTATACAGTGAATATCATAATTTTACTTAACTTTTAGCGTATATTTTCCGAAAATTTTATCTAAATTTTAAATCTTTAAATTCATTTGCATAGTTTTATTTATATTTCATAGTCATAATTCTTATTTCTATTTTAATTTATTATATTTGAAATATCACTTCGCATGTAAATATATATGTTGTATATAATGGCTCAAGCGCGCTTATACCATGTTAGTATAGTCATACTAGCCACGCCTGTCGAAGAACCGAAAGGTTCGAAAGCTAGCAAATGTATAATAAAGAGGCTCCTCCGCAAAACTTTAGATTTGTTATACTTTTATATTAATATTTTATATATTATTTTATTATTATTAATTATATTTATAAACATGCATATTGTAGATTTTAGATATTTTAAATTTGATAGCAGTTGTACATACTCGTGAATTGATACGCGAGCTTATCAAAACAATCTTGTTCCCCAAAGAAGTTTGGCGAGTTGCCACACGAAATATCGGAAATAAAACTTTATGATCCAAAATAGGCACTTTTAAATAATATAAATATATAAATTTTAATATATAAAAGTCTATGTCTGTTGTCTGTTTCGCGATAAACTCAAAAACTACAGAACCTATTGGATTATATTTTGCATGTCGCTTTTTAAAAAAACTGTGGAATATTTTCTGCTACATTTTGATTAGTTTTTTTGGCTATTTATTTTTTTCATTTTTTCACTTTATTTTTACGCAGAGTAAATACTAGCACCATGAGAGCACCAGGCCAATTAAGCGACCAATGAGCGTTCTTCATTTTTTTTTCAAGTTGATTGCGTACCTTTTTGAAATATCTTTTTGAGTATTGAGAGAGAAATTTATATTACTAAGTTACGAAAGTGCAATATAATGCAATTTAGAAAAAACCTTTACAAAATTAGCGTTACTGTATGTGAATATTGGCTTTCGTATTTTTTATTAATTTTTGTTCTGGCCTTGTTTTTTTTTTATCTCTTTTTTAGAAAAAATCGCCTAAAATGCAGTCTCAATCGTTAGCAAACACATATGTGCCTAATTTCCATGTGCTCTTTTATTTTTTTCCAGAAAAATATTTACATGCCTGTATTTTGGATTAATTTTCTTGTAAACCTATTTTTTCTTATTCTTATTGAGAAGATGGGCATTGCAGTAAAGATCCATCGGAGTCACTCACTCAACTAAGGCAATTTCAAGGGTTATTGCGCTGGGGCGGGTGCCTCGGAGGTTGGGTGGAAAAGCTGCCATCTATTTAAACTATATTGATTTTGAAACAACTAAATGGATTGCAAAAAAATAATTAAATCAAATACCTAAACACTAATATAATACAATTTTTGCCATCACACAAACCTTTTACTTGTGGTTTATGTGTTACTTCTGTATTGCTTTTCTATGGCACCTCTTCTATTTATTATTGATTTACTTTCGGCATTTCTTTGTCGTAGAATAAATATTCTCATGTGACAAAGGTTTGTCGGACATTATCAAATGATGCATACGTAGCTTTCGAATTTTAGTTTTAAGATGGCCATAGTTTCTTCACCCTAGGAATAATTATTCGTGTATTAATAAATATATATGGTAATTTAAGCCAACAACCCCATGTATATAACTTATAACAAGATTTTAATGTTGTAATATAGAAACACAGCTGTTAATGATTATACGTATTATTGACATGTGTCTTTACATCATCATATGTAATGTAATTTGTACAAAGTGGATAAATAAATAAAATCTGTAATAGATTTAAGAGTTGAGCTAAGCAAGAGATGGAAGTCATAACGTCAAAATCAGATAGATTTACAATTCCCACGACAAGACCACCCACACTGTCGCATGTGGTGGAATGCAGAGACCCCTCTCACACCTGGACATGCAAAGCCCCCTTTCTCAGAAACGGCCCCCTGTCACATAAGGCCCCCCGTCTTTAACCTATAAATACAATCAATTTACAGTCACTTGAGAGTTTAGTTCACCCTTAGCGCGAGCTCTCGTCGGTTGTCACCAAGGTCCTCCTCATTCACCATGTAGTCAGTAAGAAATCTTCTATCTCCATCTTTCGCTCCTAGCTCAACTTTTATCTGTTAACGGAACTTTCTCAGTGCAATTGTGTCTTCGTTTTTTGTGTGGACATTCCCAAACTTTCCACTCTGCCTCGACCACGACTGCCTGTATTTTGTGAGAACTTTTAAAGGTCTTCCAAGGTGCAGAGAGGTACTGGAAAACTCTACATCCTGACTGTTCCTCTTGGTCAACACAGTACAACAAGAGCTACCAGGACTTCAACTTATTTCAGCGAGTCGACAGGATTCTACAAGAGTCAACAGGATCATCACTTTATTACAGTGAGTCGACAGGATGACCAAAACGAAGAATGACACAACGAAGAAGGTAAGAAGACTGTTCAGATAGGAAGCGAGAACGAGCAAAGATGGAGGAACAAACCGACCATCCCAACGAAACGACCAAGCAATCTCTCCCCCAAGATATTTACGGAAGAAACGCCGCCCCTAGGGACTTCCGCAGACCTGCTAACCGATCGCCAACGCCAGGAGCAAGCTGTCTGACCACCCCAACGACACAGCCGAACTTCCCGCAAGTCATGGAAATCGAGGAGCAGAATAACGCAAACCCAGTGAGAATTTCTCCACCTTCGACCTGACATCGTCGAGACAATGCTCAAGGCAACAAGCCACAAACAACTTTAACAGAAGCTACAAGCTTCTACAATATCTATATGGAGCGACTTCCACGACAGCAGGACGACCACCAAAGACCAAGTCTCCTGACTGAACTTTCATCCAAATTGTAAGTTTTTAAAAACCGACCTTAACCTTATCCTCAACTTCACAACTTGATTCCCCATTAATTTTGTATTTATATTTTCACTTTAAGCATTTTAAAATCAATTTTTACCTTTTTTATATCATTTTTATTCAATTTTTAAAACTTTCACACTCAACTTTATCAAATTTACTTTAATTTTTATTCAGATTATAAATTTCAAGTTATTACTCTCAATTTTACTTTAAAAAAAAATTCGCTGATCACGCATTTTTATCAATTTACTAATCTTATATTTCTTTCTTAAATTTACCTATAACGGCATTATCCAAATCTACATCTTTAAAAAAAAAATCGTTATTCTTATATTAAAAAAAAAAAATCTCATTCATCATAATTCTCAACTTATTTTTGTTTTACTTATTATTTATCTTTATACCAAAAGACCAATATCTTTAGCAGTTCTTAAAATTTGGTAATGTTCACCATTTTAAGTAAGCGCCCAATTCAAATTATTTGTAACTCTCACGACATTGCCCTTTTACAAGAATCATTTTAACTACCAAAATCAACGATTTAAAAAATAAAGATTCACTCCACTTCACCGCCAGTAGCTAATTTAAGTCACAGCCTTCCAAAACGATTACAATCGTTAATATTCGAGCATAAATACACTCCCTCGTCTTTTCCTTTTACATGCATATTTAATCATTAACAAATCTCTCTCAACAAACGTTACAACACTCACACATCACTTTATCCAATTGGAAACAATTTTTAGTGCGCGCCTTAACACATAAATCCAATTTCGAGCCACACAAGCTCTATATCGTCGCCACAATAAAATAATTTCACATTAAGCGTGCCACATCCACTAACAGTCAAATATTCTCTCGATGTGTTTCGTACAACAACCACCCATGACTTTATTAAATTTGTTATTCATGGTGAAACAGGTTAGATTTGTACCAAACTAAGACTTCACGTGACACCTTTTCATTCACATTTCTCACTTCGTGTCACAGTGCCACACCACAAAACTTTCTCACTTTTCAGGCCAAAGACGCCCTTCACGCCTGTGACACTTCTCACCTCAAAGCGTGTCCACGTCGAAAGTCATATCTTTCACTCACTTCTAGCCTGAAATCATCGTATAACATTTTTACTAAGTCTTAACAACTATGAACACCGAGAAAATCATATCTTTCAATTATAGTAGAAAATTGCCAACTCAACAAAAGGAGAAAATCAGTTTCAAGTAAATCTCAAACCTAGAAAACCATCCCACATGTGTGACCACCCCAAAAATAGAATTTCCGTGAAAAAAAGGAAGTGGAGGCCCCTTATGACGTCACTCCCCTTGGTCACTGCTATCTTTGGACATGCCCTCTCTTCCCTCACAAGGCAGATCTTGACCGCTTCCTTCGTGATCGCCATTTTGAACACATGTGTCACACTACTCATTTAGATTTCCTCGAGAATCTCACAAATCTCGCACAACGCCTTAATCACAACACATTATACATTAAACATTTTACATGTTAATTGGTATCACCAATTAAAAAAAAATTGGTTAAGTCTTATATAGACTTTATGACGCAAAAGAGAAATCATTCTCTACATACCAGCATTATGGACAAACGAAAAGATCATTTCACATATTCCCGCTTTAGAGAGTCATAGAAACACCAATGTTTACCAATGGGATGTGATCTACACACAACAATTGTAACTTTTCTTCAAAAGAGACAATATTGTTCAATTTCCCACTACTTAACATTTATCTAATCATTATAATAATCTTTAATTATATTGTTATTTGTATAAAATCTTGAATAATTATTCTTATTTTTACCTTTCAATTATATAATCAAATTTTTAACCCAACATGATTTTCAAAAAAAAAAAAAAAACTTTAATCAAATTTACTTTTATTCTTCGTGATATTATTTTAGTATTGCAAAATATCTAATTGTTTCAAAAAATATTTTTATTTTATTATTTATTATATATTTTATATATTACAGGTTTAATTTTATCCACTTACACTTTTTGTACCCGCAATCATATTTCTATATTTCTATTCACTATATTTTATATTTGTTTAAATACCTTTATTATCTGACAATGTTTATCATCCACTATCGGGCATCTACAACAATCGTTTTCAACAATCATATTCTTTAACCAATTCCCTATATTTTTCATCACTATCTTTTCAGTCATTGCGTCACATCAACGTAGAAAAACGACAGCACTGCATGACAATTTATTTTTTGATTTCGTAATTCAACAAACTCTTTGAGGACACAGTTCCCCAGACTTACAAATCCCGACTTCTGGTCTGAACACGCTTCAAGAGTTTATTTCATTTCATCCGCAGAGCAAATCACCAACGCATTCACAAGGCGTTCAATTTTTTCAACTTTCAACTTTTTTTTTTCAGCTCTAGCGGACCACATTCAACCTTTGATTTCGAGTCAAGTCAGACCACCTACTGTTGCTACAATTCTACTTATTGCATGGCTCTATTTCACTCCTTTCTCAATCATATTAATAAACAACTATTTCTTCAGCTTTTAACCCAATACAAAACCCTAATATTGTGACAAAGCACTGTAATCCTTATATAGGATCGCAAGTGAAACATTGCCAAGGAAGACGCTCAAGTCTATATCCTCGCTTTGCACCTGGATCTGATTATTTGTTTTACGTGTGCACTCCTAACAATTGCATATTCTTCAACTACTAACCCTGTCCAACGCCCACCAATATTCTCTTAGAATGTGAATTTTTATGTCATCATTTTATTTTAATCATCATTTTTTTAATCGAACAAAAATGTCATTTTATTTCACTTTTATATATCCAAACAAATCATCTTGTTATAGCCCTTTTTAACCCTCACAGTTTAAATTAATTAAAAGAAATTTTAATTACTTACCTGTGTTAGAGAGGCTTTACCCGCCTAAACCCGGATAAACCCTTTCACTCCCGGGGCCCATCTATGGTAATTTAAGCCAACAACCCCATGTATATAACTTATAACAAGATTTTAATGTAATATAGAAACACAGCTGTTAATGATTATACGTATTATTGACATGTGTCTTTACATCATCATATGTAATGTAATTTGTACAAAGTGGATAAATAAATAAAATCTGTAATAGATTTAAGAGTTGAGCTAAGCAAGAGATGGAAGTCATAACGTCAAAATCAGATAGATTTACAATTCCCACGACAAGACCACCCACACTGTCACATGTGGTGGAATGCAGAGACCCCTCTCACACCTGGACATGCAAAGCCCCCTTTCTCAGAAACGGCCCCCTGTCACATAAGGCCCCCCGTCTTTAACCTATAAATACAATCACTTTACAGTCACTTGAGAGTTTAGTTCACCCTTAGCGCGAGCTCTCGTCGGTTGTCACCAAGGTCCTCCTCATTCACCATGTAGTCAGTAAGAAATCTTCTATCTCCATCTTTCGCTCCTAGCTCAACTTTTATCTGTTAACGGAACTTTCTTAGTGCAATTGTGTCTTCGTTTTTTGTGTGGACATTCCCCAGACTTTCCACTCTGCCTCGACCACGACTGCCTGTATTTTGTGAGAACTTTTAAAGGTCTTCCAAGGTGCAGAGAGGTACTGGAAAACTCTACATCCTGACTGTTCCTCTTGGTCAACACAGTACAACAAGAGCTACCAGGACTTCAACTTATTTCAGCGAGTCGACAGAATTCTACAAGAGTCAACAGTAACTTCATATTTTTACATATATATATATATATATAATCAAAGGAAAATATTTATATCATTTTATTTATAATAGTTATTTTATTATTCAAATGGCATTACTAAAGACCCTAAAGCACAGCTATTTACATAAACATCCTCTTTGATATGTATCACCTCCATGAATGTGTGAAGGTTACTTGTGGTAGATTACATCACGATGTTTATCTACCTTGTATCTACACGTAAGCAAAGAGTATCTCAGTAGATGAAGGAATATTAGGTCTGACTCCGAGCCAAATCTAGCAGAAGGAAGGCAGGAAGACGCTTGCTCAACTCTGACGGAATTAAGGTCCTTGATTAATTTGTTTTGTCCGTTATATAAAGTAGTTATGACACTACGGATGTCTGAGGAGTAATCTATTGAGCCATCCAGCGCCAATTAAGCCACGTGAAGGCCGCTTGCCCTTGTTGCTTTCTCTCTGCTGGACTTCTCCCAGCCGTGTAGCTACTTCTTCTTCAGGAATATTTTATCCTGTGTCGTCTTTTTGTTTTGTTGCTTTGTGGCACTTGGTGAACTTATATTCACTCTAAAGTACTTTGAGAGACGACCTTAGAAATTAAAATTATAATTTTTTTATATTTAAAACTGGACCAAACCATATTTGATTTTTGTCTTTCAACAGGTCGGTGTAATATGTGAAATTCGATGTTTTGCCGTTTCTACTCTTTCTAGAAAACGTCATCATCAATATTTACACATTTGGTTGAGAATAATTGGGGTTAAAGTATCTTAAGATTTCCAATAATATAAAAGAGTATTAAAGACTTGGAAAGTGATTTAACTCTCAATTTATAAGTACTTCTCCTTCTATATGAAACATTTTACTAAGAATTTATTGTTTAATTACACTTTTCAATATATAAAATTGCTTTATTATAATATATACTACTTATATTGTAAAAGTTTGAATTGGTAATGCCTAGTTGAGATACTCTCACTATATAAGATTAAAGTAAGAAACAATCCGATAAAGGTTTTTTAGAGACGCACATTATATATATAATAAACCTTATATGATTTTTAAAAAAACTATCGCTAAAATATTTATTTTCAAATTTAAATGATTAGATAAAAAGGCTTTATTTCTATTGTCGTATGTCCGTGTTTGATAATAAATTAAGTCCGTCCCTACAAAGGTTGGTCTCTACTTGGCCTTTCTATATTACTCATATCAAAATCACTCGTCTTTAGAAGCACTTAATGAATCATTGTATTTTGCTTCTGTAAATGGCTTCGTTTTCTTACACAGACTTTAGCTTTGAGTGAATTATAGTAGCTGGAATCTATCCGGACTTAAATAGGAACATTATCCCCGACCTTTCCAAGTTCTTGTGTTTACTATAAGCTGAAAATATAAAGAATACAAATGATATCTTAATTCGTTTTGCAGAATTTTAAATAGGAATGTTTTTTTAATTACGAACATTATTTTTATGATGATGAATTATTTACATATTTTCCATAGGTCATTGTGCATTACCTATTGACCGGCCATTGTATATAATCACCTAGGTTACGTAGGTAGGTTAACATACTTGATACGAATATAAAAGGTAAAGCATTATTTCGATTTTATTGAGTTCTCTGTTAATTTATATTTCAATCAATTGCTTTCATAAATAAAGTCGTGCTAATGTTCTTGATTTCAATTCATTTTGAAATATGAATGTACCAAGGGGTCACGCAAAACAATGCCGCGTGTCCATTAATCTAAATAAAAAATCTATCTACACAGACCAATGAAATACAAGATTTTATCGGGGATCTACGACCTTGAGAATCGAAGCGAAATAATCAATATCGATCAAGGATTTCAATTAAAATATCTGATAATCTCTTTGTTCACGCTTATGGTCAGGCGCGACTATTACGCAAGCTTCTGCTCTGAACATTCCAGGTTCTATCATATTATATAGTATTCTGATTCCATTTATTTTATCTAGCGCGGCTTTGAGTTATAAGTTTGATTTTCCCAAAGAACATAAATAACCGAACATGACTCTGGTACATTTGGTAGTGAAGGGTCCTAGCACTTTCTATACCACATGCAGACGTTTAGTGTGCAAGCAGAGCAGCTATTTGGGATATTGACGTTTTCTTGTAGTTATGCCCTTGCTACCTTTATAATCACTGCATAAGAAATAGAACGGTAAAGCACAAATTTATATTTTAAGACCAAAAGAAACAAACTATATAGTGTAATTACTGCGATTAAAATATTGGTAGGGATTAGCTCATCAGTAGGAAACCCTCTCAGTTATTTCGCCAATTTAATTCTTCAGACAGTTTCTAGAGATTTAATTCTGTATTAGACGATTCTGCTTATATATATGCAACACTGAAGTTTGGAATCATAGTTATGGCATTTAATCAAAGTATGTACATTAGCGTTTAGGATAATAGAATTACATATAAATGTTTGCATAGAACAATGCTATTCCGCAAACAATACGGACTAGGCCATTTAAGCATTTATGAATTTAATTTAAATTTATATGTAAATCTATATTTAATATATGTTTATTTGCTTTATTGTTTGTGGAAGAGCATTGCTCGATACTAACAAATACACATAAGTATATGTAATTCTACTGTTCTAAAAGTAAATGTGCAGAGTTCGCTTAAATGCCATAACTAAGATTCCACCCTTCACACAATGTTGCATATATAATAGAAGAACTTTTCAATATAGTATTAGAGCTCTAGAAGCGGTCTAGTGGATTAAATTGTCGAAACCTCTGGGAGGTTTACCCTTTGATGAGACAAGCTCTCCCAATATTTTTCAACGTAGTAAGAATGATAGAATGTATTTTCCACTTTTTTTGTTTTAAAAGAAACATTCGTGCTCTATAGTTATATTTATTATATAAAGACGGCACGTTTTTGTCTTATGTTTATTATATAATTATTTCATGCTTTATTTATGATCTATATTTACAATTTCTGTCTGTATTCTGCCTCAAATGTCTGAAGGACATGATAGCAAAATATATTTTCGAAATCAAAATCTATTAAGAAAAAATTAAATCTTTATCAAAATTAATTGAACCCTTGTTAGATATAATATATATGAAACACATCCACTTATTTATTATCTCCTCTCAATCATGTAAAAGTCATACCTATGTGCCTGATGTTCTTGACAGTATGTGTTGGAGATGAGTGGAGCTATTCTGTATACATACTGTAAGATCTGCTCCCCCGACCGCGTGTGGGACCAGACACCGTCAAGAGGGAGCACGCAGGGTAGATGCCTCCAGCCACGCACGTCATGTTTACTGACACGTGTAACTTTGTTCTTCTTATCTTCTGTAATTAAATATCTTCAGTGATTTTTTTCAAACTCTCCATTTAGCAAGGAAACGTAGAGGACTGTAGTTGGCACATTTTAGAATACTTGTAACTGCTCTTGAAGAAATCATTTTGCTTATTTACTTTATATTTTTGAAATAGATATAACATTTGAGAGTGTTTATATGATAGATTTTACATTATTTAACACATTCTTTGTATATAATAGTTCGATAAAATGTTTTGACATATCTACCTAGACTAAGGAGGTATATCTCTGCAATGTCTATTTTCCTTTCTCTTCAGCAGTACTCCTTGTGTTTTCACCCGTTGAAGGGTAGAGAGGCTCGAAAGCTTGAATGTCTAAGATTCGCCTCATTATAGGAAGGATTATATCTTGTACTTACGCAAGAAGACAATGTCGTCTCAAAATAAATGTGTAAAACTTCTATAAATAAAATAAAATAGAATATTAAAATAATATATATATACGAGAAAACAATAGAAAAATAAATAAAAAATGAGTGGGTCAGGTGTTGATATTAAAAATAAACAAGGCATATCCTGACCAGGAGCACATGGGCTTTTCAGAAGGCAGAGCGCCATCTGGGTTGGCCAAATATCAGGGAACAGGCTATATCAATGATTAGTTGATTTCTGTTCCACCAGATGGCGCTCTGCCTTCTGAAAAGCACATGTGCTCCTGATCAGGATATGCCTTGTTTATTTTTAATATATATATATATATATATAATTAAAAAGGCATATATTGGATCAAAATATCATTTATTTTACCAATATTTCAGTTGGCTGAACGCCAACCTTTATCGAGGTGTTATAACATTTTAAAGTGTATTTAAAACACACAGACACACTTCAAAATGTTATAACACCTTGATAATGGTTGGCGTTCAGCCAACTGAAATATTGGTAAAATAAATGATATTTTGATCCAATATATGCCTTTTTAATTAAAGATTTATCTATGGATTGCTCTATTTTCATATATATATATATGAAAAACAATATAAAAACATTAAAAGGTCAGGTGTTGATATTAAAAATAAAAAAGGAATATCCTGACTAGGAGCACATGTGCTTTTTAGAAGGCAGAGCGCCATCTGGTGGAACAGAAATAAACTATTCATTGATTTAACCTGTTCCCTGATATTTGGCTAAACTAATTTATTGATAAATCAAGAAAAGCCATCCACGAACGCATTTCGTGCTATTGCTGTTGTGCAAAATGATTTTTGGTCCCAATGGCTTCCTGAGAAACAATAAATGGGTATTCAAGGCCAAACTTGCGTAAATACATTTTTATTTTTTTTTATTATTATCATAAATTATTGTATATTATTATCATTACATACTATTTTTTCTTTTGTTTTTTCATGTGTTAAGCGTATTTACGCATATTGGCCTTAAATACCCATTTCTTGGTTTTTCAGGAAGCCACTGGGACCAAAAATCTTTTTGGTCGCAGTGATACGCCTACTCAACGCTGACGAGCGCCAACAGCGCGAAACCCCTTGTGGATGGCTTTTCTTTATTTATCAAGAAATTGGGGTGGCTAAATATCAGGGAACAGGTTAA
This sequence comes from Cordylochernes scorpioides, assembly GCA_030710605.1. Taxonomy (NCBI): domain Eukaryota; kingdom Metazoa; phylum Arthropoda; class Arachnida; order Pseudoscorpiones; family Chernetidae; genus Cordylochernes; species Cordylochernes scorpioides. The sequence continues at coordinate 117,820,033 of CP092886.1, read as the reverse complement.
ATAAATTAATAGTTTATTTCTGTTCCACCAGATGGCGCTCTGCCTTCTTGAAAGCATATGTGCTCCTGGTTAGGATATGCCTTTTTTATTTTTAATATATATATATAACAAAAGGTTGCAGAAGAATGATATTCATGTACCAGAAGAGGTACCTTTCCCTTTAATATCGCATCAGAACGGTGGCACTTTACATCATCCTAAGAAAAACTTTACTAGTGATGATAAAGAATGAGCCGCAACATCAGTTTTGGCAAATTCAGACAAAAAGCCAACCTGTACACCATGGGTTCGGGTTTAGCCGTTCAGTTCAGATGTTGCAGCTTATTATTTATCATCACCAGTATGAGGTTTATTGGTGCGCTGTTGATCGTTCTAATTCACAATTAAAGGGGTAGGTGTCTCTTTCAGTACATATATATTAGCCGTTTCAGTCTTTTTTTCCTATATAGGTACGAAAATTCAGGTTTTCTGCTCTATAATAGATTTGTTGTAGAAAGTAGATAAGTATATATAATGACCATTATTCTAGGTAGGAGTACGTGAATAATATTGACTTTTGATAATGTAACCCCGACTAATCGTATATGCTAAAAAGGACATAGTTTACGATCATTTAAATCGAATCTTACTTTGTACACATTAATAGTGTCACGAAATTTGTTCATGTCATTCAAATGTAATCAAATGTCTCTATTAGTAAATGTGTAAATACTTTTATGTTTGATGTTATATAAGGAAGGTATGTAAATTCTGTAACTGATTTTTCAATTCTTGTTTCTCGTTTTGTTGTGAGGAAAACATCTCTCACGAAGTTTATCAATTGATTAATAAAACTATTAATTTGATATCGCGACAATAGTGTATAAGAATATATTGTTATATAGCATATACTAATATATAAATGCATCTAAAAAAAGTTATACAATTCAACATATTTCGGAAAAGTAAGAAATCCTAAGACCATATATCACTTACTATAGTGACTGAAGGAACTATGCGGAAAATGCTGTTGCTTACGGAAATAGTGAATCTTTATGATCCTTTCATTCAGCAATGGCATCTCTCTTAGGTGAGTCACTAAATTGCACTTTCCTTTTCATTTAATAGTTATCATTTCCTTATATACAATATATTTTATATTCAAACGCAATATATTGTTAATTAAAAAAAAAAACATTACATATTTAGAAATTGGCTTTACGAAGTATTTACATAATTGTGAATTTTAATTTATAATATTTTCCTATCAGATTAATCATCATCAAGAAAAACATATATTCTACAATATATTTCTTTATTATGACTATTGGTGTGTTTTTCGAATCTTCCGACTAGGCGTCTACTAATCCCTCTCCGTAAAAAACAAGGACAAGAGTTGCAACGAGTTTATAATGGAGTTGTCTTATTGACACCTAGAGAAATACAATACGCGAATCCCTTCAATTGACCGGATGGCAATGCAACTTGAGATTTAACCTTAAGTGAGAAGAGGCATATACAAATATTTATTTCGCTTAGTATATATATTTAATTGCAATTATCCTTTAAATACGATTGGTCACTTCATACTTATGTGTGAGGAATAATTTAAATCTAAACCTTAGAGTTAAACATGCATTTATATTCTAACTTTCCCGCGTGTATTTACATTTTGCATACTTATTCTTAAAGAGTATATTTCACATTCAATCGTTTTGCTAAATAACGTGGTACGACCGATATTTGTAAATAATCTATAGTTCAAATCATCACCGCATCGCGTTTGAAAGTCTTCTTGAAGTTTAAATTGGTTACAAATTCCTCTCTGTAACTTAATGATGGCGATACATGGAGAGAGCGGATCGTGTGACATTTTGAAAATTAAAAATAGCATATTCACATTTAGTAAACGGTCAAGAGAGAGTTTACAGAGTTAAAAATAGTAAAAGAAATATAAACACCAAACGAGCTGATCGTGTGTCTAATATTGAAGGTGATCAATATGATGTTCAAATATTCAGCATCATAATTGAGTCTGGAGACTATCGTGTACAACTATAACGTGTCACCAAACGTATTCCCAAATTTTAAATAATGATATTAAAATAATTTTAATGATGATACATTTTTTCTTTACATTTTGGACAATAAATGGTCGGTCAAATTTCAAATCTTTTAGTAAATTTCTATATGTGATTTTAATATTAACTTGCCCAAAGGTATCGTCGCGCGTGACCCCTCTGTGGTTCTTTGCGACGACGCCGCTTCTTCCCTAGTGGATCACCCACCCGGGCTCCCGTTTCTCTCCCTCTGCAGATGAACCCTGCAGAGCACCCAAGGACGTTCGAGAACTACTGCTCAAGTGGAACTCCTTTCCTCTGGCAGTATCTCTCGGCCTTACCACTGGTGGGGGGACAGGAGAGACTTACCAGAGGAGTAGCAGCAGCGATGTGGCGATGGCAACAGTAACAACAGCAAGCGACACCAAGACTTCAAACACTCCTTTATTGTCATTTACTACTAAACATTACATATAACTGGAATAACCAACAACGGGTATTTACATTACGCCACCTCCCGGGGCCAATATGAACAACTATTTACATACATTTTTCCCAGGAAACAGTACCACAGCAGGCGGAGATTCCCACACCAGTTTCAGATCAGAAACAGGCAAAAGCGCCATCTATTGGCGGAGGTTGTAGTTATTTTGAGGCCTTATACGCGACAGTATTCAAAACATTTATTTGGCCTGCCCCTTTTGTTTGCTAATTCAAATATAGGATATTTATATATCCTCCATTCTTTTAGTTTGTAAAATGGTTGTCTGCTGTTTATAAAAATCATATTTCCAATTATATAATAAACGACCCCTTTAGCTTGATTTTTTCTCCTATAGATGTAACAGAATTATTGTACTAGATTTGAATGCAGTTTCGAGACTTTAAATTACTATGTAAAAGTTGTTCATTTAACATTAGGTGAGCTCTGGACAATTTGTCAACAACTTGAGGAGCCTTTTATGTTCGAAGTCGTTCTTCAGGTCTGAAGTCACATTATTTGAAGCTTGAAGGTCCCATTTAATATGTTCTCCTTCTCAATGCCTACACCACCATTGTGGAATCTTCTGCAGCTATTGATGTGTGAGATAGCCTTTGCTGAAATAACCTCCAGTAATGCTTGGGTTGAACATATTTTTTTCTCACTTGTGTGAGATTTTTCAATTTATATACGTTTAATTATGGCATTACATTAGCAAATATAGATACGCGTGTTTAGTAGTATGCTGACAAGCTAATGTTCTACCAGTTAGGCCTGTAATCGCATATGTCTAATTGACGTTACCATGTTGGTGTCTTCTATGATTTCTCTACGGTAAGGAACAAAAGAAGTTCAAATATTCATGAATCTTAAAATTCTTGAAAATCAAATTATATCCGTGCATGTGCACATTTCCTATGTTAGATGGATCAAGGCCATATTAACCTGATCGCGAAATGATATCCGAAGTTTAGGTTGACCGAAACGATAGGTTATCTATAGGAACTCGTGTATTTAATTATTAAATGCTTCCCTCTCAATTTGTTAGCTCCATCATTAAAAATATTGTTTATGAGAAGTAAGCTAATAAGCAAAGATTCAGGTACTAGTGGTTGAAGCATTGGCTCAAATCTATTCATATGATTAGTTTCTTTGAAGCGAAATTTCAACAATGGTCTGTTCGTTAATCCTTTGTACTCCTAAACACGAGAGATAAAAGCCAGAAATATAAGGCATAAAGATAGGAAAGGGCCAAATGCAGCTAGTAATAAATAGAAGATGTCAAGGTTTGTCACGGACAAAGGTCTCTATTCCAGGAGGATCCTCGACAAATTATTGCAGACCTTTGAAGTCCCCGACCGTATGCATGGCTGGCACGCCCAGTGTTGGAAACGTCTCGGAACACATAAATCTGGGGCGGCACGCATGTGCTGGCAATCCACTGCTATTAATACTACCTGTCTCAACGAGTCATATGAATGCCGCCCTTAATTTATATAGTTATGTATATGCTTCTAATTGAATTTCCGAATCTTACACAATCCAGAATTACTGATAGTTGCCTAAAACAAGTGCACAGAACGTATGTCCAGACGTGAAATATTTTTTGACAATTTGACCGAAAACTGGAATTTATTTTACTTCGGAACGTCAGTCCAGGTGTCAGGTATATCTTGGATAATTCGATCTTGATATTGCAATTTATTTCAATTTGTAACCTATGTTCAGGTGTCAGGTAATTCTTGAACAATTTGACCGTGAATTGGGAATGTATTTTAATTCGGCATGTCTGTGTTCAGGTGTCAGGTAATTCTTGGACAATTTGACGGAAATCTGGAGTTTATTTCTATGCCGCATGTTTTTTATAAATGTTTACTTTAGTGTTTCATAGGTAATTTAATAATTATATAGTATGATAGAAAAAGGTTTTTACCTATCCAATAGATAGATTTATTCATTCCTTAAGTTTCTTAAAGAGTTCCCAAAATGACTTTCACCCGTTTGATTATATACATCTATATATATTGAGTGAAAATGATATATCGGTGATATATAGATAACGTGTTACATTCCTGTGCAACAAAATGCCTATTACTATTAATCTATTAGACAGCATTATCATATTCTACCAGATTCTCCTGTTTTTCAAGACTACAGAATCGAAAATAATTTAATAGTAACAGATACAAGTATTTTTATTTCCAGTAGATAAATGTATATTAAATTCAATACCTTTTGTATATATATTTTAAATTATATAGCAACACAAATATATTTTAAGAATCTGATAATGTATATATTGCTTATTGTACATATTGCCAGACACTTCTTTATTTTGTACACAGTTCTTTTTTCTCGTTTTTTTCTCTCTTTCTCATTGTTAACATCATATGACTATTCTATTCACGGCCTAAAGGTATTGTATATATATGTATAGACAAATGTAAAGGCATACATGTATGACAGCGCAAGTGTCCCAAGGGGAACATAGGGCTTTAAATTGAAAAAAAAAAGCATTATCAAACTATTTTACTTATACTAATGAGATAAGAAAGAAGAAGAAGAGAAGACTTATACTAATTGAAAAAAAGGATGAGGGATGTTAATCTAGACATAAAGCGCGTGGGCTCATAGAGGTGAGAATTAAACAATGCCAGATTTGGAGAATATGCAGAAAGCCAAGCTCTTTGCCACGGTTTATGGCCAGAATACTCCATTGACAATACATTTGTTATAGAGAAAAAATGTTTGTATGTGTTTTTCATGTGTTTAGGAAGTGCTTGATGTAATAGTATATTTTTCGTTTATTTTATAAATGTATTTATTTGCATAGTACTATATATATCGCACACACACATATGTAATGGAATCCGGTTGAGGAAAAAAGATCCATCCAATCTTCTATTCAACGATGATCCTTCCCTAAAGTAATGAACTAATTGGTGATAGAAGTATTTATATAAGTTACAAATTAACTATGTTAGAATGTCATTTAAGGAGTAAGGTTTATACATTTTTGGGGCACTATGCAATGTTTCTTATTATATAAATCATCATAACTATCAATGATTCTTGAGAGTTTTCTCTTCATCAGCAGAGACAGCTTTGAGCGGTGTCAGTAGTTGTGGGGTACTGTATTAAATATATATATGTTATATCAAAATATTCAATTTAGAATTATGTTAAAGTGTTATTTTATTTAGGATTATAATTTCATAGATATAAATACTCTGTTTAAATCGACCGCCAGAGGTCAAGCTTTCTCTATAAATAATCATTGTTGTTCTTCCCCGTTGGGTCGGCTCAAACATGTTTGTAATTATGTAAATAATATTTTGTTTTTATTTATTCTTACGCCTTAAGCCAGGCATTAATTTTTACCAAATTATGTTCTTTTATAAATTCCTCAATTCAAATAAAGAAATATCTGATCAAAACCATTATTATTTTTATTTAAAGCTATTTTTGATAACTAATTTTATTATAATCTCTTCCACGACTGCATTCCAAGATCAAGCAAATGACCAATAATTCCTCTGCAAGTAATTAATCTCAAAATAGCAAATCATCTTTATTTTTTATATAAGATATATATATATATATGTGAAAAAATAATAGAAAAATAAAAATAAAAAGGCCAGGTGTTCATATTAAAATATATATATATATATCCTGACCAGGAGCACATGTGCTTTTCAGAAGGCAGAGCGCCATCTGGTGGAACAGTAATATCAGGGAACAGGCTAAATTAAGGTTTAGTTGCTTTCTTTTCCACCAGATGGCGCTCTGCCTTCTGAAAAGCACATGTGCTCCTGGTCAGGATATACCTTTTTATTTTTGATATATATATATATACTAGCGGATGTGTACCCGGCTTCGCCCGGGTTTTATCCGAGTGAAAGTTTGCCTAACGAATATTATATATTATGAAGTATAATAAACAATGCTAAAGATTAGTTTTAATTATTAATCAAGATTGTGTGTGAATATGTGAGAAAGATGTAATATCGTTGTTGTTTTCTTGGCCGACTGTTTTACATATGGTGTTATTTTAAAATTGCTTGTTTTGAATATTTTTTTAGATTGAGTTGAATGAATTGCTGAATTTTTTTTTGTATTTATATATAAATAAAATTAACTCTGTTGAATTTTTTTGTATTTTATCGATAACAGCAAAGTTATGTATTTTAAAGTTAGGAAAAATATTTTGATGTTAAGCAAAACCTGCTCCATCTCGTTTTACATAAATGTTGAAAATTTGGTCGAAATTGATGCATTGTAACGAAAGTTTTTAGCGAACACCACTTATGAAATTTCCATTTATATAGAAGATATAATATAAATGAGTTTTAAAAATTGTTAAAAAAAATGCATCGGCCGGGAATCGAACCCTGGCCGCCCGAGTGGCAGGCGAGCATTCTACCACTGAACCACCGATGCTTTAAAAAAATCAAATTCATTTATCGTCGCGACCAGTGCTGCGCCCTAGCGGTAAAAGACTGGAACTAACGCTTTTTGGTTTTTTATTTTTTAAAAAAAGCACATTAACTTTTTTAGTTTTTTGAATAGCCTATATGTTAAACGAAATCTTCAGCTACCTACATGCGAAATTCCATAATGATTGAGTCAGTAGATTTTGCGTGATGCGATAACAAACATCGATTTCGCATTTCATTTTTATATATATAAGGATATATAATTTCTCTATCATTTACATCTTTGAAATATATATTGAATATCCTCGCGAGTTCCAGGTCCAATGACTACTACTCTTCAACTTGCTCTTGTTATTATAATAGATATTCTTTAATTATATAATTTAAAGATCTTCTATTTTGTAAGAATTATTGTAATTGTACCTACAACTTACTATTTATGTATGACTTGAAGAAAATTAAATTTTAGATACCTGCTCAATACACTGTAATAATATTATTGTAAATAGACTAAATTTTCATTTTCACATTAAATCTTGATTTCTTTCTTATCAATTTAAAAAATAAATATTTTGATAATACCTATTGATTTATTTTTGGCATTACTTTATACTTATACAAGATTAGATATAGCGTCTCTTTTGCGACAGTATAAATTAAGCAAACTTATCTTTTGTATATAATTATCAATAATACTTATGGCTCAATAGAATCCACAAACAAACATAAAATTCATTTAAAAGAAATTAAAAACTATATAAGAAATCGCTACAATCCAATAGTAGAACGGTCTGGAGATAAATTTGGCCAAACCGCTGAAAGGGAGTTCTCCACTGATGAGCAAAGCCCAGTCCCCCTCATTTTTAATTGCAAAGGTATCAGCAGTAATTTTTATGGTTTATAAAATATGAAACATAAGTGCTCTGAACAAATGTGTTAAATCGAAAACACAAATACACTTTTATATTTATTAAAGAGATACTATAGACATATATATTCAAATGATGGACAAGTTGAGTGAAAAACCTTTTTAAAATAAATATCTATAACATGTTAATGTATTTTTCCACGTAATTAATGGGATAGAATATTCTACAAAATATTTCACAAAACCTGGATATTTATAATTGATAAATGAAGGCGTGTATAGAACAGGTTTAAATCCAGAAATCTGAACGGTCAAATACAATCAAGACTACGATGACAAATACAAACAATAACTTCCAAAAGATTTCATTTTATTTCGATTTCTATTTTTTGGTTAACATTTAATTTTTGTGGAAGTTTCCAAAACAATGGCTAGAGCGGTCAACACACGTTTCTATTTTTATCTCTAAAGAATAAAGTAATAAAACTGCAGCGCTAATTTCACATGGCAACAAACCATTTTCACAAAATATATTCCAAATTCACGATTTTATTGAAATTTTTCAATTCTATTTCAACAATTAGAAACGTGTTGGCTGTTCTATATATATATATAGAACATAAAGTTGCGGGAGGATGATATTCATGTATAGCACCTCTCCCTTTATATATGCATCGCCCTAGTAAACACTGACTAGTGATGATAAACAATAAGCCACAACACAATTTAAGGCAAATTCAGACAAAGATAAGTATACCATGGTTTCGGTCTTTGGCCCTCATCAGTACTGGGGCGGCTTCGATTTCATAATATCCTACGATATTATAAAATTGGACGAATTTATCAAACAAGATTAAGATTCTTTTTTGGTATATAAATAGCATCCTACCGCATCGTTTTGTTGTAATCTTGCCTGTATATCGGTCCATACCACTTCACCAGATTAAAAACCTGGTTCAGTTTATTTTTGTTCCACTAGATGGCGCTCTGCCAATGTTGGTGCTTAGAATATGCCTTTTTTTAAATTACGGTTGACCTTTTATTTTATTTTTATAGATGAACAGGGTTTTACGTAATATAGCTATAAATTCCCATTTCTTTATATTTCAAGAGACCTATTTTGAAATTATTGGTCTTTGAGGTACAGCCTGCACCACGCTGACGAGATCCAACAGCCTTAAAGAGGTCGTGGATGGTTTTCCTTGATTCATCAAGAAAATTGGTTGGCCAAATATCACGGAACTAGTTAAATGAACGTTTAGTTGATTTCTGTTTCACTAGCTGGCGCTATTATATTATAATACCATGGTTTAAGGCTTTGGCTCTCATGAGTACAAAGGCGGTTTCGAATTGATAACTTTTCTCGTAGGACGTTATGAATATGAAGCCACCCCTGTATTGATGAAATCCAAAGCCTGGAATTATTGTAATATTACGAAATACCACATTACGTTAAAAATTGTTCATTTTTATATAAAAAGACAATCATTTCCGGCAATGTTCTTCATCAGGTTAAGGCTATAAGATAAAAGCGATTAACTTGGATTCTCAAAGAGAGATATTATGACTCATTTGCATATCTATTGTTTTTTTTATATTAATATGGAACTTTTTGCATATCTCTAAATATTTTAAAAAGTAATATTTAAATGAATCTCTAAGGGAAAACAATTCTATTGATATATTAGGTTAAAGATTTAGATATCAGTTTTAAAGAAGTAGAAAAACAGATATTGACTTGGGGGGGGGGGGGCATTTGAATTTCATAAATATAAAGAAGGTTTATAATGAAGCATCATCCTAAAAATAATTCCAACTGGTTTCGTATTTAAAAATAATAGATAAATTATTTCTAATAAATTTCAATCCACTGTAGGTGTGTAATACTGATGATTTTATATTTTTTACATATGTAGCACAACTTCCTTTTCTTACATTCATCAAATATATAAAGGATAATTATTTAAAAGTACATCTATATGTATAATTTTGAAAATGTAATTTTACTTGTAGTCAGCTAAAAATTGAAATGGGAATTTTGCATGATGTACTCTAGCTAAGGCAAATGTTTTTTTTTTAATTATCCCTAGTACACGTGGTACAGGCCATGATAATCATGATGGGTAGTTAGCGACTGCTTTTACTGTAAGCGCACCACATGTCTACACATGTGAAAAGCAGTTCGACTTTGCACTTACAAATGTGCCAGAGCCCCGTTTGGTTACTTGCACTCGCTGGTGGGGTTGGACTTTTGCAATAATCGGGGGCCATTGGAGCATTTTTTTTTAATCAGAAAAAAGTGTCCAATGCGGGAATCGAACCCGGGTCGAAGTGGTCGAAAACCAACGGTTTAACCAGCCTTCCACCGACCCCCCCAGGCAAATGTAATCACTATAACTTCTAGCGATATGCCTTTCGTTATTTCGATAAAATTGGAGAAGACTTCAAGCCTGACGGTTTTTTTTTTAATTCACTAACTACGATATAAAACGGATCTTTAATAAAACCTTTTTGAAATCCGAGTTGGAGTAAAATAAAAAATCATTTAACTATATTAATTATAAATCTCGCTAATTAAAACATGATAAACGTAGATGATGGTTCCCTTTATCTCAACAAACCCGGACGAGCCACAAAAGGCTCTTCACGGTCAGAACTAGTATAAAACATCTCTGAAGGAGACCTAAATGTGAACGCTAATTAGTTGGTTCGTCTTGAGCCATAATTACGATGCTAAATATATGCATGCCATTTATTGTAAACTCTTTTAATCACCTAATTACATCTTCAACAGACTGTCGTTTTTTTCATTAAAATCTCGTTTTTATTCTCTTATTTTCTTGTGCCACAATCGGAGAAATACAATCTAGATGAATGAACAATTTCAATATATCAACCTTATACCTTCTCCTTATGATCAAATTGTCTGCTAGGCTTGTTAATGATTAAAACAGTCATTTAACCGTTCTTAAAGGTTTAAGTAGGAAGTCATCGACTTTCTGTACATATGCCTCTATATGTTCAAGACGAAGCATTAAAATATAACATTAATTCATCGAGATATTATATGACGGAAACATAATATAAAGAAATTATTTAAAGAATATCTCATAGTTAATATGACCATTTAAATTAAAAGATATACAAGTATATATATTTTTGTATATATTATGAATATATTATGTATGCGTTTTGTATATATTATGTATATATAATATAATATAAAATGCAAATATTTTATTTTCATTCATTAACTATTCTTTTATTTTTGACCATAGATTTAGAAGATACCACTTTGAATATTGTTGTAAATATGTATAGTTGACCTACCTTTTTTTAAATTCACGAATATAGAATTCATTTTATAAATTCTATATTACTGTGAAAATTAATTTTATGTGTAATTCTTTTCAAGTAATTGAAAATAAAACTACTTGAAAGGTAAATAACAATCTTTTATTTTTCACGACTGCACCTTCAATTCTCTATCTTTTTCAACAACAAACCAAAATAATCATAACATATATATTAAACATAGGTATGATGGAAAAAAGAAGGATAAATATTAAAGCAGTTTAAAATATATTGATGAAAGCGAAACGTGTATGTAAAAAATATAATTCTGAATATGATTTTAAATGACAAAGATCACACATATCATAAAGGACAAGTCCAAATATCGACATAGGAGTTTCAAGTACTTGTCCCAAGTAAAATAGAATACGCGCGAACTTGTTAGTTTCCTAATCATTAAATTTTTAGAAGTTCTCAAAATTTTAGAAAAATAATTTTGAAGTAATTTAACAGTTTTAAACATTTAGATAGAATAATCCCTTGAATCAATATTAAAATAAGAACATTAAGCATCCAGGAAAAAGTGTATTTTTAAAATATTTTTTATTTAAAAATCTCTCGAGCTTTCGGACAATTTTAAAAAGAAACTTTTTCCTGGATGTATAATAGCACTTTATTTTAATTTTAAATCTTATTTTCTTGGCGTTTTAATGATGTAAGATATTTTCTTCCTTAGAAGGGCTTTCTTGCCCGAAAGCTTGATAGATTTTTAAATAAAAAATATTTTAAAAATAAACTTTTTCCTGGATGCTTAATGTTCTTATTTAAATAGTTTTAAACATGTTTTATATTTATGTTATATTTAAATGATAATTAGAGATATAGATGGAGTGGCTTTAAGTGTATTTTGTAGGCATAAGTTTTGGTGCTGATATTTATAAATGATTTGACAAAAGGATTATAACTATAAACAAATATTAGATTGAAACTATTGAAAAGCATGGGCGAGAATTAACAAAGTTAAAATTTGGTGCAAATTATATGCAGTAGAAACAAACTAAACATATATATGTCGTAATAAAATATGTATACTCATGCAGGAATAAATAAAGAAAATAGAACGGGGCGCCTTTGAGGAGAATACGTATCGGAAAATCAAACCTGAATCGCTGCCTTCTCGCGGTTCCCGCGCGCGCTCGGCATTCGAAAGAATGTTTATCTGGCTTGAGCCAATTTTACAACTCTCCTTGTAGTCGTCCCATTATTTTTAATTTCATTTAATTGGGTCGTTTCTTTCATTTCCCTTCCACTATACGCGTAGTGTCATATATATTTGAGTCGCCTCTCCCTTAAAATAGACTTCAAAATTAGACGATATATATATATATATATATTAGATAATAAAAGGCATATATTGGATTTAATAAAATATTTATTTTGCCAATATTTCGGCTGGCTGAACGCCAACCTTTATCGAGGCATTACATCTTTGTATACAAAGATATGTAATGCCTCGATAAAGGTTGGCGTTCAGCCAGCCGAAATATTGGCAAAATAAATCTTTTTTTAAATCCAATATATGCCTTTTTATTATCTAATGAATTAAATATGGATTGCTCTATTTTCAAAACAATATATATATATATATTAAAAGAGTATATAATTAAATAGCCATTTGATTAAATAAATGAAGAGAATGGTAAGTATTAGATCCAATATATGCTTTTTATTTATTTATAGATATTATTATGGATTGAACAATCTTTAAATATATATATATATATTTAAAAAGGCATATCCTGACCACAAACACCTGAGATATTTAGATGGCAGAGCGCAAATTAGTGGAACAACTAAAAGACCTCATGTGCTCGTGTTCAGGATATGCCTTTTTGATTTTAAATACCCACACCTGACCTTTTTTATTGTTATTTATCCAATATTATTAAGAAAGGATTTTCTTTGAAGCCTTTCTATCAGCTTATCAAATATCGTTCTTCAAAATTCCTTGTTCTTTTCAATCAATTATCTGGTAACCATTTACTTCCTTCTGTATCTTTTCCAAAGCATGAAAACAAAGAATGAAAGAGCCTGTCGAGTGACGTCGATGGAAGCCTTCAGCTTTTAATTGTGTTTGAATATCGTCTTTGTTTGGTTTCTTCAAGGAATCGGGCCACGATGGTGAACACTTCTTTATTTAAGAACGGAACTCACTAACTAACTGACAACATCCAATTGTCTCTATATATATATCCTAACTCGAGCGTCTATATGCAAAACCATATTTACATATTTACATCTGAATATGTACAATTACATCACATCTCCCCTCTTAGAGATTAGCTCCAGTCCTCTCCAAAACGTCTGGGCGGACGAACTGTTCTTCCAGGAGATGTTGATGATCCGGCCACATCCGTAGTAGCATCCGAAGTGTGTGGGTTGGCCTTTCCAATGGAGGCAGTCCTCGTACTCCTGCGCCCTTAGGCTTCGCTTCAGAATCCTTTACTCCTTTTCTTCAATAGCATTCACAACACCTATTATAGAGGGAGCAGAACAAGCTTCCCTTGATTTGCCATAGTGATCCGAATTGTCACTCCGCACCTTCAAAGGAATCCCACAGGAACCACAATTTTACTTTTGTACCATTTCACTTTTGTACAATTTTACTTTTGTACAATTTTACTTTTGTACAATTTCACTTTTGTACAATTTTACTTTTGTACAATTACACTTTTGTACAATTACACTTTTGTACAATTACACTTTTGTACAATTACACTTTTGTACAATTACACTTTTGTACAATTTTACTTTTGTACAATTACACTTTTGTACAATTACACTTTTGTACAATTACACTTTTGTACAATTACACTTTTGTACAATTACACTTTTGTACAATTACACTTTTGTACAATTACACTTTTGTACTATTTCACTTTTGTACAATTTTACTTTTGTACAATTTTACTTTTGTACAATTTTACTTTTGTACTATTTCACTTTTGTACAATTTTACTTTTGTACAATGTTCACTTTTGTACAATGTTCACTTTTGTACAATTTTACTTTTGTACAATTTTACCTTTTGTACAATTTTCCTTTTGTACAATTTTCCTTTTGTACAATTTTACTTTTGTACAATTTTTTTTTTTAAGAAAAGGAAAATTGTACAAAAGGAAAATTGTACAAAAGGTAAAATTGTACAAAGGTAAAATTGTACAATGTTCACTTTTGTACAATGTTCACTTTTGTACAATTTTACTTTTGTACAATTTTACCTTTTGTACAATTTTCCTTTTGTACAATTTTCCTTTTGTACAATTTTACTTTTGTACAATTTTACTTTTGTACAATTTTACTTTTGTACAATTTTCACTTTTGTACAATTTTCACTTTTGTACAATTTTCACTTTTGTACAATTTTCCTTTTGTACAATTTTACTTTTGTACAATTTTACTTTTGTACAATTTTACTTTTGTACAATTTCCACTTTTGTACAATTTTCACTTTTGTACAATTTTCACTTTTGTACAATTTTACTTTTGTACAATGTTCACTTTTGTACAATTTTCTTTTTTCAGAATTCAAAGTTTCTTTGCATTCTTCATTTGGACACGTTATAGTATCTTCAAGTTTCTTAGAAGAAAGATGTTCACTCACATGACCGATCCAGCAGGTCTTACATAGCCTGTGACATGGCAAACCATTCTCTTCCTTGTTTAACCTGCATTTTCTACAATATTTCGTATCCTTGTATTTCACCTTTCCTACTTCAATATTGAGTATTTCAAGAATTCCTTTTGAAACGTCATCAAATTTAAATCCTTCTGAGCTATATGCTGCACACAAATAGGATGCATACTTATTTGCATCATTTTTAGCCACCATTACAAATTTGCATACCTCCGTATCAGAGATTTTGTAACAATTACTTAAACGGCCACGTCCTTTCAATTCAATTTTATCATACTTATTTTCCAAAATAGATCGAAAAGTAAATAGAATTTTAACCGTGCTTAATTCTAAACGGCTTTCTAAATAAGTTAGATCGAGCTCCACTTGGTTTTCCATTTCAATAATTTCAGGCATTTCTTCGATAGTTTCCTGGTCTGTAAAAGCCCTTAGTATAATATTAGAATAGTCTGGTGTATACACGTACTGCTTGTTAACTTGAATATTTCCATCAGATCCTTCGGCCAACTCCTTGCTAGAATTTTCAGCTTCCCTTTGAGCATCTGATTGAGGTGAATCTTGGATGAGATTTTCAGATTCGCTGGCCAGTTCTTTTTCGGAAACTGCTGGATTCTCAGACTCTGAAGCTAAGTCGGGCTCAATAGGATCTTCCCAAGTTTTTGATTCAGCTTTTATGCACGAGCCTTGTTTGTTCGATTCCTCTAAATGTCTTTTGGAGAGTTGTTGACTTTCTGCCGCCTTCTCAGAATCTTCCAGATTGACTGCCTTTTCTAAAGCTTCGGGTCTTAAGACTTCTTTCTTCAAGATTTCTGGCCATTCCATATATGCCGATGAACTGTACTTTCCATCGTCGTCTTCGGATTCCTTGAAGTCTTCTAAGCACAGAGAATCGATGGGCATCCAACGGGATAATTTAGCCTTTTCACCGCTCTGTAGATAATCCTTTGTTGATGGATCCACAATTTCAACAGGTACAGCTTTCTCTTTGCTTGCCGCAGCAACTTGCCTATAATCAGCCATTTTTTTCCCTTTTCTTAAAAAAAATTCTTATATTTCAACTTTATAATTTTGAAAATTGCTTTTACGCTTTTACCGCTTTTACGCTTATACCGCTTTTACGCTGCCACCATGTTTTGTTTCTTCAAGGAATCGGGCTACGATGGTGAACACTTCTTTATTTAAGAACGGAACTCACTAACTAACTGACAACATCCAATTGTCTCTATATATATATCCTAACTCGAGCGTCTATATGCAAAACCATATTTACATATTTACATCTGAATATGTACAATTACATCACAGTCTTCATCCAATAATGATTTCATCTCCTCATCCTCTAATATTTAGCGACCTTCCGTAATTTTCTTTATCGTTGACGTCAAACTCTCCATATTTGATTAATTAAAAAACTATTGACATGTCATTAATAAAGAAGCATTAGTATTATAGACCCTATAGAGTTTTGGTGAGCTTTTGTTGCTATTGAAGATATAAAGCTTCTCAAAATGAGACTTTCTAGGCAAACAAAAGAATATATCTAAAATATTATTTTTAATGTATACGAATAAACATTTATATCAAGGACCAAATACGAACTTCTGGCGTTTAGGACGCATTATTCGATGCAAAACAAGAGATATGAATAATTATATAAATTAAAAATGAATTTGAAAAACGTAGTTATATTTGTGGTCATCCAATATATAATCCTTTATCGAAGAAATAGAGAAATGGAAACTGTTTTCATGATATATGCAACCGAGAGCACTCAAATATTGTTTTATTAATAGAATAATGGTGCCACTATAAATAAAAAATAATGGTTGGAAATAATAAATATATATCTAAAGAATTTATATAGAAATATTTTGAAAAAAAAGATATATATATTCATATTTTAATATGTATAAAACTAGAGTAAAGATGGTTAACAACATGTCTCTTGCAGATGGCTCTACCTATTGATTAAGTCCATGGTCATGTGTGCAGCGTGACCAGAAGCGACAAAAACGAAATAAGAACCTTCGGTCGTACCCAGTCTTCTACCGCATATCGTGTGTCTCGATTGGATGTCGGTGTATCGCATGTCCCGAGATGAGGTCGTTGGCTTCCAACTCTCTAATTGTTTAGTTGGGCGATTCCCGGGATTGGTGATGAGTTCTGGGGAGAACAACTTTATAACATAATATTACAATCCTTAAAGTTGCGAGAGGACGATATTCCAATACAAAAAGAGGTAAATCTCCCTTTAATTATGCCTTAGAAAAATTCAATATTTTTATCACCCTAGTAATAAACTTTACTTATGGTGATAAAGAAAAGGTCAGAACCACCAATTCAGACAACCTGTATACCATGGTTTGGGCTATGACACTCATCAGTTCGGAAGCTGTCCCTGTAATATCGAGGGCCAAAGCCCGAAACCATGGTATACAGGTTGTCTTTTTGTCTGAATTTCCCAAAATTGTTTTTATAGCTCATTCCTTATCAACACAAGTAAAGTGTCTTTACTAGGGTATTAGTATTATAGACCCTATAGAGTTTTGGTGAGCTTTTGTTGCTATTGAAGATATAAAGCTTCTCAAAATGAGACTTTCTAGGCAAACAAAAGAATATATCTAAAATATTATTTTTAATGTATACGAATAAACATTTTAATCAAGTACCAAATACGAACTTATGGCGTTTAGGACGCATTATTCGATGCAAAACAAGAGATATGAATTATTATATAAAATAATATATAATTTATATATTAAACATAATGCATTTTTCTAACGAAAATACCTTTTTTTGGTGCACATATATTCTCCTCATCATATTATATTTATAATAAATATATTTATGAAAGTATGAAAAGTAAACCAAATAATAAGAAAATAATTCATATTTTATACTTCTCAGGTGAATGAAATCCTAATATATATATTTTTGAATGCATATGTTTTGAAATGTATATAACACATTAAAATTTAATGACTAAACCAAGCTTATACATCGGCTTTCAGAAGCGTCAAATACTTGTCCTAAAAACAAAAAATAACTGAGGTAGCTAGAAAACCTTTTATATATTTCTATTATAAATATATAGAGTTAAATATATAATTAAATGAATTTACTCGTAAAATAAATGTATATTAATTTGAAAATATATATCAGTTTAGCAAGCTATAAATAAGCAACAGAATTATACATTTCTATTTTTAAGTATTTATATAAAATAGATTTAAAAGATTTTTCAAGAGTGTGTTTGAGCATAAAATAATAATTAAGAAAATTTTAAAAAGCGTAATATATATATAATATCTTTTAAAAGTTTTTTATTTTAAACTAAGGGCTGCAACGAGGTTTACGAAAAGGAACATAAGAAAATGTATATAGAATAGAAAAGATATATGACAAAGCCGTAATAATGTTCGATCAAAATAAAGGTGATTAAAGAAAGAATAGAGTATAAATTTAATCAAATATATATGTGATATCTTGGGACCTCTGGGACCAGTGTTACCTGATGCTAGACGAACCTCGATGTCAACTCTACCGTGCAGTCGTGGTGGAAGGCGACACAGCTGGGCCAAAGGTGAAATAAACAAACAGAGATTCCACTAAAAGCGTCTGACGTCAAGAAGGAATGGGATGAGGAGAGAGGGAGATCTTTAGAGCAAGTGTTACCTTGTTGAGGGCCAAGCGTATACTCAATTCTTGCTTCTCGATTTAACACCAAGACCTGTCTTCTTTCCCATTGGTCGAAAGGTGTCACATGGCCTTTTTCTATTGGTTGACCTATTTAGGTGATGTCTTCTGATTGGTCTTTGCTACTGCCTTTGACGGAAGATACGTCCGGTCTTGTTCCGGAAATACGGGGCGTTACTCGACTTTTATGGTTTCCGCGGTCACAAGATACGTCCGGTCTTGCCCAGGAAATATTGTCTTGTAAATTATTTATAGTTGGGCTAGTTTTAAGCCTCTTTTGCTAGGCCTTGCTTCGACTTCTGTCCTAAGCCTGATTAGTTTTAACCCTAATTTTCTCCTGTTAGTCTCCATTCCTTCTATCTGTACAGTTGCGATACTTTATTAGATTCTTACGCGGTACATATTGATGTTAGTTGAGGCTTTCTATTGGCAGTACATAAGAAGTTATATACAGTCATGGGGTGGAACATGTGGTAGGAGATATCTAGACTATTTACAACAATTCCATGGTCTTAAATCATCACATATATATATTTAAATATATATTTAAAATATTTATATTTATTACCCGGTTCGTGAAATGAAGCATTGTTTCTGTGTTCTAAAACACATCTAACCTAGAGTGGTATAGTCTAGGAACTTGATAAAGATTAGAGGTTAGCTGCTTACACACGAAATATACAATAAACTATACTTGAGTCAGTTCGCGCAGAAATGTGGGAAATTTGAGGAAATGCCGAAATTCATCAAATTGGAACCAAAGTTGAGGATATTGTTTCAGCCTACCTCTAATGTATTTGATCATTTTCAAGATTTTTATTTTGTATCAATTGGTTCTTCTATATATAAAAGAGTAAAACTTTAGATTCAATATTTACATATGTATTTTAATTAACTCTTTTCCTTCCTTGGTTTTCAAGCCTGGGCATTCGCAACACTTTCAAGTAAAGGCCGCTAATCAGTTTAAAGCAAGATAACGAGAAAGATTAGCAATTGTAGAGTATTTGACTCCCGAGCTGTCGAGCTAAAAATGCATTTCAACAGGCCAAATAGAAAAATGAGACTTTCCGTCTCTTGTTAGACAGATTATAAAGCATTTTCAGCTCGAAACAGGCTCGTTTATAAACTACAATGAGAAACTAATCGTAAACCCCCAAATCTTGATTTTTTTGTTTTATTATTAATTATAGGATTCTCACATAATTCAGCAAAAATATCGAATTCTAAAATTCGGACTTCGGTGTGATCTTCAAAACGGCTTTTTATTGGTCGAATTAGTCAATTAACTTTGACAATGTCCCGAGGAATCTTATTATAATACTTCCTATATACATAGTGTGATCAATAAATCTCTGGAATGCTGAATATTCAAAGAAATACAAAAGTATAATAAAGTTTTATTTAAAATTTCTCAAAATAATGACAGTCACTATCTATACACTTGTTCCATCTTTTTTTCCAGATATCAAAACACCTCTTAAAATCCACATCTTCCAGGCTTTTCAAAATATTATAAGACTCTTTTAATTTTAGGGTAAAGGAAAAAGTCGTTGGGAGAAAGGTCAGGAGAATAGGGTGGCTGGGGTAGTAAAACAATTCCGTGTTTAGCCAAATAGAATTGTACAGTGACTACTGTATGTGGCCGTGCGTTGTCATGATGCAAGAGCCAATTTTTCTGATGCCATTTTTCGGGTCTTTTCTGACGCGCAGGCTCTCTCAAACGTCGCAATACATCAATATAGTAATGTTGATTAATGGTCTGACACTCGGGCACGAATTCATAGTGTACCAATCCCTTTACATCAAATAAAGTGATAAGAAGACATTTAAGCTTCGATTTGAACATCCTTGCTTACTCTTGCTTATTTGACCAGCTTTTAATCGTGAAAACCATTCAAATGTCCTAGATTGTGATAGGGCATCTTCTTTAAAAGCCTGCTTCAAGATTTTAAATGATTTGGAAGCTGTTTTCCCTAATTTAAAGCAAAAGCCTATGCAGACTCGCTGTTTTTCAATACAGTGATACTGAAATTCGAAAATGTTCTGATATACTCGAGCTTATAAATTCGATAAAACATGAACGCGTGCGTCTATGTGATCAATTTCTATTTCTACGTGTTGATAATGTTTTATCTATAAGGTCCTTATAAAATTATTTCATTATTTTGAATATTTTACGTGATCCAGTCTCATTCCTGGAAATTATTGATCACACGTTATATATTATGACTCGTATTTTGGAGCTGTATTTTCAAATTTATGGCTTTTCATGCATTCGATATATATAATCAATACTTTCAAGCGAAACCATCTTCTTTTCCAACTAATGTAAAATGCTTGGATACAAAAAGATAACTTCTACTCCTCAGCCCATCAAATCCTGCTTGATAATTTAGAATAGGGAGAACAAGTAATATTACGATTTTAAATAGAGTACGATCTTTAAGAGATTACGCAGGAGCACAATGGCTGGATGACCTAGGCTCAATGTTGCCGCATGCCGCGTTTGTTAGGTTCCCGCTTTACAGAGGGCCGTGATATGAGGGATCTGGGATCCTTAGCCTCAGAGGTATACGACATTTTCCGCTTAACAGAGGGTCATGATATGAAGAACCCGGGACCTGTGATTTTAGAGGTACATATCAGGTTCACACTAAACAGAGAAGCGTGATATGAGGAATTCGGGACCCGTAGTGTCAGAGATATACAATAGGTTCCCGCTTAACAGAATAACGTGAAATGAGAAACCCGGGATCCGTGGTGTCAGAAGTAAATACAATAGGTTCCCGCTTAACAGAGTAACGTGATACGAGAAACCCGGGACCCGTGGTGTCAGAAGTATACAATAGGTTGCCGCTTAACAGAGTAACGTGAAATGAGAAACCCGAGATCCGTGGTGTCAGAAGTAAACGCAATAGGTTCCCGCTTAACATAGTAACGTGATACGAGAAACCCGGGACCCGTGGTGTCAGAAGTATACAATAGGTTTCCGCTTAACAGAGTAACGTGAAATGAGAAACCCGAGATCCGTGGTGTCAGAAGTAAACGCAATAGGTTCCCGCTTAACAGAGTAACGTGATATGAGAAACCCGGGACCCGTGGTGTCAGAAGTATATATACTATAGGTTACCGCTTAATAGAGTAAAGTGATATGAGAAACCCGGGACCCGAGGTGTAAATATTATGCAACAGGTGCATGTACTACAGAATCTAATCGATCCCTATTCCACCGATTAAACCGAATATCCCCCGTGTGTTGTAAAAAAAGAATATTTCAGCGATTAATTAATTAACTCACTGCAGGTAAATAACCATCTTTGTCGTCTCATTTTTCCTCGCCCCGTTATAGACATAAGGTAGGTTTGCATAAAAACCTAAATGGCCTTGTCATCTTGGCGTTGGTATAGTCCTCTATTTTACTTGACAATATTGTACGGCGTGACATTTGGTACATAAAATGGAGAAACGTCTTTTTCCAGATTTTAATTAAATCCGGCCAAATAGCTTAGGGCGGGAAGTTGCAAAGTAAAAGTCAAAGCCATTTACATTATAACACACCCACACACATATGTATACTTGATAATGAATTATTTTAATAGAAGGCATCCTATATATATTTTGAAAATTAAAATATAATTTATAAACAAATATATAATTTACTAGCCGAGTGACCCGGGCAACGCCCCGGGTTTACCCGAAGGACCCGCAGGTGAGAAACTATAGAAGAAAAATTTTAACAAATCCGAAAATGAAATTGCAAACAACAGAACTACACTTCTTTAAGGACATGAGAGCACATGCACTGTATCACCATACCTGTACCATTTTCAAAGACCCTGCTTAGGATTAAAACTTCTCAGAAGCATAACAATAGTACCAACCTAGAGGTTAACTGGTGTGGATGCATTCCTCTCGGAGTAAGACTATTGAGAAATTCAGTAGGGAGTTATTTTGCTTCTCCGCATTCTAACACTCCAACTGTTAACACTGTGGAAACACTGACTCATGTTTGGTAAGCAATTTCAGGGAAGAAACTATAGACATTGGATTAAATAAATTATTAATCAAATTGCATTAAATAAAAATTATTAGATTTAAATAAATATTATTAGAGTGAAAAAAAAAAAGAAAAAATTAACAAATTAGAAAATAAAATTTCGAAAAATACAACTATATCGCAGATAAGATAAGAGGACCTTATTAAAAAATAAATAAACAAACTGTAATTCGACACTATCGATAATTCGACACTTTCGATAATTCGACACTTTCGATAATTCGACCATTTTAAAAATCAAATTTACAAGGTTGATTGTTGTTTAAATACAACTTTGATTTTGAATGCATAAACACAGGCTCTTGTAGCAAGAACCCAAATATTATTTATAGTCATAGCAAAAGCCAACTTTAGTGAAAACTGATGCCTCTTCAGAATGAATGGAAGACTGAAATCTGAAGGAGCAGAAGATATGGGTCATCTTTACATGTATGCTATCCAATGTTCGCACACTTGAAAAAGCCACATATAAAGTTGTCCGTGCGTAAACACAGGCTCTTGTAGCCAAGGTTTGGCCTTGAGCCTTATTTATAGTCATAGCAAAAGCCAACCTTAGTGAAAAATAACGCCTCTCTAGAATGAAGCGAAGGTTGGTATCCGAAGGGGCCAAAGATATTTCAGACACTATACAGTGTGTTCAACTTTGGGCACTGTCAGTATATGTGCTTCAAGGACATGAGAGCACATGCGCTGAAACACCATACGTGTGCCATCGCAAAGATCCTAAAGGCATTGGTGAAAGTATAAATAAATATTTTGGAAATGAAAAAAAAATACATATATATATAAGAAAATAAATTGGAATAAAAATTTACAAACTATATTTCAGAGTGGATACATATTTGAAAGGAAAAAAAAAGAAAATTGCAAACAACAAAACTATATTACAAATATGACATGAAAACTAACGCCTCTCTAGAATGAAGCGAAGGTTGGTATCCGAAGGAGCCAAAGATATTTCAGACACTATACAGTGTGTTCAACTTTTGGCACTGTCAGTATATGTGCTTCAAGGACATGAGAGCACATGCGCTGAAACACCATACGCGTTCCATCGCAAAGATCCTAAAGGCATTGGTGAAAGTATAAATGACCCATATCTTCTGCTCCTTCAGATTTCAGTCTTCCATTCATTCTGAAGAGGCATCAGTTTTCACTTAGTTGGCTTTTGCTATGACTATAAATAATATTTGGGTTCTTGCTACAAGAGCCTGTGTTTATGCATGCAAAAGCAAAGTTGTATTTAAACAACAATCAACCTTGTAAATTTGATTTTTAAAATGGTCGAATTATCGAAAGTGTCGAATTATCGAGTGTCGAATTACAGTTTGTTTATGTATTTTTTAATAAGGTCCTCTTATCTTATCTGCAATATAGTTGCATTTTTCGAAATTTTATTTTCTAATTTGTTAATTTCTGTCTTTTTTTTTTTTCACTCTAATAATATTTATTTAAATCTAATAATTTTTATTTAATGCAATTTAATTAATAATTTATTTAATCCAATGTCTATAGTTTCTTCCCTGAAATTGCTTACCAAACATGAGTCAGTGTTTCCACAGTGTTAACAGTTGGAGTGTTAGAATGCGGAGAAGCAAAATAACTCCCTACTGAATTTCTCAATAGTCTCACTCCCAGAGGAATGCATCCACACCAGTTAACCTCTAGGTTGGTACTATTGTTATTGTCTGAGAAGTTTTAATCCTAAGCAGGGTCTTTGAAAATGGTACACGTATGGTGATACAGTGCATGTGCTCTCATGTCCTTAAAGTAGTGTAGTTCTGTTTTTAGTATGTATATAAAAAAGCAAAGCCCAATTCTAAACCCAAATATATTTTTTTATGAGAAGAACATCAACATATTGCATGATTACGGCAGTCCATAGCTTCCCTGACAAAAATTCACCAAGAAAGTTAAATATTCCAAAACTTTTCTGTGTGTAAATTGCTAAATATGTAAAAAACATGTATACAAAAAAGCAAAGCCCAATTCCAAACCCAAATATTTTTTTTATGAGAAGAACATCAACATAATGCATGATTACGGCAGTTCATAGCTTCCCTGACAAAAATTCACCAAAAAAGTTAAATATTCCAAAAATATTTCTGTGTATATATTGCTAAATGTGTAAATAACATGTATATAAAAAAGCAAAGCTTAATTTTAAATTTCATTATCCTTTCCACAGGAAAAGCATCAAAATACTGCATAAGTACGGCACTTTTGCAGCCGCATGATTACGGCAGTCCATAGCTTCCCTGACAAAAATTCACCAAGAAAGTTAAATATTCCAAAATTTTTCTGTGTGTAAATTGCTAAATATGTAAAAAACATGTATACAAAAAAGCAAAGCCCAATTCCAAACCCAAATATTTTTTTTATGAGAAGAACATCAACATAATGCATGATTACGGCAGTCCATAGCTTCCCTGACAAAAATTCACCAAAAAAGTTAAATATTCCAAAAATATTTCTGTGTATATATTGCTAAATGTGTAAATAACATGTATATAAAAAAGCAAAGCTTAATTTTAAATTTCATTATCCTTTCCACAGGAAAAGCATCAAAATACTGCATAAGTACGGCACTTTTGCAGCCGCATGATTACGGCAGTCCATAGCTTCCCTGACAAAAATTCACCAAGAAAGTTAAATATTCAAAAATTTTCTGTGTGTAAATTGCTAAATATGTAAAAAACATGTATACAAAAAAGCAAAGCCCAATTCCAAACCCAAATATTTTTTTATGAGAAGAACATCAACATAATGCATGATTACGGCAGTCCATAGCTTCCCTGACAAAAATTCACCAAAAAAGTTAAATATTCCAAAAATATTTCTGTGTATATATTGCTAAATGTGTAAATAACATGTATATAAAAAAGCAAAGCTTAATTTTAAATTTCATTATCCTTTCCACAGGAAAAGCATCAAAATACTGCATAAGTACGGCACTTTTGCAGCCGCATGATTACGGCAGTCCATAGCTTCCCTGACAAAAATTCACCAAGAAAGAGAAATATTCCAAAATTTTTCTGTGTGTAAATTGCTAAATATGTAAAAAACATGTATACAAAAAAGCAAAGCCCAATTCCAAACCCAAATATTTTTTTTATGAGAAGAACATCAACATAATGCATGATTACGGCAGTCCATAGCTTCCCTGACAAAAATTCACCAAAAAAGTTAAATATTCCAAAAATATTTCTGTGTATATATTGCTAAATGTGTAAATAACATGTATATAAAAAAGCAAAGCTTAATTTTAAATTTCATTATCCTTTCCACAGGAAAAGCATCAAAATACTGCATAAGTACGGCACTTTTGCAGCCGCATGATTACGGCAGTCCATAGCTTCCCTGACAAAAATTCACCAAGAAAGTTAAATATTCCAAAATTTTTCTGTGTGTAAATTGCTAAATATGTAAAAAACATGTATACAAAAAAGCAAAGCCCAATTCCAAACCCAAATATTTTTTTAATGAGAAGAACATCAACATAATGCATGATTACGGCAGTCCATAGCTTCCCTGACAAAAATTCACCAAAAAAGTTAAATATTCCAAAAATATTTCTGTGTATATATTGCTAAATGTGTAAATAACATGTATATAAAAAAGCAAAGCTTAATTTTAAATTTCATTATCCTTTCCACAGGAAAAGCATCAAAATACTGCATAAGTACGGCACTTTTGCAGCCGCATGATTACGGCAGTCCATAGCTTCCCTGACAAAAATTCACCAAGAAAGAGAAATATTCCAAAATTTTTCTGTGTGTAAATTGCTAAATATGTAAAAAACATGTATACAAAAAAGCAAAGCCCAATTCCAAACCCAAATATTTTTTTTATGAGAAGAACATCAACATAATGCATGATTACGGCAGTCCATAGCTTCCCTGACAAAAATTCACCAAAAAAGTTAAATATTCCAAAAATATTTCTGTGTATATATTGCTAAATGTGTAAATAACATGTATATAAAAAAGCAAAGCTTAATTTTAAATTTCATTATCCTTTCCACAGGAAAAGCATCAAAATACTGCATAAGTATGGCACTTTTGCAGCCGCATGATTACGGCAGTCCATAGCTTCCCTGACAAAAATTCACCAAGAAAGTTAAATATTCCAAAATTTTTCTGTGTGTAAATTGCTAAATATGTAAAAAACATGTATACAAAAAAGCAAAGCCCAATTCCAAACCCAAATATTTTTTTTATGAGAAGAACATCAACATAATGCATGATTACGGCAGTCCATAGCTTCCCTGACAAAAATTCACCAAAAAAGTTAAATATTCCAAAAATATTTCTGTGTATATATTGCTAAATGTGTAAATAACATGTATATAAAAAAGCAAAGCTTAATTTTAAATTTCATTATCCTTTCCACAGGAAAAGCATCAAAATACTGCATAAGTACGGCACTTTTGCAGCCGCATGATTACGGCAGTCCATAGCTTCCCTGACAAAAATTCACCAAGAAAGTTAAATATTCCAAAAATTTTCTGTGTGTAAATTGCTAAATATGTAAAAAACATGTATACAAAAAAGCAAAGCCCAATTCCAAACCCAAATATTTTTTTTATGAGAAGAACATCAACATAATGCATGATTACGGCAGTCCATAGCTTCCCTGACAAAAATTCACCAAAAAAGTTAAATATTCCAAAAATATTTCTGTGTATATATTGCTAAATGTGTAAATAACATGTATATAAAAAAGCAAAGCTTAATTTTAAATTTCATTATCCTTTCCACAGGAAAAGCATCAAAATACTGCATAAGTACGGCACTTTTGTAGCCCCCCTGACAAAAATTCACTAAAAGAGGTAAGTATTCAAAAAAATATTTTGGTATATATATTGCTAAATGTGTAACAAACATGTATATAAAAAAGCAAAGCTTAATTCTAAGTTCTAATATTTTTTTTATAAGAAAAGCTACAAAAGCAAATAGGGAGAAGTGAAGCCATTTAGCCATTTTCAAAATCTGATTGTGAAAGAGTAAAAAAATGAGTAAATAAGAGCAAATATAAAGAAAAAGTATTGCTAAATGTGTAATAAACATGTATATAAAAAAGCAAAGCTTAATTCTAAGTTTTAATATAAAGAAGAAATAAGACACAAAAATGGAGCTAAATTCAAATGAAAAACTATAACAAATTAATAAAAAAAAATAAGACCTAATTCAAATGCCACCATCATCAGACAAAAGAAAAAATGAGATTTTATTCTTTAGTTCATTTATTCTTCAGTCTGATGCTGTTGCTGAAACGTCACACACTATTGAAGACACTATAAAAGATAGATTAAAAGTAATAATTCAATCTACAATTCGAAAAATAATATAACCTGGTGAGTTCCCAGAAAAGGTTAACTTTGGTAGGCGGCGCTGTACGTTGACACCGCCGTACCTTCGAGCCGTTTTACACGAGTTAAAGCGAAGATTTTGGACATAGTGATTTTTACATTTCGATCTTTTATATTAATATATATACTTACTATTTCGAATTATTTTTCTAAAAACGAACATTATTTTTTTTAATTATCTGAAACTAACCTAATTCAACTTATCTAAAACTAACCTTATTTAGCGATTAAACTAACATAATTTAACCTATTTGAATCTAACCTCATATACACTTTTACACTACCTTTTCATTTCAAAATTAAATTAAAATAAGTTTATATTAAATAATAACATTTGTAAAAATCGACTTTCTGGTTCACACTTTTGTATCTAATCAATTATGTATTTCTTTATTTTTCTCTATAAAAGTTACGCAATTGTAAACAAAAGAATTGATGATGATAAATGCAAAAAATCTACGATTGTAAAATAGATTAAATTAAAAAATAAAAATAACTGTTAACATTAGGAAAATAAAAACAGGCCTATGACACGAAGAAAAAAATAACGAAAATTTTGGTATATAGATTGTTATGTGTAGTTCAGAATCTTCGGAGGAGATAGCTCAGGACTTTACAATGGAAAACTCTGTTACGGTATTATCTATATAGATGGGAGAGTTTAAACAATTATTTTTTATCTGATAGAGATTGCATTTATAAAACATATACACACACTATACCTATATATTTATTAATTAAATAATTTCAATTTATAAAAATTCTATCGTTCTGATTTCATTTTTATCTCATTTGATTCATTTTAAAAACACACCTATAATTAACTTATAAACACCATAAATAGAAAATATTTATATTTTCATAACTAAAATAGATATAGATAATTGTGTACAATGATAAGCAGTAGGGGTTTGCCAAATATCTGCAGAATTGTTTGATCCTCCTCCTATTTTGTTCCCAAGGACAGGTATGAACTTGCTGATGTACCTTTGATGGAGGTTTCACTGTACTCTCCTCTTTCTATAAAATATCAATTGATAGATAAAATAACTTTTAAAAACTTTCATTTCTTTTATATAGATGGTACCTTGTTGCTTTATATTAATGTTTGCCTAATTGACTTGTACTTATTGTTTGCAGAATAGCATTGCTCGATGCAAATATTTATACGTATTTCTACTGTCCTAAAAGTTTATTACCATAGTTTGACTGAATACCATTTCTCATATTCCACTCTTCATTGCAGCACATATTGTCAATAGAATTGTCCAATACAGTGTTAGAGCTCTAAGAAGCGGTCTGGTGGATTACATTGGCGAAACCGCTGAAAAGGTTTACTCCTGATGAGCCAAGCCCTCCCAATATATTTTCATCGCAGTAAGGACAGTAGAGGTTTGTTTTATGAAAAAGAAATATTCGTGCCTAAATACTTTCATTTATTATATTTAGATGGTGCGTTATTGCTTTATAAGCCTTACCGTTTGTGTAAATGATATTTCAGCTGTATATTCCCAGGCCAATATTGGATTCTCGAGGCGAACAATACGTTGTTGCCGGCAGCCTTTTCAATTATTCGTTTTTCACCCTAAAATCTTTTCCTCGATGGGAAATTTTGACAGGTTCAACGAGAGAGAGAGAGAGGTCTCTTGACAATATCTTGAAATATATTTGAGCATCTAAAATATTTCTGTTTGAGTTCTTACATATATTTTATTTATTTTTTCATAGAATGTGTGTATAGGCCAAAATGAACACCAACTCGATGCCATAGCGTGCTGGCTTAGCTGGTATATACTTTAAACGACTTTGGAATGTTACCAATATTTTGTCGATCGTTAGATATTCTCCAGGTCAAAACAATTTAATAGAATTCTCAACGAATCCATCCAAATATTTTGAAAAGCAGCCCAATTGGTATGTTATCTTCTTTCGTTACTAGTTTCTTTCTTGTCGTAGAAATATTAAAAAAAAACACGTTTCCTGTCAGGGCGCGCTCTTACTATTTCTAAACTAGTTCCATATTCAGACCAAATCTCTTTGAAAGATAAATGTGGGTGATATTACTATAGAAGACCGAACAAAAAATACCAATTCAATAAAGCCTCAAAAGCGGTCTCATTTGTAAAATGGATTATGTCTATTTTCATCTTGAATTGTGTAAATATATAAATAAAACAATACATTTTTATACAATAGAAATTACATGATAAATATTTATCTGGAGAATAAAATAATTGTGCACAAGTTCTTTGTCTCGCTCCCGGGTTTTGGCCCTTATCAGTACAAGGTCGGCTTCGATTTTATAACTTTTAACGGGATAAGTTATGAAATTGAACGAATCTACCAAAAATATTTATAGCTGGTGGAGTGGGTAGGGCCGAACTTAGGCCAGAATTCAATATAAAAGTGCATGAATAGGATAATCAAGTGCTAAAATGGCCCCTCTTCCTTTTCAATAGGTATTATTTTGAGAAAATCCATAAGATAGGGTTGTGCAATATAATTTATTCTATCTGTTCATTATAAAATAACATTTAGAACGTTGCATACACTGAAGTTGGCAGTCTGACCCCTCCATCAATTTGTCTACTAACTTAAATAGAAAAAAAAAAGACTTTTTAAGGCATAACTGTATCATAAACTAAAATATTCTCTCGCTCACACTCGGTATATCATTAAAGAAATCAGTAAAATCAATGAGAAAACCATAAATAGAAAAATCAATTAACAATGTACATATTCAAGACAGGGCGCCTCAAGTCTCTCGAGTGTACAGGAAGGATCAAAATATTTTCAGCATGCACCAAAGCCAAAACTGATAGTACCAGTCTTAAGCATTAGCTTGATTTTGCCCATAAGCAAGAATAAAGAAACCTTGGGGCAATTCAGAAAAATGGGTCAAGCTTCTGACCTCACCAACTTTTGGGATACCCCGTCAGACGATAGTGTAGGATTAAGTAGCAACAATTCGAACGTGGCCTCTGGGTTTGTTCTCAGTCTGGAGAGATCGTAGTTAGGTCATTCATTTATGGTGAAATGTAAGAGGAGTAAGGCAAACAAAGAAAAGACCGGTGACATAATTCCACCTGATATAGAAGTTTAACGACAAGGATAAGATCTATGTCGAAATTACTTAATGCCTTTTTTATTGTGTTTTTACGTTTCTTTTTTCCTTTAGCAATTCGCATCTGAATAATATTATGCAAGTATGTGAAACATTGACAAACTTATAGTCTTTTAAAAAGGTTTCTCAGCAAGCACATTAAAGCCATTTATATTCTCCTCATTTGGAATTTAATGTTTTACATTTTATACATATGCCTTTTTCCATTATTTTAAAGCGCGGGCAACGAGCAATCTTTTTAGAAATGATAATAGCAATCAGCATGTGTTTTATGGAGCAAGTGGAGATAAATAAAGAAGGCAATTAAGCCAAGTGTGTGATGCAAGAGATTGGTTAATAACAATATTCATGACCCGCGGGAGAAGAGCCTATAAATAGGCGGCTAGCTTCCGCCTATGGCCAGCAACTCTCACGCTTCCCCTTATATGGCATACACGCACGTTACTGACGCTACGTGGGAATCCTATGAAATTATTATCAATATAAGCTTAAGCCGATTGAAAAGATAGGAACCAAATATTTTTAAAATGAAAAAAAATCTCTCAATCCTAGTTTTATCAAGTGAAGGAAGGTTTAAATTTTAAAGGGTTCCAATGCTATTTAATGCGACACGTTTCTCGATATATATTTGCTCGGATAAATTCCGAGCCGAGTGCCTTTTACATGAATCTTAAAATAATAATGTAAGACTCCACAAAGTTGGTATCATACAAGTGGAATTATCAGCACGAATATATTGGCATTAAAACCTGGAGGAAACATCGAAAATTATATATTATATATATTTATATTGCCAGTGCAAAAATAGGAAAAACGCATATTCGGGAGTCTATAAACTAATAAAATAGAACTAGAACCTTTACTTTGAGAAAATTGAACATGACACTATATCCCTCTATGATAATTATGAGAATGGAACTTGGTTTTGAGATCACATTATTCTATAAGAGACAGTTCTCACCTCAATTTATTTAAAACATTCTTTTTGTCCGATAATTCATGAAATCACAATAGTCAAGACTTTCACATAAAAAGAGTTAGCACTCATTATTCTCTCCAATCACTTAAAGAAATAGAAACTGTGTGACAACATCTATTATAACTTAGGAGTAAGGCCAGGATTCCAAATCGATCCATCGAAATATATTTCTACAGTCCGAACAACCTTTAAAATAATACAAGATGTCTAAAAATGCATTTTCGTCATCACCTATTATTCATTACCAATAGTAACATAGCCATGACCTTTTCGGTATGATGACTCATTTTAAAACCCGCCGAACCTAGTCATTAGGATTCCGGTCACAAGTGCCGAAGGAAAAATTAGTGTAATGGATCGAAGAAACACAGTTTACTCTATCCGCTGTCGGGATTGCGCCGAATGGTAAAGAACAGAGACCAAAGATACTTAATTTACCAAAACATGCAAGAAAAGAACTACATTAATGAACAAACTTTAGGTGTTGTACTTCTCATTGCATGTATATCGGGATTTAGACGATAACTATGAAAGATATTTGATATACAGTTGTGAATTCTCTCGGAGGTGTTAATCAAGCCAATCCACCATACCGCTACAACTTTTGTATTGTCTATATAGTCGACATATTGTTACTTGGTTAGGAAAACCTACGGCTGAACCCACGAACAAATCATTTTTAGAAGTTTCCGAATACCCAATCAAAACATTTGTTTTATCCTATATTGCTTTACTCTCTCCATAATGGGCGTTCTAATGATTCTACAAAGTACAATTATATTAACATTAGTCTTTTTGTTATCATTCCTCTCGGTAAATTCTACCTATATTTTGGTCTTAAAATTGGAATTTTTATGTGACCAATAGTTACCCAGAAATTATTAGAAAAAGTAATAATTGGCATTACATTCTACATACTAAATACTTTAGCATATTCTGATAATTTCATGAATTTCTTATGGATCTAGTGAAACGAAAGCTCCGCCCAAGGCAATAACGAGGTAATTTCCTAGCTAGTGTTGATTCTGCTAGATGGCAGATCTGGTCAATATATGGGGGCCTAGGTTTTGCAAATATTTTAACGGGAGTGATAGTCTCTTTCTTTTAAAGTTATAGTAATGCCTATAGATTGATTATTACAGAATAAATGTGTAGCTACTCCTTTCATAGTTACAACGCTCTATCGGCGCCTATGTCAGCATTTCTATTTTTGAGCGATATTATGTTTTAATAATCACCTTATCTTGCTGGCATTGTGATCGAACGACCCAGGATAAGTAAAACTGCTAAACCAGCAAAGATAGTGTCGGGTGCATGATAATATCCTGGAATCCTTTTTAAAATTCGTTTTTTTTTTCTTTGGTATAACTAGTCTCGTTGTATAGGTCGACTAGAGAGAACGTTTGTTTGTTGATACAGGAGCTGGCCAATATCGGGTGCATTTCCTGCACTTCTTTATTGGTCCTCTGCTGGTGCTTCTTGATTGAAGCCCCGGGAGAGTTGAAAATATTGGAGATTTCCTTTAAAATATAAAAATAGATTTAAACATGAGAGAAACATTGATAGATATAATTTGCATAATTATTCAATAAGTTAATACCCAAGTGCAATCGATTATAAACAGAAGCAAACGCCATACGTACTCAACTTATTGTTTAGAATTTTACTTGCCTTCTTTCATCAACTCATTTTCTATTAGCATCCGATACAATCTCTATTTGTATATCATAAATGATATAAATTCTCCTTTAATGCATTCGTTTTATGGATTATTAACAAACAAAATTGTAATTAGAAATTATAGACACCTTATAAAAACGTTTAGAGTGCAGATGGATGAATTAAATTTGAAGACGATATCCAATATAGAAGGTAGACCAAGAGAGATAAATGTTGTAATTATATTCACTCTCTATATGTATTATATATTTCCACATAGTTGGACCAATTCCCGGCCGATATATTGATGGAAACTTTGCCGGTAGGATTTTGACTATAAAATAGCTGTCACCTCTCTCATAAATAGACGCTATAACTAAGAGCTATCTATTGACTTTCTCCGTAAACTAGAGAACTCGGGTCGGTGACAAAGTCTAGCTTTGGCTAGCTAGATGGTGCTTAGTTTTAGCGTCTATTTAGACGGGTCTATATTTATTACATAAAGGATTTCTGCTGATTTTTGAATTAGAGTTATAAAATTATTACTTTCTGATGCTGGTTATTTTTTAGATACATGAGTATTTTATGATAATATTGCAGTCGTGATAATAATTAATAATAACAATTTGAATCACAATTTACTTTAATTGGTCTGATAGACAAAAGGTAAGGAAACAGGCTTATATAGGGAAAGCCGCGACATCCGGCGGTCGATTTAAACAGAGTAATTTGTTCTAGAAATTATAATTTAGGGGTATGAAATAATTTCTATATAATATATATATGATGAATTTGCGCAAAATGAGAAAAGGATATCAACAAAATGTATTGTCATTCTTCCTTTTTTTTTATAGAAGGAACGGCGCTTCGTCCTTAAAATATATATAATGTTATGCTAGAAAGATATTTTAAGAATTTCACGAATAAAAAAATCAAGTTGTATTTTTCTATTTAATATTCAAAATTGTTCTAACCACTTTCCAGAAAAGCTTTGGTCGTTAAGCGACATAGGACTGAAAAAAATCTAGAATAGTAATGTTTATATGAGTTTAATATGTAATCTTATGTGTAGCTTATTAAGAAAATGTTGCTCTGCCTGGGTTTTATTTTTTTAGGTTCTGAAAATTGTGAATATTTCCTTTAAAAAGGTCTGGATATCCCCTTCTTTAAAAAAACGTAGAAAGCATCAAAAACTAACCTTAGGAGTATCGGTCTCAACAGAACAAATAGTGACCAAAAAATGAAAATATAGACTTTTTATATATATAAATAAACTTTTAATGAATCGAACCTACTAAATTATATTGTTTATAGAAATTAATGCTCGATGAAATCGGTGAGCTAAAAAGCACTTCGCGCTCATTGGCTGATCGATATCCCGTGAGAGTGGAGAGCCAATCTGCGACCGAATTAATAGGACACCTACCTCTGTATAGAATACATTTAAACCGATATCAAGCTGTATATTGGAGTGGTATATAAATAGTGTTGAGACACATTTCTATAATCAACCTCATTGTTTTCACTGAGATGATGAGCAAAAATGTATATTTTAATTCATTTTCAAAGGGACAGGTTTACCTTTGGGTATATCAATACAATGGGATACTTTGGAGATAATGTGAAAACATGCCAGAAAAAGGCCACCTCCGGTAAATATTATTAATCCCAATTAAATTTCGAAGCATTTTTATTTGTTTATTTGGAGCGGCTCTATTAATTTCATCAATTCAATATTTTGCCAACCACGTTCCCATCTATCGCAATAAAATTATTTATTTTGAAGATTAAATATTAAACTTATTATTATTACTAAAATTTCTATAAGATTCTATTTTGTTTATTTACAAAAAAAAAAAGACCGAATTCAAATTTGGTCATAATTCCGAGAGGTTCTCACGTTTCAATAAATATAACGAAGATTTCAAATTTTGTAATTATTGAAGCTATACAACTCATATTGATACTTTATCTTCCTTTGAAATAAGACTTGAGATATTTATTATTAGTGTATTTATAACTTTCTCATAATTAGATATCTTTCAGTAATATAAGAGAGTAGAAATGATGCGACCACATAAGACTTACAAATTATATTTTCTATGAAGCATGCGTCTAAAAACTACAAGCTACATTAATAAAATTGTAGGAATTTTAAAATGTATGAAAATTGTAAACTGTTATGTAGAGAAAGAAAGAATATCTAAGGTAATAAAATGCCCAGACGAGGCATAGAATGTAGCAATACGCTCATATGGAGAGGATTAGAGATTAAAATGGTCAGACAAGATCGATATTATAGATTGAGAGGAACATAGATTAAATGGACAAGATCGACATTATCGATTGAGAGGAACAAATATGTTTAAAACTTAATAACCCACATATAGAGTACGTGGACAAGTACGATAGGATTAGTTTCAAGCCATAGGTACAATGCCGACATGGATAATGCACAAAAAGAGCATATATAAACGGTATTGGATGATAGGTGAGTACAGGTTGAAGCCAGAGAGTCAAGCCAGAGTCACCAATGGGAAAGGGCGAACGATGTAAGCGCCGAAATAGAAATAAATGAAGTAGTTGAAGAGCTGACCGCTGGAACGAGAGCACTTTAATCCATTTGTTATTGGTAGCGGCAGATTTGGAGCACTCTTTACTTCACTTCGATTAATGGCCAAATGCTACCTGAAGCACAGAGAGAGAGCAATGTTTGCCCTATTATATAGCATTTGATAATACATTTTTTAATATATTCTGTTTCAATAAATTGCTTTGAGTGTTTTTTTTTTTTATGGCAGATTGATGTTAACACAGGTGACAGCATCGTTTTTCTCTGGTCCACAAACCTAATATATATTTATATATCTATTAACTAATGAATTAAGTATGGATTGCTCTATTTCAGAAATATTTATATATATGAACCAGAAATAAAAATCGATAACTCTATTTAAAAATACATAAAAACCTGTCATTTACACTTTTCTATCTCGCGCATAGTTTTTTTTCACAAGAAATAAAACAGTCTTAAAAATTTGTATTAGGACAACACCATTGATCTTTACATAGTCACCGTATTGCTATTATTTCCCATTATTTGGCCAATTCTGTAAAGATCAACGAATAGATGATATTTGTTCCGACCGATGGCGCAATCCATCAGCAACTTTTAGTTGCACGATCAGAAGATGGCTTTTTCTTAATGTAGCCACCAAATCCTTGTAAAATTTCATCTCTGTACTATTTTTTTCACATTGTTTAGCGTTCTCACGCCACTTCTGATCTTGAATACTTGTTTCAAGATTTTTCAGGATGTCTGAATGACCATTATATGTTGAGGTATAGCTTGCACCACTCTGATGAGAGCCAACATCCCGAAACGTGCACGTGTGGTTAGCTTATCTTAATTAATCAAAAGAGTATTTGGCCACAATTATGGAATATTCAAAATCAACGAATAGTTGATATTTATTCCGACAGATGACGCAAGCCGTCAGCAACTTTTAGGTGCAGGATCAGGAGATGCTTTTTCTCAATAATCCATCTGATTGTAATATAATTTCACTTTTGTACCATTTTTACTCAATGTTTTAGTTTCAAATTAACACAAAGCCTGTTGAGGCACGTGTTGAAGAAGAATGCTAGAGGCCAATGAAGGATACGTTTAAGCCGGCTTTTTAAGTTCCATCACAATAAATATGATTCCAGTAAGTCATTATTATATGTATGCCTTTTTTTATTGAGTACATTTATTTTAAACTAATCAAACTCTGAAAAATGAGACATATGATAAAATAACAAAATGATTTCTAAAAATTGAGGATACATTCCTTGATACCTTTTTTTTTCATTTACCAATGAGCACCTTAATATTTCCTGATTTTTAATAATTAGGATTAAAAATGGGTGTGTAAAGAATAATATATTATATATAATTATCAAAATAGATGTCAAAGCTAGACGCCATCTATTGACCGTCACCGCGAACTAGCGTCCTCGGAGTCGGTGACAAAGTAAGAACATTTTGACGTTTTTGACGGAAGAGGCGACCTTTGTCTTTGTAGATCAATATCCTTCCGGCAAAATTTCTATCTATATTTTAACCATATAATGGCCCAGCCACTTGTCAGCTAAACATCTCTTTGGCAGATTGTGAAGATCCATTAGATCCTATATGGATCTCATGGAATAAAGTCCCCCTAAGGCTGACGAGGAACATTAGCCCGAGCCATGGTCTCTAGGTGTATACTTTTCAGTTTGCCAAAGCTGGTGTTGTGGATTTGTTTCCGACTCGAGGCCGCTAGTTTGCGGCGACGATCAATAAATGGCATCTCGCTTTAACGTCTATTTTGACGGGAGAAGCGATCTTTGTCTTTGTAGATAAATATCCTTCCGGCAAATTCCAGATATACATTAAAATAATAACATTAGGTCTCCAGGGAAATATTTCTTTTTTAAATATTTTAGCTACAAATCTCTCAAGCTTTCGGGCAAGAAAGCCCTTCTACAGGAAATTATTTCCCATTAAAACGCCAACAAAATAAGATTTGAAATTAAATGAAGCTGTTTAGGTGTTCACATTTGTGTCAATACAGAATTATCGTGGGCTTCTATTGCGCGTGCTTACCTGGTTTGCTATTCAGAGGCGATATCCTCACTTGGAAATTATGGGGTTGGATGAGGGAATAGTATATTATACATTTCAGGAATGTTTATTTTTATGTTGCTGCTATTGTGCTTTCTGGATATGATGGATTATATGATAAGTATCTTTTGTTTATTGAGGATGTTGAGTAATGGGTATTTGGTTCTGATAGGGAGAATGAATGGCTTGTTTCTCTTATATGATGATATACTAAAGATCTGCTGTCTTGATTGTTGATATTTCGTTTATGTTGTGTGTGTTCTGATACTCTTATATTTAAATGTCTGCCAGTTTCGCCTACATATTTGGTTTTGAATTCGTTGCATTCTATGAAGTATATGGCATTCTTAATAATGGAAGGATAATCAATGGTATTGTTCTTTGTTATAGGGTTTCTTAATAACGAATTTATATTAGGCGAATTGCTGAAAAAGATTTTGATTCCAACTTTCTTCAGATGACGGGTTATAGAAACAAATAATAGGGAATAGGACTTAGATTTAAAGATTGGGAATTCCCGAATTTCAAACGGGCTATAGATATGCCTTAAATAAATAATAATGTATATTGACACGTCTTCAGATTTCTCATAACATTCTCAGTTTCTTCGGTTTTAAAGGTTTGAAGTGAGCAATGGCTATAGGTACGTTTAGTCAAGGTCTTAACTGTATTTATTTTATGGCTGAGAGGACAGTAGGAGGAAAAACGGATATAGTCGGGTTGAAGAATGGCTTATAGTAAACAGTTGTTTGGAATTGATGTTGTATGCGAATGATTTTTTCATATAGAAAAGGCAGGGTATTCTTTTCTTTCTTTTTCAAAAGTGAAATTAGGCAAGGATGGTAACTGTTGAGTCTTTCTAGAATGTTCTTGGTTTGATTTTCTGGACAGATACAAATATATATATTTATAAAATTAGTCATAAAGGGGATCTTTATTCTTAATTTTGTTTCGATGTCTTTGAATTACGTTTCAACAATTAATCTGTTATATCTAACTAAATGATTGGCATTCTAGTCGTAGGAGTGAATACATTATATTTTTTATAAATAAAAGCAACTAAAAGAAATAAATTAAGAAAAATATTCAGCATCTCGTCTGAATGTAGATAGCTTTATGTAGGCGAGGCAAGAAGGAAAAATAGAAACGAGACTCACACAAGTAACATAAATACAATATCAAAAACAAAGATACTGGATTACTCATTTATCAATAGGTTGCAAATGTCAGTCATAAAATCAATCAGAACAACCCAACCTGTCATCATAGTTACTAACAAAACAAAAACCTTGACCCTGGAATCCCTCACGTCTGATGATAAAAAGCGTATTAACGGAATCATTTAAATTCCAAATAAGTTCGAGCAATTGGAATTGCAGATCTCACCCTACTACGTTACTCTTATCAAAAAATGTTCTTCGTGTTGAAGAGCGGAAAATTACGGTTAAATAAAGAGAAGAAATTTACTGCGAAATGATTTCTGTCTCTTTTATAATGTCAATCTGGGCAGTTATACACTACCTGGTCGTATATATATATCTAGAATCTAGGATCGAAAAAAGCAAATTCAGATATATTTTCAAATTTTGGAAAAACAATTACCCTCTACTTTTGTACTTTTGAACAGGTTCATCTTTAACAGAGAGTGCTAATAAACAAATAAGGCTCTGACGTCTTGTAATAAAAAATATCAAAATATTTTTACGTCCGTATAGGGGTATTCAGCTTACAGTATGAGCAGTTGTTAAATACTCATTATTATTAAAATAGGCTCTACCACGTCTACTTGAGATAGGCTTCATTGCACACCACATATTTACATGCTTTGTTATAGCGTTCGAGTTTAGATCAACGCTTTTCAATTCTAGCTTCTAGCGCATCATAACCTCGTTAATACTTTGCCATTGAAACTTATACGCGGCTTATCACATGTTCGTTTTATCCTCAGATAGTGTTTTACACAATCACATCGAATACTTTACAATACGTCTATGAGAAGAAAACTGATGTGGATTCAACGAAAAACGGTTGTTGTCAAATTTAGGACCTACTAAACTCATTCTAACAATCTGATATGATATATGAAAGAGCGATTAAATCTTAAATCATATGGTATTTATTCATTAGAAATGGCAATAAAATTC
This sequence comes from Cordylochernes scorpioides, assembly GCA_030710605.1. Taxonomy (NCBI): domain Eukaryota; kingdom Metazoa; phylum Arthropoda; class Arachnida; order Pseudoscorpiones; family Chernetidae; genus Cordylochernes; species Cordylochernes scorpioides. The sequence continues at coordinate 117,779,540 of CP092886.1, read as the reverse complement.
AAATTTATATTGTGATAAAATAACTATTTATTGGTTTTTATCATTATATATGATCTTGTGATTGGCCAAGAGGCTGAAATAAATGTCCCCGAAAATATGTTATGCATAAAGTAGACCAGAGGTACAGATTACTTAAAACAAAAACTATGATTTATTTCAAACCGCCTCAGTGATTGCCCTTATAACGAGCAATGCCTTTTCGTTCCGTATTGGTAAAATATATTTTCATTGAGCCCTTTCTGTGAATCTGATAGTGATGAAACAATCGAAAAACATACCTTTTGAACAATAGGATATGTGCGCGAATACAGGAACACATATTTCTATTTCAGAAATATCATAAGAGATAAATCATATTTTCCACTCATACATATATATAAACATGGTATATTTCCAATTATTAAATATTCAGAGCTGCGAGATCTTCTTGGAGGCGATATACAGGCTTTAGAATAAATAAGGCTAAGCATATTAATCTACCAATCTCATTCCAGTTATTAGGATTCTATTAACCATATGTTTTAAGCTGTATATAAACCCTTCCTCTCTCACACAACCATGTGCTGTATATATAACCTTTTATCATAACCTGTTGTAGATAATAGACAGACAATTTAAATGATTTATTTATAATCAGTCAAAGGTAAATCATAATAATCACATATGTGCATATTTTGTTCTTCTGCTTGGGATACTCCTCCTCCTAGAGAGAGTCCTTTTTCATACAGAGAGGGGTGTCTTCTTGAACTCCTCTCAATTCTGAGTTCAAGAAGAATTTGTAATTGGTGGCCTTGGAAGAGGCGAAGATGGCCAGGTCATCGTCATACAAGCCTCGTCCGTAGCCCTGCAGGTTAAAGAGCCACTGGATGTTGGTGAAGGCCTCCTGGATGAGAGGCCTGACAGAGGCAGGACAAGCATTGTTGGGCCAGCACAGGCCGATAAAAAAGTCCGAAATCTTGAGAAAATAAAAGGCTATACAAAACCTTATCCCTCTGGAAGCATTATTTATTTATTAAATAGTTATTTTGCAAGGCGTGGCATGTATAGTTCGCATGGAGATAATTCCACGTAGGTATAATAAAAAATAATCATATACTTAAACGTAGAATATACATACGGTTTATGGGGGGGAGGCGTGTTCAGGGACGACCCGCCCTCTTTGTCAAGCGCCTTGCGATGCGCGAATGGATGTTTTTAAAATTAAATTATATATGTATATATAGGAAAAAATATTAGAAAAAAATAAATAAAAAGGTCAGGTGTTGATATTAAAAATAAAAGAGGCATATCCTGACCAGGAACACATATGCTTTTTAGGTGGCAGAGCGCTATCTAGATGAACAGAAATCAACTAAACATTGATTTAGTCTGTTCTCAGATATTTGGCCAACCCATTTTCTTTATAAATCAAGAAAAGCCATCCACGAACGCGTTTCGCGCTGTGGCGCACGTCAGCGTGGAGTAGGCTGCACCACTGTGACAAAATATTTGGTCCCAGAGGCCTCTTGAGAAACCAAGAAATGGGTATTCAAGGCCCAAATATCAGGAAACAGACTAAATCAATGTTTAAGTGAATTCTGTTCCACTACATGGCGCTCTGCCATCTAAAAAGCACATGTGCTCCTGGTCAGGATATGCCTTTTTATTTTTAATACCAACACCTGGCCTTTTTATTTTTTCATTTCTTCATGTGTTGAGCGTATATACGTAGGTTTGGCGTTTATTTTGGTCGCAGTGGTACAGCCTACTCCACGCTGACGAGCGCCAACAGCGCGTAACGCGTTCGTGGATGGCCTTTCTTGATTTATCAAGAAATTTGGTGGGCAAATATCAGGGAACAGGCTAAATCAATCTTTAGTTGAATTCTGTTCCACTAGATGGCGCTCTGCCATCCAAAAAGCACATGTTCTCCTGGTCAGAATATGTCCTTTTTATTTTTAATAGGAGCATCATTTCCAAGTTATTTTTCAATAAAACATACAAGCTCTCAATATGGTTTTAAAAATGAAAATTGTTTGCAAGTACTTGATTCCTTATATTTATATTGTTAAATTCATTATCACAAATTCTATTCAATCTTTCAAAGGTCAATTGAATCACATGATACAAATCTTGGGTTTCCATATTTCCATTATCCTGTATATATAGATAATTACGATCAAAGAATATCTAATGTTTAAGCCTATATTTAAAATATATAAAAATCCTATTGCATGTATATATTTTTGTTTTTCTTTCTTGCTCCCTTTAACGATCTTTAAATGTTGATATTTGTGTTTTAAAGCGAGTTTTTCAAATATTAATTCGCCCCGGTTCAACAAATATTAAACCTGGAGAAAAGCCTATATTTCAACATCATTTAAGATGAGAGCCATTCTGGGATATTTATGAGTTAAAATTGACCATCCTAATGCTATCATTTAAGACCGTTTGAGCACACCCCGCCAACTCATTGTTTCTCTGACCGCACCTTCAGCAGTGGGTTGGAGAAATGGTGATAGCTCTTGGTATCGAATATTCAGTTAGCCCCGTATTTTGGGCGCTAAATTGATTTTGACCTATGTTTAGAAACACAATAGTATTTTCTCCCGAGGAGTGACTGATAGCCCTCCCACCTGGCATAGCGAAGGCAACTTTCAATATATTCGTCAACCGAATATGTCAGAATGTGATCCTTTTAATGTCAGTAGGGCTGATTTTAAGAAAGGAAAGCGACTAAGGATATATGCGATTGTC
>CP092886.1:117765786-117776704 GCA_030710605.1 Cordylochernes scorpioides | reverse complement strand
AATAGTGTTGAGACACATTTCTATAATCAACCTCATTGTTTTCACTGAGATGATGAGCAAAAATATATATTTTAATTCATTTTCAAAGGGACAGGTTTATCTTTGGGTATATCAATACAATGGGATACACTGGAGATAATGTGAAAACATAGCAGAAAAAGACCACCTCCGGTAAATATAATTAATCCCAATTAATTTTCGAAGCATTTTTATTTGTTTATTTGGAGCGGCTCTATTAATTTCATCAATAAAATATTTTGCCAACCACGTTCCCATCTATCGCAATAAAATTCTTTATTTTGAAGATTAAATATTAAACTTAATATTATTACTAAAAATTCTATAAGATTCTATTTTGTATATTTACAAAAAAATGACCGAATTCAAATTTGATCATATTTCCCAGAGGTTCTCACATTTCAATAAATATAACGAAGATTTCAAATTTTGTAATTATTGAAGCAATACAACTCATATTGATACTTTATCTTCCTTTTGAAATAAGACTTGAGAGATTTCTTATTCATGATGAAATTGTGAAAAAGTATTATAATTACAATTATATTATCACAATGAGTATCTTTTTTATTTAAAAATGCTAGCTTTCAAGCGTTATTCGCTCTTCAACGGGCTTACAAAAATATCGACTTAATCCCACTAGAAATATTACTGTATTTATAACTTTCTCATAATTAGATATCTTTCAGTAATATAAGAGAGTAGAAATGATGCGACCCCATAAGACTTACAAATTATATTTTCTATGAAGCATGCGTCTAAAAACTACAAGCTACATTAATAAAATTGTAGGAATTTTAAAATGTAGGAAAATTGTAAACTGTTTTGTAGAGAGAGAAAGAATATCTAAGGTAATAAAATGCCAGACGAGGCATAGAATGTAGCAATACGCTCATATGGAGAAAAATAGAGATTAAAATGGTCAGACAAGATCGATATTATAGATTGAGAGGAACATAGATTAAATGGACAAGATCGACATTATCGATTGAGAGGAACAAATATGTTTAAAACTTAATAACCCACATATAGAGTACGTGGACAAGTACGATAGGATTAGTTTCAAGCCATAGGTACAATGCCGACATGGATAATGCACAAAAAGAGCATATATAAACGGTATTGGATGATAGGTGAGTACAGGTTGAAGCCAGAGAGTCAAGCCAGAGTCACCAATGGGAAAGGGCGAACGATGTAAGCGCCGAAATAGAAATAAATGAAGTAGTTGAAGAGCTGACCGCTGGAACGAGAGCACTTTAATCCATTTGTTATTGGTAGCGGCAGATTTGGAGCACTCTTTACTTCACTTCGATTAATGGCCAAATGCTACCTGAAGCACAGAGAGAGAGAGAGAGAGAGCAATGTTTGCCCTATTATATATCATTTGATAATAAATTTTTAATATATTCTGTTTCAATAAATTGCTTTGAGTGTTTTTTTTTTATGGCAGATTGATGTTAACACAGGTGACAGCATCGTTTTTCTCTGGTCCACAAACCTAATATATATTTATATATCTATTAACTAATGAATTAAGTATGGATTACTCTATTTTCAAAATATTTATATATATGAACCAGAAATAAAAAAAATCGATAACTCTATTTAAAAATGCATAAAAACCTGTCATTTACACTTTTCTATCTCGCGCATAGTTTTTTTCACAAGAGATAAAACAGTCTTAAAAATTGGTATTAGGACAACACCATTAATCTTTACATAGTCACCGTATTGCTATTATTTTCCATTATTTGGCCAATTCTGTAAAGATCAACGAATAGATAATATTTGTTCCGACAGATGGCGCAATCCATCAGCAACTTTTAGTTGCAGGATCAGGAGATGGCTTTTTCTTAATTTAGCCACCTAATCCTTGTACAATTTCATTTCTGTACTATTTTTTTCACATTGTTTAGCGTTCTCACGCCACTTCTGACCTTGAATACTTGTTTCAAGATTTTTCATGATATCTGAATTACCATTATTTTAGCTGTTGAGGTATAGCCTGCACCACTCTGATGAGAGCCAACAGCCCGAAACGTGCACGTGTGGTTAGCTTATCTTAATTAATCAAAAAGGGTATTTGGCCACAATTATGGAATATTCAAAAATCAACAAATAGTTGATATTTATTGAGACAGATGACGCAAGCCGTCAGCAACTTTTAGGTGCAGGATCAGGAGATGCTTTTTCTCAATAATCCATCTGATTGTAATATAATTTCACTTTTGTACCATTTTTACTCAATGTTTTAAGTTTCAAATTAACACTAAGCATGTTGAGGCACGTGTTGATGAAGGATGCTAGAGACCAATGAAGGATACGTTTAAGCCGGCTTTTTAAGTTCCATCACAATTAATATGATTACGGTAAGTCATTATTATATGTATGGCTTTTTTTATTGAGTACATTTATTTTAAACTTATCAAACTCTAAAAAATGAGACATATGACAAAATAACAAAATGATTTCTAAAAAATTGAGGATACAATGAGCACCTTAATATTTCCTGATTTTTAATAATTAGGATTAAAAATGGGTGTGTAAAGAATAATATATTATATATAATTATCAAAATAGATGTCAAAGCTAGACGCCATCTATTGACCGTCACCGCGAACTAGCGTCCTCGGGTCGGTGACAAAGTAAGAACATTTTGACGTTTTTGACGGAAGAGGCGACCTTTGTCTTTGTAGATCAATATCCTTCCGGCAAAGTTTCCATCTATATTTTAACCATATATTGGCCCAGCCACTTTGTCAGCTAAACACCTCTTTGGCAGATTGTGAAGATCCCATTAGATCCTATATGGATCTCATGGAATAAAGTCCCCCTAAGGCTGACGAGGAACATTTGCCCGAGCCATGGTCTCTAGGTGTACACTTTTCAGTTTGCCAAAGCTGGTGTTGTGGCTTTGTTTCCGACTCGAGGCCGCTAGTTTGCGGCGACGACCAATAAATGGCATCTCGCTTTAACGTCTATTTTGACGGGAGAAGCGATCTTTGTCTTTGTAGATAAATATCCTTCCGGGAAAATCCACATATACATTAAAATAATCACATTAGGTCTCCAGGGAAATTTTTCTTTTTTAAATATTCTAGCTACACATCTCTCAAGCTTTCGGGCAAGAAAGCCCTTCTACGGGAAATTATTTCCCATTAAAACGCCAACAAAATAAGATTTGAAATTAAATAAAGTGGTTTAGATGTTCACATTTGTTTCAATACAGATTTATCGTGTGCTTCTATTGCGCGTGCTTACCTGTTTGCTATTCAGAGGCGATATCCTCACTTGGAAGTTATGGGGTTGGTTGAGGGAATAGTATAAATTTCAGGAATGCATATTTTTATGTTGCTGCTATTGTGCTTTCTGGATATGATGGATTATATGATAAGTCTCTGTTGTTTATTGGGGATGTTTGAGTAATGGGTCTTTGGTTCTGATAGGGAGAATGAATGGCCTGTTTCTCTTATACGATTATATACTAAAGTTCTGCTGTCTTGATTGTTGATATTTCGTTTATGTTATGATACTATTATATTTAAATGTCTGCCAGTTTCGCCTACATATTTGGTTTTGCATTCGTTGCATTCTATGGAGTATATGGCATTCTTAATATTGGAAGGATAATCAATGGTATTGTTCTTTGTTATGGGGTTTCTTAGTAACGAATTTATATTAGGCGAATTGCTGAAAAAGATTTTGATTCTAACTTTCTTCAGATGACGGGCTATAGAAACAAATAATAGGGAATAGGACTTAGATTTAAAGATTGGGGAATTCCGAATTTCAAACGGGCTATAGATATGCCTTAAATAAATAATAATGTATATTGACACGTCTTTAGATTTCTCATAACATTCTCAGTTTCTTCGGTTTTAAAGGTTTGAAGTGAGCAATGGCTATAGGTACGTTTAGTCAAGGTCTTTACGGTATTTATTTTATGGCTGAGAGGATAGTAGGAGGAAAAACGGATATAGTCGGGGTTGAAGAATGGCTTATAGTAAACAGTTGTTTAAATTTATGTTGTATGCGAATGATTTTTAAATATAGAAAAGGCAGGGTATTGTTTGTTTCTTTTTCAAAAGTGAAATTTAGGCAAGGATGGTAACTGTTGAGTCTTTCTAGAATGTTCTTGGTTTGATTTTCTGGACAGATACAAATATATATATTTATAAAATTAGTCATAAAGGGGATCTTTATTCTTAATTTTGTTTCGATGTTCCTTGAATTACGTTTCAACAATTAATCTGTTGCATCTAACGAAATTGATTGGCATTCTAGTCGTAGGAGTGAATACATTATAATTTTATAAATAAAAGCAACTAAAAGAAATAAATTAATAAATATTCAGCATCTCTTCTGAATGTAAATAGCTTTATGTAGGCGAGGCAAGAAGGAAAAATAGAAACGAGACTCACACAAGTAACATAAATACAATTTTAAAAACAAAGATACTGGATCACTCATTTATCAATAGGTTGCAAATGTCAGTCATAAAATCAATCAGAACAACCCAACCTGTCATCATAGTTACTAACAAAACAAAAACCTTGACCCTGGAATCCCTCACGTCTGATGATAAGAACCGTATTAACGGAATCATTAAAATTCCAAATAAGTTCCAGCAATTGGAATTGCAGATCTCATCCTACTACGTTACTCTTATCATAATGTTCTTCGTGTTGAAGAGCGAAAGATTATGGTTAAATTCAGAGAAGAAACTTACTGCGAAAGGATTTTTGTCTCTTTTATAATGTCTATCTGGGGAGTTATACACTACCTGGTCGTATATATTTCTAGGATCTAGGATCGAAAAAAGCAAATTCAGATATATTTTCAAATTTTGGAAAAGTCCAATTACCCTCTATTTTTGAACAGGTTCATCTTTAACAGAGAGTGCTAATAAACAAATAAGGCTCTGACGTCTTGTAATAAAAAAATATCAAACTATTTTTATGTCCGTATAGGGGTTTTCAGCTTTTAGTATGAGCAGTTGTTAAATACTCATTATTATTAAAATAAGCTCTACCATGTCTACTTGAGATCGGCTTCATTGCACACCACATATCTACATTCTTTGTTAGCGTTCGAGTTTAGATCAACGCTTTTCAATTCTAGCTTCTAGCGCATCATAACCTTGTTAATACTTTTCCATTGAAACTTATACACGGCTTATCACATGTTCGTTTTATCCTCAGATAGTGTTTTTACACAATCACATCGAATACTTTACAATACGTCTATGAGAAGGAAACTGATGTGGATTCAACGAAAAACGGTTGTTGTCAAATTTAGGACCTACTAAACTCATTCTAACAATCTGATATGATATATGAAAGAGCGATTAAATCTTAAATCATATGGTATTTATTCATTAGAAATATGGCAATAAAATTCAAATTTATATTGTGATAAAATAACTAGTTATTGGTTTTTATCATTATATATGATCTTGTGATTGGCCAATAGGCTGAAATAAATGTCCCCGAAAATATGTTATGCATAAAGTAGACCAAAGGAAGAGATTAATTAAAACAAAAACTATGATTTATCTCAAACCGCTCAGTGATTGCCCTTATAACGAGCAATGCCTTTTCGTTCCGTATTGGTAAAATAGATTTTTATTGAGCCCTTTCTGTGAATCTGATAGTGATGAAACAATCGAAAACATACCTTTTGAACAATAGGATATGTGCGCGAATACAGGAACACATATTTCTATTTCAGAAATATCATAAGAGATAAATCGTATTTTCCACTCATACATATATATAAACATGGTTTATATCCAATTATTAAATATTCAGAGCTGCGAAAACTTCTTAGAGGCGATATACAGGCTTTAGAATATATAAGGCTAAACATATTAATCTACCAATCTCATCCCAGTTATCAAGATTCTATTAAGCATATGTATTAAGCTGTATATAAACTCTACCTCTCTCACACAACCATGTGCTGTATATAAACCCTTTCTTCATAACCTGTTGTAGATAATAGACAGACAAATTAAATGATTTATTTATAATCAGTCAAAGGTGAATCATAATAATCACATATGGGAATATTTTGTTCTTCTGCTTGGGATACTCCTCCACCTAGAGAGAGTCCTCTTTCATACAGGGAGCGGTGTCTTCTTGAACCCCTCTCAATTCTGAGTTCAAGAAGAATTTGTAATTGGTGGCCTTGGAAGAGGCGAAGATGGCCAGGTCATCGTCATACAAGCCCCGTCCATAACCCTGCTGGTTAAAGAGCCACTGGATGTTGGTGAAGGCCTCCTGGATGAGAGGCCTGACAGAGAGGCAGGACCAGCATTGTTGGGCCAGCACAGGCCGATAAAAGTCCGAAATCTTGAGAAAATAAAAGGCTATACAAAACCTTATCCCTCTGGAAGCATTATATATTTTATTAAATAGTTATTTTGCAAGGCGTGGCATGTATAGTTCGCATAGAGCTAATTCCACGTGTATATAATAAAAAATAATCATCATACTTAAACGTAGAATATACATACGGTTTATGGGGGGGGCGTGTTCAGGGACGACCCGCCTATTTGTCAAGCGCCTTGCGATGCACGAATGGATGTTTTAAAAATTAAATTATATATGTATATATAGGAAAAAATATTAGAAAAAAATAAATAAAAAGGTCAGGTGTTGATATTAAAAATAAAAGAGGCATATCCTGACCAGGAACACATATGCTTTTTAGGTGGCAGAGCGCCATCTAGAGGAACAGAAATCAACTAAACATTGATTTAGTCTGTTCTCAGATATTTGGCCAACCCAATTTCTTTATAAATCAAGAAAAGCCATCCACGAACGCGTTTCGCGCTGTGGCGCTCGTCAGCGTGGAGTAGGCTGTACCACTGTGACCAAAATATTTGGTCCCAGAGGCCTCTTGAGAAACCAAGAAATAGGTATTCAAGGCCAAATATCAGGGAACAGACTAAATCATGTTTAGGTGAATTCTGTTCCACTAAATGGCGCTCTGCCATCTAAAAAGCACATGTGCTCCTGGTCAGGATATGCCTTTTTATTTTTAATACCAACACCTGGCCTTTTTGACGTGACAACGTCTTAAATTAGGTTGCGGCTGGGAGTCACTTATGAAAAAGTGTAACGCCCGGTAACGTTACGATGAGTCATCGAACGAGAGTGCTGCGCGCGCAGCGCTAGAGAATTAGGCGCATTGAATCGGCGCATGCCTGTCTCTGTCTTTGTCTTTCTCGAACGTTCTTGGCGTTGGAAAAACAAGAAAGCGTCATAATACAAGTTCACACGTGTGGTTAAAGTATCGTCAGCTGTGTCTGTAGTGAAAATGTGGAGTGCTTAGATTCGTCATTTACAACAACTACAACAATAAAGGTAAATAATTGTACACTGATATTTCATTATCGTAAACTATGATTGATTGATTAATTGTTAGATTGACACAAAAGTTGAGAAACTGAGTTTATAGGTTATGTCATACTTTGATAAATGTTGATAGTGTTAAGTAAATTATTAGTTTAAAATTAATTAATTAATTAATTATTATTTTACAAATTTTAAATAGTTTCAAATTTATTTAGCAAAAATTTGAACCTTCGATCTGAATAAATGTTTTGATTTTCGAATTGATTCTTTAAAATTACAAATATTAAGAAAAAGTGGCAGATATAAGAAAACTTTATTTAAACTGTGTTGAGCAAGAATTTTAACATCTAATTTAAGTAAATGTTTTAATTTTCAACTTCATCATTTACAATTACAAATTTTATTTAATTTCAAATTTATTTAGCAAAAATTTGAACCTTCGATCTGAATAAGTGTTTTGATTTTCAAATACCAACGCGGCTGGTGGAGTGGCGATCTATCGTAAATTATCATCGACATCTACGGCGGAAGTGTTCCAAGTTGCGATTACAGACGTAACTCGTGTCATTAAAACCAAGGGTGACATGTGCATGACTGAAGTTACTTGCTTCGCCGCTAATACTAGCTTCAAGTTTATACTCGGTGCTGTATATATTCATCCAGGAGCTAGTATGCAGGATATTGGAATGTTACTATGGCAAGGACTCGGTCCGTACATTCACAACAGCCAGTACGTGCCACCGTTCGTGCAAGTTGATTCTAGTATACCGATTCTTCTGTGTGGTGATTTTAACAAAAACGTAAAGCCTGACAACTCGTTTCTTAAATTCATGAAAAATACGTATAATCTTGATTGCGTATCAAACGTTTCTAAGTCAACTACGTTAAAAGGAACAACTATCGACTTGACTTTCGCAAGACACATTACAGCAGAAACACTTATTTTCATTTCATATTTCTCCTATCATCGTCCTATCCTCAACAAAATCACTCAAATAGGAATTAGTTAAGTTTTAGTTTACATGTACAATGTTTTAGTAAACAAAATATATTTCTATAGTTAAAATTTGTGCAATTCTTATTTTCATTCAATTCCTTGTTCCTATTGTGCAATTTAATTATATTCATATCAATAAATATTCTACCGTTGTCACGTAAAATCTTCGCCCGTAAAACCGACTTTACAGGCAACCATTGTTTTTATTTTTTTCTTCTCTTTATTTCTTCATGTGTTGAGCGTATTTAGGCAGGTTTGGCCTTAAATACCCATTTCTTGGTTTCTCAGGAAGTCTCTGGGACTAAAATTATTTTTGGTCGCAGTGGTACAGCCTACTCCTGGCCTTTGATGGCCTTTCTTGATTTATCAAGAAATTTGGTTGGGCAAATATCAGGGAACAGGCTAAATCAATCTTTAGTTGAATTCTGTTCCACTAGATGGCGCTCTGCCATCCAAAAAGCACATGTTCTCCTGGTTAGAATATGCCCTTTTTATTTTTAATAGGAGCATCATTTCCAAGTTATTTTTCAATAAAAACATACAAGCTCTCAATATGGTTTTAAAAATGAAAATTGTTTGCAAGTACTTGATTCCTTATATTTATATTGTTAAATTCATTATCACAAATTCTATTCACTCTTTCAAAGGTTAATTGGATCACATGATACAAATCTTGGGTTTCCATATTTCCATTATCCTGTATATATAGATAATTACGATCAAACAATATCTAATGGTTGAGCCTATATTTCAACATCCTTTAAGATGAGAGCCATTCTGGGATATTTATTAGTTGAAATTGACCATCCTAAGGCTATCATTTAAGACCGTTTGAGCACACCCCGCCAACTCATTGTTTCTCTGACCGCGCCTTCAGCAGTGGGTTGGGAGAAATGGTGATAGCTCTTGGTATCGAATATTCAGTTAGCCCCGTATTTTGGGCGCTAAATTGATTTTGACCTATGCTTAGAAACACAATAGTATTTTCTCCCGAGGAGTGACTGATAGCCTCACACCTGGCATAGCGAAGGCATCTTTCAATATATTCGTCATCCCGAATATGTCAGAATGTGATCCTTTTAAGAAAGGAAAGCGACTAAGGATATATGCTATTGTGGTGCGCCATGTTTCTAACCAATATAATACGTATATGATAACTCGCCTGGAAAACCACCAAAACCATAGACATTCCTTGTTTCTCTATGAACAGTAGTTAATCAGAAATTGGAAGAGATCACAGGTCAAGTAGTTTTTACTTTTAACAAAGAGGCAATTCAGCGAAATGGTCATTTATCAAATGGGTCACTCAAATAAATGTTTATTTTAACAATATGGTCGTTCAAATGGGTGGTCGCTCAGAAAAACTTATTTTTTTAACAAAGTGGTCGCTTATAAACATTTTTACTTCAACAATTTGGTCGCTTAACGAGGTGATCACCTATCAAATGCGTCACTCATAAAAATATCAATTGCATTAGGTGTTATGAATTCTATTACACATTTTTTTAAAAATAATATTTCCGTTTGCTCTCTCTTTTAGTTAATTTTAAATATTTTTAATACAATAATGTTTTCTGCATGGAAAAAAATGCTCTATTCACAATTTTATTTATCTTTAACTATTTTTTGAAACTTTTTATTCATAAATTTGAAAACAATGGAAAATAGCCAGTTATTCTCATATTTAGGCATGGTTTTACTAGTTAAACTATCATATTATCAAGTACATGTAATGGTTTAACACAAGTTAGAATAGCACTTGGGTGCACTTGGCACTTATGTGCATGCACAGAGCGGCTTCTCATTAGCTTGCCCAAGGTCAGAGGAAAAAAGCCAATGGGAGGACCGTGGGATAAATGGATTAGGGAGAGAAAAAGTTGAAGAAGAAAGTTAACGGTCTCTAACATAATTTATCACGTTTACAACAACCCCGTATGTTACATAACAAAGGAAGACCTTTCCTTTCTTTTAACTTTAGAATTGAATTTCTTCGGAGAAGTAATGAGATGGTTTGTTCGCTCTCATCCTTCGATCTTCTTTATCTCTTAAGCTAGGAGAACAAAGACGATATCGTGTCTTCTGAATTGATTTTATAGAGCTATCGGCTTTTGAATTGTTAATAGTAATCCCGTATCAATTTGAATTGACGCTTTTATTTACTTCTATTTACGTTAAATATAGAATTCCAAAGTGACCAGTACTGCCTCTTGAGAGAATATACTAAAATACACAAGATGCGTTCGGGATGTGAAGTAGAATCTCTAATGGAATGTCATGGTAATGGATCTTTGGTCCAGACGGTTATAAGAATTAATACTATCGAAATAACAAACTGTTTATTAAATATAAACATGTTTCGTACTGTGCTTGCTGCGATGAAGAAATATTGTGAGAGCTTGGCTCATCACTTGCTTCTTCAGAGATGTAATCCTGTATTAGAGGATTCTGCTTATATAGGAAACAGTATTAGGGTGGAATTATGGTGTTACTGTAAATTTAAATAAACTATCGATATTTTGTTTTTCTTGCGCACTTATTGTCT
>CP092886.1:117684016-117765686 GCA_030710605.1 Cordylochernes scorpioides | reverse complement strand
CTACCATCTACAGTGGGACCGACTCCTCACGAGGCAATATAAAGAAAGCTAAAGCAAACCCAATCTAATTGCCGTCTAGACCAACACTTATATTTACCTATCTCCCGCCCCAACATGCCAATTATTGGTCATTCCCCCGAAATTGGGATCCCTTTTTTTCTAATTGACCCGCTAACTACCTTATACTTATTGCGTTATATTTTACCTTAGGAGGTATAACTGTTACCGTTCGTAACATATTTATTATATAAAATTATTTAAATATTTTAAAAATTATATGTATACTTTTGTATGTATTATGCATAGTTTCTAAAGCTATTGTATTAAGTGAATGTGAATTTTGAATTACTTATGTGGTATATCCAAGTATATTAAACTGGACAAACCTTTTATTGCATCTAATATAGCATTGGGCTGTATTACTATTACTTCCGGGATTCTTGAGGTGCATTTAATAGTATATATAACCCTCCTCAAAGCTTATGTCCATAGTTAATTGAATACTTCTACCATGAATTCCTCAATAGTGTCAAATATTCACTCCGTGACACTCAATTTGCAACACCAAGAAATACTGGGCCGAAAAACATTAAAATTCCACGGGAAAAGTTAGTGCACCGAGTTATGTAAATTATGCAAATTGCGCAGCTATTCAGCGTATACCAATATTCGTACCTCTCGGTCTGAAATGGAAAGCATTTGAAATTTTTGTTTTTTGACTCAGAGAAAACACTTAGTTCCAGCAGTTAGAGGATTTTATGAGAGGTATGATGATTGGACTCAGAAAGGCCGGTTGGTCCATACGTCAAATCTCTACGGAAAGACACCTACACACATCCACAGTGCATAGGATATGGCGAAGATGTTTGTAACAAGGAGAAGTGGCATGTTTGAGGTGTGCTGGAACGACCAGAGTCACGTCAGCACGCGTGGACCGACGCATCCGTCGGATAGCGTTGGCGGCCCCACAGTTCACTTATGTGGTCATTTTTAAGGATGTGCAGGGCACTCTTGATTCTCATATATCGACCAGAACCATTGTTGCGCCCGTTAAGAAGACAGCCATTTTATCCAACGGCACGGAAACTCTTGTTTCTAATTTTGTCTGGATAGAACCACACGGAAAGCGGAATGGCTCAGGATCTCAGATAAATCTGGCTTCCGTTTTAGAAAGTGACAGTCACAAAGTAGGAGTTTGGTGCCGTTTTGGTGACAGGTCCAATCCGTGAAACACCGTACCTCACGACAACGCGGCATTATGGTTTTGAGAGACATCGCCTATGATAGCAAATAACTTATGATTCGTATTGAGAGCACTATGACGGCCCAACGATACGTGGATAACTTCCTGCGGCCGGTAACGTTATCCTTCCATCAGGGGGTACCAAATGCCATTTTCCAGCAGGATAACGACCGAATTCACACAGAACGCATCAGCCAACATGCCCTGTATGAAACCTCGATGCTTCCATGGCCATTGGTTTCTTTTGATCTCTCCTGTCGAACACGTCTAGGGCCATATTGGACGTCGTTTGCGTGCGCTGCCACAGCCAGGTTCAGAAGATGAACTGGGACTGATGGTTGGCAGAGAATAGACAGTCATCCATCAGGACAACATGCACACCCTCATTGAGTCAGTACCAAGACATGTTGCTGCCTGCATAGTCCCCCGCGGTGGTTCCACAACATATTGAGTGGACAGCGATGTCGCTCAGTGTGTAGGTGTATTCTGTTTTAATAAAAATCATCTATTGTTCGTTGCTGATACTCTCTTTATACAGAATTTCACAACTTTTCCCCAATAATTCTTAATTTTGCATATTCAGTGTCACGCAGTGTATACAGCCTAATGCAATATTAGAGCGGTCTGATAGATTAAACTGGCAAAACGCAAATATATATATACAAATATATTTGTATATTTTTCACAGTAAATAAATAAGGGAGGGGTTTAAATTGTAAGAATAAAATTCCGTGTGATATAGCTACAATTATCATATATAGTATAAATACACGGGTGTCCAAAATGGTGAGCAAAAATATAACGATGAATTTTGAACAAAGATTGTGTTATAATGATTATGGAATCTTATTTACATTTAGTTCAATATAAGGGTAATCAATTTAAGCTCTAGAGTTTAAAAATATGGAAATTTGAATAATTTCGAATATACATAAAGTTGAGCAAGATATCTTTAAAAATAAATCAATAAGGAGTATATATGATCAAACAGCTATACAACTCTTACGACTAGCTTTGTTACTGATTAACAGGTTTGGAGGAGTTCTTTAGGCAATTAATCCCCCAAAAATATTTTAGTTCCATAAAGGTTCTGAGAATACGCTGACGATCTCCAATGATGTTCTCTAACGTATCCCAGAAATGCCCCCGATTCATGCCCTACGATATGGCTGGTCATTCCTGGAATCCATTGAAAAGTAGTTTTAAAAGGGTTTTAATTGTATATGATTTATGGCTGGATAAAATTAAGCCAAATATTGGAAGTATGTATGTATGTAGTGTTTTATACAACTTTTAGAGTTATATAATATTAATGTCGTTGGTCTTATTCAAGAATAATTTTAAATATTTGGCTCATATATTTGAACCAGCGGCAAATATATAACGTGCTATTTCGTTCGAATTCAACATTAATAGAATTCTCTCTCTATTTATTTCTCTAGATTTTGTTTTCAGAACAATATTTCTAGAAATCCCTAATTTTTTGAAGGAATTTTTCATAATGCAAATTAGCATAAGTAGACACATCCCAGGTTTAAAGCCGGTTTTTATTTACCAAATACAAAAAAAGAACATTAAACTCCCAGAGTTTATCAAATAAAGGCTATATCACTTGTTGAATACAAAATGAAACGGAGATAAAATCACGCAGGGAGGTGGAATGCCATTTAATGGCCGCGCATCCATAACGTCCTTCTGCTTCTTCGGGCTGATAGCCATCTTGGCTGGACGACCCTCTGGAGTGTCGCTCGGGGTTGTCTCACAGAGGGTCGTCGCTGTTTTTATGCTGCGCTTCTATGGGAACAGCGCTTCTTTGTCACCGCTCTTTTATGGAGTCACCTCGTTTCTTTTACCGATTGTATAAGATACTCTTTTCTTTTTAGTCTACTACACTTTAATGGGGTTGCTTCTTCTCCCCTACTACCTTTCTAAATATATAGATATTCTTTTCTATTCTATTGTTTTCTACCATCATCTAAGAGTTCACCCGTACGTTTTATCTTACACAATGGGATTACAGCTCATTCTTCTGAGGTTCCATCCGTTTATTATTACCTAGCTCCAATGAGAATACCGCTCCTTTTGTAACCACACTCTATGGGAATACCGCTCCTTTTCAATAATTCTTCTATAGGGTTACCTATCATTTTTATGCAATGCTCCTTTGAGATAATGACCCCTTTTTCTACCAGACATACACTATGGGATCACCGCTTCCCTACTACCACACGACTTCTACCGCTCTTATATAGGATTACCGCTTCTACCGCTTTTCTGTAGAATTACCGCTTCTATTCTATGGCTCTTCTGTAGGATTACCGCTTCTATTCTATGGCTCTTCTGTAAGATTACCGCTCCTGATACCACCGATCTTATATAGGATTATCGCTCTTTTACTACCTCTCTTATATAGGATTAACGCTTCTTTACTACATCTCTTATATAGGATTAACGCTTCTTTACTACCGCTCTTTTATAGGATTAACGCTTCTTTACTACCTCTCTTATATAGGATTAACGCTTCTTTACTACCACTCTTATATAGGATTAACGCTTCTTTACTACCGCTCTTTTATAGGATTAACGCTTCTTTACTACCTCTCTTATATAGGATTAACTCTTCTTTACTACCGCTCTTATATAGGATTAACGCTTCTTTACTACCTCTCTTACATAGGATTAACGCTTCTTTACTACCTCTCTTATATAGGATTAACGCTTCTTTACTACCTCTCTTATATAGGATTAACGCTTCTTTACTACCGCTCTTCTGTAAGATAACCGCTCCTATTACTACCTCTCTTCTGTAGGGTTGCCGCTCTTCTATAGAATTACCACTTCTATTCTACCGCTCCTTAGTAAGATTACTGCTCCTATTACACCGCTCTTCTGAATAATTACCGCTCTATTTAAACAACTCTTCTATAGGACTACCGATTCTATTCTACCGCTCTTCTATAGGATTACCACTCCTATTTCTATCGCTCTTATGTAGGATTACCGATTCTATTCTACCGCTCTTCTATAAGATTGCCGCTTCTATTCTACCACTCTTCTGTATGAATACCGCTCTTATTTCTACCGTTTTTATGTAGGATTCCCGCTCCTATTTCTACTGCTCTTATGTAGGATTACCGCTCTTATGTAGGATTACTGATTCTATTCTACCGCTATTCTATAAGATTGCCGCTTCTATTCTACAACTCTTCTGTATGATTACCGCTCTTATTTCTACCGTTCTTATGTAGGATTTCCACTCCAATTACTACCGTTCTTATGTAGGATTACCGCTCCTATTTCTACTGCTCTTATGTAGGATTACCGCTCCTATTTTCTACCGCTCTTATGTAGGATTACTGATTATATTCTACCGCTCTTCTATAAGATTGCCGCTTCTATTCTACCCCACTCTTCTGTATGATTACCACTCCTATTTCTACCGCTTTTATGTAGGATTACGGCTCCTATTTTTTTTTTACGATCTCCCATTGGATTATCACTTCTATTCTACAGCTCTACTGAAGGATAATTGACAACTTATTATATTTATATAACATATTTGCGATCGCCTCTATATCATAGATTACAATAATACATCATATTTAAACCACCCTGACTCCCCATAAAATTCAAAATTCATTTGTGATTAGTCATATAAAAATTATATTATTAAATTATGGATGATACATTTATATGAATATCAACCACTATTCATATTCATTTTCAGTTGGCTGCTATATTTAACAATTAAGCAGCCATGCCTTTAGAAAAATAAATATATATTTTTTAAATATAAAATATATTGAAATTAGACATAAATTAGTATTATTTCAAAAATTATATTTTCTACAATATGCTACAAAATTCAATTACAGCATCCAACGAGGTCGTCAAAAGGTGTTCTGATTTGTTAACTTGAATTAAAAAAGAGACACTTGGCATAGTTTTATTGACACCCGCACTATTTTTAAGGAATATTAATGAGTAATTTACAATGATGATAATATTAAAATGAATAGATAAGTGCTAGGTAGAATGAATATGTACATGGCGTCTCTGCAGAGTTTGATAGAAAATCACCAGCAGAGATCCAGCGCGTCAACACACGCAGGGCGATGTATGCCAAATGGCCCCCGAAGAAGCAGCGACGCAGGGATGAAAAATGAACGCTGGTGGAGAGCACGTCGACGATAGGCGCCAAGCGTCGGAGATCCCGTAAGATGGGAAGGGCGGCCAGGTGGGGGCGCTCCAGCATGCGACGCGCAGTGCGTGTGCATATGCGCAAGAACGGAGTCGCCATCCTGCGCAGTACAACGGCTTCATTCAAGGACCTCTCCTCGATCTCGCTCCTCTCGTTGTCCGCCACCAGACGTTGACAGGATGCCTCAAGAGCAGATAATTGTCGCAGATGCTTCTTGTCAGCCTGGTGATGAGCGGCGGAGCAGAGCCCGCCAGATTGCCGACACTCCTCTCTATGTTGAGAGAGCGCGAAGCGATGACGTCGTGAGAAACCCACAGGCACCTACAAGAGGAAGGTTCAGTAGGGTGGGAGTGGGCACCACCCGGTAGTTTAGGCCCAGGATGGAAGAGGCCTGTTACCACAGATCCAGCAGCTGACAACGTCGTGGTAGCAGCCAGGAACTCGAGGACAAGGGAGCTATCTAGGCTCCCACTCGATTTATCAAGAAAATGGGTTGGCCATGGAACAACCTATATCAACCTTAGGTGAATTTTGTTCCAGTATATATCACTCTGCCATCTAAAGTGCTCATATAAGCGTTCAGGATATGCACTTCTCGTATTTAATATCAGCACCTGTTCTTTTTTTTAAATAACCTTTTTTATACTTTTTTTACACACACCCACACACATATATATTCAATTTGAAGTAAAGAGGAGTGCATATTATATATATATATTTTTTAAAAATAAATAGTTGTATAGTTTTATAGTTAAGTATTCTATTAAAATTATCTTCATTAGTTTGATTATTTAAATTCAAATTATAAATTTGTTAATTGTTATTATTTAGTATAGATAGAGAAAAAAAAAAAAAAATTCTTTACTTCTAAAACATCCTCTAGTTAATTATATAATTATAATTAATAACAATAAAAAATTAACAAAGTAACGTCTATTACATCGGCTTTTACACGTCATTCAGACATACTCTAATCCTATATATAGAATAATCGAAGAGATAATATATATAATAGTTAGAAAAAAGATAGAAAGACAGAACCATGTACTTTTAATCAAACTAATAGAAAGAAAACAAAAAGTTTTGTAAATAAGGTAGATAAGATTGTTAGTATATATATATATATTTTTATAATTTTATATTTTATTCGTTTTTTTTTTTTTTAAAGATTTTTTAAATTTTTTATTTTAAAATATGAATATAAAAAGTTGTATTTAGTAAAATATCTATAATATGAATTAACTTTTATTATAAGTTTGGTTATTATGTTTTGAAACCCTAATGGTAGACCAGACATATACAAAAAACTTAAATTGGAGTAATTATTGAAAAAAGAGGTCTGCTGAACCGGGACTTCTCAAATAGAAATTCAGCTTTTCAACATTTCATCCCTTCTCTATTATGTCTAGACCTCCTTTCAACCGTATTTTATGTGTTAATATAAAGTTACTACAGTGAAACATTTATATGAACAGATATAATGTGTACCTACCTTGTCCGCGAACGCCTTCAACTGTAAACAACTATTTCTGGATAACACATGTTGTGGGGGGGTGGGGACAAATTTAGACCGAATTGTGGGAGAACAAGACATTCAAAGAATAAAGATAAGATAGTTAAGGGAAGAAATCCAAATTTTATAATCTTTACAGTCAGTTAAAAATTAAAATAATTGATTCAAAACTTATTCATCTTTCAATATTCCTTTAAAAAGGCAAATTATTAGAGTTTAATAAAGCTATTAATTGTGAAAATTCACTTTTATTTAATTTCCATTTTCCTCCCCAGAAATTGGAGATTAAACAAAATGAATTATATACAATATTACTTTAAAAATCTTGTGAAAAAATCTTCAAATCAGCTATTTAATTTAAGTTTAACTAATTGTTGAAGATTATAAATTTGTAGTATTGATTATTGAAAGAAATTATAGAAAGTTGATTTAATAAATGGATACTTCCATTTATTTTTTTTTAAGTATTTTATAATTGATATACTGTTGAAATATTTTACTTGTCTGATACTAAATTTGTTTTTAATAAATTCCATGTTTAAATTATTAACATCTTCTATGAAATTTTCTAATATATTATTTATTCTATAAAATCTTAGAAACTGACCAAAATATATACCTTTACAGCAATTTAATGAAATATTAGAATTCATATTACAGTATTTTATAATATTGAAATTATAATTACTTTTTTTATTATAAATTTTAATAGCATTATTTGTAAGGTCTATATTTAGGTCTAAAAAGTTAACTTTTTTGTTTCTATAAATTTTTTCATTGTTTTTAAGTTTCAAGTATTTAGGATAAATTTTAGGTATTAAATTTTTGAACTGTGGATTATTAAATATTATAATGTCATCTACATAACGGAACATTTGCCAGTTAACATTATTTTGTAGAAAGTATTCTCTTTCGTACCAGAATAATATTAAGTTTGCTAATAACGGACTAGAAGACGTTCCCATGGGAACTCCTTCTGATTGAATATATATTTTATTTTTAAATTCTATATAGTTAAAATTTAAAAATGTTTCCAGTAGAGTTTTTGCTGTTTTAAGATCTAATTTAATTGTTTTATATCTGTTATGAATAATTTTAATGTGGAAAGTTTTGTCATTAATGATTTCTTTAAATAAATTGGTTATTTTATTATTTAGATCTCTTAAATTTATTTTAGAATATAGGTCCTCAAAGTCAAATGTGTGTACTGTTTCCATGTTTGTCCAATTGTTCATTAAATAGTTAATGATTTTTTTATTTGAGTCGATAAATTTATAATTATATTTATTAGTTAATTTATTTATAATAAATTGTAGTGTTGAAGCTAATTGTATATCAATGTTTTTTATAACTGAATTTATACCAGATGTGATTGTTCTGAAAGAAATAGGTTTTTTGTGTAGTTTAGGAATTATATAGAACTTTGGTATGTTTGGATTTTTGTAGTGATTATAAATTTTTAGTGAATTTTCAACATTTTTGATGTCTTTTTTGATTTTTGTGGCTGTAGTTCTAGCAAAAGTGTATTTATGATTATTATCAATTTCCTTTTTTAGTATATCGTGGTATAGATTTTTACAAATTATAGATAAGTTATTGGAACATTTATCTATAGGAGTGATAATAAAGTCCTTCTGTAAATTAATTATATTTTCTTTAAAAGAAGGAATATCTGAATTAGGTTTTGTGTATTTAAGTGTATTATTATAATAATTTATAACCTCCTTTTTAATATTATGTTTCCATTCCAGAAAAGTAAATTCTGGAATACTGTATTTTATACTAGTTTTATTTATGAAAATATCTATATCTTTTAATATAGATTTAATTGTATTATTATAATTGTGTTTAATTTGAGGTATATATTTATACCCTTTATTTAAAATATCCTGATATTCTGGATTTAAAAAAGAAAAATTGCTAGTTAATATATGACCTGAAAACTTATATTTATCAATATAGTTGTTGCAATTACATTTAATTTTTTTATAATTTGCCAAATTATTAATAAATTGGTTATAATTGCAAACTAAATTACCTATATTTTTGTTGTATCTCCAGATTGTTTTGAAATTTAAATTTTTTATAGGGAAAAGATTATTAATGTTTTGGTTATTAAAAATATCATTAAACTTAATATGATTAAATAAATTGTTATTAAATTTAATGATAATATTAATGTTATTAGTAGATTGTTTAATTTTTCTGTATTTAAAGATGTCGTGTGTGATATCTATTAATCTGTTAGTTAGATTATGAATTTTAATATATTCTATAAGTTTGATAAATTTATTATTATTTAGTTTAAATAATGTTTTAATAAATTTATCGACGAAGTTGTTAGTGTACATTTGTTTTGGGTCCAGTAATTCTTCAAATTCAATGTAACCTAATTTATTGGTAGTTTTACCTCTAGTTTTATTAGGTTTAGTTTTGAATTCATTTTTTTTGTATTTGCAGCTGATTTCATAAGTTGAAATTTCTTCTGTTTGTGGTTTGTATGTGTAGTTTAATTCGTCATTAAGTCCATAAGGGAATAATGTGTTGTGTTTATAAATGTAGTTGTTTTCTAATAATAGTCGTTGTTTTTTGTTTTGACATATGTCTAGTATTTCTATCTTAAAGTTGTTAAAAGTATGTAATTTATTGTGTTCTTTCATATATATATTACCAATTGATTTTTTAGCGTGGTTTCTATGTAGGTTTATTCGTATATTTAATGGATTACATGTTTGTCCTATATATGATAATTGACAAATTTGGCATGTTAATTTATAAATAGTATTTACTAATTTACAACTAGTCGTTTGAAATGTATCATGGTTCTTAAGAGAGGGACAAGTTTGACAATTCTTTCTTAGGCAATTCTTAGCGAGTTTGAATTAACATAAAAGAGGTGCTAACCCTAATATGCTGGTAGTTTTTTTTAGTTTTTTAGTTTGTTATTCTATTGAGAAAAATTTTTTTTTTTTATTAATATATTTATCTTAATTGTTTTTGTGGTAATTAAATTTGTAATAAAATGAATAATTAATCTATAAAAATATAGATATTACTGTTTGTTATCTGTTATATTTTTTAAGAATAACTAATAAAAAACATCTTTAAACTATCTAAACAATGAAAAAAACAAAAGTTCTGAAGTTATTTTTTAAAATTATTTTTATAATTTACTTTTTCATAATCAAACAATAAAAGATAATTATAATCTGTATGGAGTTTTATTTATATTAGAATATCTAATATATATTTAAATTTGTATATTATATTATATATAAAAATATATCATAGAGCAAGCTCATATGAATTAATATAGTGTAAAAACTATATAATAAAAATATAACAGTGATACTACATTTAAAACTTAAGGAGCAATCTGATCAGAATGATAAATCATATCAAGTAGATTTGGTTAGATTAGCAAGCTAAATCTAAATTAATTATAAAAATAAATAGTTGTATAGTTTTATAGTTAAGTATTCTATTAAAATTATCTTCATTAGTTTGATTATTTAAATTCAAATTATAAATTTGTTAATTGTTATTATTTAGTATAGATAGAGAAAAAAAAAAAAAAAATTCTTTACTTCTAAAACATCCTCTAGTTAATTATATAATTATAATTAATAACAATAAAAAATTAACAAAGTAACGTCTATTACATCGGCTTTTACACGTCATTCAGACATACTCTAATCCTATATATAGAATAATCGAAGAGATAATATATATAATAGTTAGAAAAAAGATAGAAAGACAGAACCATGTACTTTTAATCAAACTAATAGAAAGAAAACAAAAAGTTTTGTAAATAAGGTAGATAAGATTGTTAGTATATATATATATATTTTTATAATTTTATATTTTATTCGTTTTTTTTTTTTTTAAAGATTTTTTAAATTTTTTTATTTTAAAATATGAATATAAAAAGTTGTATTTAGTAAAATATCTATAATATGAATTAACTTTTATTATAAGTTTGGTTATTATGTTTTGAAACCCTAATGGTAGACCAGACATATACAAAAAACTTAAATTGGAGTAATTATTGAAAAAAGAGGTCTGCTGAACCGGGACTTCTCAAATAGAAATTCAGCTTTTCAACATTTCATCCCTTCTCTATTATGTCTAGACCTCCTTTCAACCGTATTTTATGTGTTAATATAAAGTTACTACAGTGAAACATTTATATGAACAGATATAATGTGTACCTACCTTGTCCGCGAACGCCTTCAACTGTAAACAACTATTTCTGGATAACACATGTTGTGGGGGGGTGGGGACAAATTTAGACCGAATTGTGGGAGAACAAGACATTCAAAGAATAAAGATAAGATAGTTAAGGGAAGAAATCCAAATTTTATAATCTTTACAGTCAGTTAAAAATTAAAATAATTGATTCAAAACTTATTCATCTTTCAATATTCCTTTAAAAAGGCAAATTATTAGAGTTTAATAAAGCTATTAATTGTGAAAATTCACTTTTATTTAATTTCCATTTTCCTCCCCAGAAATTGGAGATTAAACAAAATGAATTATATACAATATTACTTTAAAAATCTTGTGAAAAAATCTTCAAATCAGCTATTTAATTTAAGTTTAACTAATTGTTGAAGATTATAAATTTGTAGTATTGATTATTGAAAGAAATTATAGAAAGTTGATTTAATAAATGGATACTTCCATTTATTTTTTTTTAAGTATTTTATAATTGATATACTGTTGAAATATTTTACTTGTCTGATACTAAATTTGTTTTTAATAAATTCCATGTTTAAATTATTAACATCTTCTATGAAATTTTCTAATATATTATTTATTCTATAAAATCTTAGAAACTGACCAAAATATATACCTTTACAGCAATTTAATGAAATATTAGAATTCATATTACAGTATTTTATAATATTGAAATTATATGTGTGCAATAATTATATATGTGCAATAATTCGATAAACGATTATCACTTCTTTATCACAAACGTTTCTAACAAATTATTCGGAAACATCTTAGACTTACTATAACAGCACGAGGCTAATGCTCTTCGTGTTCCAAAGTCTTATCAATGAATAAAAGTCAGTTGCTTCACGCGAAATATTGATATTTTATCTTAAATACGTAAATATAAATCAAATCCAAAAATACGCTTCATTTATATGAATAAAATAATGGTAGCCTCTTCCAACAAAATAGATGCTTCAACTAAGCGACATCTAGTTTTCTATATCGCCATTTTTATAGATCAATCTCCTCTCTGAAAAATTTATCCTCATAAATATAAAATATATATGAGCCTCATAGAAATATCGGAAATATTTTTAAATAAATTATATTGATCCAAAATATGCCAATTTTTTAATATATATTTCAAAAAAGGCATATCCTGACCACGTTCACATGAACTTTTAAATGGCGCTCTGCCATATAAATGCTCATATGAACGTGGTCAGGATATACCTTTTTTTATTTTAATAACAAACACCTGAACTTTCATGTTTTATTATTTTTTCACATATATATGTAATATTGTTGCAAATGTCGATGTATGGATAAGCTGGCAGTCGTGTACGTGAGGCGAGTATTGATGTTCTTCCCACACGCGGACAACAAGAAGCAGAGGCAGGGCTAGATGTTAACACCGAGAGTGATCGGGAACAGCCCACGGGACAGAGGTAGAGGCCATGACACAAACTTGGTGCTTATCACCGAGACATGGAGAGACAGACTGAAGTGAACTGCCGAGAAACACTCTCTAGAACCATCTGCTGACCCCCTGCCAAAACTTGTCCTGTTTTGGGGGGTCTCTATATGAATGTCCCTCGGGACCCCACATGGGCTGGACGTTGCCTTTTTTACCCCTCTGTCCCTGCTGCCACCAGCTGACCGCTCTCTCTTTGGATCTTTATTTTGACGTCAACATTTTGACGTGACAACGTCTTAAATTAGGTTGCGGCTGGGAGTCACTTATGAAAAAGTGTAACGCCCGGTAACGTTACGATGAGTCATCGAACGAGAGTGCTGCGCGCGCAGCGCTAGAGAATTAGGCGCATTGAATCGGCGCATGCTTGTCTCTGTCTTTGTCTTTCTCGAACGTTCTTGGCGTTGGAAAAACAAGAAAGCGTCATAATACAAGTTCACACGTGTGGTTAAAGTATCGTCAGCTGTGTCTGTAGTGAAAATGTGGAGTGCTTAGATTCGTCATTTACAACAACTACAACAATAAAGGTAAATAATTGTACACTGATATTTCATTATCGTAAACTATGATTGATTGATTAATTGTTAGATTGACACAAAAGTTGAGAAACTGAGTTTATAGGTTATGTCATACTATTGATAAATGCTGATAGTGTTAAGTAAATTATTAGTTTAAAATTAATTAATTAATTAATTATTATTTTACAAATTTTAAATAGTTTCAAATTTATTTAGCAAAAATTTGAACCTTCGATCTGATTAATGTTTTGATTTTCGAATTGATTCTTTAAAATTACAAATATTAAGAAAAAGTGGCAGATATAAGAAAACTTTTTTAAAACTGTGTTGAGCAAGAATTTTAACATCTAAATTAAGTAAATGTTTTAATTTTCAACTTCATCATTTACAATTACAAATTTTATTTAATTTCAAATTTATTTAGCAAAAATTTGAACCTTCGATCTGAATAAGTGTTTTGATTTTCAAATACCAACGCGGCTGGTGGAGTGGCGATCTATCGTAAATTATCATCGACATATACGGCGGAAGTGTTCCAAGTTGCGATTACAGACGTAACTCGTGTCATTAAAACCAAGGGTGACATGTGCATGACTGAAGTTACTTGCTTCGCCGCTAATACTAGCTTCAAGTCTATACTCGGTGCTGTATATATTCATCCAGGAGCTAGTATGCAGGATATTGGAATGTTACTATGGCAAGGACTCGGTCCGTACATTCACAACAGCCAGTACGTGCCACCGTTCGTGCAAGTTGATTCTAGTATACCGATTCTTCTGTGTGGTGATTTTAACAAAAACGTAAAGCCTGACAACTCGTTTCTTAATTTCATGAAAAATACGTATAATCTTGATTGCGTATCAAACGTTTCTAAGTCAACTACGTTAAAAGGAACAACTATCGACTTGACTTTCGCAAGACACATTACAGCAGAAACACTTCCTTAAACACTCAAATAGGAATTAGTTAAGTTTAAGTTTACATGTACAATGTTTTAGTAAACAAAATATATTTCTATAGTTAAAATTTGTGCAATTCTTATTTTCATTCAATTCCTTGTTCCTATTGTGCAATTTAATTATATTCATATCAATAAATATTCTACCGTTGTCACGTAAAATCTTCGCCCGTAAAACCGACTTTACAGGCAACCATTGTTTTTTAGTTTTACATACAAATAGGGGGTTTAAATACAAATAGATTATGTACAAAAATATGGGGTTGGGGTAAATAGAAATAGTGTACATTTTAATAATAAGGTATAGGCTCTAACTAATTGGAAGATATGTGACTTATACTAAAAGTGTCATTATTATACAGTTTAAAATATACTATAGAATGTGCCCCCGGTGATGAAGGTTTGTTTGGGGGAAACGAAATAACATGAAATAACGAAATAACAACCTAGCAAACCTATTATAAAATCAAAATAAATCATTTGAGCACAAAAGTATAGGATAATAAAATAGGCCAATAATGATGACGTCTCAATAAGATATAGAATATGATGAAAGAAAAATACATAAGAATAAATGATAAAATTGAGAAAATATGCAAAATTAAATTAGAAAGTCCGTAAAAGTAATCTACTTCTAGAAAAAAAAATTGAGAACCTATTGAATGAAAAAATAAATAAAACAAAAGTATAAAGCTATTGAGTTGAACTAAGATTATAAGTTGACGGAGAGGGTTGATGAGGGTATATGGGATGTCTGAGTATGTTCCTGCAAAGAAATAGCTTAATAGGTTGTGCGATGCATTACGAACTTGTGTTAGTGAGGTACTGTTTTCATTAACAGAACGTTCCTGATGTTTCGTTTGCATCATCAGTACAGACTAGTAGCTCCCTACTATATAAGTAGGTCGAGGAATGTGGAAAGGTAAACGCAAGAGATGTAGTGCTGCCAATGATGATGGTACTCGGTTTGTATGATGAAAAAAAAATGATAAAATGATTTTTAAAAATGATGAACCAGGTAATAACAATTTTAAAAAATTCTGGCGAGCAAGAATCTCTTGAGGGGAATATATGAGTTTGGGGAATAAAGAAAGGGAAGGTAGCTGCAAGGGTTGTTCTGTTGCCAATTATGATTTCACCCGACTTGAATGGTAATAAAAAAAAAAAAAGAAAAAAATGATGATTGGTAATGATGAGCCGGGTGATAAGAAAAATAATATAGCTGGGTATCCTGAACTCACTATTGGGAATGATATAACAAGGAAGGATTTCTCAGTTGAATTAATCAATGAAAAAAAAATTGGCGAACAGGAGGCCCTTGGGGTAATGCATGAGAAGGTATGGGCAGGGGAGGTTAGGAGACGTCAACGATAAAATTAGAAAAACGAAATAGATAAAATATATAAATTCAAAAATATCTTAAACTATTAAAAATATTATTAACGTTGTCAATATATTAAAAGTTTTAAAATGATGAGAAAGATGGTTGAAATTATAATATGTGTGTAATTAGCCTTGGCATAATGAAAAATACGATTTGAATTAAAAAAAAAAAAGATATAATTAGTTGTTGGTGGTTGACGGCATTGCTAATGAATGGCACACAAAATAATAATAAATAATATATTCTTAATGTAAAAATGTTTTATACACATCTAAAGTCATAATAATTGAAATAGTAATAGGGCAGGTAAAATAATGAACTTGATGAATATATGATAAAAATGCTATTGCCATAAATCGATTGAATAGTTAATTCAGTGCGGGAGAAAAAAAAAGGAGAAAGTGTTACATTAAAGAGTTCTGTAGAGAAAATTCTCCTACCAGATGGATGATGTCTTGGATGGGTCTTGTGGTGTGGGCTGCGATGAGGCTTGGTGATCACTTTTTGCGGTGGTTGCCATGGGACATCGTCGTTGTTGGTAAGCGGGGCGTAGCGAGGATTCTTCGATGGATCTTGTCTGCTTGTTCGAGCCGATGGAGGGAGGTCCTCGTGGCGCAGGAATTGTCGATTGGGGCGATGATGATCTCCTCGGTGCGAGGTACGGCTAGTCCTCGAATGGCGTCTTTGAGATGGTCCACTAGATCGTCAAGGTGGAGAGAAAGTAGAAGGAGCATCCACACGAATGCGCCGTTGACCACAGGTGCCTCTGTCATCCTCTGCATGCCGCTGTCCTCAGTTATCCTGTCGACTTTCTGTAATATTGTTGCAAATGTCGATGTATGGATAAGCTGGCAGTCGTGTACGTGTGGCAAGTGTTGATGTTCTTCACACACGCGGACAAAAAGAAGCAGAGGCAGGGCTAGATGTTAGCACAGAGAGGGATCAGGGACAGCCCACGGGACAGAGGTAGAGGCCATGATCCAAACTTGGAAGCTTATCACCGAGACATGGAGAGCCAGACTGTCTGAGACAGAAGCCGTATGTCGATGGCCACACCCTAGAACCATCTGCTGCTGACCCCCTGCCAAAATCTGTCCTGTTTTCAGGGGTCGTCTATAAAGAGTCCCTGGGGGCCGGCCCCACATGGGCGTTGGCATTTTCCTCCCCTCTGTCCCTGCCACCAGCTGACCGCTCTCTCTTTGGATCTTTATTTTGACGTCAACATTTTTAGTTTTACATACCAATAGGGGTTTACAGGTATTATTAATAAAGATATAGCATATATACAAAATATGAGGGTGGTAGCAAATAGAAACAGTGTACATTTTAATAGAAGGTAGGATATTTTAAGGCATCGGCTCTAACTAATTGGGAGATATGTGACATATACTAAAAGTGTTATACAGTTTAAAATATACTATATATATATATAAGAGAGAGAGAAATAAAATTAAGTAACAGTTTCTGGAGATGAGTTTCCTTTAATTTTATTGCAATCTCAAGATTTACCGCCCTTCTACAGTAGTACAGGAATGAACAATAATGAAGTATCTAACGGCGTTTTATTATTGTTCATTTTTTACTCCTGTAGGAGGACGGTAATACCCGAAAACTTGAGATTGCAATAAAAATAAACTCATCTCCAGAAACCTGTTGCCTTATTTAAATATATATATATACAGTCAACTTTCAATAATTTGAAAAACTCAAGGTCCCAGAGAAATATTTCAATGCATCAAGAGTTCAAAATAACAAGAGTTTAAACAACTAAGAGGGAAGAAGGGGAAAAAATCAAGTAAACAAGAGTTTGAAGTTCTGGCAGTTTCGGGATACTCGTATACATACTATGTTGATATAAGATTAAATAAGTGACTTACCTCCTGTTTTTAAAGTAATACATTTATTGGAAGGTAGAAAACCAAACTGTTTAGCGACATCTTTCTTTTTAATTGTCCATCCTCCACAGTTTGAATCACACGCTTTTTTTCACTTATGGAAAGATAATTGTTTTTTTCTTGAATTCATTTTAATAACACAATCAAACATTAAATAGACTCACTTTAACTCTTTGGGTGCGAAATGCAACGATAGTTGCTTCGAATATTTTGTCTGTAGGTGCGGAAGGCGACTATAGTCCACTGGTATAAAATTGAATCCTCTCAGTACTACCGTCTACGCCAGTCGCCCAGTTGAAATGTAAAACTCCGCCCGCTCGGCGTGGGAAATTTAGCTCAACATTGTTTAGTAAGTTAGCTGGCTGGTCTGGGTTGAGTAAGTCACCGGCAGCATTTTCCCTCTCAAAAATTTTAATTTTCAGATAGAATCTTACATATTGATTAATCTTCAATTAAAAAGGCATATATTGGATCAAAACATGCCTTTTTAATTAAAGATTTATTTATGGATTGCTCTAATTTCAAAAATATTAATTATAGAAGGCAAGTAAAGAAGAGTTTGATCAAAATTCCTTAATTATTATTCGAATCATTTGTACAGTTATTCACAAAATTTCATTTGTGGCAAGATACTATTCCTTCAACTTCAAATTACCGAGGGGACCAATTAATATATATTTTATTCAACTTATCGAGTATTTTTCAAGGGACCGGTAAAATATTTCAAATTATCGAGAGATTCAAATTAACGAGTTTCAAATTATCAAGAGATTCAAATTAACGAGTTTTAAATTATCAAAAAATTTAAATTAACAAGTTTCAAATTATCGAGAGTCGACTGTATATATATTTTATTAAATAATATATATATATTTATAATGAACTCTCAGCATATATTGGATTAAATTATTTTACAAAATTATTTTATCAATATTTTAAATCGCCTCTCTTCATAGAGTTTTTTTTGTTATAAACCCAACAACGTATTGGTAGAATATATTTTTATCTAATATATGTTGATAATTCATTCATAGGTAATAATAGAATGGGCTCTGTGTGTGCGCTCCATTTTTATAAATAATAAATATACATATATGCATAAATAATGTCTGACACAATATTACATTATTATTCCATTATAATATTTCTCCTGGCAGATAAATATCATTTCATTAATTAATTAGCTTTTTTAGGAGTGTTTCAGAGAATATATATTATTTGTGAATCAATATATTTGTTTTTACTAGATGGGGGGCACTCAGCCATCTAAAACGCTAATGTGAGCGAACAATATATGCCTTTTTATATTTTATTAATCAGCACCTTTTACAGTTTTATTTTTCACTTCTATATCAAACACACATCTTTATTAAGACCAACGGCTTCATACAGATTCACCACAGGAAGAAAGGAAGCATAGATAGAGCTCCTGTACTCCAGGCATCACAGATCCAAACAACATCCTACAGGTTATAATACTTTCTTAAGCTTTTTTTCCGCAAGAAATCCCAAAATACTTTCGTTCAAATTTTTATAATACTCAATTTGTTACGAACCACGGAAATTTCAAAGGTTTTTGGAATAGAATAAAGGCAGTGGAAGATTCAAGTTGCTTTTGTGGTATGGAGGAACAAACCTCAAGACATCTACTGATCAATTGTCCAGCATTTCAAGATTATAGAATGAAGAATGAACTAGTTGTTTGTGAACTTAACGATTTGATTTCCGATAAAAAATCATATTTAAAGTTCAATTCATTTTGTAAATACATTCTAAAATTTCTACAAATTCTGGATCTCTAATGTTTTCATGCGTTGAAAAATGTAAATAACTTATGTAAATAAACCTTTCTCCTTGTTTGGCGCAAGTAACTCTTGCGGGATATAGCGCTTTGGAAATAAAATAATTGTAATTGTAATCATATAGGTCCGACGCATGTCCAGTGGCCACACGTTCCTTCGTGCATATGTCAAGGTTAGTGTATCACTGAAAAGGCGAGTGTGGAATCATCCGCGTTCTAGTATTCTCTTTCCTCATCCAAATGGGCCACTACATTCACGATTCGAAATATTAATCGTCTCCGAAAAGTGACTGTGGCCTTGTAGTATTTATATAAACCAAAGATAAGACCTTGATCAAACATAATTGTATTCATCCAGTTATGTATTTGTTAACTATCAGATTGAGACAAGAATAAGTCGCCCAAGAGTTCCTCTTTCTGTTTCTCCATGAAAAAGCAACAAACTATTGTATGCATTATTTCATCTTGTATTCTGATATCACATAGATCACAAGTTGAAAGACAATCACTTTCAACGCTTTGATCGATTTTCTGGAATGAACACCCTTAAGAGTATCAGTTGCGCAAAAAGTATTTTAATTGCCAAAGGAGTATTTGTGAGTAGATATAGTTCTGCTGTTATTGATTTTTTTCAAATATTTGAATTATTATTTATAAAGGTTGTCCCAAATGTTCGTGTTTCTTTTATTTCTTGGCGAATAATATTATTAAGGCGTATACATAATATAGTGCATAATACAATCACTTTATAAATAATACAAAGATATTATACATAACGGCGAATAATATCGGTATTTCATTTTTTTGCAAGTGTTTACGAACCTTTGAAGCAACCTTGCATATACATATTAAAAATAAAGTATGGGATAACGCTTTTATGGAGCATGTATTCAACACTACAATTATTTTAAAAAACAAGAAACTCATTTCCAAAGAATGGTGCTCTGCTCAATAATCAGTTTTTAAATGTTACACTAATAGATAAAACTTGAGGAAGTTGCATCTTTTAAATGTATATCGGGGTTCATACAATAACTCTGAAATATATTTGATACACAGCAATCTTTGTTGAAGACATACGAGATAACCAAGTGTGAACGAAATTGCCTCTGTCTCCCTAAAAAAGGGAGACGACCGTCAGCATACAAATTTTTCACTAAAGTGTTGTCCATGAGTGTACATCCCTTGGGAGGTCCATGCTACTGTCTGGCCCGGGATCGATCATTTTGTTCTCTAACAACCATTGAGACAGAAATGTGCTTTGTCGGACCTGATATGGTGTTGTACAAGCTTATTAACTTTGGTGATTAGCCAATTTAGAATGTGGTTCGCTGGCCCTTATTTAGGCCGCATAATTTATGCATTAGCTTTACCACCTTTTTAAAAATTCACAACACGCTGGTACGTGGAATTTGCACTTGACACAATTGCCGAGTAGACCTCTTTGAGGTTTGGTCCATGTCTTTTGGAAACACAGTTCATTTCACTATGCGACGATCGAGGTCTTCCAGGGAATGTTTTTTTTTTTGTGAAAATATTATAAAATTATAAAGACGAAAAGGATAGGTTTATCTATTAATCAATGAGTAGCATTAATTATCGGACAAAAGTTTTACTGACAGTTTTTTCATCGATTCCATTTAATTGAAGGCAATGCTATCTACCATTATCACGTCCATCAATTTGGCAAGAAAGTGGCTTGATAATTAGAACCACAAAATTTTGCCTTTGTCATGATGACCTACATCCGATTATATACAATTCAATGGAGCCCGTTACATCTGACAGCCTAATTCTCTTGGCGACCCACGACTCTAAGAGTTATGTAAGAAGCTCCAATTTACTAGTAAAGTATAGTTGGTTAAAGCCGCTGTGTAGAGGGAACACTCCGGAGGAAAATTATACATTGCTCCAGGAAAAGTTAATAAGATGGATAAATTTAGATACTCCTCCACCAAGTTTTCCTGGAGCGGGCGCTGAAGGAAGCTTGGGCAGAGATGGACCACTTCGTCAGGGGATCCTTCCTCTCATTAGCTAACTACTACAGCTCCGGGAAATGGAGCTCGCTGAAATTGTGAAATGTAGAGGCATTGATGCGATAATAGCAATGCAGCTACAGATGACTATAATGTTTGAAAAAAATATATACTAGTTTACACGCGCAATAATGATACATGCTATGCAGAGTCGTGTAAGGACCCGCCTTCAAATGTTTAACAAACAAACCCAACCACGTACACACACAAAACACACTCATATAGTAACTAATTTATAGCAGTTATTATATGTTTAACATATTTTAAAAAATAAAGTACAGATTTATTATTTTTGACTGCATCCCTACTTGTCGGAAATGTTGTATAACAGCATTGAGCTCATTCACTGCTTGATTGGCGGTTGGTGGAGAAGTTGTCGATTTTCGACAGCCACGACCCGCGATATAATCCCGTATTGTACAATTTTCATTAAGGAAATAATTTCGTCAATAGACCCCCAGATTCATGCAAAGTCCAACCCAAATTGTGAGTGAATCGGGGCTCTGGCGCACTTATAAGTGAAAAAATCGAACTGCTTCCCACAGGCGTAGACATTTGGTGCACTTAAAGTAAAAGCTGCCACTTACTACCTCCGTGAAAATCGTGGTCTTTACCGCGTGTATCTGGAATAAGTAAATAA
Organism: Cordylochernes scorpioides; assembly: GCA_030710605.1. Lineage (NCBI taxonomy): Eukaryota > Metazoa > Arthropoda > Arachnida > Pseudoscorpiones > Chernetidae > Cordylochernes > Cordylochernes scorpioides. The sequence continues at coordinate 117,743,799 of CP092886.1, read as the reverse complement.
TATTATTGAAATTAAAATTCTTTAGAGCGTCGCTCAAAAAGATTTCTACAGTTCCTTATGCAATGGAAAGGACTGGCTCAGTAGTATTGGATCTTTTCAGCTTTACTCCAGCCTTAGTTACTGTATGGCTTCACTGTTGGACGCTCGGCTTATATTGCGAGGAAATTTATTTCATTGCGTGCTTTCAATGTATCGATAACTGGTTTGGTGGAGGAATGTTTTTTAATTCATTTTTTTTGCTTGAATCCTCCCCCCGCCCCCACCAGAAAGTACAATTAACAAAATAGGTTCTGGTACCTTTTGTAAATGCAAACGTCGATCTGATATTCACAAGTATAGATATGGTGCATTTACAGTAAATGAAAGTCGCTAACTTTACACTAAGATCATATTAACATGTACCAAGTTTCCTTTGATAAGTAAAATTAACATTGGTGGGGTGTCTTCTATAATTAAAAATTTTAGACACAGTTAGAAAGTGAAATTAGAAATTTAATTGTTGAATTTATCTTTTTTTTTTTTTAGAAATCCAACTATGAGAATATGCACAGAGGTGGCGAAGAATGACGAAACATTGTTGTGTGTGCGGTTATAAACCAGTGTGAAAGGTGGGATTGGTCTAACACCGAATCAATCGATATTTTATACATAAAAATTTGCATTAAAAATATCAGAATATTGATGAGAGATATATAAGTGTTACATATTGGGCAGTTCAGCAGAATAAACACTCATTTCAGGTTGAGAAAGTTTCTCTCTTGGCGCAGTTCATTAAAAAAAAAAAAACAATTTTTCAGCGAACCGCAATTTATTTTACAGCGATTATAAAATATAGAAATGTTGGCCACCCCATTGTAAATTTTGCATTTGTTTATGAAAAGAAATATATATTACACAATTTTTTTATATAATATTTTGATTTTATAATGTTCACTTTAGGTATCAAACGATAAGAGGGCCTTGACTCTAATGTTAATATATTTTGATGAGTTATTTGAAACCTGTCTCGAGTATATTCTCTTTTTAGATTATACTGAGAACAATTCAGTGTTCGTCTTTCACACACAAAATGTAAGTAATGGAATATACTTTCGAGATAAGTTTAAATTAAAAATTTGATAGTGTTGTTTCAGAATGATTTCACCATGTTCTTCTAACGTTGCCGACTGACACACTAGATATTGATATGGGAGTTTTGCTTTAATTCGTGCTGATACTAATATCAATATGTATAGATTCGGTATGCGGGCGGGTTAAACCAACTTAAAGGTTCTGGAAACATAATATGATGATATACTAATGGCTGATGATGAATTTAGCATCTATAGGAGTATTTAAACTGAGGATTGAATCATCATTTCGAAATAATGGCTTATAGTTCTCTCTTATTTATAAAGAAAATACTCGTTTTGAGTCATGAAAAAGCCTTAACAACTACCCTAATATGTATTTTTGCATAGTTATCTGGAAGTATCCATTTACCAGGTTGGAGGCTTGCTGAGCTACCTCCTGCACCACCCTGACCACGAGCATCATCGGGAAATGCCTATATAGGAGGCTCTTTTGGTTTATGTATTTCAAAAATGTTCCAAGGTGACCCACTATCCCCATGCCTATTCCTACTCTTAATTAATGATTTGATTAAAATATTTGATGACTCGGGGTTGTCAGGAATATACTTACCCAATTTCGGAAACATACACCTCCTCCTATATGCCGACGATATTGTTTTGATCGGTGATTATAAAATAAACCTTCAATTGAAAATCAATATACTGAAAACCTATCTAGAAACTAACTTACTAACTCTGAACGAAAACAAGTCAAGAATAATGGTTTTCCGTAATGGAGGAAAGGTGGCGCGTTCAGAAAGATGGTATTGGGGTCAAAGTCCTTTAAGTGTTATATCAAAATATACGTACCTGGGCTACCCGCTCACCCCTTCGATTTATTTCACTCAAGTTGCCTTAAATTATAGAGGCAGGACCATGGCCGCGATGGGTGCTGTGGGGGAGATTGTTCTGAAGACCAAGCTCAAATCCTTCCATGCAAGTATGAGATTGTTGGATTCTATGATCTTGACAGTCCTACTCTATGCGGCTCCATTCTGGGCACATGATCAAGCCTTAATCTTAGATAGAATCCAGGATACCTTTCTCAGACGTTTTCTGTGCCTTCCAAGCTATACTCCGGGCTATATTTTGAGGGCCGAAACAGGAAGAAACTCTCTTGATATCATAGTGAAAAAACTAACTTTGAAATTCTGGACTAGAATTCTGAAAATGGACGGCAGCAGGCTACCTTCAATTTGTTTGGCACATTTGTGGGACATTTCAATTTCTTCAAAACAGAATATCGGACTGGTAAAGAGTATAACAGAGCTACTTAATAATACCGGCTTCTCATGGCTTGTTGGAAGTACAGACTTCAATATTCTACAAAGATACATCCCCCCTAATTATTAGAACGGCACCCGATCAGTCCTTGCAGCTGGATTATATAAGAATAAGAAAATAAGTACTCTACTCTCACTATAAATACTTTCATTCATCACCTACAATGGAATGCTATCTGAGTGACAATATCCCCCTAACCTTAAAGAGAATCATTGCACAAGTAAGAAGCCTTTTTGCAGTACAGAGAATTAATCATGTTTCACTTTTGAAAACTAAGACCATAAAATGCACCTTATGCAACGGTGAATTTAGTCTCGATTTTCCACACTACATGTTCTACTGTACGGCAATGGAAGAAGAGAGAGAAATTCTTCGTCAAGAGACCGGCTATAATAGCAATTCGCCTTATGTTTTAATGGCAAAAGTCGTAAAATCCAGACCCTTTGCATTCGCTTTTTATAAATACTGGAAATCAGCTAAATCAAAATATTTAGCACAGACACCGGATCCAACTCGATAATTGGTCGAGGTCAATACCCAATATTCTATATACAGTTACGAGCGTCATCATCTCTGTCACCGTTTGCTTTTTTTTTTTTTTGGAATGGCGCTCTCCTATTGGTTGGCTACGATCACGTGGCTACGATGGCGCCGCCACTACGCGAGACAGTTTGTTTTTGACTTTGCCCCCCCCCCCACTCGCTTTTTGGTTTTTGTAACTATTGTGTTGGAGCGGGTCGCTCCTTAAATAAATGCATATATTAGTTAATAACTAAATGGAATCCTCTCTTTCTTTTTCCCAAGCACATAGGCTATAGTTATTAACTAATATATGCATTTATTTAAGGGGCCAATTTATAATTGTAACAAATAGTATTTGAATCAAATCATTCAATCGGTTAAAACACGGGCGTTGCCCGGGTCATTCGGCTGGTTTGTATATAACTATGATGCTAATTTGTTATTTATTTATTTTGTCCTACCGGGAGAATCCTGTATGGCACGTGTGCCTAATAAAGGCTATTTTTGTGTGTTGATTTCAAAAATGTGTCGTAATATAGATATATAAAAGAAATTGATGTTTCAAAGTAGATACATTTATTTCAAATAATGGTGCAAGCCATCAATCAGTCGCATATGTTCATATGATGTTTTAAAATCACTTTACAATTGTGGCGTCAGAGAGCGCGCAGTGGATAGAGAAAACAACACTGCTAACATAACACTCAATTTACTTTATTAGCATGAAAATCCGTATTGATGTGTTACGATTATTTACATAATTTTATAGAAGATTAGTGATGCAAAATGTCACTTTTAGATATTTTGTAGCTGTTATACTATCTTGTTCCACTTTTCATTTCTATTTGTTATTTTCCTTCCTCGATGAAGATATTTTTACGCTAATAATGGTATCAAAATATTTAATCAACCCTCCAGAAAGCAATGGTAGCCAGTCTGTAATGGGTTAAATGGGAAGGACGTTGCTAATGATTATAGCTTGAGTGAAATACACCTTTCTATAGACAACAAATAAAACTATCGTGAAGAGGTTGCCTGGCCGGCATTCATAGTTCTTAAAATTGTAGATACTTCGGCCAGTATGATTCTTTTAATCACCTCGACGTATCGACAAAAATATTTTGTCCTCGTCCGGAGCAAATAAAATTAAAGCATTTGGCAAGGCGGTAAAAATATATTTATAATTTACTAGCGAATGTTCCCGGCTTCGCCCAGTTTTTACCCGAGTAAAGGTTTGCCTAACGAACATTTGTTAAAACGATTTTAGAAAACATCCGATCAACCTATATATAGATTTATAAACGTATATAAATATTGTTATATGCGCTTAAATATATTTTTTAAACACATCATATTTTTGAAAACATCTTTTTAAATTTTAAATAAGATATTTTCTTCTAATATATATTAATATTGGAATGCCAAGTTTTTTACAACGTTATTGGAATATTATATTACTATATGCTCAAATTAAATATTAAATTTATTATACTTGGAACACCTTTTAGCATTTTTACAATTTATAAATGTAATTTCACCAGATGCCGCGAGATGCTCTGCTTGCGAGTGAAAGTAGAAAACTTGCAAATAAAGTTGCAACGAATATTTATTTCAAATCAAATTCAAACCAGAAACATCCCAGTAGTATAATAAATAACTTCCTAAAGTTTCACGGCGATTGGATAATCTTACCTTTTAAAAACATTCATCGTGTAAACAAACAACAGGTAAAATTATTAACCAATCAAATTCATTTATCGTCGCGACCAGTGCTGAGCCAAGCGGTAAAAGGCTGGAACTAACGCTTTCCGGTTTTACATTTTTTAAGAAAGGCACTTTAACCTTTTCAGTTTTTTTAATAGCCTATATGTTAAACGAAATTTCCAGCTACCTACCCCTGCGAAATTATCATTATTGATTCTGTAGGTTTTGCGCAAAGCGATAACAAACATCGATTTCGGATTTCATTTTTATAGATATAAAGGATCTAATTATTTACGCCTTGCCAAATTCTTTAATTTTTATTCGCTTCTGACGAGAACAATGACGAAACATCGAGATAATAACAAAATTTATACTGGCCGAAGTAACTAGATGTATTAGCACGCCATCTGTTATCGGAAATTGTAAACTATTTAAAGCGCTTATTGGAGGGTTTGCAACTAATAAATCAAACCCTCCCAACATATTTATCAACGCAGTAAATGCAGTCTAAAATATTTTATTTAAAAAGAAACATGCGCACTAATAATAGTTTACAATTAAAAAAGCATGATCATAAAAATTCATTTTCTAGTATCTTCTAATTTTTTCCTACATGTGCTCATACAGTCAGAAAACATTTCGAAACTTACTGCAAGGCTACCGGAACTCAATGTGGCAATTATTTTAGGTTTATTCGTAAAGAACGAAGCTGACCGTATATTCAGCACTTGCAAGTTTGAACTCAAATTTATAGTAAGCCCTAGTGTTTCTAATGATTTAAGCCAGCCTATCTTGAACGAGTGGAGAGTAATGAATAATTCTTGAATACTGATTACGAAGGTTTAAATAAAATAAATTCAAAAGGTTTCATTTTTACTTTTAATAATAATTAGTTTAATTTTATATAAAATGCTTTCTGAAGGTGCTCTCAAATACTAGTTCATAATTGTACAATTTTGATATTATTAATATCAAATTAATTAATTAATATAAATTGTGTGTGTGTGTGTGTGACATATCATATTTCAATTAGAACCATTTTTGTAACTCTACTCCGTCTCAAAATTAGAAAACCGTTCTTCATTTCAGTAGTGTAACCAGAGTTAATTAGGGAGAGCGGTTTGTCTTAATGAAATGGCTTCACGGGCGTCTTGAGGACGTCAAGTTACCTTCTTACTAATAAAGGTAAGTAATCTTCCAGGTGAGTTCAATCCCCCGGCATCTCGGTTCATTTATTAATGGCTTCTCATGCTCTAGTCAATGTTCCAGATTGGCCAATTTTTCTCAAAATAAAAAATGTATGAACTATATACATAAGTTTGTTAAAAATAGGCGAAGTGTCATGATTTAGATGCACCCCCTTGAACTTTTGTCAAATTATTAAAGAATATAGAAACAAAACTAGAGAAAGCGAATGAGAGAGATATTATGGTGTTTCATCGCGAAAAATCAATGTTATAAAATAAAATGTGAGAAACGAATTCAAACGCGCCCACATGAGGACATGTCCGAAAACCAAAGCCGCGGTTATACGGACACGACATCCTATCTCGGATAAAACAATATTTTCTCGTCTTTTTTATATTTATTTCCCATTCACGACATATGCAAACAAATTGATGCTTTTGCGTGTATTTTAGACAATCATATAAGAAGAGAAAATGGAATACGATTCCTGTGATAGCAGTGAGTGGCCGGAATGTCGGGCCAACAATAGATAATTTACAATTGGTTGATGGGGCGATATATTGTTTCTGTAAGAAGCTATCCCAACCATCAAATTATTTTTTCAACATGTGACTTTTGATATTCTTGAATTAAATCGCACATTTTGGATCGTACAAGACACCTTTCTTTAACGATCACCTTTTGAAAGCGTAGTGACTTTGCTTTTCAAATCTTAAATAAAACTAAAACCTCAATCCGCGTCTTGCGACCACTACAATTGATTCTCTTTTTGTTTACTGCAGAGTCCTAAATATCTACAGCAGATTTCTCATCGATATTTAATACGGAGAACAAGTATATTTTATTATAACATGGAAGCGCGCCATCTATATTTAAAATATTAAACTTTTTAGAGCGATTATTTGCTACTGCCATCTCTACAATGAGAAAATTAGAGCTGGCTGACCAGGTAAACCTTCCCAGCGATTTCTCCACTTTAATCTTCCACACCGCTTTTAAAAGAGCATTGGGATATATTGCTTATAAACCTGGAATATTAGAGGAATTATTGTGGTGGGTATTTAAGTGAAACCCTTAATAAACTTTGGACTAAAATGGTAGAGATTGAGCTGACTGAAACGCTGGGAAGTTTTTACACTGATGAGTCAAGCTTTTTCCAGTATATTTTCACATAAAATATTTTAACAAAAATAAAAAGACTTTTCTATGGATGTATGAAACATGTTATAGACAGACACTGTATGTCTGCGTTGACAACGCCGCTAAGCCAAATTCATGTATAGGTATTATAGCATATATTTAGTTTGTCTCTTTCAAATTTAAGGATAGCGTATATAGGTAATGTGGAGGGAAATTAATTATTTAAATCTATATCACGTTCATACTTCAATCTATTGGGGTTAGATTCTGAATAAAATCTTTGAGTGAAGTATATAGGGGGAGATAATTATTTTTATTTGTATTATAAAGTGCTTCTACATAGTATTCACCTAATATATATTTTATGAAATATCAGTAATATAAGATTAATTATATTAGGATATATAAATATTCAAACATAAGGATTCATATAATGGATTTATATGTTCAATATTTCGAGGGAATCTCGCCTACCTTTATCGGTAGTGTTTGTGTTTCTAAATGAAACACGTGATCAGGTGCGTCGCTCTCGCTTTGAAAGGACCAACGTAGTAATTATCTCTGATTGAAAATCTGCTCGTTTTTTAGTCTGAAATATAAACATTCTCGATACAGAGAGACGAGTGTATCCTGGATATATTGGAAGAATAAATATTTAAGAGCCAAATAAGCATTTTTATGTTTATAGTTATTAATATAGATTATTTTATCTTCAATATATATTTAAGATAGAAAAGAAATATATGTGTCTCAAAAATAAAGCGAAGGTATTCCTCCATGTGGTTTATTTGTATGGATTACGTATAAGCTTCTTTTCCCACAAGTACAAGATAAATAATGGTGTATCCCAGCATCTGAGGAATTACTAAGTAGAGCTCTTTCTACTAAATAAACGTATCTAGTCTGATAAACCGAATTGTATTGATTTCTTATGCTACTGCAGGGTAGGGGATCCGTGTTCGACATTCCGCTGTGGCAATATTATCTGACACTAAATGTAGATTGTTAAAATAAAGAGGAAACACTCAAGGTCTCGTAGATATTATAACGCGTACAATACAAATCTGAGCTCAACGTAGGAAATCTGGATGACTGGGAAATTTTGTACCAGTGTGAATGTCCTCATAACTCTGATATTTGTAATCGTAGCAAGTTTTATTCTCCCACAAATACACAATGAAATAGTATAAACGATGTTCATTGAAGTGTCATTGAGAATCCGAGTGGGACACTAGCTCAACCTCGAGTAGTGAAATGTCCCAACACGACCTGATATGAACCGTCTAATTGAAAGCGATCCCCAATCTGAATGTTTGTAGCAGCCTTGCCAATTATCATACTTGCAACAAAGATCGTAGCCGGTAGTGCTGTGAGAGCATAGAGCTCTGTAATGTTGAGAACTGATACGAGAAGTTTCTGCTTTGGCGCCAGTGTTGGTCACGCGTGATTCCGAAGAAGGACTAATGAAATAATGTTGAAAGGTTGATTCTGACATAATCCAATAGGTCTAAAGAATTTTTTAGAAAGGTATATTTTATAACTACGGGATTTCTCTCGAATTACTCTCCCGAATACCATGGATGCAATTTATGCATGATTTCACGGACATTATTTATGAGATGCCTCGGAACTATCTGACACTTCATTTGATCTCTCATCTCTATGGTGTGTGTGTGAGGTGAATGCTTCCCAACATGCGACCAACATTCAATGTCCAGCGGCGTGGACCCCAGCATGGTGACATCTCTACGCTGTGATGCCTGCGCGTGCACCTGCCTGCATTTAATACAGAGGTCGATGCATTGGCTCCGACAGTGTATTATATCGGGCCGAATTTATTACAGAGAAGTACAGAAAAGTTCTTTGTATTTAGTTGGAATATTTATTTAGATATAAACGTAATACTCGCGCTCTCTAAACAATAATTTCACTTAGATCCAAAAAAGTCTAGATATTAAATATATTTATTCTAATATATCTTAATTCTATATTTCTTAATATAAAATTATTCATGTTGTGATTTTATTTTCCTTCACGATAAAGATATGTTGTTTCATATAAAGTAAACTATCGGCCAATAGGACACGAGTTGATGAATCGCGACATCGAGACAGTTTACAAAATCGAATTGTTTCAACGTTCTTCGACCCTTCCATAAGTTCAATTCCAACGATGGGTGCAAGTTGCCAAACGAGGTTATGGAACCATCAAGTGAAAATCATGAACTGCTTCTAGACAGTGAAATATTGTTATAATGCTTCCTCTTATAGTGCTATCCTGCTTATTGCGATTTCTTTTCTTTGTCCCGGTCCTAAATTACATTTCTCTGTACCAAACACCATACTTCCAATGTGTTACAATCCCGCTTTTAACGCTCGCTCTCCATTTTAGAAAGTATTTATTTTAGATAAGCGTAAAAATCTCCGATACGATAAATTTCACTCCTGGTATTGGACGCTGTCACAGTGTCTGAGGGACAACAAATACAACAAAAATGTTTGCTTACGTCCTCCCCATGTTATCATTTTACCAGGAATAAAGCAATTTGAAAGTCTTTAAAATTTGATATCCTAGAAATGTCTTTGTCATTTTAAAAACGATTTTCAAATATTTTTCTTCTTATATTCTCATGCCCAGCAATGGCCGCAGCCTTGCAGAAAATTGACTTAGACCCAGAGCAGCAGCTTTACACACCCAAGATAGTGGACATTGCTGCTGCTGTGATGGAGATGCATGGAGACATCTGAGACTCTTCTTTGGACACGACAGCAACAACATCTTGTAGAAGAGAGAGAGAGAAAAAATGCATATAACTTCAAAATAAAAGAATACAAATTATCCAATAACCAAAGATTTTTATTTTAATAACTAGCGGACGTACCCGGCTTCGCCCGGGTTTTACCCGAGTAAAGGTTTGTCTAACAAATCTCTCGATGGTCACTTGTCTGGAGACGTCCTGGGCAGCGTGTGGATCCTGGCCTTACTGTCGAACACCACACAGGTCCACAACAGGGCGTTATGGCCTGGGGTGCCATTTCATTTGATAGCAGGACCCCATTGGTAGTCATGCCTGGCACCCTGACAGCACAACGGTACGTAGATGACATTCTACTGCCTGTTTTGTTGCCATTCCTCTCACATCTCCCCGGGCTTACTTTTCAACAAGATAATGCCCGGCCAGACACGGCACGTGTTACTATGGATTGTCTTCAATCTTGCCGAACTCTTCCGTGGCCAGCAAGGTCGCCTGATCTCTCGCCCATAGAGCACATCTGGGACGTGATGGGAAGGCGATTGCAACCATCACGGAATGTTGACTATTTAGCCCGACAGTTTGAGACAATTTGGCAAGAAATCCCGCAGCACACCATCCGGAATCTTTATCAGTCCATGACACGCCGGGTGGCAGCCTGCATCCAGGCCAGTGGGGGTCCAACGACATATTGATATTCTCAATTCGTGACGATCAAACTCTGAAATAAAACAATTAATTGTTCTGAAATTTTAATCGTTTTTCCCCTATACATGCTCGTTACATAAACCGATTTTTGTCCTAATCTGACAACTCCTTCTTGTTGCGTCGATTTTTTTGTTATACAGTGTATATAGATTACTGGGTGACTCTTCCTTGCGCACAATTTTGAAATATCCTGGTTAAACGAGAAATAATAAAAAATAAATTGTAGAGTATAAATGATAGAAGTTGTTTTATCACACAACTAGTCTTTCATAAAGTATGAAAAAATAAATCCCAGTGCTTCTGTTAAAGTATAAATGTTCAGTCGATAAAATATAGACAAACATTTGGTTGGACACGCCCGAAGTGCAAAGCCTGGGACTCCCTAGAAAGAAGACGCCTTTGTGTCCCCCTCCATATTCACCGAAATACAGAAAAGAGATTCGGCCCTGCAAAATCAGAACCAGGGATGATATAGATTCCAGTAGTCCTTGCATCCCGGTTACCTCCTCCATACCTCACCCAGCCAAAGGAATGATGCATATGCACCGAGCGGCCGTTTGGTATGGCCCCTCGCGCCCGCCTTTATAGTCTAGCTCAGTGGAGTCGACCAGTCTCCCACAGGCGTCTTCGAGAGTTCCTTAGCCAGGTTGCCGTCCGGACCTTCTCGTTCGGACTTGGGAAAACCCGTCCTACGCTCCACCGAAATACAGTATACAACTACTGCAATCTTTCTTTTTTGAGTATTTTTATTGAATTTTTCCCATATATATATTTGAAATATATCGAAAGTCATATTCGACAACAAAATTTCCTATAAATTTCTTCAAATATTATAAAACCTTTATATATATACCCCCCTCGCGCTTTTGGCCAAGTCCCCATAAGAGAATTAACACGAGGTTTCACTGTACGTCGTTCACCCGCAGGAAAATATAACGCCAACCCCGGCATCATGATTATCATGTTCTGTACTATGTGTACATGACATATATAAGCAACAAAATTATAACAACTAATATTATACTCTATATAATATCGTACATTTTACATGAGTAATGTAAAAATGCTTTAAAAATATATATATTAAATTTCAGCCTTAAAATATTTTCAACCAAAGAACCTCTTTCGAAACTTATCCAGCGAATGGAAGCAATAATTGAAGTGGAAACGTTACTCGAATTAAATTCTTTAGGTCATTTATTTTGCTGTCTTTGAACCAATTTTCTGGTAAATGGATGGACAATGAGATGAAATTTCCCCCGATATTCTTAATAAAAATATCTACTAATACTTGTGATAAAAAACGATTCCATGGCTTTATCGATATTTCTCGTTTTTTTATATGAAGCATTCATTTCGGAACGATAAATAAATATGTTTATAATTGGAATTTATTTATGGGGTGTCCAATGTGGGTGACATTTTATCATATGGATATTAAACACCTAAGGATATTCAGTTTAAAAGGGACATTTTGCATTCAAAGGTTAATTTAACAGAATCGATGAATTATCTTGAATGTAAAGGGTTCTCTTACATCCTAAATAGCGAATGTTAAATTAATTATATTTGATATAGCGAGCGCTTCATTTAATTTTTTTTAATGGACAATAGATTCTTATATAATGGAATCTGAAAATAAATACCAAAAGGAATAGGACAATATATGTACGATATCAAATTTTATTTTGAGTTTATAGAAAATTGTTGGGAAATTTCTCTTTCTCTCTCTTGCAAATAATTAACATATAAAAATAATTCTCCTTTTTACATTTGTTTTGAATCTGTGTGTGCTTTGTTGAAAATACAAATTTATATAACAAAATGTTTTAGAATTGAAAATTATTTTTCATAAATATTATGCTGAACACACACAATGATAAAATTATTATAAGAATGAAATCAGAGGTGAAACCTCGGCAGTGAAATGTCGTCAGTTAAATTACCAGACCGCTCTACTATTGTATTAGGGTGAATGCCTATTATAGTCTGCATATTTCAACGAATATAGAGAGCGTAGAGGTTTTTAAGGACACTTTGGTCATAGTCTTGCATATATAGTTAGGCATAAATATATATATTTATTAAAAATAAAAAAGGCATATTCTGACCAGGAGCACATGTGTCTTACAGATGGCAGAGCGCCATCTGGTAGAACAGAAATCAACATGGCGCTCTGTCATCTGTAAATCACATGTACTCCTGTTCAGAATGTGCCTTTTTATTTTTAATATCAACACCTGACCTTTTATTTTTTATATTATTTTTCAAATATATATATATTATAATATAAATTTAATATATATAAATTGTGTAAAATGAAGGCTCCTCTGCTAATAAATCATAGAACATGCCTATTGGACAACCTTTGAGTAATAATCGTTACTTGTTCATCTATTGATATATTTCTGTGCAATTCTTGTTGCTCATGTCCATATCTTTTTTCTAAATTCTTCCTTTCTGTATTCAATAACAAATACAGATTATACATTCAACCAGTCTAATGCAATAGCAGAGCAGTCTGAAGATCAAATTGTCGAAACCGCTGATAGGGTTCAGCACTTCCTCCCCATAATCGGATTCATCATTGTGATATAAAGTCTATTTTTTCTCGGTAGAAAAATGATTTTAATTATATTGATAAACACAAAATGTAAACTTTGCACTTATAGCAATTTTAGACGACAGGGCGAGCAGTGGTAGTGACATATCATATTGTTGGCCATGAAGATAAGTTAAATCACACAATTGTCATTTAATAAAATACCTCTACACATAAATGGCGTAAATATTGTAGATGTGCAGAAAAACTATCCTTAGAATAGGAGTCTAGTGAAAGGAAACGCCCTTTGTTCACAATATATTGATTACCCAGCCCACGCACTTCTAAAACTTCTCGCCGAGTCCCAAATTAAATTAAAAGAGGTTTAAAGGCTTCCTTTCTCTCACTTCACGTCAATAATTAGTCGTCGATTCTCCAAATGGGCTTCCCATTCTTCATGCCAGGACTGGTGGGCAGTGGAGGGCTTAGAGGGCATTTCTTAGCTAGTTAAATACTTCAGAATGGTAGATTATGAGGTAAAATGGGTACCACCAACAAAATAGTTCAAACATAGGCAATAACGCACAAAATATTATTCACGGAATTTTCTTTTTTAAATAAAGTTAAATTACTTTCTACTGTTCTTACAGCGATTAAAAATATGCCAAGAGAATCTGGCTCATCAGTGATGAGCTTCCAATAGCTTCGTTAGTTTGATCAACAATGCTGCTTTTAAAGCTCAATATTTCATTATGTTGTCACTTAGAGAGAGAATAAAATTAGGAAAGACAAACTAATGATGATATATTTGGGGCAAGAACAAAATCGACATTTATAAAATAGCAGAGAGGCAATGAGGGAGTTTACAGAGAGAGAGTAGCAAAATATAAATATCAAAGATAATACGCTTTCCATAAAAAAACAAATATTCTGCTGCAATATTTACAAAAGAAGGTGAGTTATAATCATAGCGACTATTTAAAGGCCCTAAAACCATTTCCAGACGTTATTCAGCCATTATAGAATATTACGAGGCGAATTTAAAGTTATTAAAAATGAAACAGCTGGAATTTGAGTATAGAACAAGATATCACATGAAACAATCACTTCTTTATTGGCAGCGAGGTTTCGCAGACTCTTTTCAATAATACTGAACTTGTTTTAAAGATCTTTAAAAAGGCGACTGAAAATCGTCGAAACGTGGGTTTCTATAAAATAAATGAAAGGCTGGTGTAATAATTTATTATACTCATAACTTTATTGTTAACCAGGAAATATATACTAAATATAGTCTTACAATTGATAACACAATTTGCATTTATCAATGCATCAGACACTAGCTGTTCGATTTGGTTCAACGATGTGAAATATCAGCATGTGATAATGAATTCTAATGCATCTGCGTTTACCCTCTATTTATCATTAACATTTATTCGCACAGCCTATCAAAAATTATTATATAAAATTAGCTTGAAAAGTGAACGCTTTAGCTACACTATGTAATATAGCATCGTGCTTTTATAAGAGACAGTGTTGAAAATGCGTTCATCTTTGCTCTATCCATTACTGGTTTTTATTCCGGCTTCTTTGAAACCTCATATAAAATGCGTATGAAACACACGTTGAGTTTCCTATTTAAAAATTACCCTGATCAATTATATTTATACAATTACTGTGCAAATTCACATGCTCTTATGATACATTCTATATAATGTCATTGAAATTTTAAAAACGATCAATCTATACATATATAACATAAAGTCACGAGAATGTTAAATTCAAAATTTTATCCGAATTACAAAAAAATTGTTTCAACTCCCATGGCAGAATTTTATTGAACTAGTGACTTCTCACTTGCGTTCAAACAATGCATTGCGCAATTAAGAATCTTGTTTACATTTTTTTTGGAAACCATATAAAAACTTTGAAATCATAAAACCTCTCGTATGTGTATTGTGCAGGGATAACTTTGAGTGTCAGAACTAACTAACTATATATTTACCTGCAATCATCTTAATGAGAAAGGAAATTACTTTTCAATAATACGAGCGCTAATCATTTATCACTCTATGCCCCGCTGTCAGAAACGGTGAAAGTGTAATTTGCTTGATAGGATAGATTCAATGATAAGTCTTTGGTGTTTGTTGGCAATATTGGAATAGTGAATTTTCGGTGATGTAATGTTAAAGGAATGGCCAGTTTCGTTTATGTGCTGTACTATTAAGGATCTATGGTCTAAGTTATCAATATTTCTTTTGTGTTCATGAATTCTAATATTGACTTGTCTCCCGGTTTCGCCTACGTAGACTTTTGGACAGTTCAAACATTCTATGGAGTAAATAGCGTTTCTTGGTGTGCTGCTAGGTTCATTGAGTTTCATGATCTGGTTTCGGAGAAGGGATCCAGAGGTAGGTGCGCAGGTGAAGTAGGTTTTGATTCCAAATTTCAATAAGAATCTCGCTATTATGGAGGATAATGTTGAATATGGCATATTGCAGATAGATCTGTATATTGGAGACTGTGTCTTTTTAGTTGGGTCATAAAAGTGTCGCAATATAAAGGATATCGGGTATGCGCAGTCCCTGAGGTTAGCTAATATGTTCTGTGTTTCGAGGTTCTTGTACATCTGGAGGGAGCAGTGGGTATGGACTCGTTTTGATAGAGCAATGACTGTGTTGATTTTGTGACTGATAGGACAGAAGGACGAGTATTGAACATAATTAGGACGGAAGGATGGTTTATAATAAACGGTGGTGTGCAATTCATGTTGATGCCGGATGATTTTAACGTCTAGAAATGGAAGGGTATTATTGGTTTCTTTTTCAACAGTAAAGTGAAGATCAGGGTGATAATTGTTTAGATTGTAGAGGATTTCATCGGTTTTGGTGGTGGTGCAAAGGCGTCTCACAAATTTAAATTTATATTTAGATTGGATCTGAAAACTTTAGTATCTAATATAATTTTTCCTGTCGAAGGGCGGTTGAGCCCGAAAGCTTGAAATAAATGTATTTAAAAGAGACTTATCCCTCAAGCCTATTGATTTGAACATAATATTATGGGATTACCTATTAATTGTTAACCAAAGTTTTAGCATGAATCATATGTTTTTGGATAGAGATATCCACTATTATCTTCAGCAGATCCGGAAAAAGTCCATCCAGCTCACCAAATGGAGATGCCACCTTGCCTTCAATCGCAGGTGTGAAGAGTTAAATTTCATCCCACCGTCTCTGAGAATTAAGGACCCAGTGAAGAACCCATTCTCCTGCAAACTAATCAAAGACACTCAAATGAAACTTTTAAGATGCAGAACACAGGGATGTTATTCTCATATCCGTATTCTTTCCAAAACCATCAAAGAATTAATTTTCCTCACCTCTCAAGTAGTGCCACCTCAGAGAATGTACGAGATGGTGACACATATCACCTCAGAAGTGCTTTCTTTAAAGACAGAGATTACGACCAAGCACCACAAAAAACTGGAACATTGGGCCCGCAAATATAAATGTCCAAAACTGAACCCACGGAACATAACAAGCGCTATAATGAACCTGTCGAATGCCACCTTATCTTTAGACGAAGAAATCTTACTAGCAAAAGGAATGAAATATAGAACAGTCCAGAAACCAGACCCCATTAGAATTATAAGTGGAATCGAATCAGCCATTAACAGACTCAATCTACAGGAAAGAAACATTATACGAAACAAAGTCACCAATTTAATAGTGTCACCTCCCAATCTCCCCCTTTACAACCCTCATGAACGGAAATTGTTGCAATACCTTAGCAACAAAAAAGAAATCGTCATCACCCAAGCGGACAAAGGAGGACAGACAGTTATCCTTTATCGATCAGACTATAACAGCAAAATGCTCAAAATCCTAGAAGACCGAACCGCTTTCCATCCCATATCCGAAAGTGATAAAAAATCTGCTTATAAATCATTCAAAAAAGAACTGAAAAAGATGAATACCGACCACAAGATCTCAGACGATGAACTTAAAGAATTCCTATCTAACCTGTCCAGCCCACACAATGAGCCCTATATTTATGGTCTCCCAAAAACACACAAACCTGAAACTCCTTTGCGTCCTATAGTGGCCTTTTTCTCTTCTCCAACAGCCCCTCTTTCCAGATTTATAGCCAACTTCCTAAAACCGTTCCTCCAAGTACAGAATGACCCATTCCCCATATCCAACACCCAAACCTTTATAGGAGAAGTACTAAAGATCAAACCTGAATCTGACCGCATCATGGTGTCTTTTGACGTGCAAGCCTTATACCCCAGCCTTCCACATCCTCTGATCATAAGTGATACAATAGAACTTCTGCAGGAACAGCATATTGATACAGATATCATTCAAAAAATCACACAACTAATTTCCATATGTCTAGATAACTGCATATTCACATATAACTCCGAATCATTCAGGCAAGCAAAAGGGTCCCCAATGGGAAGCCCTCTATCGACCACAATTGCAGAGATCTCTATGCGCGCAATAGACCGAAAGATTACCGCCAATTTCCCCAATGATATATTCTTTTGGCGCAGGTACATCGATGACATCTTTTGCATTTGCACCACCACCAAAACCGATGAAATCCTCTACAATCTAAACAATTATCACCCTGATCTTCACTTTACTGTTGAAAAAGAAACCAATAATACCCTTCCATTTCTAGACGTTAAAATCATCCGGCATCAACATGAATTGCACACCACCGTTTATTATAAACCATCCTTCCGTCCTAATTATGTTCAATACTCGTCCTTCTGTCCTATCAGTCACAAAATCAACACAGTCATTGCTCTATCAAAACGAGTCCATACCCACTGCTCCCTCCAGATGTACAAGAACCTCGAAACACAGAACATATTAGCTAACCTCAGGGACTGCGCATACCCGATATCCTTTATATTGCGACACTTTTATGACCCAACTAAAAAGACACAGTCTCCAATATACAGATCTATCTGCAATATGCCATATTCAACATTATCCTCCATAATAGCGAGATTCTTATTGAAATTTGGAATCAAAACCTACTTCACCTGCGCACCTACCTCTGGATCCCTTCTCCGAAACCAGATCATGAAACTCAATGAACCTAGCAGCACACCAAGAAACGCTATTTACTCCATAGAATGTTTGAACTGCCCAAAAGTCTACGTAGGCGAAACCGGGAGACAAGTCAATATTAGAATTCATGAACACAAAAGAAATATTGATAACTTAGACCATAGATCCTTAATAGTACAGCACATAAACGAAACTGGCCATTCCTTTAACATTACATCACCGAAAATTCACTATTCCAATATTGCCAACAAACACCAAAGACTTATCATTGAATCTATCCTATCAAGCAAATTACACTTTCACCGTTTCTGACAGCGGGGCATAGAGTGATAAATGATTAGCGCTCGTATTATTGAAAAGTAATTTCCTTTCTCATTAAGATGATTGCAGGTAAATATATAGTTAGTTAGTTCTGACTCTCAAAGTTATCCCTGCACAATACACATACGAGAGGTTTTATGATTTCAAAGTTTTTATATGGTTTCCAAAAAAAATGTAAACAAGATTCTTAATTGCGCAATGCATTGTTTGAACGCAAGTGAGAAGTCACTAGTTCAATAAAATTCTGCCATGGGAGTTGAAACAATTTTTTTGTAATTCGGATAAAATTTTGAATTTAACATTCTCGTGACTTTATGTTATATATGTATAGATTGATCGTTTTTAAAATTTCAATGACATTATATAGAATGTATCATAAGAGCATGTGAATTTGCACAGTAATTGTATAAATATAATTGATCAGGGTAATTTTTAAATAGGAAACTCAACGTGTGTTTCATACGCATTTTATATGAGGTTTCAAAGAAGCCGGAATAAAAACCAGTAATGGATAGAGCAAAGATGAACGCATTTTCAACACTGTCTCTTATAAAAGCACGATGCTATATTACATAGTGTAGCTAAAGCGTTCACTTTTCAAGCTAATTTTATATAATAATTTTTGATAGGCTGTGCGAATAAATGTTAATGATAAATAGAGGGTAAACGCAGATGCATTAGAATTCATTATCACATGCTGATATTTCACATCGTTGAACCAAATCGAACAGCTAGTGTCTGATGCATTGATAAATGCAAATTGTGTTATCAATTGTAAGACTATATTTAGTATATATTTCCTGGTTAACAATAAAGTTATGAGTATAATAAATTATTACACCAGCCTTTCATTTATTTTATAGAAACCCACGTTTCGACGATTTTCAGTCGCCTTTTTAAAGATCTTTAAAACAAGTTCAGTATTATTGAAAAGAGTCTGCGAAACCTCGCTGCCAATAAAGAAGTGATTGTTTCATGTGATATCTTGTTCTATACTCAAATTCCAGCTGTTTCATTTTTAATAACTTTAAATTCGCCTCGTAATATTCTATAATGGCTGAATAACGTCTGGAAATGGTTTTAGGGCCTTTAAATAGTCGCTATGATTATAACTCACCTTCTTTTGTAAATATTGCAGCAGAATATTTGTTTTTTTATGGAAAGCGTATTATCTTTGATATTTATATTTTGCTACTCTCTCTCTGTAAACTCCCTCATTGCCTCTCTGCTATTTTATAAATGTCGATTTTGTTCTTGCCCCAAATATATCATCATTAGTTTGTCTTTCCTAATTTTATTCTCTCTAGTAGGAATATAAGTAGTTTACAATGTTAAAAAGAAAAATCAGCTTTGTTTTAGGTGTAAAGTTTATAGCAGTAGCCATGTAGTATACGCACAACTAGTGCCATAGAAGATCTATTATCTGAAGAGCTACCTGATTGTGTGTGGTCAGTCAATAAATAGAAAAGTGTTATCCTAGTTTACCGTTGGGTGATGTAATGCTGATAAGATACCGACCTATATCTGGTAGCGGAACTGCCGATAATCGCTTCAGTCAGAGCTAAGTTTTTTTCCCGCAAAAATGTTGATGGCTTATAAAACCTATCGGCTCTCTTCCTTGAGGACGGCGTGTATCAGCCGTCTGCGCGGCTGTTTATATAGCTGGTGGCTGACAGATCGTCAGATTGAGTGGTCTCTAAACCTCGACACTATATCGCACTCCAATCTCACAACAACAAGATAGCAATTTGTGAAAGTTATTTCTAGCAAGAACTTATCAATTACGTATCCGCTTCAAATGAGCTAAGAGGATATCCTGGTAAGACTGGTGCCTTGTATCAATGACAGTGAAAACTTGTCTTGAAACTCTGAATTCCATATATATTGAAGTGTGTCAGGCAAGGCTGGTATTTTTGTTTGACTTAAGATCATAGTAGCTATGTTGGGGACCTAAGTCTTCATTTATGTGAAGAAGATTTCATAATCACGCACACATACACCTTTATTTGAGCAATGCTAACTCTAAAGAATTCGCCGAGATTGGGCCGAAATGAAGAGAAAAGTTAAAAAGAGAGAATGAAAAAAATAAAAATAGAATAATGCAACCACATTTATCAAATTTTAAATTAAGGACCTTTTATATGAAAATTTACACTATGAGCAAAAATGGTTCTCCTGGAAAAAATAAGAAGGGCTTTTAGTTGCGCAATGCAATACTTAGCCACCAGATGGAGATGAATGAGTAAGTATTCTTCTATGGTAAAGGGATTATGCATTAACGTATAATGTGTGGGCTAGTTAGTCATGATAGATCAATTTCAATTGGCTGTTCCGCTGCTATCTTAATAATCAGGGTATTTCAAATTTTAAAATAGTGGGGTATTTGTGCAGCGTTTGAGTCGGGAGAATCTAATAAATTATAATATGCAAGCCAGAATTCCTTAGGGCCCTATAGGTGTTCTTGTGAGACCTAATATTCATACTTCCGCTCTTGGCCTGCGCTACATTATATTGATATATATTTTCGAAAACGGGATAAATTGCAAGTTATGAGAAGAATACAAATATAATCCTGCGATATATGATTTATTGTGGAATATATTATTTTTGTGTGTGCTTAGATAAAAAAAAAACGGCAAAGCTTTGTGAGGGGCAGATATTTTGAAAATGATAACGATACATGCAAGCACAACTCACTATTGAAATTTTTCAAGGAATGATATTTCTCTGGCCTAATACCAGTCCTACTACTTTACTAGCTAAACGATATTTTTTGGCCGATTCAGACGATTTCATTTGCTAGTTTGTAGCGAAATAGAAGCTGCTCCCTTATATGCAAATACTTTAATAGCAAAATTTCGTCTTCCCGATCGGCCTTCTCTAGCTTTAGATGCAATCTCCTGTTTTTCTACTTTTTCTAGCTTCCTATATTTTATTTTTTCCTCGGTTTCCTTTAAAATTTGTCGTATTGAGTTCATATTACTTTGTTTGTCGGATTTTATGATTTTTGCATCAAAGTCAAATTCTCTTCTCAAACCTTCTAAAGCGAAGCAAATCAATTCTCTATCTCTTATTTCATCTCCTGTCTGTATACTTTTACTTTTAATAATCAATGCTCTATTCAAGTAATCATCCACTGTTTCATCTTCCTTCATCTTCAATTTTGATAATTCTATTTTATTTTTCATTTGCATATCTTCATTCCCAGCTGCCATTTCTTCCTTAATTAGATTCCATAATCTTTTGGCACTTTTTTCGCTTGAATATTTTAAAGCTTGGGTGGCATTCATCGTTTGATTCATCACATTTCTAGAAATTGCATTGTCGTCATCCCAGTCTTCCCAGATTTTCAACTTTTGTTCGGAATTTTCTTCTTTGGTTTCTTGAGGCTTTTCTATCTCTTTTCCTTCTATAATTCGTCTCCATAATTTCAATCCTCTTAATTCACTTTCAATTCTATTTGCCCAGATCAAGTAGTTATTGTCTGATAACTTTTCTATTTGAGATATATTAATAAAATTTTGCATCTTTGCTTTTCTTAAAAATTATTCAATCAATCTTGATTTGTATCAATTTTAAGCAACCGCTCTCTGCTACCAATTGTTGGGAGAATCGTAATAATTACACTCTATTAAAACATTAATCTACTTTTTATTGAAGGCACAAAAACAATGAATATAAATTTCTATAATAAATCTAAATAACTCTTACGCCTAAACGTCTCCACATATACTCTCTCCCACACCTCTCTCAAAGAAATACATATATATATATATATATACACTCAACACCACAGAATAAATTAAATCACAGATTAATTCAATCACAGAATGAAAATTAATATTTTAAATAAATAACATCAACAGGAAATATATCCTCTGGACTGCTGTACTTTCCACATTTTTATTCCTTCGTTTATGATAATTCTCAATATAAAAAATATTCAGAACACGCGCTCTTATCATACACTGCGTGACATTGAAAATGGAACACCAAGAAATAGTGGCCAGAAAGTGATGAAACTCGGCAGACAGAGAGAGACAGGGACGAACAATAAGTGATCTTTATTTCAAAATGACAGTCATAATACAGAGCGAGAACGGCGTCGGCTTAGTAGCAAGTAGGACCACCGCGGACGGCGATGCACGCAGCAACACGTCTAGGTAGAGAGTCAATCAGAGTACGGATGGCGTCCTGAGGGATGGCTCTCCATTCCCTCTCAACCATTTGCCACAGTTCGTCTTCTGAACGCGGCTGTGGCAAGGCATGCAAAGGCGTCCAATGATGTCCCAGACGTGCTCGATTGTTGAGAGATCACGAGAGTACGGTGGCCAGGGAAGCATCTGTACATCTTGCAGAGCTTGTTGGCTAATGCGAGCAGTGTGCGGTCGGGCGTTTTACTGCTGATAAAGGGCATTGGGTACCCCCTGAAGGTAGGGGAGTGTCACCGGTCGCAGCACATCATCAAGGTATCGTTGGGCCGTCATAGTACCCTGAATACGAAGTAAAGGTGACCTGGAATCATACGCGATTGCGCCCCAAACCATGATTCCACGTTGTCAAACGGTGGGGCGTTCCACAATTGCTGCCGGATTGGACCTTTCTCCACGTCGACGCCACACGCGTACACGGCGACTATCACTGGACAAGCAGAAACGCGACTCATCTGAGAACACGACCCTTTGCCATTCTGTCATCCACTTCGATCTAGCCCGGCACCATTCCAAACGTTGGCGCCTATTCGGTGGGGTCAATGGCAGTCTTTTTAGTGGACGGCATGAGTGCAAGCCATTAGCAACCAATCGACGGGAAATGGTTCTGGTCGAGATGGAATGATCTAGGGTGTCTTGCACATGTTGCAGGATGGCGGTACAAGTGGCTTGTGGGGCCGCCACTGATTGTCGAAGGATACGCCGATCCACACGTGCTGACGTCACTCTGGTTGCACCGGCATTCCTATAAATTGCCACATTTCCTTGTTCCAACCATCTTCTCCACAGTCGGTGCACTGTGGACGCACCAAGGTGTGTATCAGCTGCGATTTGACGTATGGACCAACCTGCCCTTTTCAGTCCGATCACCATGCCCCTCGTAAAAGCGTCTGTCTGCTTGAACTGCCTCCGTTTACGATGACCTGGCATTCTGTTATTACACGTGTCTTTTGACACAAGAACAAAATTTCTATAATGATTTTCCTTGAAGAAATAACGACACGAATACTGTCCTTTCTGCAAGTTCCTTCCCTTATATCTTACTCCATGTTCGCACGAGTGCTGCGCATTTTACATCATTTGCATAACTCGGTTAGGCGCGTCTACCCTGAAATTTGCATAATTTTCTGGCCACTATTTCTTGGTGTTCCATTTTCAATGTCACGCAGTGTATATTATAAAATCCCGCGATGTTTACACAGGGCATTCCAAACTGGGTGCGGCGGGCGAGGCATTCTGGCATAGGACTCAATGTGAGATCGACATCTATGCCATTTTAGAGAGATGACAGGATATAGAGGCAATCAATATGACATTTATCACACCATTAATCGGAATACATTACAATATAGATTTAATTCTGCACTTATACCCAGAACGATTGAGTAAACCCCTTTGTTTATTGTTTGATAGGCACTTTCCCACTGAAAACACTTATCTAAGGAATTGCAGAAAGGGGAAAAGTAGGCATTATAAGGTTTTAAAATGTTCAAAGACAATTCCAAAGAGAGATCAGGTGAACCTAACGATATATAGACTCCAGCTTCTAAGAAAATACCAAGCGAGCTCTACTTAGAAGAGTCGATAGGTTGCTCGAGGTTGGGCAACGGGCGTCTGTGAGCCGCGTTAGTTTGCCTCATCGAGAGCTGGTGTCGTGTAGCGTAATCCTTACGTAATTTCCCGTAGCACGTTATATCACTCACTGCGTTCATATGTTGCTGCGAACTTTCAACCGTTAGGTTGACTTCACAAACAACTGGCTTAAACATGTCTTCTGGTGGAGTGATGGACAAATTCTGCTAGATAAATGGCTTTACGCATCTCTCTCTTGTTGAATACAAGTGTTGAAAACACCAATTGTCCTCTTTAGAGCTCATTCCTCGTCTTCATTTAGTCGATAAAATATGAAAGATCATATTCAAAACTATAATATTTCTTAGTTTTATAACGTTTGGGCTAAAATTGATATTGCTTTTGTGTAGTGTTCCACAAATAGTAGTAAATGTGTTCTTTCTACTCTATGATTGCACGGAAGGTGAGTCTGTATTGTAATATCGATCTAAAACTGAATCGATTGGTGTAATTGTTGTTTAACATCTAATTATAAAAATAGGGGCTTACTCTTCAATATATATATTAAAAATATTTTAAAATATAAAAAAGTCAGGTGTTGAGGTTGAAAATAAAAAAGGCATATCCTGACCATGCTCACATGAGCATCTCTAGATGGCAGAGCGCCACCTAGTGGAACAAAATAAATCAAGAAAAGTCACACGTACGCGTTCCGGACTGTTGGCCCTCGTCAGCGTGGTGCAGATTATACCTCTACGTGGTTGGCTTTGCTTTATTCATCGAGAAATTGGGTTGACCATATTACACTGATCAAATTAAATAAACGTTTAGTGTAGTTTTGTTCCACTAGATGGCGCTCTGCCATCTAGAGATGCTCATGTCAGCAACTAGACGCCATCTATTGACCGTCACCGCAAACTAGCGGCCTCGACCTAAATATCCTCTCGGCAAAATTTCCATCTATATTTTAGCCATAGATTTGGCCCAGCCACTTTACCAGCTAAACACCTATTTGACAGATTGTCAAGATTCCATTAGATCCCGTGTGGATCTCATGGAATAAAGTCCGCTCTAGGCTGACGAGGGCCATTAGCCCGAAACCATGGTCTCTAGGTGGACACTTTTCAGTTTGCCAAAGCTGGTGTTGTGGCTTTGTCACCGACCCGTGGCCGCTAGTTTTCGGCGACAGTCAATAGATGGCGTCTAGTTTTGACGTTTATTTTGGCGGGAGAGGCGACCTTCGTCTCTTTATTTATATATATATATATAATATAAGATTTTCTGCTTAATATTTGATTATTTTGAGGATTAAACTATGGTAATGCAGTCGTGGTTGAAATTATAATCTTGAAAGTATGAAAATAAAAATGGTTTTGATCAGAGATTTCTTTATTTGAGCTCAGGAATATATATGAATAACATAATTTGATAAAAGTAATGCCTGGCTTAAGGCGAGAAGAATAAGGAAAACAAAAGATTATTTACATAATGTACAAAAGGTTGAGCCGGCAAACGGGGTAGTGAAAATATGGGTTTACGGGCTACTAACCAAAAGTTATGATCTTTGAGCCCAAAGGCCAACGGGGTAAAACAACATCGAGTTTTTATATGCAAAGCGTGACCTCTGGCGGTAGATTTAGCAGAGTATTTGAATCTATGAAATTATATAACACTTGAAATAAAATAATATTTTTATATAACATATATATATATATGAAAAAAACATTAGAAATAAAAAGATGAGTGGGTCAGTTGTTGATATTAAAAATAAAGAAAGCATTTCCTGACCACGATAACATGTGCTTTTTAGATGGCAGAGCGCCATCTAATTGAGCAAAAATAAACTAAACGTTTATTTAACTTGCTCCATAATATTTGGCCAACCTATCAAGAAAGGCCATCCACGAACGCGTTTCGCGCTTTTGGCGCTCTTCAGCGTCGAGTATGGAACGCTTCACGATTTTGCGTGTCATCCTTGCGCAGGTCAGCGCGGAGTAGCCTGTTCCATTCCGACCAAAATATTTTTGGTCCCAGAGGCCTCTTGAGAAACCAAGAAATGGGTATTTAAAGCCAAATTTGCGTAAATACGTTTAACACATCAAAAACAATAAAAATAGATAAAAGATAAGTGGGTCAGGTGTTGATATTAAAATAAAGAAGGCATTTCCTGACCACGAGCACACGTGCTTTTTAGATGGCAGAGCGCCATCTAGTGGAGCAAAAATAAACTAAACGTTTATTTAGCTTGTTCCGTGATATTTGGCCAACCCAATTTCTTGATAAATCAAGAAAAGCCATCCACAAACGCGTTTCGCGCTGTTGGCGCTCTTTATTTATTTATTTTTTTGAAAGGGAGCTCCATTTGCTTTTATTTTGATATAAAGAAACATTTTATTAATCTGTAGAGTTTAATAAATTTTAATATATGGTCACTATTTAAAGGTATTTTTGAATAAAAATTTAGAATTAGGACTTTTAAAAAATGGAGAGTCGCTATTCTGAGGATGCAGGGCGCTATATACAGGTATTTTTAAATTAAAAAAAATAAGGACAGTCAAAAAGCGGGAGTTATTCTGAGGTTTCAGGGCGCTATATACAGGTATTTTTAATTAAAAAATTAGAATTGGGACAGTCAAAAAGAGGGCGTTATTCTGAGGATGCAGGGCGCTATATACAGGTATTTTTAAATAAAAATTTAGAATGGAACTGTCAAAAAGGGGGCGCTATTCTGAGGTTGCAGGGCGCTATATACAGTCACTTTTAATGTAAATCGCATCGTACTATTTAAAATCGGGCGCTATAGAGAGGAAGGCGCTATTTAGAGGTGGCGCTATAGATAGGTTTAACTGTATATATCAATTCCATAAGAAATTTATAAAAATATGTTTAAATGTGTATCGAATAATAAGAAATATTTGTAAAAATCCACATTAAAATAAAAATACATTAACAACATTTTGTATACGGAATTTATTTTACGAAATAAGATAAAAATATATTAAAATTTTAAAAAAGGCATATCCTGACCACGTTCACATGAGATTTTAGATGGGAGAGCGCTTCTATTGGAACTTAGATCAACTAAACGCTTATTTAGCCCTTTCCCTGATATTTGGCCATCCAATTTTATTGATAAACTAGCCGAATGACCCGGGCAACGCCCAGGTTTTACCCGATTAAATGTTTTTATTCAAATACTATTCGTTACAATTATAAATTGGCGCCGTGGATGTCACTCTTGTGAAACGACCCGCTCCAAACTTTGTGTCAGAGAAGCGATATTTTTATAAAGAGATGATCTGGCTTTGTGTCTTCTGCTCGAATGAATGTTTTTCTGTTAGAATTTTGTTCCTGCACACTAAAAATGAACTGGCTTCACCCGTGGTCTCTGCTTTTGTATAATATTTTTTATTATATTTTATTTTATTAAATTTTTATTCAATTTTATTAAATTTATTAATTATTAAATATATTATATTTTGTATCTGATAATCAAACATGATACAGCAATATTGTTATCATCATCAAAAACAACTATTTTTACCCAGAATCTGTCAATTTTATTTTTTATTGGCTAAAAATCCGATAAATATATTTTCAAGATTTTTCTCTATGTCCTGTTAAAACACGTTTTACATGTACATTAGGTCAGCTGATATTACCTCCCATCTTCACCGCTAGAGGCGCTGCTTGCGAGCGAAAAGCAAATTTGCAACGCAATTTGCAAATAACTCGAAGAATATTCGGGGTAGAGACCTGAAATTTTCACTATAAGTTTTTCCAGATTCTACTCTATATACTGTTAAAATTTCAGTCAGATTAGTTACGTATTGTGGACGTGTATAGCCGACATAGATACCCACATACATACATACACTGACTTTTATATATATAGGGATTTTAAAAAAAGCCAACCATAAAACGCGTTTTGGGCTGTTAGCCCTCGGCAGCGTGGTGCAGACTGTACCTCTACGACCAAAAATATTTTGGTCCCAGAAGCTTCCTGAGAAATCAAGAAATGAGCATTTAAGGGCAAACTTGCCTAAATACCCTGAACACATGTGAAAAAAAAAATAAAAAAAATATATATGGCAAGGATTTATTATGCCACTTTTCATAAGCACGTACATGATGACAAATCCTATTCATGCAACTGACGATCAAAAGATGCAGTTATAATCATTTCTCAACCTGCTATAATATTTTTGTTCTATTTCGTGCCGAATAAATCCTATGGAAATACTTCAAGAAAATTGCTTTTATGATAAAATATCTAAAAAGAGTCAATTCATAAAACATTAATAAAATATTTAAATTTCATTTACTCTGTAAATAAGAAAATGAGAAAAATCTTTAAATCTCTCTTTGTGAAGCAGAAGGATTAAAATTTAAAAACCTCAGTATTTCCTAAAAGTAAAAAAAAAATAAACCTCGGTATCAATAAATACATTTTTGGTTTTTCTTGAAAGAGAAGGAGCGCTACTTAATCGGTTGGAGATGGCTTTCGCCAATATTTAGCCAATATTCTGGAATATTTAAATATCAAAGATTAAATGATATTAATTCCGACCGATGGCGCAAGCCATCAGAAACCTTTAGTTGCACGCTCAGGATATGCCTTTCGCTAAATATATCAACCTGATCTCAGGCGTACAGACTTCGGTCTAGGTAGTCCCTATCCAATGGTGTACTAAATTTTTTCAATAGGGCCAAATCTGACTGCCACCATCTTCTAGAATGCCTAAGGCGGGTGTCCTCTGGATAACTAATCAACGGCAGCAGTACCAGCATGGAGACCCTTTACACCAGTGTCGGGCAACCGGTGTGCCGTGGCACACTGGTGTGCCGCGAAGAATTCTAGGTGTGCCGCGAACATTTTTGTAGGTATTTAGAACTTTTGGTTAAATTTAAAAATAATGTTTCAAAAAAATATTTTTTTATAATTTTTATTCAATTTTAATATTTTTTTTTTCAAAAATTTTCATATAAAAAATGAAATTAAAAAAAAGCAAATTTCATTTTATATAAAACTTATTTTGGTATTATAATTACAACAGTTTGCATAATTTTATATTTCATATAACGTATGTACATAATCTTGACGTACATAACTGGCACGTGCCATTATTAAAAAATAAAAATGCAAATAGGTATGTACCTATTTAAAATCATAAGTTAAAAAAAAAAACAATCCGCGAAAACAACTTTATTTAATAAAGTTGAATACATACTGCGGGAAAATACCTAATTTTTAAAATAATATGACCAAACTTAACCGTCATTTACAATCTTTGTCACAGCTGTTTATTAATAGAGACTCAAAGCTACAAAGCTTAAAAAAAATAAAACAAAAAAAAATTATAAATTTATTTAAAAAATTTATTCGGAGTTTTCGTCAAAGTATTGCTGTAGTAATTCTTCATTTTTTTTGCATGTTGTAAAACACACACACATTCACACAATAAGTTTTGTACACCGTAAAATCTGTTGGTTAAAAAAGGAAAAAAATATTTTTGTTACGAAATTCTCACTCACTTTTAACTCAAGGTAACTTTATTTAAACATTTTATTATTATATTTGTGTGTGTTTTTTTTTTCTAAATTCTCTCAAAACTAGATGGAGAGATTTCTAATTAGAGAAGGTGCCAGTGATAAACAAAATCAAAACGAAAATAAAGAAGATAAGAAAATAGTAAAATCAACTGGAAATAAGAGGAAATACGTTGAAGATTATCTCAAATATGGATTTATACCATCTGTTAATGATCCATCACTGCCGTTTTGCTTAATTTGCCAAAAAACCCTCAGCAACGAAACAATGGTGCCAAGTAAACTACTTCGACATATTGAGACAAATCATCGGGAGCAGATGAACAATCCAATAAGCTACTTTGAAAATATACGATCAAGTTTTCAAAAGCAATCAAAAAAATTCAAGAAATTTATGACCACCTCAGACGAAGCTCAAACAGCTAGTTACATGATAGCTCAACTCATCGCTCGAAAGAAGAAAGCTCACGCGGAAGCAGAGGAAATTATCTTGCCTGCTTTAAAAATTGTGGCTGGATGTAATGTTAACGAATGATGCTATGGAGAAGGTTACGAAAATTCCACTATCATCAAAAACTATTGCGAGAAGAATTGAAGATATGTCAGAAGATATTGAGTTGCAAATAAAACAATCTTTTAATGATTCATCAACAAATGGGCTATACAGCTTGATGAAACCACAGATATTAGTAATAAAGCTCAATTGCTGGCATTTTTGAGGTTCGTCGATACAGGAAAAATTGTGAATAACTACTTTTTTTGTAAAGAATTAAAACAAAGAACGACTGGTGCGGTCATTTTTGAATTAGTTGATGAAAATGTTATGAAGTATAACTTGAGATGGGAAAATTGTGTTAGCGTCTGTACGGATGGAGCTCCAGCTATGAAAGGTTCAAGAAAGGGATTGATAGCACATGTCATAAAAAAATCCAAATATCAAATTTGTTCACTGTATGATTCATAGAGAAATGTTAGTGTCAAAGCGGTTCCTCCCATCCTTGTCACAACTCTAGATGAAGTTGTCAAAGTAGTCAATTACATCAAATCAAATGCTCTTCGATCGAGAATTTTTTCAACATTTTGTGAAGCAATGGATTCCGATTATAAAAATTTATTGTTTCATACTGAAGTCAGATGGTTGTCGAAAGGCAAAGTTTTAAATCGATTTATTTCAATGAAAAATGAAATAATGGCATTCATTGATAACGAAGAGATTAATTTTCCTTTCATGATGAGTGATGTTTGGTGGTTACGAGTTTCATTTTTGGGTGATATTTTCGACAAATTAAACAGCCTTAATTTAAATTTGCAAGGTGCTCAGGAGAACATTATCACTATATCCACCAAGTTGAAAGCGTTTAAGGAAAAACTCAGCTTATGGAATTTAAACATTGCTAAAGAAAACTTTGCATCTTTTCCGATGGTTCAAGAGAATCCATCAAAATCTATTATCAAAAAAGAAGTCGAAGAAACTTTGACATTACTATCCGCTTCTTTTGATAAATATTTTCCTTACTTGGACGTTGAAAAGATGGAATGGGTAGTTAACCCATTTATGCACTGTGAAATTCAACATCTGGAAGAAGAAATGCAAGAAAACTTAATTTATTTAAAAAACGATTTAGTTTTCAAAAGACTATTCACTGAAAAGGAGCTATCTGAGTTTTGGTTGTGCTTAAACTCCAAATTTCCTAAACTTAGTAATGCGGCCATCGAATCATTGTTGCCATTTGGAAGTTCCTACCTGTGTGAGCAAGGTTTTTCAACACTCACAGAAATGAAGTCTAAGAAGCGCGAAAGACTTCAAATGATAGATGAGGAGATGCGCGTTTGTCTTTCACAAGTAGATCCCCGTATTGATTTGATATGCTCTCAAAAACAATCGCAATGCTCGCATTGATTATGTTAATTTAATATTGAAAATTAATAAAATGTGATATATATGTTTAAAATTTTACTAGTATTTATTGTTGTATTTTAATTAACTACGAGGAAATTTATAGTGAGAACCACAGGTGCGCCGCGAAAAAAATAAATTAAGCTTAGTGCGCCGCAACTCGAAAAAGGTTGCCCGACACTGCTTTACACAAATAATCTCCATGACATTGTATAATGACACAAGGGATAATTAAAAAAACTATTTTTTCACTTTATTATATACTTGAAATATTCTATATACAGTTACGAGCGTCATGCGTCGTCAATTCTTCATCTCTGTCACTGTTTGCTTTTTTTTTGGAATGGCGCTCTCCTATTGGTCGGCTACGATCACGTGGCTACGATGGCGCCGCCACTACGCGAGACACTTTGTTTTTTTACTTTGCCCCCCCCCACTCGCTCTTTGGTTGTTGTAACTATTGTGTTGGAGCGGGTCGCTATTTAAATAAATGCATATATTAGTTAATAACTAAATGGAATCCTCTCTTTCTTTTTCCCAGTAAGAGACGCCTACGGAAACCAACAGTACATAGACAGATAAAGCACATAGGCTATAGTTATTAACTAATATATGCATTTATTTAAGGCGCCAATTTATAATTGTAACAAATAGTATTTGAATAAAAACATTCAATCGGGTAAAACACGGGCGTTGCCCGGGTCTTTCGGCTAGTTCGAATATAAATAACACAATGCAATTGTTCCTCTTAAAGCGTTGTATCTCGCATATTTCGGTTGAAAAGGGAATATTTCAGAAACACAAAAAAACGTTGAACTAAAAGAACAAGTTAATTTTCCGATTTATGATTGTTTTAAAAGTTATTTACAATGATATACTTTGAATTCATGCTAGTTTACGAACCGAGTTTGGAGTAAAGTGCATTAAGGAAAATTAATAAATATATCAAGGTGCGCGACAAGATATGCACACGCTCTGGTTAATCTGTCATCCATATTGAGGCATTCATCAAGCCTAGGATGAGAGCAAAGTCTCTTCTGTCAACCCCATTTGTCCTGCTTTCTATAACACTCAATCATAGGTTGGAGAAACTTTGTGGAATTATCTATAGTAAGAAAGTCTAACAATCTCTTGTCTATATATAATGAACTAGCCGAATGACCCGGGCACCGCCCGTGTTTTACCCGATTGAATGTTTTGATTCAAATACTATTTGTTACAATTATAAATTGGCGCCTTAAATAAATGCATATTTTAGTTAATAACTATAGCCTATGTGCTTTATCTGTCTATGTACTGTTGGCTTCCGTAGGCGTCTCTTACTGGGAAAAAGGCCAATCTATCCCATTTGTTATTAGCGAGAATACCATATAGAGAGATTTTCTATGTATATTACTAAATGTTAATATATAACCTAATAAGTTTTCTTCTAGGCAAAATAGAAGTAATATATTAGAAATGAATTATAAATTATGCTATAGTAAATGAAGTTGTTTTATATTATTTACATTTTAAAATAAAGACTTTATTAAAAAAATAATTAAACAATGCATGGATGAGTTTCTTTTAATTAAAATTAAAATGAAACTTATCCCCCTAGATGGTTTAATTATCTTTTTAATTATATGTATAAGGGATTAATTGATTCAAAGTTATTTATTATTTATAAACCTCCCCGAGTAGACCGGTTGTTATGCTCTATACAGATGGATTTTAATATTAAATATTCACTGGAAGATTATTTTAAGAACTTTGTCCATTCTCTCCAGTAGATGACGGCTATCGGTCGATTCTTCCCTGGAAGGTTTTCAAATAACTTTCAGATTTCAGAATATAGAAAAATATTAAAAACAAAGAAGGCATATCCTCACCACGGGCACATGTGCTTTTTAGAATGTGCTTTATAACTCACACATACCTGATATTTAAAAATTACAATATTTGAAAGGCCAATAAGAGGCGAAGTCCCAAAACTGGTGAATGCATTTACAATTACGGCAGATAATTATGTTGAGGTTTGGCAGACTTTATTATAGAAAGATATGATAACCCATATGATCTAAATTTTACCCAAATAGAGAATTTATCAAGATAACCCAAACATTAGCTGATGACAACCATAATTCTATGTTCAAACTACCAGATATCTGCAACGAAATAATAAGAACTGCGAAAGTATTAGGTTACCAAATAGATTATTTATGTGAGGTCGTTTTCGTTAAGATTTTACAAGATATGACCTTAAAAAAGGAATTGCTGAAAACTCCAAGAGTTGTGCTTTCAATTAAAGGTTCAATTGAAAATTTAGAAATTCACGCCAAAAGCTTTCATAATTTACCTAATAAAGATGAAATGGTTGAGAAACATTCAACAAAAAAGGAATTGTAAAAATTGAATTTTTATAATACATATCTGATAAAATGTCGTAAAATGTGAAGGTGCACATGATTTTTCAAGTTGTAGTTCATTTTCTACATTACCTGAGTCAGAATGAGTGAATTTTGTCGATTCAGCTAGATTGTGTTTCAGATTTTTAAAGCCAAAACATCTAGCAAAGGTTTATTATCCTTTATAATAATTATTATTATTGCAAAACCGTTTGCCAAATTTGCAAGGAAATAAATCACACTTTGATTCTAAACGAGAAAGAGTTTAAGAAGTTGATGAAGGTGAAGTTGGTTGTGGAGAAGACATCAAAAATGCAACTTGTCTTTTAAGTAATGAAAAAAAAATATTTTTTAAATGTTGTGCCTATAACTGCCAGGATTCAATTAAAGAATAACAAAGGCGTGTCTAAAACATGTAGGGCCTTGATAGACACAGGGTCTCAGGGGAACTTTATATCAGAACAATGTAGAAGAAGATTAGGACTCAAATATGTTACTTCACAATCACATATAAAGGAAATCTCAGGACATTTTGTGAGCCACTCTTATGGACTTGTGAAGTTTGTATTTATGTCACATTTTAAATCGTATGAACTTTTCATAGTAAACATTTTGTTGTTGTATAAATTAAAAAAAATGATATATAAACCTTTATATCTCCAAAGGCAAACTTGGCACATCTCAAATACATGCCCCTGGCTGATCCAGATTATAATATTTCTGCCCACATTGACATATTAATTGGTACTGAAATAGCTAGGACCCTGTTCAATGGCGAGTCCGTTATCGACGATGAAGAACGACCAACTGCCATTTCTTCTAAATTAGGATATTTTTTTCTGGGTTTTTCCCAAGATATCTTAAGTGTTGTGTGTGTGTGTTATTCAGTCACATCATGAATGTGGGGAACTTCAGAACAATATCGAGAATATTTGGAATTTGGAATCTATTCCTGATGTAATATATATGTCCAAGGATGAAGATGAGAGTGAAATAAATTTTTATGAAGACGCATAGAAGAGATTCCACAGGTAGATATGTCGTACAATTACCATTACGATATAATGGACAGTTAGGAGAATCGAGATTGAATGCGGTCGAGGGATTGGTTTATTTGGAAAAATCAGTAAGGTATCGACAGTAAGTTTATGGTCAAAATAGAAAGTTCAAGAAAGAATATCTATATTATGATTGGCTCATATTTGTTCCGAAGGAATAAACCAATGAAGGAAAGTACGATATGCCTCATCATCCAGTGATCATGGAGAGAAGTTGCACAATCAAATTAGGAGTAGATTTTAACGAGTCAACAATGACTTATTCTGTTTATCCTTAAATGTCACCTCACTACCAAGACCCAAGAATCATTAAGAATTTTTTTTATGCTTTTGAGATTCATTATTTCTCTGTGGCTTTAACGGCAAATATCGCCAATATGTATCGATAGGTCAGAATAACTCAAGAGGGAGACTTGGAATTTCAGTATAGCGAAATACCCCGCATGAGGAGTTAAGGGAATACCGTCTAGAAACTGTCACTTATGGAACTAGTTGTGCACTTTCTTAACTAATCGCGTCATCGAACAACTGGACCAAGACGGACAGAGTAAATTTAAAAGTGATAGATAAATAGCGCTAACAGATTTTAAAGTTGATGATTTGGTAACGGGAATTACTTCAATCCATTAATGCAAGTATTTAGTGTATGAACTCTATGGTTATTTAGTACAGGAAGCTTCGGAATTTGTCAGTGGTCATCCAATATTCCCGCCGTGCTTTCGCTCTTACCAAGCCACTTAAGGTCTTCCAACACAAGCATTGGGAGTGAGGATTCGGAGGAATTGGTCAACGTTTAAGCCTTCAATGGCACTCAAGAACTGATGTTTTCACATTCAAAGAAACACTCTGCCACTGACCTCTATGACAAAGCTAGCAATCTCATCACAAGTTGCTAAAACCTTCCATCCAACCTATCATAATTAAATTGATTTTACAAGAACTTTGTAAAGATGGATTAGATTGGGATGACGCAATCCCAGAAGAACCAAGAAAGAAATGAATCATAATAAACCAAGATCTTCCATCGTTAGAGCACATACAAATCCCAAGGTGTGTCATCCCAGAGCCTTATATCAAGTTGGAAATTCATGGGGTTTGCGATGCATCGCAAAATGCATACGCTGCATTTCTTTATTTCAAGGTAATTCAGTCAGAGTCAGTGCTGAGACATTTCTGTTAGTGGCAAAACGATAGCTGCCCCCATGAAGATTTGAAATATGTTCAGCGCTGCGCTTAGTAAGGTTGTGATTAATAGCCTTCCTCTTTAAATTTAGGATAAAATTTATGGTTCGACTCTACTATAGCCTTATTTTGGATTATTCCCGAGATACGTCGAAGGACCTTCGTGGAATACCTTCGTGGTAAATCGAGTTACCGAAATACAACGATTGGTCAGTGGTGTTTGGTGCCATGTTAATGGAAGGCTGAATCCTGCAGACTGTGCATCACGAGGAATTCTACCGTCCGAATTAATAGAACACTCACTGTGGTGGAAGGATCCACCATGGTTGCGTGAACCCGTCCTCGAAATTAAGAAATCCATTAAAAGAACTGGAAAGGATTAAAAAGATGACGAAATAATCAATGCATTCTTCGGTACAGTAGATCATTAGATTCCATTCATTGTAACGGAGTGCTCATCTTTAGTCTAACTAAAAAGTGTCATAGCATGATTCATTAGATTTGTCAACAACTGCCGAATAACTTCAAAGTCGAGGAACAAGATACCCTTGACTTCAAGATAGTTGGATGAGGTGCTGTTGACTCTTGTTAAGTGCGTTAAATCTTCTGAAATTTTTAACGAAGGGCATTGCATATTGAACAATAAACCAATCTAAAATAAGAGAAAGATATACAATGTGTCGTCTTTTTTGGATTCAAAAAGAACATCAGAGTAGGTGAAAGAATAAGAAATGCAAATCTCCATGGTGATAGGTAACACATCTCAATACACTTATTCTAACCGAAGTTCATGTCAATGATCTACACTCATCTATCCAAGCTGCACTTGCATTAATAAGAAACTGAATTTGGATAGATTCAAGTAGAAATTCAAGTAGTAAGGAATATCTTTTAGAGCATGCATGAAATGTGCTAGATTTCGTAAGGAATTTCCTCATCAATTAATGAGAAATCTATATTTTGAAAATATCAACAGATAAAAAAAAAAACCCTTCCATTGTATTATATATAGCCTTTAGGTGCACGTTGTCTTTTTAGAGAGTGTGATTTAAACGAGTGCAAAATATATTGAAATATTAAAACAGCTTCTTATTGACGAACATTCACTTTTTAACTGTCATTTGAAAAAATCTATTTTTTTTTAAATTATAGATATAATTAAATTTAATAGGCATATATATTAACATAAATCATTCTCTTTAATGTATAAATTGTATGTATATCATGAATAAGTACATTATAATGTGCGCTTAAATAATAATAAAACGATATTATATATAGTTAAGAAATCTCTACACCTTATACACAGCGTATATAAAAGATGCCTTGTTCTGATACATCTTTAAAAGGAGAGACGCTTTTACACTCCTGAATATCATCCTTCTTCCAATATATTACATCCATATATATATATATGGATTTCTTAAATATCAAAAGAAAATATTTACATTTGTAAGACTACAACATAATGTTACGGGAGGATGGTATTCATCCACCAAAATAGGCACTTCTCCCATTAAATGTGAATTAAAGCAATGCATTATGTGTTTATTCTCCCAGTAAAAAGTATAAAGATGGCGATAAAGAATAA
The DNA here is from genome assembly GCA_030710605.1 of Cordylochernes scorpioides. NCBI lineage: Eukaryota > Metazoa > Arthropoda > Arachnida > Pseudoscorpiones > Chernetidae > Cordylochernes > Cordylochernes scorpioides. The sequence goes on along the minus strand of CP092886.1, from coordinate 117,705,997 downwards.
ACATTGAAATTTTGTTGTTCTTGAAAGGAACTTTCGCCAAGGGATCCCTGTTGTACCTCGAGCTTTAAGATCTGATGTTGTTTCTGCTTGTGCATTAAACACAGCAAACTATGGCTATTGTGATCTTGAGCCTTAATCTCAATATGCGAGCATGTATTGATGCGCAGAGCTTATAACAATAGTTATTTAATGTTGGCAAGGATGATTTATTTTCCAGAAATCTATATCTTTCATGGTGTGACCTGGTGCAGGAAATCTTCGCTTCTTCATTTTGCGATATTACGGAATTCATATATATATATAGCAAGTGTATTATTTTAACTCCAAAAACACAGCTTCATTATAGATTAGTGAGAAAGTATTGAAGGAAGCGATAATATTCTTAAAACTGACGCATTTAAATAAAGAAACAATGCAATTCGTAATTTTACTTTTTATTTTAAATGTTACAATTATGCTAAGTGAAACCTCTGTGTGGAAGTGAATATATATATAATAAAAATTAAGATTATACAACTCTAGGAGCCAGCCTTTTACCGCAAAGATGCTGACGGCTTTAGAAATACTAAGACAATCTGATTACCAACGGTATCTCCTTACACCCACCAAATATGGATCTAGCTGAAACAATGTGTTGCTTGATTTGTTTTCTTGAAGGAATTTCTTCTCTTTTCTTCCCTATTGTGTAAACTCTACCAGAGGACACGTAAATGCCGATTCCATAATGGCACGAGTTTCATCCTGATTCGGAATGCTTTACCTACTTTGAAAAAATTCTATATATATATATTCACAATTATTTTAATTATATAAATTGGAGCCTGACGTAGATTTTTCAAACTTCTTTTATTTATAAATTTATCTCTTTAGGTTTCATAAGGAATTGTAAAAAGGATCCTTAATTAAAATAATTAATTTGATGATTTTGATGCACCTAAAGTGTGAAAGATATTTAAAGATAAAGATAAAAGCATGACTCCATAGCAAGACAGTCAACTACGGGGTTGTGTCAAGTAGAAAACAAGACATAGGTCGAGAAGGCCAATCATTACATCCAGATGAAGGGCGCGAAGGCCACTTATTGTCTTATGAGTAACGACCCATCTCGCGCGGCCTTCCACTCATCACCCTGATTAACGCACAATTGGCGGCCATCTCTTCTCCTGTATTGAATATCTCTAGGCCAATTGGTAGTAAACACATCTTCGCATAGTCTGCCGATAGATACAAATATCGAAGAGTTTATTCACGGCCGAATGAACAGCATGGTTGTCCACTTGGTGTTTGCCTCATTCATACCTTGGTGTCCAAAATTAAGTAAAAAAACACAAGATGTACATTTCTAGAAACAAATAATTTTATTTGTAAAATAGAAATTTTGTTGCACAAATGAAGTATTTTATGAATAATATATCTAGACCTATATGGATTTTGAAGATATATTATATGTTTTAAATAAACACAGAGAGAGAGAGGGAGAGAGAAATAAAGTAGCATTTCTAAAAGGAGGTGGTGTGAATGAGTAGTGTGGCGAGCATTAACAGCCATACAACTGTAACAAGGATTAACATGCTGATTAACGAGCTTTGGAGGAGGCTCTTTGTGAGACAGTCGATCCCACTCCTCCAAGTAAGAAAATATTAGTTTGAGGAGCGTTATGATAGGGGAAAACATGCTCCAAGCGCCTCTCTAAAGTATCATTAGCAGCTTCTTTTACATTCAGTTCTAGAGATCTTGATGACTATGCTCATCTTTTCAGTGGGAGGGGAGCGGCTCCGAGGTTCTCTACACCTCCCGTTGAGATTCAGTGTCTAGAATGAATATTTTATATACTCGCCACAGACGATAACATGGTTCCACTCTTTCTGAATCCACAGCTGAAGTTACCGGCCCAAATTCAAGCGGGTCTTACCATTGTTGTCTTGGACAAAAACGACCTTCATGAAGGCCTTCGATGAATAGTATTTCCTTAAACCGCGTTTAGAGGGACATGAGAACTCAATAGAGATCTGAAATGCTTTAATCCCCCTAAGGCGCTTGGCAGAGATAGATTTCTTCTTTGGTCGGGGCGAAATTTTTAGGCCCTGCGCTGGTCTTCGGGCGATTTAGGGCTTCACTTAATTTACATTCAGAGATCGGGAAGATCATATTTTAAATTGAACATCAAACCATTTGGAGACTACGGTCAAGTATTGGTCTGCTCGAATACTCCCAATAACTCTCCTTCGCAAAGAATCGAAAAATCGTTTATGTGAAGTCATTATGCCACGTTTTATTTAAAATGTGTAACATATGTATGAAACATAATATATAATATCTATTTTAAATACGTTTGTGAGGAGGTATTGAGTTTCTTTTTTTCTCCAGGTCAATAAGAAGGCAGAATTCTCACCTGAACAAAATCTTTGACTCATAGAAGAAATTCTCAGACGTCTATTGATCTTCCTTTAGTTGGCGTGGTGCTGACGGCAGTTTGATTATTCTCCTCTCTAAGATTGAGTAAATGGAGGAAACAGCTGATCTTTTGGAATAGAGTTTTATGAGGTAAATTTAAAGTAGTTGTAAAATTATGTCTTTCTGTTATTTAGAGCGGTTTCATAGATATACGTTTGACTTCATTTGACCTTGATGAGTTTGGCAAATTGGAAGGAGGGATTTATGGAAGTGCAATTTGCTTTTTGTTTCCTTTCACAAAATCAATGAATTTAGAGTGAACATTTAGCATTTTATAATGAGATAAGTGTATAGACATCTTGAATACTGTTAGAGGGAGCCAAACCTTCATATAATTGAAACATTATTCAAAGAGATATATTCAATTTTAATTTAAAAGACGTGGGAAGGGGGTGTGAAGTAACTTAAATCCGTACAAATAAAATCCTCCAGTATTTTCAAGATCGTTGCTTTGTATACAATTTAACACCAAATAAACATCAAATATCGTGATGCAAAATTAATTATGTCCATCGTATATTAACCACAGGCTATACATTTAACGTGAAATGAACTTAATATTCTTACCAAAGTATCAGGAACAGGCCTCAGTGACTAATTCGGGAATTAATAATTGCCAAATAACGTGCAATAGCATCAACAGATGTATTGATCTTCTCCAAAAATACCTCCATATAAATTTCTAACAACCAGAGTTAATATTTTAAGTTACCTTTGTGTGTGTGCTGTCTATATATTTCCTTCTACCTTTAGAATAAAACGCCCAGATTATTTTCGGCTTCTATTGTTTGATGGTAGGCAAATTTATGTGTGGCAGTGTTTCAAGATAAGACTTTACATCGATTTTATGATTTTATGCTGTAGTTTTAAAAACATATAAAAAACCTATTATACCATTTCCTCACATATCTTTTATGTCACATGATATTGATCTCGTGGAACTTCGGGCTTTTGGCTTATTAAACATATAGTGAAATTTAAAGGGCCAACTATACTGGTGATGCGGTTGGAAAATTTCGGTTGAGGCATGAGAATGAATTAATCCCAAAATTCTTTGGAATAGAGCTTGTTACCAGACAAGAAATTTTTAGCGCTTTCTTTCAAATAAAACAATTCCTTACCGTCCGGTCTGCGATAAAAATATCGAGCGGACCTGACTCATTTGTGGTGAACGCCTTAGCGGTTTTGCCAGTTTAATCTACCTTAGCTTCATAATATTGAAATTTATTATTCAATTCTATGATATGGTATCGTGATATTCGGCTAATTTATCTTCGAAGTTTGTTATCTTGGAAACAACAAAAATAAAAGATAGAACATTTTATTTATGCATGTATTTATTTTATATATCCTAAATATAAATATATAAAATATTGATAAAAATAAATTTCCAAAAAGTGAAAATATATTGATTTTAAATATCGAACACTTTTTTATGTATCGATAGCCGAACAATATATATCACTAATTTTGTGTTAAAATTATATATACTAAATACATATAATAACCAACTCATACACACAGATCATCTTAATATTTGCGCTTGATAAAATATTGCCTAACAAAGAATTGGTGGTATTACGAATTTTACCATTTATATCGCTTCCATTTATAATGCTGCTCCAATCTCTCGAGGAGTGCACATTTTATTTCTATTCAATTACACAGCCTACCTGAGAACAATGCGATTTTCCTCTCTTTCGTACAGCGATATAAACCTTGGATATTTTTTACATAATTAATTTAAAGGTAAATTTGTCCCCCTAATTTCCTATCTCAGATGAACATTTAATGATCAATACTTCATTCTCTGCCCACTTTGCGTTTCATTTTGAATTGTAACCTCCATCAAACCTTGATCAATTGATTAAAAAAATCGATAAACCTTCGTTTTACTTTTAGGTCCAAATATTAGCCTTTAGGTTTAAATGATATTTTGTCAGTAATTTTTACAATACTTATTCTTTACCGCGTTCTCTTTTATTTAACCAAAATTTGAGATTTAATTTGTCTCAAAATAAATATTAATAACTCAAAATCTTAAATCACTTATAGACCAAGAAGCATCTATGGCCTACTTAATGGATCGTCGAGTTTCGTGCACAACATAGACGAGGGCCATCAGCCCTAAACGTTAACGTAGTTGGCTATTCTCTAACCATCCACAATTTGTGTAGTAAATATTCGGGTTAAAAACAAGGTTTAGCTTATTTTTGTACCAATAGATAACATAAAACACCAGCATTTTTCTAGTGTTTCTACCAGGTCTAATTCTACAGCCTCACTAAAGAGGAGGTTAATATACCAAAGAGTTCATTAGATTATTTTAGTTTAAATGTTTTTATTTTATGTGCAGAAATGTTGTAAATGTTTTTAAATAGTTTAATTGCTTTAATGCATTTTATCGGAAGATATATAAATTCTGGTACATATATATGCCATCTCGTGAAAACTAAAAAGTAAACCTTCAGCCTTTTCATGTTTTTTTCTAATGTCTATGGATTCTAGTTGTTTGTTTCAAGTTTTTCAGCAGAGTAACCGTTTGCTAGATTAAATGTTTAGGACTTGTTCTTTCCTCTGCCAAGTTGGACAGTTCAGATGTTGTCTGGGGTTAGAGAAAGGAGCATTATGGCGCAGTCGAATATTCAAACTAATGTCAACTTTTATTCTGGTTTCATCGTCACCTATAACCCAATTTACTCTTTATCCATTTTATTCCGAAATATTTCTTTAAAGATGTTAAAACTTCTCATCCGTCACTTCCCAAAATATTCTCCAGAATTAATGGATAAGATCGCCAGAGTTAGCAATTGAAATTTGAAATAATTTAAAAAATATATTTGTACTTATTTCAAAATGGAAAATTTCACGCGCCTGGGCTCATCAAAGACAATCTACCCAGAGATTTGGATGTCGAAGCTAACAAAACCACTCTGAGAGAGTTCTTGACGGATGAGACCAAACTTTCTCAACGTGAATTCTGTAAAAGGGTTTTCATTAAAAACAAAAGCCTTGGAATATTTTAAAATCTCAATTTTTTACTATTCTGGATACTTCATGCGAATATATCTTTATTATATATCAAAGCTACACACGCAATAAAAAGAACAATTATTTTAACATTCCATTTTTAGAACAACACCAAGTGGTTGTAAAGAGATGTCAATCACACACACCGTGCACACGATTCAAGTGCGTGGGCGGGGTGAATGCTGCCCGCGACGTGTCGTGCAATCTCCCGTGACCTGACCTAGACTGCAGCGGCCATGTTATTTACCTTCCGGATGTTGTTTACGTCGCGTTGGGGCCAATTTACTCTATAGAAACACGCGCCCATCTAACTATTATGGCTGGGATAGCTCTTTCTTACTTAAAGGTTACATCATTCTTCTCGATCCTTCTTTCGTCACTAACCAAAATGGTTTAAAATACCCAAAGGTTGAGATGTAACTGGAATCATCTGAATTTACCTTTCTTTAAAGTCTTCCCACGATACATTGTTCAGCAATAAATCAAATAGAGTTGGCGTACTAAATATTCAACAAGACAAAGATAAGAATGATAAAAATGTCAACAAAATGTCATTTTGCTTTGTCTATTTATAGTTTGAATTAATTACGCCTATGGCACTGACATCAAAGTTTATTTATATCAGAAAAAAACATCTCTATATTTTTAAAATATCAGTGGATAATCATATTTACAAGAATTTTATTAAATTATTTTTATAGTTTGGAAAATATTGCTACAGCGAAATATCACGCTAAATTTGGAAGAAAAACACCAATTGTAATAGATGACCCGTTTATAAATTGTAAATTATTTATAATAATTTTGACATTATTAATAAACTAGCGAGGTTTTCAAGGAATATAATTCATTGTGTCATTCCTATTTGATTTTCCAACATGGAGAGAGAGAGGGAAAATTTTCCAATCTATGTAATTTTAATGTGAATATATTTTCAACAGAAAATAGTAATTGAAATAAAATTTGGTTATTTCCGTGATATTTAATATACACACTATATTTTGAAACTTAATTGAGTGAATATTTAAAAGTTTTTTTATTTAAAGGTTTTTTTTTTTTCACAAACAAGAGAGAGAGAGAGAGAGAGAGTTGCTTCCTATTAATTCCGTTTCATTTGAACAAATTATAAATTTGGTCGTGTGTAATGAATGGAAACGCAAGTCTATAATGATTAAAATTAATATTGTTTACTTTTATTCACAAACAAACATTAGCAAGCTTTCGAACAAATTCAATCTTCTACAAGCTTATCATTACTATGTCGGGGTAAATGAACAGTTCGCTAGATAAACATTGGCGTGAGCACGTACATTGGACCATATCAAATCTAAAAATATTTAAATATTTAAAACATTAACATCTTGACTATTCACAAAATCACGCGATTATAAGGATATAGATTTAAAACTGGTAAAATGCAAAGAAATCGATTGACTTTTTCTAAAGAATCTCTGTTAGTAACTCAATCATTATGTTGGTACGCGATATCGTAGTTATTTTACAAAATTTGAAATACCGCGTGAGAACGCCCTTGCAGCCTTAGAATAATTGTTAACGCTTTACCAAATGTTTTAATATTTGTTCGCTCCTGACGAGGACAAAATATTTTTGTCGAAACGTCGAGACAATAAAAAAGATCTATTGGCCGAAGTATCTTTAATTTGAAGAACTGTGAATGAGGAGTTCAAAAAGTAATATTTGGTATTTTCCTGGGATAAAATTTGACAATGACCTTTAACTTCGGACATAATAAATATGTAGCCGGTTCGTAAAGTAGTTGATACCTATTATTGAACTTTGTTCTTTTTTCATAAGATTTCTGTAACGTTCTTTGATTCTGACCTGGCGGTGTTTTCACCAACGTATATGTCATCACAATTTCGGCACTGATTTGAATATACTGCATTGTTTTGGTGTGAGGAAATTTCATTTGTCTTTTAGATTTGATGATAAGATTTCTAAATCTATTGATCGGAACTTTTGAAGAATCCCTGTTTCTCCTGATGGTATGTGAAATCTTTATAATCAGAATAAAGAACCCTACAAACATTGTTCGATCGACGCTGGTTTTATTTTTCTAGAAGCATCAACACTATGTGTATTGGTAGAACATGATGGGTAACCTTTAAGTTTAAATTTACGAGAGAGATTGACTTTTGGTGTGTTTTTATGAAGGTAAAGAACAATGAGTGTGGAATTGTATAAAGAGTTCTGACTACTGTGATTTTATGGCAAATTGTATTATAGGAATTGTAATATTAATTTTAAAATAAAACAATTTATACTGCCCTTACTGCAATGGAAAAATTAAAGGGAGGGCCTGGCTCATCAGTGGTGAACCCTCCCAGCGGTTTCGCCAGTTTAATCTACAATACCGCTGTTATATTGCATTTTTGGAACTTCCTTTTATAGTGATACTGATGCTTGATTCTTCGAATGGGTATTTTAGATGAACTATGGACATGAGCTTTTAGGACAGCAGAATTACATATAATTATGTATATACACTGCGTGACATTGAAAATGGAACACCAAGAAATAGTGGCCAGAAAGTGATGAAACTCGGCAGACAGAGAGAGACAGGGACGAACATTAAGTGATCTTTATTTCAAAATGATAGTCATAATACAGAGCGAGAACGGCGTCGGCTTAGTAGCAAGTAGGACCACCGCGGTGGGCGATGCACGCAGCAACACGTCTAGGTAGAGAGTCAATCAGAGTACGGATGGAGTCCTGAGGGATGGCTCTCCATTCCCTCTCAACCATTTGCCACAGTTCGTCTTCTGAACGCGGCTGTGACAAGGCATGCAAACGGCGTCCAATGATGTCTCAGACGTGCTCGATTGGTGAGAGATCAGGAGAGTACGGTGGCCAGGGAAGCATCTGTACATCTTGCAGAGCTTGTTGGCTAATGCGAGCAGTGTGCGGTCGAGCGTTATCCTGCTGATAAAGGGCATTGGGTACCCCCTGAAGGTAGGGGAGTGTCACCGGTCGCAGCACATCATCAAGGTATCGTTGGGCCGTCATAGTGCCCTGAATACGAAGTAAAGGTGACCTGGAATCATACGCGATTGCGCCCCAAACCATGATTCCACGTTGTCGCACGGTGGGGCGTTCCACAATTGCTGCCGGATTGGACCTTTCTCCACGTCGACGCCACACGCGCACACGGCGACTATCACTGGACAAGCAGAAACGCGACTCATCTGAGAACACGACCCTGTGCCATTCCGTCATCCACGTCGATCTAGCACGGTACCATTCCAAACGTTGGCGCCTATTCGGTGGGGTCAATGGCAGTCTTCTTAGCGGACGGCATGAGTGCAAGCCATTAGCAACCAATCGACGGGAAATGGTTCTGGTCGAGATGGAATGATCTAGGGTGTCTTGCACATGTTGCAGGATGGCGGTACAAGTGGCTTGTGGGGCCGCCACTGCTTGTCGAAGGATACGCCGATCCACACGTGCTGACGTCACTCTGGTTGCACCGACATTCCTATAAATTGCCACATTTCCTTGTTCCAACCATCTTCTCCACAGTCGGTGCACCGTGGACGCACCAAGGTGTGTATCAGCTGCGATTTGACGTATGGACCAACCTGCCCTTTTCAGTCCGATCACCATGCCCCTCGTAAAAGCGTCTGTCTGCTTGAACTGCCTCCGTTTACGATGACCTGGCATTCTCTGTTATTACACGTGTCTTTTGACACAAGAACAAAATTTCTACAATGATTTTCCTTGAAGAAATAACGACACGAATACTGTCCTTTCTGCAAGTTCCTTCCCTTATATCTTACTCCATGTGCGCACGAGAGCTACGCATTTTACATCATTTGCATAACTCGGTTAGGCGCGTATACCCTGAAATTTGCATAATTTTCTGGACACTATTTCTTGGTGTTTCATTTTCAATGTCACGCAGTGTATATTATGCTTCGAGCAATCGCTCTTCCGCAAATATCGATTTGTGTCTTTTATTCGAACAATTATATTACGATGCACTATTATATAATTTTTACATTGCAGTAAGGGTAGTAGAAATAGTTTTATTTTAAAAAGAATATTACGCGTCTAAAATAGTTTCGTAATTTGATAACAGATGGCGCGCTAGTGCATCGTAATATAATTGTTCGAATAAAAGACACAAATCGATATTTGCGGAAGAGAGATTGCTCGAAGCATATTATATATTTATAAATATATGTAATTCTGCTGTCCTAAAAGCTCATGTCGATAGTTAATTTAAATACCCATTCGAAGAGTCAAGCATCAGTATCACTATAAAAGGAAGTTCCAAAAATGCAATAAGTTCCAACGGGAGCTCGCTAAAGATAAAAGCCAGACTCTTGATCTCTGATGATCCCCTATTTTTGAAGCATAGGGAGCTTTAGTTGTACTTGGTGCTGCCTTGGTTCCCTCGCAAGCGGCGCGCCCTTCCTGAAGCTGCGGGCCGTTTGCATGTGTCGTCCAGTCGTTTTTGCCCGAAAAAGTCCCCCAGGGACTTACAGCGGACGAGGGTAATTTCTCTCTCCAAAAATGCAATATAACAGCGGTATGGTAGATTAAACTGGCGAACCGTTGGGAGGGTTCATTACTGTTGATGATTTTTCCATTGCAGTAAGGGCAGTGAAATTGTTTTATTTTAAAAAGAATATTACGCGTCTAAAATAGTTTCATAATTTGATAACAGATGGCGCGCTAGTGCATGGTAATATAGATAATATTATAATAATAACATAATAATGTGCAGAGTATTAGGCTCATAGATTGTTGAGCTCTGGAAACCAAAAGGAATAATACTCTGCTAGTGATCTCTTTTGACTTGTATATAATAATACTAGACGAATGGCCCGGGCAACGCCCGGGTTTTACCCGAGTGCGTATATATTTTAAAAACGTTTTAATTCAAATACTATTCGTTACAATTATAAATTGGCGCCATGGATGTCACTCTTGTGAAACGTCCCGTTCCAAACTGTGTGTTTTTAAAATGTTTTAATTAAAATACTATTCGTTACAATTATAAATTGGCGCCGTGGATGTCTCTCTTGTGAAACGTCCCGTCCCAAACTGTGTGTGTCTTGAAAATATAAAAATAAAAATGTGAATTTTCATAAAGATTTCATCATGTCGATTTTTTTTTTTTTTTTTTGCATATCACCTACTAAATCGATAGAGATAATTACATTTCCAACATGAACTTAGGTATATTGACTAAATAGAAAACTGCATAGTAATAAAGATCATTTTTTAAAGGCACCATATCGTTTTTTTTTCAATAAAATCGAAACAAAAATTAACGATAAATAACGATAATTGCCTTAAAAAGAAATTGCCTTAAAAAAAAGAAACATTCGCGGTGATTTTGTCTTGCATTCGTTTATACAATTATTATATACGAATCACCCGGGCAACGCCCGGGTTTTCCCCGATTAAATGCTTTTATTCAAATACTATTCGTTACAATTATAAATTGGCGCCGTGGATGTCATTCTTGTATAATATATAAATGAGTTAAAAAAAAAAATGCATCGGCCGGGAATCGAACCCGGGCCGCCCGCGTGGCAGGCGAGCATTCTACCACTGAACCACCGATGGTTATGAAAAATCCCATCCGTGAGCTTCAGACAGACAAACAGACAGAATAAGGCAAATATATAAGTAGATATATTATAATAGGAAATAAACTAATGCTTAGTTAATCTTGCCTCGTCTTGGATAACAACACATGGTGGAAGCGGTAAACTGAATTCACAAAGAAGGTCGTTGTTCGAAGAAAATTTGAAATTCGACATCAAGCAAGCTTAGCAGCGGTAAACTGAATTCATAAAGAAGGTCGTTGTTCGAAGAAAATTTGAAATTCGACATCAAGCAAGCTTAGAAGCGGTAAACTGAATTCATAAAGAAGGTCGTTGTTCGAAGAAAATTTGAAATTCGACATCAAGCAAGCTTAGAAGCGGTAAACTGAATTCATAAAGAAGGTCGTTGTTCGAAGAAAATTTGAAATTCGACATCAAGCAAGCTTAGAAGCGGTAAACTGAAATCATAAAGAAGGTCGTTGTTCGAAGAAAATTTGAAATTCGACATCAAGCAAGCTTAGAAGCGGTAAACTGAATTCATAAAGAAGGTCGTTGTTCGAAGAAAATTTGAAATTCGACATCAAGCAAGCTTAGAAGCGGTAAACTGAAATCATAAAGAAAGTCGTTGTTCGAAGAAAATTTGAAACTCGACATCAAGCAAACTTTTTGGTAAGTTATATTATATTATAAGTAAATCTTTATAATGTCCCAAAATTATAATTGTGTAGCCCCAGAACCTTTTAATTTTTCAAATCCAGGTGATTGGCCAAAATGGATTAGGAGATTTGAACGTTTTAGGCAGGCAAGCGGGTTAATTAATAACCCAGAAAATGAGCAAGTTAATATGCTCGTGTACTGCATGGGTGATAATGCAGATGACATTTTGTTGTCATGTAAAATAGCAAGTGACCAACTAGAAAATTATAATAAAGTTATTGAATGCTTTGAAAGTCACTTTATTCCAAGACGTAATATAATTTATGAAAGGGCAAGATTTAATCAAAGATGTCAGCAGGAAGGGGAAAAGGTGAATGAATTTATCACAGCACTCCATAGCCTAGCTGAGCACTGCAATTTTGGGATGTTACATGATGAGTTGATTAGGGATAGGATAGTTGTTGGAGTAAGGGATAGAGCATTATCTGAAAGAATGCAACTTGATACAGACTTGACCTTAGTAAAAGCCACACTAATGGCAAAGCAATTAGAAAGTGTCAAAGAACAGCAGTCTAGCCTTTACCAACAAGAGTCTGTAGATCAAATAAAGAAAATGCCTAATCACATAAAAGAAACAAAAAGGCACGAACCAAAAATAAGACAATTCAAGTCAAACCAGTTGGGAGGGTCATCACACGGATGCACCAGATGTGGCAATTCAAATAATCATGATTGGAAAAATTGTCCAGCTATGAACTCGTATTGTAGTAAATGCAAGAAAAAAGGCCATTATGCCAAAGTATGTAGATCAGAAGCCATAAATGAAATAAAATCAGAGATAGCTTTTTTGGGATCTGTAGAGGATAATTCCAAGAAATGGATAGTACCAATTAAGGTAAATAATAGACAAATTAATTTTAAAATTGACACCGGAGCTGATGTCAATGTGCTTCCCCTACAATATTATTATCAAAGTTTCCAAAAAATAAAACTGGAAAAATCTGATAAAATATTACAAGGTCCAAATGGAATACCCTTGGAAACAGTTGGAATGATCCACGTAAAACTTCAAAATAAAGGCCAGCATTTAAACTCGAAAATATACATTGTTGATAAACTAAAGCAGCCACTTCTCTCTAGGGAGACAAGTGAAAAATTAAACATTGTGAGAATGATTCAGCAATTATCATCAGGAGGCCGCGGCGGACAGCGTGGTAGACTCGGAAGTGGAGATAACAGAGGCTGCTACAACTGCGGGGAAGAAGGCCACCGCAAGTTTGAATGTACCAAACCTGCCCGTGGTGGTGGACGTGGCCGTGGACAGAGCCGTGATGGAGGCAGCAACAACACCTGCTACAACTGCGGAGAAGTTGGCCACCGTAAATATGAGTGTACCAACAACACGGCTGAAGATGGAGGACAGGAGGAGAACCAGCGCAAGTCCAAGAAGGCTTGCTACACCTGTGGGGAGTTTGGCCATAAGAAGGACGACTGCCCCAAATCTGGAACTCAAGAGTCCGGAGATGAGGAGGAGTCCTCTGACAATGAGGAGGAAGAGACTCCCCAGAAGAGGAAGCAAGCTGAGGACAGTGAGGAGGAGGAAGTAGAAGCTGAAGAACCTCCCAAGAAGAAATCTAAGAAGCCCAAGTCCAAGAAGAAAGAAGAAGATTGCTATCTGACTCTTCAAGCATATAGGACGATGCCCCTGAAAGCGCCAGGAGCAGAGAAATGAGGAGACCCCCTCTTCGACATCAACCTGGCTCTCAAGGAGATGCAAGGATGACCAGGAGCAAGAGACCGAGGAGGATTGCCCTACACCAACGGCCTCATCTACAAGAGATGGAAGGATGCAGAGGGACAACCAAGACCAGGATCCAGAGAAGAGCCTCCCTTCAATGCCAGCCGTGCATACAAGATGGAAGGGCAGTCAAGATACCTCGAAGGTCCCTGTAAAGTTAAGGGAGGAGATGTGCAGAGTATTAGGCTCATAGATTGTTGAGCTCTGGAAACCAAAAGGAATAATACTCTGCTAGTGATCTCTTTTGACTTGTATATAATAATATATATTATAATAGGAAATAAACTAATGCTTAGTTAATCTTGCCTCGTCTTGGATAACAACACAAATAATATAATATGAAGAGAGAAACACTGATAAACCATGTTTATTCCATTTCCATAGTAAATGATATGTGGCTCTATAGTAGCTATATTTAAATTTCCCTGGATCTCTACCTTTCATCTTCTCGATACCTTTCACAAAATAAGCTGTCAACATATCTACACCACATATAATTCTTAAAGTACCTCTGGTCATTAATCCATTGTCTAATCTGTTCATTGGACAAATGGAATAATAATCAATGGCGTCTTAGGATTAAAATGCGTCCTAACACTCACCATGTAATTACAGTTATTCACTTTAAAATATAAATTATATTCGAATTAGGATTAATACAGTATATCGAATATAGAGAGGGGTGAATAGGATTCCATATTCAAATGGGGAATTCTACAATTATAACATAAATAAAAGATTTGGACAAAGAAAGAAGTAGGTATGATTTAATAATTAATTTATTTATATTCATTCATTTTTTTTAATTGAATAAAATATTCATATACATCAATATTGATGCTATTATTCATTTTTGAAAAATAAAATTCAATATTGAGACAAAAACCTTCATTTTTCATAATTGTAATATTTTGATACATCTCTTCATTCTTCGTTCACATTTTCACATGACTAATTCCCAATAGGGATATCAGTGTTGGTTGATTCAATTTTTGCGTGCTTAAATTCATGCTTAAAAAATTGATTTCTTAATAAAGGCGGGGTGTTCGATATAGGAGGGGACCACTTATTTGATGACTTCCTCCTGATTGGTTAGGCTGTGATTCCTAACTTTTATTAAAGGATCATTACGTATTTTAAAAATATAAAGTTAAGTGCCAGGAGAAAATGTTTTTTATTAATCGAATACACGAGCTTTCGGACTGCCCGAAAGCTCGTGTATTCGATTAATAAAAAACATTTTCTCCTGGCACTTAACTTTATATTTTTAATATCCCAAGGAGAAAGTTTCTACGATTAAATAAATTACGTATTTTATATGTGAAAATACCAAATGGCTTTATACATCTATTAAAATATCTATCTACGCGGTATGTTTTATTTTTCAAATAAACAATTAGCTTATGCCCTTACTGCAATGATAAAATATTGGGAGGACCTAAATTATGAGTCGTAATTGAAGTAAGGGAAATATTATTGAGTTAGCGCATCCATCAAGTCGAGTTCGAATTTTGTGACCATATCGACAAATATTCTCCAATTTTATCTAATATTTATTCCATATAATATTCCAGTTCATTATGTAGAAGTCTATGTTGTTTGCCAAATGAATTCGACTTTTCCGCCTTCAGGTCAATTTCCCCCCACAAATATACAAGAGAGCGTCCTTTCTTATTTCAGGAATGAAGTCAAAGGTTATTCAGGTTTTAATTAAAACCCTTTGTGTTGGTCATTCCTTCAGGAAATTTACTTATACTGCTGGAGTTGCACTCATACTGGGAGGTACAAAAAGGGTCTTCCATTTATTTGGAATGCCAATTTCTCAAAGCCCCAGTGCCTTTAGAGGACCAATGCCTGTATAAGCAATTGTTTTTTTTTACATAAAAAAATGAACATACATGCGTAATTAGATTATAAATTTAAATATAGTTGGCACACACTTATATCATATAACAAATATTTCTTTATTCACAAACACAAATGCATCAAAGCAACACCCAGAAAAATTAAAGGAATATATATAATATATTTTGACAGCTCAAGTAAATTCTTCCATGCGGCACCATCTGGCAGAAGAGAAATTACTCCTTCTAATCCAATATCCAGTGTGAGACCACGAAGTATCTATTTTGTAAGGAATGGGGACGAGATTTTACCGTTACATTAATTCAATATATTCTATTACAAAGCTATTTACATAGTATTTTAACGCAAAGAAAGACATATCATATATCAACTTATCCAGTAGCCCTGCATCCTATCTAACATGACAGTTTACAAGCTAAATATTTACAAGAAGGATGTAGTTGGCGACTACAACGAGCTAAAAAAGGCCTGAGTGAAAGTTGTTTGTTATCACATGGCGCGATATCTCAATAGCGCTTACATAAGCTGTAACGAATTTATCGGTCCCTTGTGTGCAAACAGCCTTATGTAACGTTCCTGATCTACATACAGGATACCATAGCTCTACTGGGTAGCTTCAATGGGAGAATGAGAGCGATAAATTGTGGGTGAATATTAATAATGTCAACGCTTAGTTTAAAATATAAAAGAACAATGTGTGGAATATTTATCACCTGTTCAAGCTCATCTCAATATTTAATTATTGTAGGTAAACTGCAATGAGAGACCGTTTAAATCGCTTAATTTTTACTAGCAAACACAGATTACTTATATATATATAACATATTATTTAATGCACTTTAATAAACTAAACGTTTATTTAACTTGTTCCGTTATATTGCGCCAACCTATTTTCTTGATAAATCAACAAAATCCAACCCCGTACGTGTTTCGGGCTGTTGGATCTCTTTAAAAATTACACTTAAATGGTTGGGAGGGGGTACAATAGTATATCCCTTAACTGGACGGCTGGATTTTTCTTACTTAACTGGACGGGTTGGGTAGATTCAACCCACTTTTGTAACTTTATGAAATAAGCGCTAAATAATGATTGAAATCAATATTCAAAAAAATATTCAATTAAAATATAGTTATTATACAGATTTTGACTTTTAAAAATTCTGAATATAATTTATTTACAGTTTTCATAAATTATTAAGAAATGTTTTTGCAAACGCTTAGTTGACATAGGGAGCAAAGGGTTTTTATTTTTTACTGCGTTTTTTGATGGACATTTGTAGCACTTTTTTGGAGTATCAGATTGTTGTGGTATCGTAGTTTCACTTAGTTTACTTGAACCATCATTTTTCTTGAATTGTCGTCTGTAATTCCAGTGGGAATATTTTTTTTTTGGAACATAGGAGACTAAAGTGGTTGTTCCAGAGAAACCAAAAATAGATGTTCCTGATTCTCTATTAGGGTGCGCTTGAAATTGTGGTGAATCTAAGGTTTGTTCTTTCTCATCGTTTTTAAATATGTAAGGCCATGTTCTTTCAACTTATCAACTAATTCTACTGAAGTGAATCAATTGTCTGCTGGAATATTTCTTACAAAGTGTGGTCGACTAATCTCTTAAACTTATATATATTTTGGGTTGGCAGGGATAGTTCTCTCTGTTGACTTGATTGATAATTATACTTATCCAAAGAAAGAAGTGTTATTTTATAAAAGGAAGCTAAAAGTAGTGGAAGATAGAGACTCAAGTATAAGCCACGAGCTAACACTGACACGAAAAATTCTCATGCTTCTGGACGGGCTGGGCGGAATCCGCCCACACATGCAAATTTAACCCCCCCTCCCAAAACTGAAAATTATAAACGATGGTTGGAAAATGTTTGTATCACTGTAAAAATAGAATACACGAAATCTGGTATCTCTAGGTAAACGAAAAATATATATTTTTCCTATATTAAGTTTATGCATGGGCAGAATCTACCCAACCCGTCCAGTTAAAGGATATCTATATATATGACAAGGGATACATTAAAAAATCTGCCAAAGACAGATATTAAACCATTATTTGATAAAGAAGTTCAATATTCGTATCCAATCACCCAAATTCCGTGTATCTTCACGGGAATAAAGCCACGCGTCATTCCTCACCTTCAATACGTCTATATCCGGATAAAAAGAGGAATGAAACTGGAATTTCGTTACCCTTTAAACACATCCCTACTAAATTCACACTTGGGGTTTTGTGTTTCCGGTTCACTTTGAAAACAGCTCTTAGATATAGAAAACCAGAGTCGCTGAATGGTCTCTGAAAAATCGTTTAGAACTGATGGGATCATCGTGTCCAAAATATTCTAAAACAAAGCCTTAGATCCTGGAAATTGAGGGCTATGGCTAAACGTCAAGATTTAACATAGAAAACAAAAGGCATTACAAACATTTGTAAATACATTTTATGATGTATCAGAATATCGTTCTTTTAAAAATTGAACACCCTGTGTTATTTATCTGAAGAATATCAATAGGTTGTTTGTTTTGTTGTTTTATATGTGTATAATATGCCTGTTTGTGTAGTGTGTTCTGTTTCATATTTGTATATGTGGTATCGTTGTATCGGGTTTGTGTTGTTGCGCCATGTTTGTGTGAGTTGCACGGTGTTTGTATATGCTGCATTCATGGTTTCGTGCTGTTGTGTCGCGGTTGTGTGTGTCTTGTTTATGTTTGTTGTGTGTATTGTGTCGTGTTTGCGTCTGTTGCGTCATTGTGTCGTGTTTTATCCTAGTGTGTCTTTGTTATTGTTTCACATTTGTGTTATTTGTGGGTATTTTCTTGTATTTGCGTTTGCTAAGTTGATTGTGCAGTATTTGTATTATTGTGTGTTGTGTCGCGTTTATGTTTGCTACGTGCGTTGTGTATGTTGCGTTCTTTTTGTCGTTTTTGTTATTGCTGCCGTCATTGTGTCGTTTTTGTTATTTTTGCGCTCATTGTTTCGTGTTTGTGTTTTTTGCGTGTGTTGTGTTATGTTTTTGTAATTGTGGCGTACTTGTATGCGTTGTGTCGTGTTTAAATGTGTTGCTGTGTGCCTATATAGTTTTGTCTCCATAAAAAAGCAACATAAACATTTATTGTTTATATGTTTCCAAATATTTTAAATTCTAAAACTTAATAAAATAAATTTTAAAATTTCCTGTATACCCTCTCGGTTTAAGATGGTGTTGGATGTCAATGTCATTGTATAGAGAAATATACTTTCTCGGAGATCTCTACTATATAACATTCCTTTATATACGCCAAAAGGTTAAAAGATCTATTAAAGCCACTTAACTTTACGGCTTGTTTATAACCATCACATCACGCCAATACAAGCAGAAACACATAATATATAATGATAATGGGACCAGAGAATAAGTACTCAACCTAACTCTTCAATCGTAATTGGTTCTTAGTGATGGCCCCACACGTGATCGGCAGTGAATGTGCTAAAGACAACTAACACACTGTCCGTATAATACATTTTAAAAATAGAATAAATGATGAAGATAATTGCTCATTACGAAAGAATATCACGTTCAGCACATAATCCTATAGATATAATCTTCTTGTGTTTTTATCCATTTAACTACATTAGTTATATTAGCCTTTCGTTTATTTTGGTTTTGATGACTTTTAACCTATATCACACGAAGGTTTTATTGATCTCAAGGCGGTGGAAAAGGAATAGAAATGAGAAATTCAAGAATTATAAAACAATTGAAACTACTCAGCATTTTCATTTTCAGAATTTTCGTTCAAAGTAGGAACATTACTGTTCGCGCGATGGCTAATCGAGAATCTTTGTCGTTCTTTCTTTTCGGCGACTTTTAGATACTTGGTTAAAAAAACATTTTGATCGTATATTAACTATTAAATTTGCTCTAAATTTAATAAGGAATTTATAATATTTAATTAAAGCGAGCATATATATATATGATCACCATCCAGCGAAGGTTCGGCAGTTACACGTCATATGATTTTTCCCTATTTCTTTTTCTACTTAAATGTTAAGCAAGCAAATGAAATTGAAATGAATGCTTGTGTAGTAGATTTCGATATGAAAAAAAAGGTTTATTATTTTATTATTGGACAAGAAACTAATATTCAAATATGTATATTATACGACATTTATATTACCAAAAATTAAAAGCTATATTATTCAAGGAGCTCAAAAATAACCGGAACCGTAATGCTACGCATCATATACTTGTATTAACAGTTTGAAGCGCTAGGGAGCTGTTGTAGGGGACCTCTTCTAAGTCAATCTGCCAAATAGCGTCACTCGACAACGACGAGTGTAATTTCTGTGACAGGTCTATGTGTGGGTGTCTCTAGTTCACTCATGTCACGGTAAACTACTGATTCTCACTTGCGGCTGTGAAGTTTTGTTTTCACTCACGGCAGGAACGCGCGGAAACATTTCTGATAAGACAATAAGCTTACATAAAACAGGCACGAGGTAAAACTTGAGTGTACGAATAGCTTGTTCTATGGTAAAAAGGAAGAAATGGTAATTGAAGGTCAACCCCATTCCGGTCGTCCTTCAACTGCTCGAACCCCGGACAACATCAACAAAATCACTAATCACATCAAAGGCCATCGACGCAGGACAACAAACTCGCCCGGGAGGTTGTCTTGGAACACAATTCAGCGCATTTCGACCACTGACCTTTCAATGCGAAAGGTTACAGCAGTGTTTGTGCCCACTTCTTACTGAGAATAAAAAAGTATCGTCGTGTGTAAAATTGACTTATTTGACCCTCTAGTCTCTAGATTTGACTCCCGCGAAATATATATATATATATATATATATATATATATATTATATTTAAATTTAAAGATAAGATTTCTGTTGTTTTTTGGATCATGTTGAGTATTATTGTAATGGTGATGCAGTCATGGCTAAAAATCTTGTGAAAGTATAATAACAAAAATGGTTTTGATCAGATATTGTTTTAATTGTGCTTAAGGAATATATAAAAACATAATTTGGTAAAAAGTAACGCCTGGCTTAAGGCGTAAGAATAATTAAAACAAAATATTATTTACATAATTACAAAGTTTTGGGCCGACCAACGGGGAACAACAACAATGAGTATTTATAGAGAAAGCGTGACCTCTGGTGGTCGATTTATACAGAGTATTTATATCCATGAAATTATAATTTTAAATAGAATATTTTAATATAACATTTTAAATAATATCTTAATATAACTTATATATATATATATTTTTTTATAACCGTTAGGATGAAATGGGACGTAGAGGAAATCGTTTTGCCGATGTCGACGATGTAAAACCGCCATGTCGCGACGGTGCTAGCAGCTTTCGAAAATAACGAAATTAAAAGATGTTACTAACACTGAAATAAAGGTATAGACATGTTTAGACGAAATAAAATTTAGTTGTATTCTAAAAATAAAGTACAGGCCATTCATTAAAAAAAAACCTTTTATTTTTGTATCATCCTCGTATATATTTATTTTTATATTATATATTATAAATATACTGTATATTTAAACGAAAAAACATGGTGAAGGAAGACGAGTTTCTTTTTATTATTAATATTTTAATAAAAAGAAACTCGTCTTCCTTCACCATGTTTTTTCGTTTAATTTCAAATCAGGAAGAATTCTTCATCTATATTTAAATACTGTATATTTATTTATACAATTATACATTATTTCATTTCCTTTTTTATATTAGAAGAAATATACACACATGGACAAAACTTAAGAAGGTGGAAAGTATTTGATATCGACGGTCGTTTTTTTTTTTGAAGGAAACAGAGACTATTTTGTTCATACTTGGTTATCTCGTGTGTCTTCCATAAAGGTCACTGTGTCTCAACTATCTTTCAGAGTTATTGTCTGAATCCCGAAATACATGCTGAAAGGTACTACTTCCTTAAGTTTTGTCCTTGCTTTAAATTCCCTCTAAACCTACGCCCACCTTGTAAAACACACGAGAAGTGGGTCTGGCGATAAACATATTTTGCAAGCTTACGTCAGCTTTGTGATTAGCTAATAGGCTCGTTGAGAAGATCTTGACTCGAAAGCTGGCTTTAAAAAAAAAAAAAATTAAAGCTAATTATTGCAATTTAATTTTAGAATTTCAATAGATTCATTATAAGTGTATTTTAAATAATATTCCATAAATAGTAAAAATAAATATATTAGAAAAATAAAAAGCAAGGCTATACATGCATAAAATCTTTATTGAGAAATATAGTCTATACATATTTAATTAAAAAGGCATATATGCCTTTTTAATTAAAGGGCTATTTATGGATTGCTCTATTTTCAAAAATAGTCTTATATATAGCTTTGCCACAGAATCTACAAAGTGAAAATAATTTTAAAGGTAAACGCTATTTACATTTATAATGATAATATTGTAACTTATATATATATATAGGAAATCCTATTTATAACACAATTAGTCTCACACCGATTTGTCCGAGGAAAGCAAAAAATGGAGTTAAACTATATTTAAAAGAATTTATCTATTATACATAAAAAAACGGTATTATGACCTTTCGCCTTGAAAATATGAGGTATACGCACAAGAACT
>CP092886.1:117556501-117683916 GCA_030710605.1 Cordylochernes scorpioides | reverse complement strand
GTGCGCTATGTTTCTAACCAATATAATACGTATATGATAACTCGCCTGGAAAACCACCAAAACCATAGACATTCCTTGTTTCCCTATGAACGGTAGTTAATCCGAAATTGGAAGAGATCACAGGTCAAGTAGTTTTTACTTTTAACAAAGAGGTAATTCAGCGAAATGGTCACTTATCAAATGGGTCACTCAAATAATGTTTATTTTAACAATATGGTCGTTCAAATGGGTGGTCGCTCAGAGAAACTTATTTTTTCAACAAAGTGGTCGCTTATAGATATTATTACTTTAACAATGTGGTCGCTTAACGAGGTGATTACCTATTAAATGAGTCACTCATAAAAATATCAATTGGATTAGGTGTTATGAATTCTATTACACATTTTTTTTAAATAAAATTTCCGTTTGCTTTTTTTTTAGTTATTTTTTGAATAATATTAATACAATAATGTTTTCTGCATGGAAACAATGCTCTATTCACAATTTCATTTATCTTTAACTATTTTTTGAAACTTTTTTATTCATAAATTAAAAAAAAAATGGAAAATAGCCAGTTATTCTCATATTTTGGCATGGTTTTTTTTGCTAGTTAAACTATCATATTATCAAGTACAAGTAATGGTTTAACACAAGTTAGAATAGCACTTGGGTGCACTTGGCACTTATGTGCATGCACAGAGCGGCTTCTCATTAGCTTGCCCAAGGTCAGAGGAAAAAAGGCCAATGGGAGGACCGTGGGATAAATGGATTAGGGAGAGAAAAAGTTGAAGAAGAAAGTTAACGGTCTCTAACATAATTTATCACGTTTACAACAACCCCGTATGTTACATAACAAAGGAAGACCTTTCCTTTCTTTTAACTTTAGAATTGAATTTCTTCGGAGAAGTAATGAGATGGTTTGTTCGCTCTCATCCTTCGATCTTCTTTATCTCTTAAGCTAGGAGAACAAAGACGATATCGTGTCTTCTGAATTGATTTTATAGAGCTATCGGCTTTTGAATTGTTAATAGTAACCCCGTATCAATTTGAATTGACGCTTTTATTTACTTCTATTTACGTTAAATATTATAGAATTCCAAAGTGACCAGTACTGCCTCTTAAAAGAATATACTAAAATACACAAGTTGCGTTCGGGATGTGAAGTAGAATCTCTAATGGAATGTCATGGTAATGGATCTTTGGTCCAGACGGTTATAAGAATTAATACCATTGAAATAACAAACTGTTTATTAAATATAAACATTTTTCGTACTGTGCATGCTGCGATGAAGAAATATTGTGAGAGCTTGGCTCATCACTTGCTTCTTCAGAGATGTAATCCTGTATTAGAGGATTCTGCTTATATAGGAAACAGTATTAGGGTGGAATTATGGTGTTACTGTATATTTAAATAAACTATCGATATTTTGTTTTTCATGCGCACTTATTGTCTAGGTCTTGTGCGTATACCTCATATTTTCAAGGCGAAAGGTCATAATACCGTTTTTTATGTATAATAGATAAATTCTTTTAAATATAGTTTAACTCTATTTTTTGCTTTCCTCGGACAAATCGGTGTGAGACTAATTGTGTTAGAAATAGGATTTCCTATTTATATTTCCTATATATATATAAGTTACAATATTATCATTATAAATGTAAATAGCGTTTACCTTTGAAATTATTTTCACTTTGTAGACTCCGTGTCAAAGCTATATACAAGACTATTTTTGAAAAGAGAGCAATCCATAAATATCCCTTTAATTGAAAAGGCATATATATGCCTTTTTAATTAAATATAGACTATATTTCTCAAAAAATATTTTATGCATGTATAGCCTTGCTTTTTATTTTTCTAATATATTTATTTTTACTATTTCTGGAATATTATTTAAAATACACTTAATGAATCTATTGAAATTCTAAAAGTAAATTGCAATAATAAGCTTTAATTTATTTTTTTTAAAAGCCAGCTTTCGAGTCAAGATCTTCTCAACGAGCCTATTAGCTAATCACAAAGCTGACGCAAGCTTGCAAAATATGTTTATCGCCAGACCCACTTCTCGTGTGTGCATGTGTTGTACAAGGTGGGCGTAGGTTTAGAGGGAATTTAAAGCAAGGACAAAACTTAAGGAAGTTGTACCTTTCTGCATGTATTTCGGGATTCGGACAATAACTCTGAAAGATAGCTGATACACAGTGACCTTTATTGAAGACACACGAGATAACCAAGTATGAACAAAAAGTCTCTTTTTCCTTCAAAAAAAAAAAAAAGAACAGACGACCGTCGATATCAAATACTTCCACCTTCTTAAGTTTTGTCCATGTGTGTGAATTTCTTCTAATAAAAAAAAGGAAATGAATCAATGTATAATTGTATAAATAAATATACAATATATATTTAATATAAAAATAAATATATACGAGGATGATACAAAAATAAAAGGTTTTTTCAATAAATGGCCTGTACTTTATTTTTAGAATACCACTTAATTTTCCTTCGTCTAAGCTTGTCTATACCTTCATTTCAGTATTAGGAACCTATTTTAATTTCGTTATTTTTGAAATCTGCTAGCACCGTCGCGACATGGCGGTTTTACATCGTCGACATCGGCAAAACGATTTCCTCTACGTCCCATTTCATCCTAACGGTTATAAAAATTTCGCGGGAGTCAAATCTAGAGACTAGAGGGTCAAACAAGTAAAGTTTATACGCGACGATATTTTTTATTCTCAGTAAGAAGTGGGAACAAACATTGCTGTAACCTTTCGAATTGAAAGGTCAGTGGTCGAAATGCGCTGAATTGTGTTCCAAGACAACCTCCCGGGCGAGTTTGTTGTCCTGCGTCGATGGCCTTTGATGTAATTAGTGATTTTGTTGATGTTGTCCGGGGGTTCGAGCAGTTGAAGGACGACCGGAATAGGGTTGACCTTCAAATACCATTAATCCTTTTTACCATAGAACAAGCTATTCGTACACTCAAGTTTTACCTCGTGCATGTTTTATGTAAGCTTATTGTCTTATCAGAAAATTTCCGCGCGTTCCTGCCGAGAGTGAAAACAAAACTTCACAACCGCAAGTGAGAATCAGTAATTTACCGTGACATGAGTGAACTAGAGGACACCCCACACATAGAACTGTCACAGAAAAGACACTCGTCGTTGTCGAGTGACGCTATTTGGCAGATTGACTTAGAAGAGGTCTCCTACAACAGCTCCCTAGCGCTTCAAACTGTTAATACAAGTATATGATGAGTAGCATTACGGTTCCGGTTATTTTTGGGCGCCTCTTGAATAATATAGCTTTTAATTTGGTAATATAAATGTCGTATAATATAAATATTTGAATATTAGTTTCTTGTCCAATAATAAAATAACAAAACTTTTTTTCATATTGAAATCGACTACACAAGCATTCATTTCAATTTCATTCGCTTGCTTAACATTTAAATAGAAAAAGAAATAGGGAAAAAATCATATGAGGTGTAACTGCCGAACCTTCGCTGGATGGTGATCATATATATATATGCTCGCTTCCAATTAAATATTATAAATTTCTTATTAAATTTAGAGCAAATTTAATAGTTAATATACGATCAAAATGTTTTTTTAACCAAGTATCTAAAAGTCGCCGAAAGGAAAGAACGACAAAGATTCTCGATTAGCCATCGCGCGAACAGTATGTTCCTACTTTGAACGAAAATTTTGAAAATGAAAATGCTGAGTAGTTTCAATTGTTTTATAATTATTGAATTTCTCACTTCTCTTCCTTTTCCACCGCGTTGAGATCAATAAAACCTTCGTGTGATATATGTTAAAAGTCTTCAAAACCAAAATAAACGAAAGGCTAATATAACTAATGTAGTTAAATGGATAACAACACAAGAAGATTGGATCTATAGGATTATGTGCTGAACGTGATATTCTTTCGTAATGAGCAATTATCTTCATCATTTATTCTATTTTTAAAATGTATTATACGGACAGTGTGTTAGTTGTCTTTAGCACATTCGCTGCCGATCACGTGTGGGGCCATCACTGGGAACCAATTACGATTGAAGAGTTAGGTTTAGTACTTATTCTCTGGTCCCATTATCATTATATATTATGTGTTTCTGCTGGTATTGGCGTGATGTGATGGTTATAAACAAGCCGTAAAGTTAAGTGGCTTTAATATATCTTTTAACCTTTTGGCGTATATAAAGGATTGTTATATAGTAGAGATCTCCGAGAAAGTATATTTCTCTTTACAATGACATCCAACACCATCTTAAACCGAGAGGGTATACAGGAAATTTTAAAATTTATTTTATTGAGTTTTAGAATTTAAAATATTTGGAAACCTATAAACAATAAATGTTTATGTTGCTTTTTTAGGCACACAGTAACACATTTAAACACGACACAACGCATACAAGTACGCCACAGCAACAAAAACATAACACAACACACGCAAAAAACACAAACACGAAACAATGAGCGCAAAAATAACAAAAACGACACAATGAACGCAGCAATAACAAAAACGACAAAAAGAACGCAACATACACAACGCACGTAGCAAACATAAAGGCGACACAACACACAATAATACAAATACTGCACAATCAACTTAGCAAACGTAAATACAAAAAAATACCCACAAAAAAACACAAATGTGAAACAATAACAAAGACACACTAGGATAAAACATGACAAAATGACGCAACAGACGCAAACACGACATAATACACACAACAAACATAAACAAGACACACACAACCGCGACACAACAGCACGAAACCATGAATGCAGCATATACAAACACCGCGCAACTCACACAAACATGGCGCAACAACACAAACCCGATACAACGATACCACATATACAAATACTAGCCGAATGACCCGGGCAACGCCGGGGTTTACCCGATTAAATGCTTTTATTCAAATACTATTCGTTACAATTATAAATTGGCGCCGTGGATGTTATTCTTGTATAATATATAAATGAGTTTTAAAAATTGTAAAAAAAAAATGCATCGACCGGGAATCGAACCCGGGGCGCCCGCGTGGCAGGCAGCATTCTATCACTGAACCAAAAACAAACGGTGACAGAATTAAGAACGCATGACGCTGATAACTGTATATATTAAAGTTTATATAAATGAGCTTTAAAAATTGTAAAAAAAAATGCATCGGCCGGGAATCGAACCCGGGGCGCCCGCCACTATAATATATAAATGAGTTTTAAAAATTGTAAAAAAAAAATGCATCGGCCGGGAATCGAACCCGGGGAGCCCGCGTGGCAGGCGAGCATTCTACCACTGAACCAAAAGCAAACGGTGACAGAATTAAGAACGCATGACGCTGATAACTGTATACGAGGTGTATTAAAAAAATAACGCGACTTTTGTATTTTTTCAAAGATTATTTATTTATATATTCATGAATACATATTTTGTCCCCTTCAAAGTAATCCCCATGAGATATTATACACAGGTGCCAACGGGTTTTCCAATCTTCGAAGCACTTCAAAAATTTTTTTTTTTTAAATCTTTTTCAGCTCCTCCTTCGATGCCGTCTTTATATCGTCAAGCGTAACGCAACGTCTTCCTTTCATGGGCCTCATCAGTTTAGGGAACAAGAAAAAGTCACAGGGGGCCAGATCTGGGGAATACGGTGGCTGCGGCATCATTAGTGTGTTGTTTTTGGCCAAAAGGTCGCGCACAAGCAACGATGTGTGACAGGGGCGTTATCGTGGTGCTAAAGGCAATTTTTGTTCTTCCACAAATCGGGCGTTTCTGGCGGATTGCTTCGCGAAAATTGCGCATAACTTGCAGGTAATATTCCTTATTGACCTATTATTCTACCCTGTGGCAAGAACTCATGATGCATCACGCCCCTGCAATCGAAGAAAACTGTCAGCAAAACTTTCACATTCGACCGAACTTGGCGCGCTTTTTTCGGTCTTGGTTCGTGCGGCAGCTTCCATTGAGATGATTGAGCTTTGGTTTCCACGTCATAACCATAAACCCACGCTTCGTCACCAGTTATGACCCTCTGGAGCAAATTTGGGTCGTCGCGGACAGAATCCAACATCTCATTAGCAATGTTCATGCGATGCTGTTTTGGTCGCAATTGAGCAATTTTGGTACGAATTTCGCGGCGACCCGTCTCATGCCCAAATCATTGATAAAAATCGAATGGCACGAGCCAATCGATATGTTTAGGTCCTCAGCAACTTCTCTAACGGTGATTCGACGATTGGCCAATATCATTTTCTCCACTTCATTAATTTTTCGTCTGTTGTTGAAGTGCTCGGGCGTCCGGCACGCTTTTCGTTGTTCACATCTTCTCGGCCTTCTGAGAACATTTTGTACCACAGATAAACGTTGCTTCGGTCCAAGGTAGCTTCTCCGTGTGCCACAGTCAACATTCGGAATACATCCGCGCACTTAATTCGTTTTTCACACAAAATTTGATACAGGTTCTTTGATCCATTTTTTTTTTTATAGGTAAAAATCGAAGACGATCCAAAACACCTGCAAGCAAAGCAGCTGTCAACAATTAAGTGAACATTCAAAATGGCCGAGCTTGTCGGCATAAGTGAGAGACATGAGTACCAACATAAAGCCACAAAAAGATCGAAATTTGAATATACGTAACCCGCGAAAATTCCAAAGTCGCGATACTTTTTGAACACACCTCGTATATAACTATATATATTAAAGTTTATATAAATGAGTTTTAAAAATTGTAAAAAAACAAAATTGCATCGGCCGGGAATCGAACCCGGGGCGCCCGCCACTATAATATATAAATGAGTTTTAAAAATTGTAAAAAAAAAAAATGCATCGGCCGGGAATCGAACCCGGGGCGCCCGCGTGGCAGGCGAGCATTCTACCACTGAACCAAAAGCAAACGGTGACAGAATTAAGAACGCATGACGCTGATAACTGTATATATTAATGAAACAGCACACGCTACACAAACAGGCATATTATACACATATAAAACAACAAAACAAACAACCTATTGATAATCTTTAGATAAAAAAAAACACAGGGTGTTCAATTTTTAAAATAACTATTCTGATACATCATAAAATTTATTTACAAATGTTTGTGAAGCCTTTTGTTTTCTATGTGAAGTCTTGACGTTTAGCCTTAGCCCCCAATTTCCAGGATATAAGGCTTTGTTTTAGAATATTTTGGACAGGATGATCCCATCAGTTCTAAACGATTTTTCAGAGACCATTCAGCAACTCTGGTTTTCTATATCTAAGAGCTGTTTTCAAAGTGAACCGGAAACATAAAAACCCAAGTGTGAATTTAGCAGGGATGTGTTTAAAGGGTAACGAAATTCCAGTTTCATTCCTCTTTTTATCCGGATATAGACTATTGAAGGTGAGGAATGACGCGTGGCTTTATTCCCGTGAAGATACACGGAATATGGGTGATTGGATACAAAAATTGAACTTCTTTATCAAATAATGGGTTAATATCTGTCTTTGGCAGATTTTTGAATGTATCCTTTGTCATATATATAGATATACATAATCTATTGTACCCCCTCCCCCACTAACCAATTAAGTGTAATTTTTAAAGAGATCCAACAGCCCGACCACCCGTACATGGTTGGAATTTGTTGATATATCAAGAAAATAGGTTGGCCCAATATAACGGAACAAGTTAAATAAACGTTTAGTTTATTAAAGTACATTAAATAATATGTTATATATATAAGTAATCTGTGTTTGCTAGTAAAATATAAGCGATTTAAACGGTCTCTCATTGCAGTTTACGTACAATAATTAAATATTGAGATGAGCTTGAACAGGTGATAAATATTCCACACATTGTCCTTTTATATTTCAAACTAAGCGTTGACATTATTAATATTCACCCACAATTTATCGCCCTCATTCTCCCATTGAAGCTACCCAGTAGAGCTATGTTATCCTGTATGTAGATCAGGAACGTTACATAAGGCTGTTTGCACACAAGGGACCGATAAATTCGTTACAGCTTATGTAAGCGCTATTGAGATATCGCGCCATGTGATAACAAACAACTTTCACTCAGGCCTTTTTTAGCTCGTTGTAGTCGCCAACTGCATCCTTCTTGTAAATATTTAGCTTGTAAACTGTCATGTTAGATAGGTAGCAGGGCTACTGGATAAGTTGATATATGATATGTCTTTCTTTGCGTTAAAATACTATGTAAATAGCTTTGTAATAGAATATATTGAAAAGAAGTAACGGTAAAATCTCGTCCCCCATCCTTACAAGATAGATACTTCCTGGTCTCACACTGGATATTGGATTAGAAGGAGTAATTTCTCTTTTGCCAGATGGTGCCGCATGGAAGAATTTACTTGAGATGTCAAAATATATTATATATATTCCTTTAATTTTTCTGGGTGTTGCTTTGATACATTTGTGTTTTTGAATAAAGAAATATCAGTAATATGATATGAATGTGCCAACTATATTCAAATTTATAAGCTAATTACGCATGTATGTTCGTTTTTTATGTAAAAACACAATTGCTCATACAGGCATTGGTCCTCTAAAGGCTCTGGGGCTTTGAGAAATTGGCATTCCAAATAAATGGAAGACACCTTTTTGTACCTCCCAGTATGAGTGCAACTCCAGCAGTGTAAGTACATTTCCTGAAGGAATGACCAACACAAAGGGTTTTAATTAAAACCTGAATAACCTTTGACTTCATTCCTGAAATAAGAAAGGACGCTCTCTTGTATATTTGTGGGGGGAAATTGACCTGAAGGCGGAAAATCGAATTCATTTGGCAAACAACATAGACGTCTACATAATGAACTGGAATATTATATGGAATAAATATTAGATAAAATTGGAGAATATTTGTCGATATGGTCACAAAATTCGAACTCGACTTGATGGATGCGCTAACTCAATAATATTTCCCTTACTTCAATTACGACTCATAATTTAGGTCCTCCCAATATTTTATCATTGCAGTAAGGGCATAAGCTAATTGTTTATTTGAAAAATAAAACATACCGCGTAGATAGATATTTTAATAGATGTATAAAGCCATTTGGTATTTTCACATATAAAATACGTAATGATCCTTTAAAAAAGTTAGGAATCACAGCCTAACCAATCAGGAGGAAGTCATCAAATATGTGGTCCCCTCCTATAGTGAACACCTCGCCTTAAGTAAGAAATCAATATTTTAAGCATGAAGCACGTAAAAATTGAATCAACCAACACTGATATCCCTACTTGGAATTAGTCATGTGAAAATGTGAACGAAGAATGAAGAGATGTATCAAAATATTACAATTATGAAAAATGAAGGTTTTTGTCTCAATATTGAATTTTATTTTTCAAAAATGAATAATAGCATCAATATTAATGTATCTGAATATTTTATTCAATTAAAAAAAATGAATGAATATAAATAAATTAATTATTAAATCATACCTACTTCTTTCTTTGTCCAAATCTTTTATTTATGTTATAAATAAAAATAATATCCCCCCCCCCCCCCCCCATTGTAGAATTCCCCATTTGAATATGGAATCCTATTCACCCCTCTCTATATTCGATATACTGTATTAATCCTAATTCGAATATAATTTATATTTTAAAGTGGATAACTGTAATTACATGGTGAGTGTTAGGACGCATTTTAATCCTAAGACGCCATTGATTATTATTCCATTTGTCCAATGAACAGATTAGACAATGGATTAATGACCAGAGGTACTTTAAGAATTATATGTGGTGTAGATATGTTGACAGCTTATTTTGTGAAAGGTATCGAGAAGATGAAAGGTAGAGATCCAGGGAACTTTAAATATAGCTACTATAGAGCCACATATCATTTACTATGGAAATGTAATAAACATGGTGTATCAGTGTTTCTCTCTTCATATTATATTATTTGTGTTGTTATCCAAGACGAGGCAAGATTAACTAAGCAGATCACTAGCAGAGTATTATTCCTTTTGGTTTCCAGAGCTCAACAATCTATGAGCCTAATACTCTGCACATCTCCTCCCTTAACTTTACAGGGACCTTCGAGGTATCTTGACTGCCCTTCCATCTTGTATGCACGGCTGGCATTGAAGGGAGGCTCTTCTCTGGATCCTGGTCTTGGTTGTCCCTCTGCATCCTTCCATCTCTTGTAGATGAGGCCGTTGGTGTAGGGCAATCCTCCTCGGTCTCTTGCTCCTGGTCATCCTTGCATCTCCTTGAGAGCCAGGTTGATGTCGAAGTGGGGGTCTCCTCATTTCTCTGCTCCTGGCGCTTTCAGGGGCATCGTCCTATATGCTTGAAGAGTCAGATAGCAATCTTCTTCTTTCTTCTTGGACTTGGGCTTCTTAGATTTCTTCTTGGGAGGTTCTTCAGCTTCTACTTCCTCCTCCTCACTGTCCTCAGCTTGCTTCCTCTTCTGGGGAGTCTCTTCCTCCTCATTGTCAGAGGACTCCTCCTCATCTCCGGACTCTTGAGTTCCAGATTTGGGGCAGTCGTCCTTCTTATGGCCAAACTCCCCACAGGTGTAGCAAGCCTTCTTGGACTTGCGCTGGTTCTCCTCCTGTCCTCCATCTTCAGCCGTGTTGTTGGTACACTCATATTTACGGTGGCCAACTTCTCCGCAGTTGTAGCAGGTGTTGTTGCTGCCTCCATCACGGCTCTGTCCACGGCCACGTCCACCACCACGGGCAGGTTTGGTACATTCAAACTTGCGGTGGCCTTCTTCCCCGCAGTTGTAGCAGCCTCTGTTATCTCCACTTCCGAGTCTACCACGCTGTCCGCCGCGGCCTCCTGATGATAATTGCTGAATCATTCTCACAATGTTTAATTTTTCACTTGTCTCCCTAGAGAGAAGTGGCTGCTTTAGTTTATCAACAATGTATATTTTCGAGTTTAAATGCTGGCCTTTATTTTGAAGTTTTACGTGGATCATTCCAACTGTTTCCAAGGGTATTCCATTTGGACCTTGTAATATTTTATCAGATTTTTCCAGTTTTATTTTTTGGAAACTTTGATAATAATATTGTAGGGGAAGCACATTGACATCAGCTCCGGTGTCAATTTTAAAATTAATTTGTCTATTATTTACCTTAATTGGTACTATCCATTTCTTGGAATTATCCTCTACAGATCCCAAAAAAGCTATCTCTGATTTTATTTCATTTATGGCTTCTGATCTACATACTTTGGCATAATGGCCTTTTTTCTTGCATTTACTACAATACGAGTTCATAGCTGGACAATTTTTCCAATCATGATTATTTGAATTGCCACATCTGGTGCATCCGTGTGATGACCCTCCCAACTGGTTTGACTTGAATTGTCTTATTTTTGGTTCGTGCCTTTTTGTTTCTTTTATGTGATTAGGCATTTTCTTTATTTGATCTACAGACTCTTGTTGGTAAAGGCTAGACTGCTGTTCTTTGACACTTTCTAATTGCTTTGCCATTAGTGTGGCTTTTACTAAGGTCAAGTCTGTATCAAGTTGCATTCTTTCAGATAATGCTCTATCCCTTACTCCAACAACTATCCTATCCCTAATCAACTCATCATGTAACATCCCAAAATTGCAGTGCTCAGCTAGGCTATGGAGTGCTGTGATAAATTCATTCACCTTTTCCCCTTCCTGCTGACATCTTTGATTAAATCTTGCCCTTTCATAAATTATATTACGTCTTGGAATAAAGTGACTTTCAAAGCATTCAATAACTTTATTATAATTTTCTAGTTGGTCACTTGCTATTTTACATGACAACAAAATGTCATCTGCATTATAACCCATGCAGTACACGAGCATATTAACTTGCTCATTTTCTGGGTTATTAATTAACCCGCTTGCCTGCCTAAAACGTTCAAATCTCCTAATCCATTTTGGCCAATCACCTGGATTTGAAAAATTAAAAGGTTCTGGGGCTACACAATTATAATTTTGGGACATTATAAAGATTTACTTATAATATAATATAACTTACCAAAAAGTTTGCTTGATGTCGAGTTTCAAATTTTCTTCGAAAAACGACTTTCTTTATGATTTCAGTTTACCGCTTCTAAGCTTGCTTGATGTCGAATTTCAAATTTTCTTCGAACAACGACCTTCTTTATGAATTCAGTTTACCGCTTCTAAGCTTGCTTGATGTCGAATTTCAAATTTTCTTCGAACAACGACCTTCTTTATGAATTCAGTTTACCGCTTCTAAGCTTGCTTGATGTCGAATTTCAAATTTTCTTCGAACAACGACCTTCTTTATGAATTCAGTTTACCGCTGCTAAGCTTGCTTGATGTCGAATTTCAAATTTTCTTCGAACAACGACCTTCTTTATGAATTCAGTTCACCGCTGCTAAGCTTGCTTGATGTCGAATTTCAAATTTTCTTCGAACAACGACCTTCTTTGTGAATTCAGTTTACCGCTTCCACCATGTGTTGTTATCCAAGACGAGGCAAGATTAACTAAGCATTAGTTTATTTCCTATTATAATATATCTACTTATATATTTGCCTTATTCTGTCTGTTTGTCTGTCTGAAGCTCACGGATGGGATTTTTCATAACCATCGGTGGTTCAGTGGTAGAATGCTCGCCTGCCACGCGGGCGGCCCGGGTTCGATTCCCGGCCGATGCATTTTTTTTTTTTTAAACTCATTTATATATTATACAAGAATGACATCCACGGCGCCAATTTATAATTGTAACGAATAGTATTTGAATAAAAGCATTTAATCGGGGAAAACCCGGGCGTTGCCCGGGTCATTCGTATATAATAATTGTATAAACGAATGCAAGACAAAATCACCGCGAATGTTTCTTTTTTTTAAGGCAATTTCTTTTTAAGGCAATTATCGTTATTTATCGTTAATTTTTGTTTCGATTTTATTGAAAAAAAAAACGATATGGTGCCTTTAAAAAATGATCTTTATTACTATGCAGTTTTCTATTTAGTCAATATACCTAAGTTCATGTTGCAAATGTAATTATCTCTATCGATTTAGTAGGTGAAATGCAAAAAAAAAAAAAAAAAATCGACATGATGAAATCTTTATGAAAATTCACATTTTTATTTTTATATTTTCAAGACACACACAGTTTGGGACGGGACGTTTCACAAGAGAGACATCCACGGCGCCAATTTATAATTGTAACGAATAGTATTTTAATTAAAACATTTTAAAAACACACAGTTTGGAACGGGACGTTTCACAAGAGTGACATCCATGGCGCCAATTTATAATTGTAACGAATAGTATTTGAATTAAAACGTTTTTAAAATATATACGCACTCGGGTAAAACCCGGGCGTTGCCCGGGCCATTCGTCTAGTATTATTATATACAAGTCAAAAGAGA
Organism: Cordylochernes scorpioides; assembly: GCA_030710605.1. Taxonomy (NCBI): domain Eukaryota; kingdom Metazoa; phylum Arthropoda; class Arachnida; order Pseudoscorpiones; family Chernetidae; genus Cordylochernes; species Cordylochernes scorpioides. Next base: position 117,670,591 of record CP092886.1, on the reverse strand, counting down.
TCACTAGCAGAGTATTATTCCTTTTGGTTTCCAGAGCTCAACAATCTATGAGCCTAATACTCTGCACATTATTATGTTATTATTATAATATTATCTATATTACCATGCACTAGCGCGCCATCTGTTATCAAATTATGAAACTATTTTAGACGCGTAATATTCTTTTTAAAATAAAACAATTTCACTGCCCTTACTGCAATGAAAAAATCATCAACAGTAATGAACCCTCCCAACGGTTCGCCAGTTTAATCTACCATACCCGCTGTTATATTGCATTTTTGGAGAGAGAAATTACCCTCGTCCGCTGTAAGTCCCTGGGGGACTTTTTCGGACAAAAACGACTGGACGACACATGCAAACGGCCCCGCAGCTTCAGGAAGGGCGCGCCGCTTGCGAGGGAACCAAGGCAGCACCAAGTACAACTAAAGCTCCCTATGCTTCAAAAATAGGGGATCATCAGAGATCAAGAGTCTGGCTTTTATCTTTAGCGAGCTCCCGTTGGAACTTATTGCATTTTTGGAACTTCCTTTTATAGTGATACTGATGCTTGACTCTTCGAATGGGTATTTAAATTAACTATCGACATGAGCTTTTAGGACAGCAGAATTACATATATTTATAAATATATAATATGCTTCGAGCAATCTCTCTTCCGCAAATATCGATTTGTGTCTTTTATTCGAACAATTATATTACGATGCACTAGCGCGCCATCTGTTATCAAATTACGAAACTATTTTAGACGCGTAATATTCTTTTTAAAATAAAACTATTTCTACTACCCTTACTGCAATGTAAAAATTATATAATAGTGCATCGTAATATAATTGTTCGAATAAAAGACACAAATCGATATTTGCGGAAGAGCGATTGCTCGAAGCATAATATACACTGCGTGACATTGAAAATGAAACACCAAGAAATAGTGTCCAGAAAATTATGCAAATTTCAGGGTATACGCGCCTAACCGAGTTATGCAAATGATGTAAAATGCGTAGCTCTCGTGCGCACATGGAGTAAGATATAAGGGAAGGAACTTGCAGAAAGGACAGTATTCGTGTCGTTATTTCTTCAAGGAAAATCATTGTAGAAATTTTGTTCTTGTGTCAAAAGACACGTGTAATAACAGAGAATGCCAGGTCATCGTAAACGGAGGCAGTTCAAGCAGACAGACGCTTTTACGAGGGGCATGGTGATCGGACTGAAAAGGGCAGGTTGGTCCATACGTCAAATCGCAGCTGATACACACCTTGGTGCGTCCACGGTGCACCGACTGTGGAGAAGATGGTTGGAACAAGGAAATGTGGCAATTTATAGTAATGTCGGTGCAACCAGAGTGACGTCAGCACGTGTGGATCGGCGTATCCTTCGACAAGCAGTGGCGGCCCCACAAGCCACTTGTACCGCCATCCTGCAACATGTGCAAGACACCCTAGATCATTCCATCTCGACCAGAACCATTTCCCGTCGATTGGTTGCTAATGGCTTGCACTCATGCCGTCCGCTAAGAAGACTGCCATTGACCCCACCGAATAGGCGCCAACGTTTGGAATGGTACCGTGCTAGATCGACGTGGATGACGGAATGGCACACGGTCGTGTTCTCAGATGAGTCGCGTTTCTGCTTGTCCAGTGATAGTCGCCGTGTACGCGTGTGGCGTCGACGTGGAGAAAGGTCCAATCCGGCAGCAATTGTGGAACGCCCCACCGTTCGACAACGTGGAATCATGGTTTGGGGCGCAATCGCGTATGATTCCAGGTCACTTTTACTTCGTATTCAGGGCACTATGACGGCCCAACGATACGTTGATGATGTGCTGCGACCGGTGACACTCCCCTACCTTCAGGGGGTACCCAATGCCCTTTATCAGCAGGATAACGCTCGACCGCACACTGCTCGCATTAGCCAACAAGCTCTGCAAGATGTACAGATGCTTCCCTGGCCACCGTACTCTCCTGATCTCTCACCAATCGAGCACGTCTGAGACATCATTGGACGCCGTTTGCATGCCTTGTCACAGCCGCGTTCAGAAGACGAACTGTGGCAAATGGTTGAGAGGGAATGGAGAGCCATCCCTCAGGACACCATCCGTACTCTGATTGACTCTCTACCTAGACGTGTTGCTGCGTGCATCGCCCACCGCGGTGGTCCTACTTGCTACTAAGCCGACGCCGTTCTCGCTCTGTATTATGACTATCATTTTGAAATAAAGATCACTTAATGTTCGTCCCTGTCTCTCTCTGTCTGCCGAGTTTCATCACTTTCTGGCCACTATTTCTTGGTGTTCCATTTTCAATGTCACGCAGTGTATATACATAATTATATGTAATTCTGCTGTCCTAAAAGCTCATGTCCATAGTTCATCTAAAATACCCATTCGAAGAATCAAGCATCAGTATCACTATAAAAGGAAGTTCCAAAAATGCAATATAACAGCGGTATTGTAGATTAAACTGGCGAATCCGCTGGGAGGGTTCACCACTGATGAGCCAGGCCCTCCCTTTAATTTTTCCATTGCAGTAAGGGCAGTATAAATTGTTTTATTTTAAAATTAATATTACAATTCCTATAATACAATTTGCCATAAAATCACAGTAGTCAGAACTCTTAATACAATTCCACACTCATTGTCCTTTACCTTCATAAAAACACACCATAAGTCAATCTCTCTCGTAAATTTAAACTTAAAGGTTACCCATCATGTTCTACCAATACACATAGTGTTGATGCTTCTAGAAAAATAAAACCAGCGTCGATAGAACAATGTTTGTAGGGTTCTTTATTCTGATTATAAAGATTTCACATACCATCAGGAGAAACAGGGATTCTTCAAAAGTTCCGATCAATAGATTTAGAAATCTTATCATCAAATCTAAAAGACAAATGAAATTTCCTCACACCAAAACAATGCAGTATATTCAAATCAGTGCCGAAATTGTGATGACATATACGTTGGTGAAAACACCGCCAGGTCAGAATCAAAGAACGTTACAGAAACCTTATGAAAAAAGAACAAAGTTCAATAATAGGTATCAACTACTTTACGAACCGGCTACATATTTATTATGTCCGAAGTTAAAGGTCATTGTCAAATTTTATCCCAGAAAAATACCAAATATTACTTTTTGAACTCCTCATTCACAGTTCTTCAAATTAATTCGGCAAGTAGATCTTTTTTATTGTCTCGACGTTTCGACAAAAATATTTTGTCCTCGTCAGGAGCGAACAAATATTAAAACATTTGGTAAAGCGTTAACAATTATTCTAAGGCTGCAAGGGCGTTCTCACGCGGTATTTCAAATTTTGTAAAATAACTACGATATCGCGTACCAACATAATGATTGAGTTACTAACAGAGATTCTTTAGAAAAAGTCAATCGATTTCTTTGCATTTTACCAGTTTTAAATCTATATCCTTTAATCGCGTGATTTTGTGAATAGTCAAGATGTTAATGTTTTAAATATTTAAATATTTTTAGATTTGATATGGTCCAATGTACGTGCTCACGCCAATGTTTATCTAGCGAACAGTTCATTTACCCCGACATAGTAATGATAAGCTTGTAGAAGATTGAATTTGTTCGAAAGCTTGCTAATGTTTGTTTGTGAATAAAAGTAAACAATATTAATTTTAATCATTATAGACTTGCGTTTCCATTCATTACACACGACCAAATTTATAATTTGTTCAAATGAAACGGAATTAATAAGAAGCAACTCTCTATCTCTCTCTCACTCTTGTTTGTGAATCCCATAAAAAAACTTTTAAATATTCACTCAATTAAGTTTAAAATATAGTGTGTAGATTAAATATCACGGAAATAACCAAATTTTATTTCAATTACTATTTTCTGTCGAAAATATATATTCATTAAAATTACATAGATTGGAAAATTTTCCCTCTCTCTCTCTCTCCATGTTGGAACATCAAATAGGAATTATACAATGAATTATATTTCCTTGAAAACCTCGCTAGTTTATCAATAATGTCAATTATTATAAATACTTTCCAATTTATAATCGGGTCATCTATTACAATGTGGTGTTTTTCTTCCAAATTTAGCGTGATATTTCGCTGTAGCAATATTTTCCAAACTACAAAAATAATTTAATAATATTATTGTAAATATCATTATCCACTAAAATTTTAAAAATATAGAGATGTTTTTTTTTTCTGATATAAACTTTGATGTCAGTGCCATAGGCGTAATTAATTCAAACTATAAATAGACAAAGCAAAATGACATTTTGTTGACATTTTTATCATTCTTATCTTTGTCTTGTTGAATATGTAGTACGACAACTCTATTTGATTTATTGCTGAATAATGTATATCGTGGGTAGACTTTAAAGAAACGTAAAGTCACATGATTCCAGTTACATTTCAACCTTTGGGTATTTTAACCATTTTGGTTAGTGACGAAAGAAGGATCGCGAAGAATGATGTAACCTTTAAGTAAGAAGAGCTATCCCAGCCATAATAGTTAGATGGGCGCGTGTTTCTAAAGAGTAAATTGGCCCCAACGCGACGTAAACAACATCCGGAAGGTAAATAACATGGCCGCTGCAGTCTAGGTCAGGTCACGGGAGATTGCACGACACGTCGCGGCCAGCATTCACTCCGCCCACGCACTTGAATCGTGTGCACGGTGTGTGTGATTGACATCTCTTTACAACCACTTGGTGTTGTTCTAAAAATGGAATGTTAAAATAATTGTTCTTTTTATTGCGTGTTTAGCTTTGATATATAATAAAGATATATTCGTATGAAGTATCCAGAATAGTAAAAAAAATAAGATTTTAAAAAATGTCAAGGCTTTTGTTTTTAATGAAAACCCTTTTACAGAATTCACGTTGAGAAAGTTTGGTCTCATCCGTCAAGAACTCTCTCAGAGTGGTTTTGTTAGCTCTGACATCCAAATCTCTGGGTAGATTGTCTTTGATGAGCCCAGGCGCGTGAAATTTTCCATTTTGAAATAAGTACAAATATATTTTTTAAATTAATTCAAATTTCAATTGCTAACTCTGGCGATCTTATCCATTAATTCTGGAGAATATTTTGGGAAGTGACGGATGAGAAGTTTTAACAGCTTTAAAGAAATATTTCGGAATAAAATGGATAAAGAGTAAATTGGGTTATAGCTGACGATGAAACCAGAATAAAAGTTGACATTAGTTTGAATATTCGACTGCGCCATAATGCTGCTTTCTCTAACCCCAGACAAATTCTGAACTGTCCAACTTGGCAGAGGAAAGAACAAGTCCTAAACTTTTAATCTAGCAAACGGTTACTCTGCTGAAAAACTTGGAACAAACAACTAGAATCCATAGACATTAAAAACAAACATGAAAAGGCTGAAGGTTTACTTTTTAGTTTTCACGAGATGGCATATATATGTACCATAAGTTATATCTCTTCCGATAAAATGCATTAAAGCAATTAAACTATTTAAAAACATTTACAACATTTCTGCACATAAAATAAAAACATTTAAACTAAAATAATCTAATGAACTCTTTGGTATATTAACCTTCTCTTTAGTGAGGCTGTAGAATTAGACCTGGTAGAAACACTAGAAAAATGCTGGTGTTTTATGTTATCTATTGGTACAAAAATAAGCTAAACCTTGTTTTTAACCCGAATATTTACTACACAAATTGTGGATGGTTAGAGAATAGCCAACTACGTTCACGTTTAGGGCTGATGGCCCTCGTCTATGTTGTGCACGAAACTCGACGATCCATTAAGTAGGCCATAGATGCTTCTTGGTCTATAAGTGATTTAAGATTTTGAGTCTTTAAGATTTATTTTGAGACAAATTAAATCTCAAATTTTAGTTAAATAAAAGAGAACACGGTAAATAATAAGGATTGTAAAAATTACTGACAAAATATCATTTAAACCTAAAGGCTAATAAATTAAATTTTATTGTCATCTATCGTTAAAATTTTACACAAATAAATTTACTGGCAATGCGTTTCTTTTAAATATCATCAAATATTATCTCTAATTTGCCGAAACCGCTGAGAGGGTTCACTACTGATGAGCCAAGCCCTCTCATTCAATAACTCATATCATTGCAGTAAGGTCTGTAGAGATAATATTTGATGATATTTAAAAGAAACGCATTGCCAGTAAATTTATTTGTCTAAAGGCTAATATTTGGAACTAAAAGTAAAACGAAGGTTTATCGATTTTTTTAATCAATTGATCAAGGTTTGATGGAGGTTACAATTCAAAATGAAACGTAAAGTGGGCAGAGAATGAAGTATTGATCATTAAATGTTCATCTGAGATAGGAAATTAGGGGGACAAATTTACTTTTAAATTAATTATGTAAATAAATATCCAAGGTTTATATCGCTGTACGAAAGAGAGGAAAATCGCATTGTTCTCAGGTAGGCTGTGTAATTGAATAGAAATAAAATGTGCACTCCTCGAGAGATTGGAGCAGCATTATAAATGGAAGCGATATAAATGGGAAAATTCGTAATACCACCAATTCTTTGTTAGACAATATTTTATCAAGCGCAAATATTAAGATGATCTGTGTGTATGAGTTGGTTATTATATGTATTTAGTATAATTTTAACACAAAATTAGTGATAGATATTGCTCGGCTATCTATACATAAAAAGTGTTCGATATTTAAAAATCAATATATTTTCACTTTTTGGAAATTTATTTTTATCAATATTTTATATATTTATATTTAGGATATTTAAAATAAATTCATGCATAAATAAAATGCTCTATCTTTTATTTTTGTTGTTTCCAAGATAACAAACTTCGAAGTACAGGATAAATTAGCCGAATATCACAATACCATATCATAGAATTGAATAATAAATTACAATATTATGAAGCTAAGGTAGATTAAACTGGCAAAACCGCTAAGGCGTTCACCACAAATGAGTCAGGTCCGCTCGATATTTTTATCGCAGAACGGACGGTAAGGAATTGTTTTATTTGAAAGAAAGCGCTAAATATTTCTTGTCTGGTAACAAGCTCTATTCCAAAGAATTTTGGGATTAATTCCTTCCCATGCCTCAACCGAAATTTTCCAACCGCATCACCAGTATAGTTGGCCCTCTAAATTTCACTATATGTTTTAATAAGCCAAAAGCCCGAAGTTCCACGAGATCAATATCATGTGACATAAAAGATTTGTGAGGAAATGGTATAATAGGTTTTTTATATGTTTTTAAAACTACAGCAAAAAATCATAAAATCGATGTAAAGTCTTATCTTGAAACACTGCCACACATAAATTTGCCTACCATCAAACAATAGAAGCCGAAAATAATCTGGGCGTTTTATTCTAAAGGTAGAAGGAAATATATAGACAGCACACACACAAAGGTAACTTAAAATATTAACTCTGGTTGTTAGAAATTTATATGGAGGTATTTTTGGAGAAGATCAATACATCTGTTGATGCTATTGCACGTTATTTGGCAATTATTAATTCCCGAATTAGTCACTGAGGCCTGTTCCTGATACTTTGGTAAGGATATTGAGTTCATTTCACGTTAAATGTATAGCCTGTGGTTAATATACGATGGACATAATTAATTTTGCATCACGATATTTGATATTTATTTGGTGTTAAATTGTATACAAAGCAACGATCTTGAAAATACTGGAGGATTTTATTTGTACGGATTTAAGTTACTTAACACCCCCTTCCCACGTCTTTTAAATTAAAATTGAATATATCTCTTTGAATAATGTTTCAATTATATGAAGGTTTGGCTCCCTCTAACAGTATTCAAGATGTCTATACACTTATCTCATTATAAAATGCTAAATGTTCACTCTAAATTCATTGATTCTGTGAAAGGAAACAAAAAGCAAATTACACTTCCATAAATCCCTCATTCCAATTTGCCAAACTCATCAAGGTCAAATGAAGTCAAACGTATATCTATGAAACCGCTCTAAATAACAGAAAGACATAATTTTACAACTACTTTAAATTTACCTCATAAAACTCTATTCCAAAATATCAGCTGTTTCCTCCATTTACTCAATCTTAGAGAGGAGAATAATCAAACTGCCGTCAGCACCACGCCAACTAAAGGAAGATCAATAGACGTCTGAGAAATGCTTCTATGAGTCAAAGATTTTGTTCAGGTGAGAATTCTGCCTTCTTATTGACCTGGAGAAAAAAAGAAACTCAATACCTCCTCACAAACGTATTTAAAATAGATATTATATATTATGTTTCATACATATGTTACACATTTTAAATAAAACGTGGCATAATGACTTCACATAAACGATTTTTCGATTCTTTGCGAAGGAGAGTTATTGGGAGTATTCGAGCAGACCAATACTTGACCGAAGTCTCCAAATGGTTTGATGTTCAATTTAAAAATATGATCTTCCCGATCTCTGAATGTAAATTAAGTGAAGCCCGAAATCGCCCGAAGACCAGCGCAGGGCCTAAAAATTTCGCCCCGACCAAAGAAGAAATCTATCTCTGCCAAGCGCCTTAGGGGGATTAAAGCATTTCAGATCTCTATTGAGTTCTCATGTCCCTCTAAACGCGGTTTAAGGAAATACTATTGATCGAAGGCCTTCATGGAGGTCGTTTTTGTCCAAGACAACAATGGTAAGACCCGCTTGAATTTGGGCCGGTAACTTCAGCTGTGGATTCAGAAAGAGTGGAACCATGTTATCGTCTGTGGCGAGTATATAAAATATTCATTCTAGACACTGAATCTCAACGGGAGGTGTAGAGAACCTCGGAGCCGCTCCCCTCCCACTGAAAAGATGAGCATAGTCATCAAGATCTCTAGAACTGAATGTAAAAGAAGCTGCTAATGATACTTTAGAGAGGCGCTTGGAGCATGTTTTCCCCTATCATAACGCTCCTCAAACTAATATTTTCTTACTTGGAGGAGTGGGATCGACTGTCTCACAAAGAGCCTCCTCCAAAGCTCGTTAATCAGCATGCTGATTCTTGTTACAGTTGTATGGCTGTTAATGCTCGCCACACTACTCATTCACACCACCTCCTTTTAGAAATGCTACTTTATTTCTCTCTCCCTCTCTCTCTCTGTGTTTATTTAAAACATATAATATATCTTCAAAATCCATATAGGTCTAGATATATTATTCATAAAATACTTCATTTGTGCAACAAAATTTCTATTTTACAAATAAAATTATTTGTTTCTAGAAATGTACATCTTGTGTTTTTTGACTTAATTTTGGACACCAAGGTATGTATGAGGCAAACACCAAGTGGACAACCATGCTGTTCATTCGGCCGTGAATAAACTCTTCGATATTTGTATCTATCGGCAGACTATGCGAAGATGTGTTTACTACCAATTGGCCTAGAGATATTCAATACAGGAGAAGAGATGGCCGCCAATTGTGCGTTAATCAGGGTGATGAGTGGAAGGCCGCGCGAGATGGGTCGTTACTCATAAGACAATAAGTGGCCTTCGCGCCCTTCATCTGGATGTAATGATTGGCCTTCTCGACCTATGTCTTGTTTTCTACTTGACACAACCCCGTAGTTGACTGTCTTGCTATGGAGTCATGCTTTTATCTTTATCTTTAAATATCTTTCACACTTTAGGTGCATCAAAATCATCAAATTAATTATTTTAATTAAGGATCCTTTTTACAATTCCTTATGAAACCTAAAGAGATAAATTTATAAATAAAAGAAGTTTGAAAAATCTACGTCAGGCTCCAATTTATATAATTAAAATAATTGTAAATATATATATGTATATAGAATTTTTTTTCAAAGTAGGTAAAGTATTCCGAATCAGGATGAAACTCGTGCCATTATGGAATCGGCATTTACGTGTCCTCTGGTAGAGTTTACACAATAGGGAAGAAAAGATAAGAAATTCCTTCAAGAAAACAAATCAAGCAACACATTGTTTCAGCTAGATCCATATTTGGTGGGTGTACGGAGATACCGTTGGTAATCAGATCATCTTAGTATTTCTAAAGCCGTCAGCATCTTTGCGGTAAAAGGCTGGCTCCTAGAGAGTTGTATAATCTTAATTTTTATTATATATATATTCACTTCCACACAGAGGTTTCACTCAGCATAATTATAACATTTAAAATAAAAAGTAAAATTACGAATTGCATTGTTTCTTTATTTAAATGCGTCAGATTTATGAGTATTATCGCTTCTTTCAATACTTTCTCACTAGTTTCTAATGAATCTGTTTCTTTTTTTGGGAGTTAAAATAATACACTTGCCACATATATATATATATATATACAGGGTGATCCAAAAGTCCCGCACAACTTTAAAAATTAATAACTCCGCGAATATTTGCGTTAGAGCAATGCGGTAAACACCATTGTGTTCAGGATGCAATGGGAATTTTTATGGCAAATAATGAAAAATTCGAAATTGATTTTAGTTACAATTTTATTCACCAGATGGCGCTCTACCAGATTCAGATATTCAGCGGCCAAATTGTTTGATAAATTGAAAAATATAATTGAACGACACGTATTTTTACTTTTTGAATACCAGGAAAGAACCCTAATAATATCAAATAACAAATTAATAAAACACCACTTCGCCAAAAGTATAAAGAATTGGTTAACGATTTTCAAATACAATCAGAGATATGTAAAATAGGCAAATGCAAATTAAAACATGTAGAAAAAATATTTATATTTTATATGGGGTTTTGTTAAATAGATTGAATGTTTGAAAAATACTGCTGATATCAATACACGAATTTTTGATATGTTAATATAGTACCAAAAATTATGATGGCACTACTAATAGGATTTCTTGCTATAAGAAATGTGTAGTTTCTTGACTAATTGGAGACCTTTGACTATTTAACTGGATATTTGGCATGATCCAACAAATGAAATATAGAGGGGAGTGACAAAATATATTTGTCGTACTTTATTCCAAATATCCTATGGGCTTGTCAAATGTTATCATTGTTTATTATACTGTACACAATTTTAAAAAATGTTTCCCCTCAAATAAAAATAATTTTTAAATCGACCTTTTGCGTTGAAAAACGTGGTAGTAAAATCATTTTGTATTTTTTTTTTCACAAAATTTCTAAAGTTATTGGTATACAGAAAATATTCCTTATGCTATTTCTTCTAATGAGCGAAAAGCGAAAACTAAACATAAGGGGAAAAATTGTGTGTACCAGTGTTATTCGAGAAGTTATAACACTCTAGTTTGCACGACATATTATGTGAGCAAATGACAAACAAAAAATTACTGTTCACAAATAAAAAAAGATAGTCAAGATGTGAGGACAGCATTTATTATCCCCATATCCCAACACAAAGAGCTGCAAAATATTGGTAGATAATATAATACATGGCGGCTTATATAACACATGAGGTAACTGCCTTCTCTCTTGTATTAGGTCACAATCCTTGCTCAATGTGGCACCCTTCATTCTCAATCACCGCCTGCAGACGATAAATGACAGAATGGACAGCATTAAATAACATATCTGTTGAAATTGATAAAACGTGCCATCTGATAGAAGCCTTCAACATGGCCAATGTGGTAGGCCAGCATCGATAAACACACGATTTAATGTACCCCCATAAACAAAAATCGCAAGGCATCAAGTCTGGTGATCTTGGAGGCCACTGGTATATAAAGTGGCGACTTATCACACGATTTTCACAGAACGTATCCGTCAGCAATTGTTTGGCACCTCGGGAGATATGAGGAGGTCCTCCATCTTTCATGAATGTTATTTCGCTTAGTGCTTTTGCCCTGCAATATGGGAATACCCTTTTCTCTCAAAAGTTGGGCATAACGTTCATCAGTTACAAAAACGGTTTTAAAAGTTCTTCCATTGATTTTTCAAAGAAAAATGGCCCAATAATAAAAGAAGTGAACCCACACAAAACTGTAACTCTAGGCTGGTAAAGTGGCATTTCTGTAACAAAAGTCAGCAGGTTGAGGACATGCTAACAGACCTCGACCTTACACCGTTAAATAACGGAGAGAACACCTATCTAAGTCCACAGGCACAGAATCCGCAATAGACATCACAGCGATAAATTACAACATCGCACCCACAACACAATGGAAAATCATGAGAGGTGCAATCAGTGACCACAGACCAATTTTAGCAACCCTAAACTTCAAAATTGAGAACGTCCATTAGAATAAAAGAACATGGAACTTTAGGAAAGCCGACTTGAAAAAATTCACAGAAAAGCTTGAAGAACTGTGCAACGAAAAATTGAATTACAGAACGCTTGACAAAAACTTGGAAAAATTCTCTTCGAACATTTCAAAATCTGCAAAAGCATCGATACCTAGAGGTAGACGTAAAGACCTGTGGATACCTTACTGTAAGGACCACAACATCGAGGCAGTGATTTCAGAGAGAGAGACAATATCAATGAACTTCTTAAAAAATAAAACAGAAGAAAAGAGAAAGAACTCATTGAAATTAGTCACAAAATAGAACAAGAAATTTGGATATGCAAACAAGAAAAATGGCAGAATTCTGCGAAAAAATGGATCCAAGAAAGGACAGCCAACACTGGAATATGATTAGAGTGTTAGAGAACAATCAACACCAACACCAATCCTCCAATACTCTAACCGATATGAATAGAACAGCGCGAACGAGAACAAACAGATGGCTGACATAATTGCTGAATATCTTTCAAGCACTTCCATACTCAACTATACGAATGAAGACAGGACTCTAAAAATAATATAAACCAGTTAGTTAAACAAGCAAGAAACTTCCATCATCAAGATATTTTCTCGAGAGACTTCACACTAAATGAGCTAAACTTATCAATAAAAAATCCAAGAAGTCACCAAGAGATAATCTAATCTTTGGTTGAATGATCAAACACTTTGAAGACAAAGCTAATAATCAACTCCTACGAATACTGAACATTTCATGGCAAACTGGTAAACTACCAAAGAATTGGAAGATATCAATTATAGTGCCAATTCTGAAGCCAAACAAAGATGCCAAGGAATACAAGAACTATCGGCCAATTGCTCTCACCAGCAAACTTTGTAAAATACCAGAACGAATTATCCACTCTAGGCTCAGAGTCTGGCTCACTAACAATAATAAAATAAACCTCTACCAAACTGACTATAGATCCCAGCACTGTACGACTGATCAACTGTTTTACTTCTGTCAATCAATAATAGATTCTTTCCAGGAAAAACCGCCAAAGATGACCACGGCTATATTCCTTGATATGACCTCAGCTTTTGATCGAGTGTGGAGGGAGAAATTACGTGAAAAGCTGCACAACATCGGAGTAAGAGAAAAACCTTAATCTGAATTGCAGACTTCTTAAGGGGAAGAAGGTTAAAGGTTCGGGTCAATGGAGAATTTTCCAAGGAAGGAAGAACATGGGCTGGTGTAACTCAGGGATCTGTGCTCAGTCCTCTACTCTATCTGCTATATATTAACGACATCTATCCTTACCTCACTGAAGACACAAAGGTTGTCTGTTATGCAGATGATATAGCCATATGGCACACAAGTAGCAGCATAGAAAAATCGTAAAAAATACTGAACACATCAATGAGAGGACTGGAGAAGTGGGCAATGGAACTCCAAATGACCATAAACCCAATAAAACCAAACCTATGCGTCTTCTCCACTCACAGGGAAAAAGGCATAAATACGGAGGGTGTTTCCTTTCAAATGAAACGATTTTCGAGCGCTCGCGTTTTGCACGTGCAGGCATGCTGCACACGACACTGGTTCCAATAGATCTAGAATCTTCTGGAGAATTCATTTTCATCAGGTATCATGATTTTGCAACATGGGGGGAGAGAGACTAACGCTCCAAGTCGAACAAACAATTCGGACCCTTTCCAAAGAAGGAAACAGTTATAGCGTCATAGTGAAAAAGCTAAAAGCAGAAGGACTAGATGTTGGCAAAGCTACAATATGTAGGGTAGTAAATGGCATCGGAAAGAAAAGGGAAGCTGAATCCAATGGGCAAATATTTCAAGTCGATCGACCACGTCCGGTGCGGACCCCCGCCACGGTTTCCAAGGTAAAGCGGCTAGCAACTACTGAAAATCCACCATCTCAGCGCCAACTTTCCAGAATGTGTGGAACATCGCTAAAAACGATAAATAACATCATTCACAAAGATTTGGAACTGGATACCCGACGAAAAGGCAAGGTTCACAAGCTCACCCCTTTCCACATGAAAAACCGTGCAACGAATGCCCGGAAGCTCTACGAGGAACACCTGGCCGGTTCCAGATCGGAATATACTGCAACATTGGACGAAGCATGGATGTATGTGACGTATTGCAATGGAATCCGGAAGATCTGTTACATCAAAAGAGGCAATCAGGTCCCGGATAATTGGGTTCACCAATGCTCCGAAACTTTCCCTAAAGGTTTCATGGTTGTCGGGGTAATGACTGGCCGTGGAGTCCTTCCGCTCATAAAGGTTCCATCGAAGGTGAAGGTGAACTCAGAATTCTATATAGAATGCGTTCTGAAACCTGTCATCGAACAACTGAAGGACCTTTACCCAGGGGAAATGGACAAAGTGTTCCTTCATCACGACAAAGCCTCTTCCCATACCTCCAACAAAACCCAACAGTTCCTACAAGAAATGAAGGACACCCTAGGCCTAAATTTTATCAGGAACTCGGACATTCCAGTGAAGTCTCCCGACGCCAGCCCACTGGATTTTTACGGGTTCGGTATGTTGAAACAACGGCTCTTCAATCGACGTCCCAAAACTGAGGCCGGACTTTGGAAAGCCGCACAAGAGGAGTGGTCGAATGTTTCGCTCTCCAAAGTCAAGGAAGTGTTCGCAGCTTGGAAAGTCCGAAGCAGGGAGATAGCCAAGAAGAAGGGGAAGCACATAGAACACATGAAAAAAATTCACGTTCGAAAAATAAAGTTCTAACGGACGTTTGAAATCGTTTCATTTGAAAGGAAACACCCTCTGTATAACAAAAAAATAAGCATAAACAAACAAATGATTGATAAAATTAGAAATCCATAATACCTAGGTGTGATACTGCAGTCCTGTATCTTTCAAGTTGGTCTCGAGAACCACGCCATCACCATCTCCTAAGCGGCAAAGTACGCGATCTACGTATTCATCGTAGATCGCAAAATGTGTGGTGTCGCTGGAGACCCACTGGCGATTCTCCACAAACTCTGCAGCGCTGGAAGAGGCGCCATATTCATTGTACATAGTGTATTAAATGCATATTATCTTTTTTTAATAGTGCAAACTGTGCATGTATTGACAAGATGTCAACAAAATTATTTTAATTATTATTGATGAGGAATTGGAATTTTCAGAACACGTAATTAGCACCTCAAATAGAACTATCAGAAAACTAAACATTCTGAGAAGGCTATGTGGAACAAATTGGGGAGCAAAACCTAGAATTCTCAGAACAACATATACCACCTTAATAAGGCCGATAATGGAATATGCAACACCGGTCTGGGCTCCCTCAAGCTCATCACTAAAAGTAAGACTAGACAGTGTTCAAGCAAAAGCGGCCAAAATAATCACTGGTGCTGTTTCATCCACCAACAATGAGAAAATTCAGAGAGAATGTGTTCTAGACCTACTCGCTCGAAAGCAGAAGACAAAATAAAAACAACTTGGATCGGCACTTCGGAAACGAGGAACCAAAGGACGAGATCTCTCTGACCACTTGTGGTTTGGTAGATCCGCCCTTTTCTGAGAATGAGGTGAAACTGACGGCTTTCAAGTTCGGGAAAAGGAAATCTCCTGGTCCCGAAGGGATCGATAACACGGTCGTGAAAGCCCTGGTAAGGATGCACCCATCGCTTCTTTCCAGGTTATTCAATAGGTGCCTGGACACTGGTACTTTTCCTGAGGCATGGAAGGTTGCCCGAGTAGTGCTTCTCGAAAAGTCTGGTAGAAAGGGTAATTCTCCTAATGATTATCTTATGCTTTCTTTACTAGCGTGTCTAGGTAAGGTCCTGGATAGCCTACTAGCTCAGCGACTGAAGCACTGGCTAGAAAGTAATGAGCTCCTTTCCTCTTTCCAACATGGTTTTAGGGAAGGGAAGTCCACAACCACAATTCTGAACGAGGTGTTAGAGGGGGTTGAGATGGGCTTAAATAAGGGTGCTTGGGTTCTTTTCGTGGCCCTGGACATTGATGGCGCGTTCAACTCCATGAACTGGAACAAGCTGATGAGAAATTTGATGGACATGGGTTGTCCTGATAATTTGTGCAGCTTGGTTCGTGACTTCCTGAGGGATAGACGGATTAGCCTCAGTTTTGGTGGGCGGAAGTTGGAAAGAAACTGTGCTAGGGGTTGCCCCCAGGGTTCTTGCTGCGGACCTATTCTGTGGAATATCCTGGTAAACACCGTTTTCCAGGAGGAGCTCCCTGAGGGAGCCAGGCTGGTTCTCTATGCTGACGACCAGTTCCTCATTGTTGAGGCTGCTTCGAGAGCGAAGGCTGAGAAGTGTGTTGAAACTTCTCTCCAAATTCTCTCGAACTGGGCCCATGACTCTGGCCTTAAGTTCAATGTCTTCAAAACTAAAGCCCTCAGCTTTAAGCCTAGGGACATAAGAACTAAAAGGAAAGGGATCAAATGGGAACACAAGCCGGCTATCGGGATCGAAGGACGGAGAGTAGCGTTGGTCAATAGGATGACCATCCTGGGGGTGGTCATTGATGACAAGATGGGTTGGCAATACCAGGAGGAGGAGATGGTGGCGAGAGGCAGGGAGGCGTTGTGCAGGCCTGTCCTGGTTGGCTCTCAAAAGGGGGGGGAGAAGGAGGGTACTATTTTTAGGAACCTCTGCCTCTCGTGTGTCGAGCCAATCCTGCTATATGCTTCCAGGGCTTGGTGGCGCCGAAACAGAGATCAGAAGGTGGCGACTACTCTAGAGAGAGTGCAGAGGACAGCGGCACTCAGAATCACACGGGGATATCGCACTACCAGCAGTGAGGCCTTTTTGGTCCTCGCTGGGCTTATTCCCCTGGAGTTGAAACTAGAGGAGGAGACCATTAGACAGAAGATCTAAGAGAACAGGGAAGATGCCCTGGGACTTGAAGCGGGTGCTCTGGAATGGAAGAGGGACCCAAGAAAGCCTCCGCAGTGGTTGCCAAAGTGGAATTGGAGTCCTGGAGAGCCGACAGGGAATGGCACGGATGTTTTCACTGATGGGAGTAGGTCTGGAACCAATACTGGAGCTGGGGTAGTGATATTCACTAATGGAGAGCTGATCTTCCAAGAAAGTTTAACACTCAGAGTGGACGAATTGGTCTTTTCAGCCGAGCTGGTTGCGATCAGGGTAGCCCGCAGAGTGTGTGCCGAGAAGAACTTCAGCCCGGACCGCCTCTATTCAGATTGTATGTCGGCCCTCGTCGCCATCAATCTGGAGAAAGGGCAACTCGCGCATCAAATAATCCAGGAGCTGGAGATGATGACGCGGGCTCCGGAGCTCCCTTGGTTTAGGAGACACAGCATCATCGAAGGTAATGAGTTCGCAGACAGGATCTCTAAGGCAGGATGCTTAAAAGGTAGATCACTGAGGACCACAGTGACCAAGAAAGAAGTTTATAGGAGGATCAGGGGGCACGTCCAGGACTTATGTTTGGACAGATGGAGAAACATTGTGAAGGGGAGAGAGTTATTCAATGGGGTAACAACACCCAAGTACCTCTGTAAGGTAATGTCCCACAAACTCATTAGGGTAGTTCGGGACATGGGCTCTTCCCCAAGTCTCCACAGATTTGAAATTAAGAGCAATCCTGATTGCGTCTGTGGAGAAAGGGATGTGAATGCACGCCACTACCTCTTGGATTGTCCAAGGGTAGTGGGTGTGCAGGAAGAGAGAAGGAGGGCGAGGGGCGCGATCGAGAGTGAGCTGCTGAGAAATCACAGCAAGCTTCTTGAGAAAGCCCACGACGTGGCAGCTGAGCTTTTCCTCAGCTGTGAGTGAACAGAGTCGACCGGGGTCTGCCTCCCCGCGGTCCCTGCTGGACACAGTAGAAAGTTTCCTATTTTGCTGTGATTAAAGGCCACCGGTATAGAAATCCTTCCAGACACGTTGTCTGGGAGGTGGTGTTTCAAGGTACAATGTCCAATCACTAGCTTGGATACCGTTACTTGGCTTATGAGTTGAACAGAATAGCAGCGAAGGCATGCTTCGCATGCCGGCTTGTGGACCGAAAGGTCTGGGTGGCCATCTGCTTCTAGGGTATACCAACTGTGCTTAGGTGGGATCCTCCAGTTCTTGTTTATTTTGGCTACTGTTTCTATTTCTTTAAAAGTAAGTTTATTTTTCTGTAGCAAGGTTTTCGCTAGCGCATCAGCAGCTTCATTGCCTTCAATGCTAACATGTAAGATTATCCATTGAAGGTGAATTTTTGAGGTATTGAGAGTTTTTGGAGATAACCAATTATGTTCCTGCTTACTTTGTCTCTAAGTTCCCCTGTGTGACTAAAGTGTTGTATGGCACTTCTACTATCAGTAAGAATCCATATATCGTGATGTTTAATGTTTCTGATGGATTTTAAGACTTCATAGATGGCTATAAGTTCTGATCTGAAGACTGAGCAAAATTCTGGGTTTCTTCTGTTTATTTTCTCAATGCCATTTGTGGTTTTAATGAGAGAGCCACTGCCAGTGTGTCCCAACTCATCTCTGCTACCATCGGTATAGATAGTTATTGCATTTTTAGGAATTTTATATTAATTATTTCTAATGATAATTGTTTTAAGTATTCTGGATTTTGGTATTGTCTGTTGGTGGTTTCATTTAAAGTGGCATTAAAAATAACATTTTGTTAGTGGTTCGCATGGAGATATTTTTTTCAGCTAAATAATTATTTTCCACTTTATATTTTAAAAATCCATTTCTTTTGGCCAGGTGGAGAGGGCCTTCTTTTTTGAGTCTTAGATTGGATTCCCAATTAAGTATGTAATTGAAAGTTCTGTGTTTGTTTTCATAACTCTTGATTTTGTTTATATATTTTGGCAGATTGTAGCTTATTCTATTCTTTAAGGGCATAATGTCTGCCTCGTAAAGTACAATATCATTAGGGCAGGGTTTTCGAAGACCTGTAATAATTCTAGCTGCACTTAGTTGTATCCTTTCCAGTGATTTTAGATTTGTTTCAGATGCTGTACCATAGATTTGATATCCATATTCCAGGATAGGTCTCATTAGAGATGTGTAAGTTAATTTTATTGTTGTTGCTTCAGCTCCCCACTCTTCCTGAAATATATTTCAAGATTTTTAGTCGGTCTCTTCCTTTTCTAACAACTCCTTCAATATGCTTACTGGAGTTGATTTCTGGATCCAGGGTGTAGCCGAGATATTCAGGATGTTTATTATATTGCAATTGTTGTTCTTTCAGAATAATATTTGGTCTTATTTTGTATAGTTTCTTATCGGTAGTAAAAAGACAGGTTTCAGATTTTTGGGGGTTAAATTCTAATTTATGTTAGCAAATTTTTCTAGGTGGAGAAGAGTCTTGTTAAATCTCTTTCAGTTTTTTTCCAGTTAGTGCTGCTACTCCATAGAATAATGTCATCAGCGAAAAGTCCAATATTGATTTTATGTGAAATTTATTTTTCTATGCCTGCAATAAATAGGGTGAATAGAGTTGGGCTAAGGACTGATCCTTGTGGTAATCCTTGGTACAATTTGAAGGTTTTAGATAGAGTGCCATTATATTTTATCCTGATTTATATATTTTTAAGAGAATAATTTATCCAAGTGATAGCTTTTCCATCAATTTTGAAATGTTTGTATAATTTTGTAATTAACTTGTTTTTCCATACCTTATCAAAAGCTTGTGTAAGGTCTAAAAAGCAGCTATGGTGTGGTTAGTTGGTTTTTCGTTTTGTGCATCTTTTACCTTTTGTGTGAAAAATAAGAGTTGGTCTATTGTCCCATGTCCTTTCCTAAATCCATATTGTTCTTCTGGTAAGAGATTTCTTGTGTCGGGGTGGTAGGTGAGTCGTCTGAGTATAATTTTTTCCATTAATTTGCAGCAAATATTTGTTAGGGAGATAGGTCGGTAGTTTTTTGGGTCATCAGCAGATTTGTCAAGTTTTTTAATGGAAATTATTGTTGCATTTTTACAGTCTTGAGGCAATTTTCCAGTTTTCCAGGAGTTATTGAAAATATTAAGAAGTCTTTCTTTGCCAATTTTGCCCAAGTTTGATATCATTCGGCCATAGATTCCATCTGGCCCAGGAGTCTTGTTTAGGTCAGTGTTTTCTAATGCATAAGCTAGCTCTTTCATATTGATTTTTTTCATGGAAAATATTATGAGTGCTGGTGACATTTTTTACAGTCATGAATAATCTTTCGGGCCTTTTTTCAACCTTGATTTTACTACTTATTTGATATGAATTACCTAAAGGATTGGCAGCAATTTTGTCATTAGTTGCTGGTGTACCATCTGTATTCTTAATCATATTTGTGTTTTCAGTTTGTGGCTGGACTCTGTCAATTTGTTTTGCCCAATTCCAAAGTTTTGTATTTGGGTTTCTTGGGTTCAGGTTTTCACAAGTTTGTTTCCATTTTCCCTTTTCATATTTACGCATAATCTTTTTTTATTTTTGCAATCACAATGTTCAGTTCAGTTCTACAATATTTTTGGTTTTGGGTGCACTTTTTTGTAGTTCATTTCTTTTAGTTATAAGTCTTTGAATATTTTTTGCCTGGTGTGTATAATTTGGAATCCATTTCTTAATATTACCTCTTGGTATTGAAACTTTGGCTGCTTTAATAAAGGTGTTTTCGAAAGATATCATATTAGCCTTTTTGAAGTTCCAGAATTTTTCTTAATTGAGCTAGTTTTGGTCTTGGTGCTAATTTCTATCAAATTAGGCAAATTATCACTTCCAAAACTTTTTAATATTTTCTATTTGCATTTGTGGAAAATGTCAGGATAGTAAAAACTTATATCAAGGGCTTGTGCAGTATTATAGCTTGTAGGAATGATGGGTAGGATTCCCATCATTTAAGCACATGAAGGCATTGTCGTCAAATATGTTTGATAGTATTTTGCCTCTTGGGTTTGGCGTAGAACATCCCCATAGTTGATGTTTGGCATTAAGATCACCTACAATAATAGTGTTGTCTGTAAGAAATTGAGCCATTGTTCCATCGTCAATAAATGTATTGTTTGGAGGGTGATACATATTGTATATGTGGATGGCTTTGTTTTGATTGAGGTAGACTTTGATACCTTGGGCTTCGAGGTCTAATGTGTTTGTAATATTAACGGCTATGTCCTCATAGTACAAATTCTTGATTAAAATTGCTAGGCCACGCCCTTCAACAGCATATACAGATGGATCTTCAGACCTTACCCTGAGTAATGGAGGGGCCGGAATTAACATAATACTGCAAGATGAAACAAACATCAAAATAAAAGAAGGAGCAGGACAGATTTCGTCAAACTTCACTTGTGAACTGACAGCTATCTGGAAAGCCCTTGATGTATGCCTTAACCAACCATCCCTGCATCAAGCAGAAGGAATTTTAATATACAGCGACTCCATATCCGCTCTAGAAGAAATTCAGAAGGGCAATACTAAAATGACACAGAAAATACACTCGTTACTTACCCAACTGGAACCATTGGAGAATAACTGCATTCTACAATGAATCCCTGCCCATGCTGGGATCAGGGGTAATGAAATGGCATTCGAATTGGCAAAGGAAGCCAGAAAGTTGAGCCAAAGGAAAGAACAAATGTCATTGTTTGACGCTGATTCTTTGTCAAAATACAAGATTATTAAACGAAAAAATAAGAAAAGATCGAAATGCGAAATAAACTCTGAGAGAAAAATGACAAAAACTATAACAAGACTTAGAACAAAACACTATAAAGGAATGACAATACATCCAGATGGCACAAGAACCTATAGGGCATGCAACAATTGTCCTGGTGTGGAACTTACACCTACCCACATATTCTTATAGCCAGCAATGGCCGCAGCCTTGCAAAAATTAGACATAGCCCCTGAGCAGCAGCTTTACACACCTAAGATAGTGGACATTGCTGCTGCTGTGATGGAGATACATGGATACATCTGAGGCTCTTTATTGGACACGACAACAACAACGGCATTCCAGAGTAAAATAAATTATCAGAGATAGATACATATTTTTCGAATGAATTAAAATAAATATAATCGATACTGAGTGAGAGTTGAATTAAAAATATTAGAAATTTATTATCTTCGGAAACAAACCGTATCTAAAATATCAATTTTCCTTTTGCTACATGTTTTAATTTGCATTTACCTATTTTACATATCTCTGATTGTATTTGAAAATCGTTAACCAATTCTTCATACTTTTGGCGAAGTGGTGTTTTATTAATTTGTTTTTTTGATATTATTAGGGTTCTTTCCTGGTATTCAAAAAGGAAAAATACATGCCGATCAGTTATATTTTTCAATTTATCAAACAATTTGGCCGCTGAATCTCTGATTCTGGTAGAGCGCCATCTGGCGAATAAAATTGTAACTAAAATCAATTTCGAATTTTTCATTATTTGCCATAAAAAATCCCATTGCATCCTGAACACAATGGTGTTTACCGCATTGCTCTAGCGCAAATATTCGCGGAGTTATTAATTTTTAAAATAGTGCGGGACTTTTGGATCACCCTGTATATATACAGGGTGATCCAAAAGTCCCGCACAACTTTAAAAATTAATAACTCCGCGAATATTTGCGCTAGAGCAATGCGGTAAACACCATTGTGTTCAGGATGCAATGGGATTTTTTATGGCAAATAATGAAAAATTCGAAATTGATTTTAGTTACAACTTTATTCGCTAGATGGCGCTCTACCAGAATCAGCGATTCAGCGGCCAAATTGTTTGATAAATTGAAAAATATAACTGAACGACACGTATTTTTCCTTTTTGAATACCAGGAAAGAACCCTAATAATATAAAATGATAAATTAATAAAACACCATTTCGCCAAAAGTTAGAAGAAATGGTTAACGATTTTTAAATACAATCTGAGATATGTAAAATAGGTATATGCAAATTAAAACATGTAGCAAAAAAATATTTTTATTTTAGATGGAGTTTTGTGAAATAAATTGAATGTTTGAAAATAACTACTGATATCAATACACGATTTTTGAAATGTTAATATAGTACCAAAAATTATGATGGCACTACTAATAGGATTTCGTGCTATAAGGAATGTATAGTTTCTTGACTAATTGTCGACACTTGACTATTTAACTGGATATTTGTCATGATCCAAAAATGAAATATAGAGGGGAGTGACAAAATATATTTGTCGTACTTTATTCCAAATATCCTATGGGTTTGTCAAATGTTATCATTGTTTATTATACTGTACATAATTTTGAAAATGTATCCCCTAAAAAATCATTTTTAAATCGACCTTTTGCGTTGAAAAACGTGGTAGTAAAATCATTTTGTATTATTTTTTGCGCAAAACATCTAAAGTTGGGGGGGGATACAGAAATTATTCCTTATGCTATTTCTTCTAATGAGCGAAAAGCGATAAACTAAACATAAGGGGTAAAATTGTGTATACCAGTGTTATTCGAGAAGTTATAACACTTTTGCCTGCACGACATAATATAAAATGTGGGCAAATGACAAACAAAAAAATTACCGTTTACAGGAAAAAAAGAGTCAAGATGTGAGGACAGCATTTATTATTCCCATAACCCAAAACAAAGAGCTGCAAAATATAACACATCAGGTAACTGCCTTCTCTCTTGTATTAGGTCACAATCCTTGCTCAATGTGGCGCCCTTCATGGGCAGAATTCTGCGAAGAAAATGGACCCAAAAAAGGAAGGCCATCACTGGAATATAATTAGTGTTATAAAACTTAAAACCAACACTAATCCTCCAATACTCTAACCGATATGAACAGCGAGAACGAACAAACAGATGGTTGACATAATTTCTGAATATCTTTCAAGCACTTCCAGACTCAGCTATACGAATGAAGGCAGGACTCTAAAAAATAATATAAACAAGTTATTTAAACAAGCAAGAAATTACCATCAACAAGATATTTACTCGAGAGACTTCACACTGAATGAGCTAAATTCATCAATAGGAAAGTTAAATCCAAGATGTCACCTGGAGATGCTCTAATCTTTGGTCAAATGATTAAACACTTTGGAGACTAAGCTAAAAATCAACTCCTACGAATACTGAACATTTCATGGCAAACTGGTAAACTACCAAAAAATCGGAAGATGCCAATTATAATTGGTATAGTATTATAGTGCCAATACTGAAACCAAACAAAGATGCTAAGGAATGCAAGAACTATCGGCCAATTGCTCTTACCAGCATACTTTGTAAAATAACAGAATGAATTATCCACTCTAGGCTCATAGTCTGGCTCACTAACAATAATAAAATAAACTTCTACCAAACTGCCTAAAGATCCAGACACTGTACAACTGATAAACTGTTCTACTTCTGTCAATCAATAATAGATTTCTAGGAAAACCCGCTAAAGAAGACAACGGCCGTATTCCTGGATATGACCTCAGCTTTTGTTCGAGTGTAGAAATTATTTGAAAGGCTGCACAACATCGGAGTAAGAGAAAAAACCTTAATCTGGATTGCAGAATTCTTAAGGGGAAGAAGGATAAAGGTTCGGGTCAATGGAACATTTTCCAAGGACCGAAGAACATGGGCTGGTGTACCTCAGGGATCTGTGCTTAGTCCTCTACTCTTCTCGCTATATATTAACTGTTGTTTATGTAAATAGATGAATATTATTTGTATTATTTAAAGCTTCATTATGTAAAAATATATGTATATATAAATTGGACATTTGTTGTTGGCCATGGTCAAGTTTGAGCTCTTGTACGTCTAATTGCGACACAACAAAAGTGGCGACGAGGATGCGCTATCTACAGAGCCAGTAAAAAGCTGAGGAAAACGGCGTCTATGCAAGTATAACAACTACATCTTTTAAACAAATCTGACTCTCGGATTATGGAGAGGGAAAATAAGAAAATGGGTTAAGATTACATCTTTTAAACTATCTGAATCAAGAAAACAAAGGAGTAGAAAAGATCAGCATAACAAGTTCAAAGTTAATAATACCTTTTAGATGCTATAGCCCAGTGGAGGAAACTTCGATATTTTTGTGCATTTGGATCCAAAGAAGAAAGTGATACCACAGCGATGCAGATTTTTAAAGAGAATTCAACAGGAAGGAGAATCAATTTAGGAATATCTTAGAGAATTGAAACATTTGGCAATAAATTGTAATTTCATCGATATGTTGGGAACCATGATGCGAGACCGTTTTGTGGCTGGAATCAAGTCGGAAATCCTGCAAAAGAAGCTACTACAAGAGGACGACGATGTCACCCTGGATAAAGTTTTTGCAGTGGCGATCTCGTTCGAATTGGCGGAGATAAATACAAGAGAATTACAAGATAAATTAATGGCCAAGATATCCCCTGTGAATTGAAAGGATAAAAAGGGCGAGTACAATAATAGTACGGCGCAGTATAGGCCTTTCAGGCAAAGTGGCAAAGGCAAAATAGTGTGTTATAGATGTGGTGAAAGACATTCACACGTGGCATCTGTTTTACCTCATAGAACAAAGACTTGTTTTAAAATGTAATAAACTGGGTCATTTAAGTAGGGTCTGCAAAGCAAGTAAAAATGTGGGGATGGAAATTTGTACAAGAGGACTCTATATATTCTGTACAGGGCGAAACTGATGCCACAATAAATTTAACAGTAGATGATTATTCTTTGTGCTTTACAATAGATACAGGAAGTCCAGTTACGATAATACCTAAAGATAAATATAAGAATTATTGGCAAGGTAAAATATTATTTCCAACAAATTTAATATTAAAATCCTTTTGTGGTAAATCAATAGAGATTATAGATCAAAGAAATGTTTTTGTAAAATAAGCCAACCAATATTTACGATTAATAGTTGTAAATGAAAAAATCCAGGTAATTTTATTAGGAAGAGAATGGCTTAAGCAGTTGAAACTTGATTATTCTATATTGTTTAGCATTAAAATTTTAAATAATGAATATAATAGAAATATATTTAAATATATAAAAATTTGATGGATAGGTATGCAGATTTGTTTAACAAAGATTTGGACTGTCTAAAGGACGTTAGAATAAATTTTAATTTAAAAAAGGATGTGACTCCTGTGTTTTGTAAGGCGCCAGAAGTTTACCTTTCTCTTCAAAAAACAAAGTAGAGAATGAAATTGATCGTTTAGTGAATTCTTGCATTTTATAACCTATAGTTCATGCATATTGGACCGCTCCAATAGTACCGGCATCAAAAAAGGATGTTAGTGTAAGGATATGTGGTGATTTTAGATGTACAGGTAATAAAGCAATAGAATTAGATAGGTATCCCATTCCATCGATCGATGAGATATTTTCAAAATTATCTACAAGCACCGTACTTTCGACTCTAGACCTATCACAGACTTACTTACAAGTAATGTTAGCAGAAGAAGCCAAAGCTGTTGTTGATATAAACACAACAAAGAAGTTGTTTCCTTATAAAAGACTACCATATGACGTAGCGGTAGCACCAAATAAATTTCAGATGATTATGGAAGGCCTATTTTATGATTTGCCAGGTGTGGCCTTCTACATAGATGATATTTTGGTTGCAGGAGAATACTTTGAAGATTATGAACAAAAGTTGGATCTAGTGTTTAGATGATTGCTACAAAATGGTTTAAAGTTAAACAGATATAAATGTAAATTTAAAAAGAAATCGGTGGAATTTTTAGGGTTTAAAATGGATAAATATGGACTGCATCCCTTAGAAAATATAATTAAAGCAGTGATAGAGGCGCCTGAACCTGAAGAATGTTTCGCAATTGAGATCTTTCATAGGACTCTTAATTTATTATTATAGATTCATAAATAATATAGCAAACATTTTAGCGCTATTCTATCAACTTTTGAATGAAAATTGTAGATGGAATTGGACGAAAAATATCGAATGTTATTTAAAAAATGTAAATCATTATTAATGTACTATGGACTAGGCGTAATTCTGAGTCATAGAAATGATAGAAAGGAAGAATGCCCTATAGCTTTTGCTTCTAGAACATTAACTGAAGCGGAAAAACGGTACTCTCAACTAGAAAAGGAAGCGTTGAGCATAACTTATGGCGATGAGAAATCAAGACAATACTTACTGGGACGAAAATTCGTATTAGTCACAGACAACCTACCCTTAATTCATATATTTTCACCTCAGAAACCAATTCCCATATGTGCAGCATCCAGAATTAAAAGATGGTCTTTACAATTAGCTGCATTTAATTATACTGAGGAGTTTCGAAAAGGTAGTGATAATTCCAATGTTGACGCATTGTCACGTCTTCCTTTAAAATCCAGTGTCAGTGAGTTTCTTGATGAAGACCAGGTACTTCCTCTCAGGAAGTTGAATGAGGTACCGTTCTCTTTTAGGGAGGTGGCATATGAGACGTCCCGAGATAAAAATACTGTCTATAGTATTAAGGAATGTTAGAGAAGGCAACTGTGTGTGTGTGTGTGTGTGTGGAAATTCACAAGGGTACTGATGGAAAACGCACTAGCTCCTTATTATAAGATCAATGCGGAATTAAGTTTGGAGTTTGATTGTTTTCAATGGCGTGAAAGAGTGGTAATTCCCCAAAAATTAAGATCTTTAATTTCAAATGACTTGCATGAAATACACATGGGGATTGTTAAAATCAAGATGATTGCCAGACGGTATTTTCTGGTGGCCAGGCATAGACAGTAACATCAAAGAGTTAACTAAAGAATGTAGAGTATGCCAAGAATCGGCAAGCATGCCCCCGGCTACCATCTCGGAATGGACTTGGCCCGAAAAAGACCAGTCCGTATAATCCTAGTACAAATGGTTTAGCTGAGAGATATGTAAGAGAGTTTAAAAACCTTTTGAGAAATAATAATGGGAAGGATGATTTAGAGACGAATCTACAAAGATTTCTATTTGCTCATAGAGCATTCCCCCAAACTGTAATAAAGGAATTCCCCCGCGGAACTGCTAATGAAGAGAAGTTTAAGATCAAGATTCTCGAATTTAATACCAAGATGGGAAATCCGCGAGAGGTATTTCATGAGGCCGTAAGAAGGCAGAAGCAGTTTACTACAGGTTGCGAGGTTTATTTCCGCAACTATGCAACTGGACCTAAACGGTAAAAAGGTACCATTTTGAAATTATTGAGCTACCGTCACTACCTTATAGGTTGCGAGGGCGTCGTGTATAAGAGGCATATCAATCAATTGCGACCTGTGAGAAAGAAACAAGTGGAGACAAGAAATTTGATACTTCTTCGAACATCAGGAGAGAAGCCTGTAGGTGGAAGTCAGAAATAAAGTGAAGAGGAGTTTCCAGAGGTTACATCAGGAAACAAGGAGGAGACTGCTTCTGTGCACGTACCCTCTTGCACTCCTATACCAGGGCCTGTTGCTGTGCACGTGCCCTCTTGCACTCCTAAACCGGAGGCTGCCGCTGTGCAAGTGCCCGTCCGCAGTCCTAGACCTCAGAGAGCCAGGAAACCCCTAGACCGACTGGCGTATTATTAAGGGGGGGATATGTGTTGTGTATGTAAATAGATGAAGATTATTTGCATTATTTAAAGTCTCATTATGTAAGAATATATGTGTATATAAATTGGACATTTCTGTTGGCCAAACGAAAAGAATCTGAGACTCTTTATTGGACACAACAAAAACAACAACGGCATTCCAGAGTAAAATAAATCATCAGAGATAGATAAATATTTTTCAAATGAATTAAAATAAATATAATCGATACTGAGAGAGAGTTGAATTTAAAAAAATATAAAATTATTATTTTCGAAATATAAATAGCTGAGAGGATTCCAGCAAACCGCATCTAAAATATCAGGTTTTTTTTTTGCTACATGTTTTAATTTGCATATACCTATTTTACATATCTCAGATTGTATTTAAAAATCGTCAACCATTTCTTCTAACTTTTGGCGAAATGGTGTTTTATTAATTCATCATTTGATATTATTAGGGTTCTTTCCTGGTATTCAAAAAGGAAAAATACGTGTCGTTCAGTTATATTTTTCAATTTATCAAACAATTTGGCCGCTGAATCTCTGATTCTGGTAGAGCGCCATCTAGCGAATAAAGTTGTAACTAAAATCAATTTCGAATTTTTCATTATTTGCCATAAAAAATCCCATTGCATCCTGAACACAATGGTGTTTACCGCATTGCTCTAGCGCAAATATTCGCGGAGTTATTAATTTTTAAAGTTGTGCGGGACTTTTGGATCACCCTGTATAATTATATGTGGCAAGTGTATTATTTTAACTCAAAAAAAAAAACAGATTCATTAGAAACTAGTGAGAAAGTATTGTCGCAAAATGAAGAACCGAAGATTTCCTGCACCAGGTCACCCCCATGAAAGATACATATTTCTGGAAAATAAATCATCCTTGCCAACATTAAGTAACTAATGATATAAGCTCTGCGCATCAATACATGCTCGCATATTGAGATTAAGGCTTAAGATCACAATAGCCATAGTTTGCTGTGTTTAATGCACAAGCAGAAACAACATCAGATCTTAAAGCTCGAGGTACAACAGGGATCTCTTGGCGAAAGTCACCTTCAAGAACAACAACATTTCAATGTTCATTCTTTATCACTATCTTTACACTTTTTACTGGGGCGATAAACATAATGCATTGCTTTAATTCACATTTAATGGGAGAAGTGCCTATTTTGGTGGATGAACACCATCCTCCCGTAACATTATGTTGTTTTCTTACAAATGTAAATATTTTCTTTTGATATATAAAAAATCCATATATATATATATGGATGTAATATATTGGAAGAAGGATGGTATTCATGAGTGTAAAAGCGTCTCTCCTTTTAAAGATGTATCAGAACAAGGCATCTTTTATATACGTTGTGTATAAGGTGTAGAGATTTCTCAACTATATATAGTATCGTTTTTTTATTATTTAAGCGCACATTGTAATGTACTTATTCATGATATACATACAATTTATACATTAAAGAGAATGATTTATATTAATATATGCCTATTAAATTTAATTATATCTCTAATTAAAAAATAGATGACTAATTGTCGACACTTGACTATTTAACTGGATATTTGTCATGATCCAAAAATGAAATATAGAGGGGAGTGACAAAATATATTTGTCGTACTTTATTCCAAATATCCTATGGGTTTGTCAAATGTTATCATTGTTTATTATACTGTACATAATTTTGAAAATGTATCCCCTAAAAAATCATTTTTAAATCGACCTTTTGCGTTGAAAAACGTGGTAGTAAAATCATTTTGTATTATTTTTTGCGCAAAACATCTAAAGTTGGGGGGGATACAGAAATTATTCCTTATGCTATTTCTTCTAATGAGCGAAAAGCGATAAACTAAACATAAGGGGTAAAATTGTGTATACCAGTGTTATTCGAGAAGTTATAACACTTTTGCCTGCACGACATAATATAAAATGTGGGCAAATGACAAACAAAAAAATTACCGTTTACAGGAAAAAAAGAGTCAAGATGTGAGGACAGCATTTATTATTCCCATAACCCAAAACAAAGAGCTGCAAAATATAACACATCAGGTAACTGCCTTCTCTCTTGTATTAGGTCACAATCCTTGCTCAATGTGGCGCCCTTCATGGGCAGAATTCTGCGAAGAAAATGGACCCAAAAAAGGAAGGCCATCACTGGAATATAATTAGTGTTATAAAACTTAAAACCAACACTAATCCTCCAATACTCTAACCGATATGAACAGCGAGAACGAACAAACAGATGGTTGACATAATTTCTGAATATCTTTCAAGCACTTCCAGACTCAGCTATACGAATGAAGGCAGGACTCTAAAAAATAATATAAACAAGTTATTTAAACAAGCAAGAAATTACCATCAACAAGATATTTACTCGAGAGACTTCACACTGAATGAGCTAAATTCATCAATAGGAAAGTTAAATCCAAGATGTCACCTGGAGATGCTCTAATCTTTGGTCAAATGATTAAACACTTTGGAGACTAAGCTAAAAATCAACTCCTACGAATACTGAACATTTCATGGCAAACTGGTAAACTACCAAAAAATCGGAAGATGCCAATTATAATTGGTATAGTATTATAGTGCCAATACTGAAACCAAACAAAGATGCTAAGGAATGCAAGAACTATCGGCCAATTGCTCTTACCAGCATACTTTGTAAAATAACAGAATGAATTATCCACTCTAGGCTCATAGTCTGGCTCACTAACAATAATAAAATAAACTTCTACCAAACTGCCTAAAGATCCAGACACTGTACAACTGATAAACTGTTCTACTTCTGTCAATCAATAATAGATTTCTAGGAAAACCCGCTAAAGAAGACAACGGCCGTATTCCTGGATATGACCTCAGCTTTTGTTCGAGTGTAGAAATTATTTGAAAGGCTGCACAACATCGGAGTAAGAGAAAAAACCTTAATCTGGATTGCAGAATTCTTAAGGGGAAGAAGGATAAAGGTTCGGGTCAATGGAACATTTTCCAAGGACCGAAGAACATGGGCTGGTGTACCTCAGGGATCTGTGCTTAGTCCTCTACTCTTCTCGCTATATATTAACTGTTGTTTATGTAAATAGATGAATATTATTTGTATTATTTAAAGCTTCATTATGTAAAAATATATGTATATATAAATTGGACATTTGTTGTTGGCCATGGTCAAGTTTGAGCTCTTGTACGTCTAATTGCGACACAACAAAAGTGGCGACGAGGATGCGCTATCTACAGAGCCAGTAAAAAGCTGAGGAAAACGGCGTCTATGCAAGTATAACAACTACATCTTTTAAACAAATCTGACTCTCGGATTATGGAGAGGGAAAATAAGAAAATGGGTTAAGATTACATCTTTTAAACTATCTGAATCAAGAAAACAAAGGAGTAGAAAAGATCAGCATAACAAGTTCAAAGTTAATAATACCTTTTAGATGCTATAGCCCAGTGGAGGAAACTTCGATATTTTTGTGCATTTGGATCCAAAGAAGAAAGTGATACCACAGCGATGCAGATTTTTAAAGAGAATTCAACAGGAAGGAGAATCAATTTAGGAATATCTTAGAGAATTGAAACATTTGGCAATAAATTGTAATTTCATCGATATGTTGGGAACCATGATGCGAGACCGTTTTGTGGCTGGAATCAAGTCGGAAATCCTGCAAAAGAAGCTACTACAAGAGGACGACGATGTCACCCTGGATAAAGTTTTTGCAGTGGCGATCTCGTTCGAATTGGCGGAGATAAATACAAGAGAATTACAAGATAAATTAATGGCCAAGATATCCCCTGTGAATTGAAAGGATAAAAAGGGCGAGTACAATAATAGTACGGCGCAGTATAGGCCTTTCAGGCAAAGTGGCAAAGGCAAAATAGTGTGTTATAGATGTGGTGAAAGACATTCACACGTGGCATCTGTTTTACCTCATAGAACAAAGACTTGTTTTAAAATGTAATAAACTGGGTCATTTAAGTAGGGTCTGCAAAGCAAGTAAAAATGTGGGGATGGAAATTTGTACAAGAGGACTCTATATATTCTGTACAGGGCGAAACTGATGCCACAATAAATTTAACAGTAGATGATTATTCTTTGTGCTTTACAATAGATACAGGAAGTCCAGTTACGATAATACCTAAAGATAAATATAAGAATTATTGGCAAGGTAAAATATTATTTCCAACAAATTTAATATTAAAATCCTTTTGTGGTAAATCAATAGAGATTATAGATCAAAGAAATGTTTTTGTAAAATAAGCCAACCAATATTTACGATTAATAGTTGTAAATGAAAAAATCCAGGTAATTTTATTAGGAAGAGAATGGCTTAAGCAGTTGAAACTTGATTATTCTATATTGTTTAGCATTAAAATTTTAAATAATGAATATAATAGAAATATATTTAAATATATAAAAATTTGATGGATAGGTATGCAGATTTGTTTAACAAAGATTTGGACTGTCTAAAGGACGTTAGAATAAATTTTAATTTAAAAAAGGATGTGACTCCTGTGTTTTGTAAGGCGCCAGAAGTTTACCTTTCTCTTCAAAAAACAAAGTAGAGAATGAAATTGATCGTTTAGTGAATTCTTGCATTTTATAACCTATAGTTCATGCATATTGGACCGCTCCAATAGTACCGGCATCAAAAAAGGATGTTAGTGTAAGGATATGTGGTGATTTTAGATGTACAGGTAATAAAGCAATAGAATTAGATAGGTATCCCATTCCATCGATCGATGAGATATTTTCAAAATTATCTACAAGCACCGTACTTTCGACTCTAGACCTATCACAGACTTACTTACAAGTAATGTTAGCAGAAGAAGCCAAAGCTGTTGTTGATATAAACACAACAAAGAAGTTGTTTCCTTATAAAAGACTACCATATGACGTAGCGGTAGCACCAAATAAATTTCAGATGATTATGGAAGGCCTATTTTATGATTTGCCAGGTGTGGCCTTCTACATAGATGATATTTTGGTTGCAGGAGAATACTTTGAAGATTATGAACAAAAGTTGGATCTAGTGTTTAGATGATTGCTACAAAATGGTTTAAAGTTAAACAGATATAAATGTAAATTTAAAAAGAAATCGGTGGAATTTTTAGGGTTTAAAATGGATAAATATGGACTGCATCCCTTAGAAAATATAATTAAAGCAGTGATAGAGGCGCCTGAACCTGAAGAATGTTTCGCAATTGAGATCTTTCATAGGACTCTTAATTTATTATTATAGATTCATAAATAATATAGCAAACATTTTAGCGCTATTCTATCAACTTTTGAATGAAAATTGTAGATGGAATTGGACGAAAAATATCGAATGTTATTTAAAAAATGTAAATCATTATTAATGTACTATGGACTAGGCGTAATTCTGAGTCATAGAAATGATAGAAAGGAAGAATGCCCTATAGCTTTTGCTTCTAGAACATTAACTGAAGCGGAAAAACGGTACTCTCAACTAGAAAAGGAAGCGTTGAGCATAACTTATGGCGATGAGAAATCAAGACAATACTTACTGGGACGAAAATTCGTATTAGTCACAGACAACCTACCCTTAATTCATATATTTTCACCTCAGAAACCAATTCCCATATGTGCAGCATCCAGAATTAAAAGATGGTCTTTACAATTAGCTGCATTTAATTATACTGAGGAGTTTCGAAAAGGTAGTGATAATTCCAATGTTGACGCATTGTCACGTCTTCCTTTAAAATCCAGTGTCAGTGAGTTTCTTGATGAAGACCAGGTACTTCCTCTCAGGAAGTTGAATGAGGTACCGTTCTCTTTTAGGGAGGTGGCATATGAGACGTCCCGAGATAAAAATACTGTCTATAGTATTAAGGAATGTTAGAGAAGGCAACTGTGTGTGTGTGTGTGTGTGTGGAAATTCACAAGGGTACTGATGGAAAACGCACTAGCTCCTTATTATAAGATCAATGCGGAATTAAGTTTGGAGTTTGATTGTTTTCAATGGCGTGAAAGAGTGGTAATTCCCCAAAAATTAAGATCTTTAATTTCAAATGACTTGCATGAAATACACATGGGGATTGTTAAAATCAAGATGATTGCCAGACGGTATTTTCTGGTGGCCAGGCATAGACAGTAACATCAAAGAGTTAACTAAAGAATGTAGAGTATGCCAAGAATCGGCAAGCATGCCCCCGGCTACCATCTCGGAATGGACTTGGCCCGAAAAAGACCAGTCCGTATAATCCTAGTACAAATGGTTTAGCTGAGAGATATGTAAGAGAGTTTAAAAACCTTTTGAGAAATAATAATGGGAAGGATGATTTAGAGACGAATCTACAAAGATTTCTATTTGCTCATAGAGCATTCCCCCAAACTGTAATAAAGGAATTCCCCCGCGGAACTGCTAATGAAGAGAAGTTTAAGATCAAGATTCTCGAATTTAATACCAAGATGGGAAATCCGCGAGAGGTATTTCATGAGGCCGTAAGAAGGCAGAAGCAGTTTACTACAGGTTGCGAGGTTTATTTCCGCAACTATGCAACTGGACCTAAACGGTAAAAAGGTACCATTTTGAAATTATTGAGCTACCGTCACTACCTTATAGGTTGCGAGGGCGTCGTGTATAAGAGGCATATCAATCAATTGCGACCTGTGAGAAAGAAACAAGTGGAGACAAGAAATTTGATACTTCTTCGAACATCAGGAGAGAAGCCTGTAGGTGGAAGTCAGAAATAAAGTGAAGAGGAGTTTCCAGAGGTTACATCAGGAAACAAGGAGGAGACTGCTTCTGTGCACGTACCCTCTTGCACTCCTATACCAGGGCCTGTTGCTGTGCACGTGCCCTCTTGCACTCCTAAACCGGAGGCTGCCGCTGTGCAAGTGCCCGTCCGCAGTCCTAGACCTCAGAGAGCCAGGAAACCCCTAGACCGACTGGCGTATTATTAAGGGGGGATATGTGTTGTGTATGTAAATAGATGAAGATTATTTGCATTATTTAAAGTCTCATTATGTAAGAATATATGTGTATATAAATTGGACATTTCTGTTGGCCAAACGAAAAGAATCTGAGACTCTTTATTGGACACAACAAAAACAACAACGGCATTCCAGAGTAAAATAAATCATCAGAGATAGATAAATATTTTTCAAATGAATTAAAATAAATATAATCGATACTGAGAGAGAGTTGAATTTAAAAAAATATAAAATTATTATTTTCGAAATATAAATAGCTGAGAGGATTCCAGCAAACCGCATCTAAAATATCAGGTTTTTTTTTTGCTACATGTTTTAATTTGCATATACCTATTTTAC
The DNA here is from genome assembly GCA_030710605.1 of Cordylochernes scorpioides. Taxonomy (NCBI): domain Eukaryota; kingdom Metazoa; phylum Arthropoda; class Arachnida; order Pseudoscorpiones; family Chernetidae; genus Cordylochernes; species Cordylochernes scorpioides. The sequence goes on along the minus strand of CP092886.1, from coordinate 117,634,694 downwards.
ATATCTCAGATTGTATTTAAAAATCGTCAACCATTTCTTCTAACTTTTGGCGAAATGGTGTTTTATTAATTCATCATTTGATATTATTAGGGTTCTTTCCTGGTATTCAAAAAGGAAAAATACGTGTCGTTCAGTTATATTTTTCAATTTATCAAACAATTTGGCCGCTGAATCTCTGATTCTGGTAGAGCGCCATCTAGCGAATAAAGTTGTAACTAAAATCAATTTCGAATTTTTCATTATTTGCCATAAAAAATCCCATTGCATCCTGAACACAATGGTGTTTACCGCATTGCTCTAGCGCAAATATTCGCGGAGTTATTAATTTTTAAAGTTGTGCGGGACTTTTGGATCACCCTGTATAATTATATGTGGCAAGTGTATTATTTTAACTCAAAAAAAAAACAGATTCATTAGAAACTAGTGAGAAAGTATTGTCGCAAAATGAAGAACCGAAGATTTCCTGCACCAGGTCACCCCCATGAAAGATACATATTTCTGGAAAATAAATCATCCTTGCCAACATTAAGTAACTAATGATATAAGCTCTGCGCATCAATACATGCTCGCATATTGAGATTAAGGCTTAAGATCACAATAGCCATAGTTTGCTGTGTTTAATGCACAAGCAGAAACAACATCAGATCTTAAAGCTCGAGGTACAACAGGGATCTCTTGGCGAAAGTCACCTTCAAGAACAACAACATTTCAATGTTCATTCTTTATCACTATCTTTACACTTTTTACTGGGGCGATAAACATAATGCATTGCTTTAATTCACATTTAATGGGAGAAGTGCCTATTTTGGTGGATGAACACCATCCTCCCGTAACATTATGTTGTTTTCTTACAAATGTAAATATTTTCTTTTGATATATAAAAAATCCATATATATATATATGGATGTAATATATTGGAAGAAGGATGGTATTCATGAGTGTAAAAGCGTCTCTCCTTTTAAAGATGTATCAGAACAAGGCATCTTTTATATACGTTGTGTATAAGGTGTAGAGATTTCTCAACTATATATAGTATCGTTTTTTTATTATTTAAGCGCACATTGTAATGTACTTATTCATGATATACATACAATTTATACATTAAAGAGAATGATTTATATTAATATATGCCTATTAAATTTAATTATATCTCTAATTAAAAAATAGATTTTTTCAAATGACCGTTTAAAAGTGAAAGTTCGTCAATAAGAAGCTGTTTTAATATTTCAATATATTTTGCCCTCGTTTAGATCACACTCTTGTTGTGTTGGAAGACCTTAAGTGGTTTGGTAAGAGCGAAAGCACGGCGGGAATATTGGATGACCACTGACAAATTTCGAAGCTTCCTGTACTAAATAACCATATAGTTCACACACTAAATACTTGCATTAATGGATTGAAGTAATTCCCGTTACCAAATCATCAACTTTAAAATCTGTTAGCGCTATTTATCTATCACTTTTAAATTCACTCTGCTCGTCTTGTTCCAGTTGTTTAATGACGCGATTAGTTAAGAAAGTGCACAACTAGTTCCATAAGTGACAGTTTCTAGACGGTATTCCCTTAACTCCTCATGCGGAGTATTTCCCTATACTGAAATTCCGAGTCTCCCTCTTGTGTTATTCTGAACTATCGATACATATTGGCGATATTTGCCGTTAAAGCCACAGAAATATTCTGAATCTCAAAAGGATAAAAAAATTCTTAATGATTCTTGGGTCTTGGTAGTGAGGTGACATTTAAGGATAAACAGAATAAGTCATTGTTGACTCGTTAAAATCTACTCCTAATTTTATTGTGCAACTTCTCTCCATGATCACTGGATGATGAGGCATATCGTACTTTCTTTTATTGGTTTCTTCCTTCGGAACAAATATGAGCCAAACATAATATATATATTCCTTTTTGAACTTTCTATTCTGACCATAAACTTACTGTCGAGACCTTACTGATTTTTCCAAAGAAACCAATCCCTCGACCGCATTCAATCTCGATTCTCCTAACTTTCCATTATATCGGAATGGTAATTGTACGACATATCTACCTGTGGAATCTCTTCTATGCGTCTTCATAAAAATTTATTTCACTCTCATCATCATCCTTGTACATATATATTACATCAGGAATAGATTCCAAATTCCAAATATTCTCGATAATGTTCTGAAGTTCCTCACATTCATGATGTGACTGAATAACACACACCCACACAACACTTAAGGTATCTTGGGAAAACCCCAGAAAGAAAGATCCTAATTTAGAAGAAATGGCAGTTGGTCGTTCTTCATCGTCGATAACGGACTCGCCATTGAACAGGGTCCTAGCTATTTCAGCACCAATTAATATGTTAATGTGGGCAGAAATATTATAATCTGGATCAGCCAGGGGCATGTATTTGAGATGTGCCAAGTTTGCCTTTGGAGATATAAGGGTTTTATATATTATTTTTTAATTTATACAACAACAAATTGTTCACTATGAAAGGTTCATACGATTTAAAATGTGACATAAATACAAACTCCACAAGTCCATAAGAGTGGCTCGCAAAATGTCCTGAGATTTCCTATATATGTGATTGTGAAGTAACATATTCGAGTCCTAATCTTCTTCTACATTGTTCTGATATAAAGTTCCCCTGAGACCCTGTGTCTATCAAGGCTCTACATGTTTTATATATAGACACGCCTTTGTTATTCTTTAATTGAATCCTGGCAGTTATAGGCACAACATTTAAAAAATATTTTTTTTCATTACTTAAAAGACAAGTTGCATTTATGATGTCTTCTTCACAACCAACTTCAACTTCATCAACTTCTTAAACTTTTTCTCCTTTAAAATCAAAGTGTGATTTATTTCATTGCAAATTTGACAAACCTTTTTGCAATAATAATAATTATTATAAAGGATAATAAACTTTTGCTAGATGGTTTGGCTTTAAACATCTGAAACACAATCTAGCTGAATCGACAAAATTCACTCATTCCGACTCAGGTAATGTAGAAAATGAACTACAACTTGAAAAATCATGTGCACCTTCACATTTTACGACATTTTATCAGATATGTATTATAAAAATTCAATTTTTACAATTCCTTTTTTGTTGAATGTTTCTCAACCATTTCATCTTTATTAGGTAAATTATGAAAGCTTTTGGCGTGAATTTCTAAATTTTCAATTAAACCTTTAATTGAAAGCACAACTCTTGGAGTTTTCAGCAATTCCTTTTTTGAGGTCATATCTTGTATAATCTTAACGAAAACGACCTCACATAAATAATCTATTTGGTAACCTAATACTTTCACAGTTCTTATTATTTCGTTGCAGATATCTGGTAGTTTGGACATAGAAATATGGTTGTCATCGGCTAATGTTTGGGTTATCTTGATAAATTCTCTATTTGGGTAAAATTTAGATCATATGGGTTATCATATCTTTCTATAATAAAGTCTGCCAAACCTCAACATAATTATCTGCCGTAATTGTGAATGCATTCACCAGTTTTGGGACTTCGCCTCTCATTAGCCTTTCAAATATTGTAATTTTTAAATATCAGGTATTTGTGAGTTATAAAGCACATTCTAAAAAGCACATGTGCCCCTGGTGAGGATTTGCCTTCTTTGTTTTTAATATTTTTCTATATTCTGAAATCTGAAAGTTATTTGAAAACCTTCCAGGGAAGAATCGACCGATAGCCGTCATCTACTGGAGAGAATGGACAAAGTTCTTAAAATAATCTTCCAGTGGATATTTAATATTAAAATCCATCTGTATCGAGCATAACAACCGGTCTACTCAGGGAGGTTTATAAATAATAAATAACTTTCAATCAATTAATCCCTTATACATATAATTAAAAAGATAATTAAACCATCTAGGGGGATAAGTTTCATTTTAATTTTAATTAAAAGAAACTCATCCATGCATTGTTTAATTATCTTTTTAATAAAGTCTTTATTTTAAAATGTAAATAATATAAAATGAACTTCATTTACTATAGCATAATTTATAATTCATTTCTAATCTATTACTTCTATTTTGTTTAGAAGAAAAACTTATTAGGTTATATATTAACATTTAGTAAATACATAGAAAATCTCTCTATATGGTATTCTCGCTAATAACATATGGGATAGATTGGCCTGTAAATAAGAAAAATGTAAAAATATATATATGTTCTTTTTAAAATTAGCAAATATTCTATATACAGTTACGATTTCTGTAACTATTTAGTTGGAGCGGGTCGTTCCCTAAATAAATGCATATATTAGTTAATAACCAAATGGAATCCTCACTTTCTTTTTCCCAGTAAGAGACGCCTACGGAAGCCAACAGTACATAGACAGATAAAGCACATAGGCTATAGTTATTAACTAAAATATGCATTTATTTAAGGCGTCAATTTATAATTGTAACAAATAGTATTTGAATCAAAATCGGCTAGTTCATTATATATAGACAAGAGATTGTTAGACTTTCTTACTATAGTTAATTCCACAAAGTTGCTCCTGCTATGATTGAGTGTTATAGAAAGCAGGACAAATGGGGTTGACAGAAGAGACTTTGCTCTCATCCTAGGCTTGATGAATGCCTCAATATGGATGACAGATTGACCAGAGCGTGTGCATATCTTGTCGCGCACCTTGATATATTTATTAATTTTCCTTAATGCACTTCACACCAAACTCGGTTCGTAAACTAGCATGAATTCAAAGTATATCATTGTAAATAACTTTTAAAACAATCATAAATCGGAAAATTAACATGTTCTTAAAGTTCAACGTTTTTTGTGTTTCTGAAATATTCCCTTTTCAACCGAAATATGCGAGATACAACGCTTTAAGAGGAACAATTGCATTGTGTTATTTATATTCGAACTAGCCGAATGACCCGGGCAACGCCCGTGTTTTACCCGATTGAATGTTTTTATTCAAATACTATTTGTTACAATTATAAATTGGCGCCTTAAATAAATGCATATATTAGTTAATAACTATAGCCTATGTGCTTTATCTGTCTATGTACTGTTGGTTTCCGTAGGCGTCTCTTACTGGGAAAAAGAAAGAGAGGATTCCATTTAGTTATTAACTAATATATGCATTTATTTAAATAGCGACCCGCTCCAACACAATAGTTACAACAACCAAAGAGCGAGTGGGGGGGCAAAGTAAAAAAACAAAGTGTCTCGCGTAGTGGCGGCGCCATCGTAGCCACGTGATCGTAGCCGACCAATAGGAGAGCACCATTCCAAAAAAAAAGCAAACGGTGACAGAGATGAAGAATTGACGACGCATGACGCTCGTAACTGTATATAGAATATTTCAAGTCTATAATAAAGTGAAAAAATAGTTTTTTTTTAATTAACCCTTGTGTCATTATACAATGTCATGGAGATTATTTGTGTAAAGGGTCTCCATGCTGGTACTGCTGCCGTTGATTAGTTATCCAGAGGACACCCGCCTTAGGCATTCTAGAAGATGGTGGCAGTCAGATTTGGCCCTATTGAAAAAATTTAGTACACCATTGGATAGGGACTACCTAGACCGAAGTCTGTACGCCTGAGATTAGGTTGATATATTTAGCGAAAGGCATATCCTGAGCGTGCAACTAAAGGCCATCGGTCGGAATTAATATCATTTAATCTTTGATATTTAAATATTCCAGAATATTGGCTAAATATTGGCGAAAGCCATCTCCAACCGATTAAGTAGCGCTCCTTCTCTTTCAAGAAGAACCAAAAATGTATTTATTGATACCGAGATTTAATGTTTTTGACTTTAAGGAAATACTAAGGTTTTTTGATTTTAATCCTTCTGCTTCACAAAGAGAGATTTAAAGATTTTTCTCATTTTCTTATTTACAGAGTAAATGAAATTTAAATATTTTATTACTGTTTTATGAATTGACTCTTTTTAGATATTTTATCATAAAAGCAATTTTCTTGAAGTATTTCCATAGGATTTATTCGGCACGAAATAGAACAAAAATATTATAGCAGGTTGAGAAATGATTATAACTGCATCTTTTGATCGTCAGTTGCATGAATAGGATTTGTCATCATGTACGTGCTTATGAAAAGTGGCATAATAAATCCTTGCCATATATATATTTTTTATTTTTTTTTTCACATGTGTTCAGGGTATTTAGGCAAGTTTGCCCTTAAATGCTCATTTCTTGATTTCTCAGGAAGCTTCTGGGACCAAAATATTTTTGGTCGTAGAGGTACAGTCTGCACCACGCTGCCGAGGGCTAACAGCCCAAAACGCGTTTTATGGTTGGCTTTTTTAAAAATCCCTATATATATAAAAGTCAGTGTATGTATGTATGTGGGTATCTATGTCGGCTATACACGTCCACAATACGTAACTAATCTGACTGAAATTTTAACAGTATATAGAGTAGAATCTGGAAAAACTTATAGTGAAAATTTCAGGTCTCTACCCCGAATATTCTTCGAGTTATTTGCAAATTGCGTTGCAAATTTGCTTTTCGCTCGCAAGCAGCGCCTCTAGCGGTGAAGATGGGAGGTAATATCAGCTGAACTAATGTACATGTAAAACGTGTTTTAACAGGACATAGAGAAAAATCTGGAAAATATATTTATCGGATTTTTAGTCAATAAAAAATAAAATTGACAGATTCTGGGTAAAAATAGTTGTTTTTGATGATGATAACAATATTGCTGTATCATGTTTGATTATCAGATACAAAATATATAATATATTTAATAATTAAAAAATTTAATAAAATTGAATAAAAATTTAATAAAATAAAATATAATAAAAATATTATACAAAAGCAGAGACCACGGGTGAAGCCAGTTCATTTTTAGTGTGCAGGAACAAAATTCTAACAGAAAAACATTCATTCGAGCAGAAGACACAAAGCCAGATCATCTCTTTATAAAAATATCGCTTCTCTGACACAAAGTTTGGAGCGGGTCGTTTCACAAGAGTGACATCCACGGCGCCAATTTATAATTGTAACGAATAGTATTTGAATAAAAACATTTAATCGGGTAAAACCTGGGCGTTGCCCGGGTCATTCGGCTAGTTTATCAATAAAATTGGATGGCCAAATATCAGGGAAAGGGCTAAATAAGCGTTTAGTTGATCTAAGTTCCAATAGAAGCGCTCTCCCATCTAAAATCTCATGTGAACGTGGTCAGGATATGCCTTTTTTAAAATTTTAATATATTTTTATCTTATTTCGTAAAATAAATTCCGTATACAAAATGTTGTTAATGTGTTTTTATTTTAATGTGGATTTTTACAAATATTTCTTATTATTCGATACACATTTAAACATATTTTTATAAATTTCTTATGGAATTGATATATACAGTTAAACCTATCTATAGCGCCACCTCTAAATAGCGCCTTCCTCTCTATAGCGCCCGATTTTAAATAGTACGATGCGATTTACATTAAAAGTGACTGTATATAGCGCCCTGCAACCTCAGAATAGCGCCCCCTTTTTGACAGTTCCATTCTAAATTTTTATTTAAAAATACCTGTATATAGCGCCCTGCATCCTCAGAATAACGCCCTCTTTTTGACTGTCCCAATTCTAATTTTTTAATTAAAAATACCTGTATATAGCGCCCTGAAACCTCAGAATAACTCCCGCTTTTTGACTGTCCTTATTTTTTTTTTTAATTTAAAAATACCTGTATATAGCGCCCTGCATCCTCAGAATAGCGACTCCCCATTTTTTTAAAAGTCCTAATTCTAAATTTTTATTCAAAAATACCTTTAAATAGTGACCATATATTAAAATTTATTAAACTCTACAGATTAATAAAATGTTTCTTTATATCAAAATAAAAGCAAATGGAGCTCCCTTTCAAAAAATAAAAAATAAATAAATAAAGAGCGCCAACAGCGCGAAACGCGTTTGTGGATGGCTTTTCTTGATTTATCAAGAAATTGGGTTGGCCAAATATCACGGAACAAGCTAAATAAACGTTTAGTTTATTTTTGCTCCACTAGATGGCGCTCTGCCATCTAAAAAGCACGTGTGCTCGTGGTCAGGAAATGCCTTCTTTATTTTAATATCAACACCTGACCCACTTATCTTTTATCTATTTTTATTGTTTTTGATGTGTTAAACGTATTTACGCAAATTTGGCTTTAAATACCCATTTCTTGGTTTCTCAAGAGGCCTCTGGGACCAAAAATATTTTGGTCGGAATGGAACAGGCTACTTCGCGCTGACCTGCGCAAGGATGACACGCAAAATCGTGAAGCGTTCCATACTCGACGCTGAAGAGCGCCAACAGCGCGAAACGCGTTCGTGGATGGCCTTTCTTGATAGGTTGGCCAAATATTATGGAGCAAGTTAAATAAACGTTTAGTTTATTTTTGCTCAATTAGATGGCGCTCTGCCATCTAAAAAGCACATGTTCTCGTGGTCAGGAAATGCTTTCTTTATTTTTAATATCAACAACTGACCCACTCATCTTTTTATTTCTATTGTTTTTTTCATATATATATGTGATATGATCCTGTCGACTTTCGATGTGGCACTATAGTGATAATAATGTGGTGAGTGAGAAATAAGGAAACAACAAGTTTGGAAGATGGAACCCAGCAAACCGAGGGAGAGAGGAAGCGCTAGCGGGCTACCACCGCCGAAATGCACCTTGTGTCGCCACCACCCCCCCGACTGAGTAAACATAGAACTCAGGTTCCAAGAAAAGGCCCTGCGGTCGCCCCCTTGGAATGTGACTGCTATATCAAGTGACCGGCCTTAGTTGCGTTCTCTCTCTCTCTGGTCGACTGTAGATTTGTTTTATTAATCCTGGAAGAGCATATATTATGACATATATATATGTTATATAAAAATATTATTTTATTTCAAGTGTTATATAATTTCATAGATTCAAATACTCTGCTAAATCGACCGCCAGAGGTCACGCTTTGCATATAAAAACTCGATGTTGTTTTACCCCGTTGGCCTTTGGGCTCAAAGATCATAACTTTTGGTTAGTAGCCCGTAAACCCATATTTTCACTACCCCGTTTGCCGGCTCAACCTTTTGTACATTATGTAAATAATCTTTTGTTTTCCTTATTCTTCTCGCCTTAAGCCAGGCATTACTTTTATCAAATTATGTTATTCATATATATTCCTGAGCTTAAATAAAGAAATCTCTGATCAAAACCATTTTTATTTTCATACTTTCAAGATTATAATTTCAACCACGACTGCATTACCATAGTTTAATCCTCAAAATAATCAAATATTAAGCAGAAAATCTTATATTATATATATATATATAAATAAAGAGACAAAGGTCGCCTCTCCCGTCAAAATAGACGTCAAAACTAGACGCCATCTATTGACTGTCGCCGAAAACTAGCGGCCACGGGTCGGTGACAAAGCCACAACACCAGCTTTGGCAAACTGAAAAGTGTCCACCTAGAGACCATGGTTTCGGGCTAATGGCCCTCGTCAGCCTAGGGCGGACTTTATTCCATGAGATCCACACGGGATCTAATGGAATCTTGACAATCTGTCAAATAGGTGTTTAGCTGGTAAAGTGGCTGGGCCAAATCTATGGCTAAAATATAGATGGAAATTTTGCCGAGAGGATATTGAGGTCGAGGCCGCTAGTTAGCGGCGACGGTCAATAGATGGCGTCTAGTTGCTGACATGAGCATCTCTAGATGGCAGAGCGCCATCTAGTGGAACAAAACTACACTAAACGTTTATTTAATTTGATCAGTGTAATATGGTCAACCCAATTTCTCGATGAATCAAGCAAAGCCAACCACGTAGAGGTATAATCTGCACCACGCTGACGAGGGCCAACAGTCCGGAACGCGTACGTGTGACTTTTCTTGATTTATTTTGTTCCACTAGGTGGCGCTCTGCCATCTAGAGATGCTCATGTGAGCATGGTCAGGATATGCCTTTTTTATTTTCAACCTCAACACCTGACTTTTTTATATTTTAAAATATTTTTAATATATATATTGAAGAGTAAGCCCCTATTTTTATAATGAGATGTTAAACAACAATTACACCAATCGATTCAGTTTTAGATCGATATTACAATACAGACTCACCTTCCGTGCAATCATAGAGTAGAAAGAACACATTTACTACTATTTGTGGAACACTACACAAAAGCAATATCAATTTTAGCCCAAACGTTATAAAACTAAGAAATATTATAGTTTTGAATATGATCTTTCATATTTTATCGACTAAATGAAGACGAGGAATGAGCTCTAAAGAGGACAATTGGTGTTTTCAACACTTGTATTCAACAAGAGAGGGATGCGTAAAGCCATTTATCTAGCAGAATTTGTCCATCACTCCACCAGAAGACATGTTTAAGCCAGTTGTTTGTGATGTCAACCCAACGGGTGAAAGTTCGCAGCAACATATGAACGCAGTGAGTGATATAACGTGCTACAGGAAATTACGTAAGGATTACGCTACACGACACCAGCTCTCGATGAGGCAAACTAACGCGGCTCACAGACGCCCGTTGCCCAACCTCGAGCAACCTATCGACTCTTCTAAGTAGAGCTCGCTTGGTATTTTCTTAGAAGCTGGAGTCTATATATCGTTAGGTTCACCTGATCTCTCTTTGAAATTGTCTTTGAACATTTTAAAACCTTATAATGCCTACTTTTCCCCTTTCTGCAATTCCTTAGATAAGTGTTTTCAGTGGGAAAGTGCCTATCAAACAATAAACAAAGGGGTTTACTCAATCGTTCTGGGTATAAGTGCAGAATTAAATCTATATTGTAATGTATTCCGATTAATGGTGTGATAAATGTCATATTGATTGCCTCTATATCCTCCCATCTCTCTAAAATGGCATAGATGTCGATCTCACATTGAGTCCTATGCCAGAATGCCTCGCCCGCCGCACCCAGTTTGGAATGCCCTGTGTAAACATCGCGGGATTTTATAATATACAGTATGATAAGAGCGCGTGTTCTGAACATTTTTTATCTTGAGAATTATCATAAACGAAGGAATAAAAATGTGGAAAGTACAGCAGTCCAGAGGATATATTTCCTGTTGATGTTATTTATTTAAAATATTAATTTTCATTCTGTGATTGAATTAATCTGTGATATAATTTATTCTCTGTGGTGTTGAGTGTATATATATATATGTATTTCTTTGAGAGAGGTGTGGGAGAGAGTATATGTGGAGACGTTTAGGCGTAAGAGTTATTTAGATTTATTATAGAAATTTATATTCATTGTTTTTGTGCCTTCAATAAAGAAGATTAATGTTTTAATAGAGTGTAATTATTACGATTCTCCCAACAATTGGTAGCAGAGAGCGGTTGCTTAAAATTGATGCAAATCAAGATTGATTGAATAATTTTTAAGAAAAGCAAAGATGCAAAATTTTATTAATATATCTCAAATAGAAAAGTTATCAGACAATAACTACTTGATCTGGGCAAATAGAATTGAAAGTGAATTAAGAGGATTGAAATTATGGAGACGAATTATAGAAGGAAAAGAGATAGAAAAGCCTCAAGAAACCAAAGAAGAAAATTCCGAACAAAATTTTAAAATCTGGGAAGACTGGGATGACGACAATGCAATTTCTAGAAATGTGATGAATCAAACGATGAATGCCACCCAAGCTTTAAAATATTCAAGCGAAAAAAGTGCCAAAAGATTATGGAATCTAATTAAGGAAGAAATGGCAGCTGGGAATGAAGATATGCAAATGAAAAATAAAATAGAATTATCAAAATTGAAGATGAAGGAAGATGAAACAGTGGATGATTACTTGAATAGAGCATTGATTATTGAAAGTAAAAGTATACAGACAGGAGATGAAATAAGAGATAGAGAATTGATTTGCTTCGCTTTAGAAGGTTTGAGAAGAGAATTTGACTTTGATGCAAAAATCATAAAATCCGACAAACAAAGTAATATGAACTCAATACGACAAATTTTAAAGGAAACCGAGGAAAAAATAAAATATAGGAAGCTAGAAAAAGTAGAAAAACAGGAGATTGCATCTAAAGCTAGAGAAGGCCGATCGGGAAGACGAAATTTTGCTATTAAAGTATTTGCATATAAGGGAGCAGCTTCTATTTCGCTACAAACTAGCAAATGAAATCGTCTGAATCGGCCAAAAAATATCGTTTAGCTAGTAAAGTAGTAGGACTGGTATTAGGCCAGAGAAATATCATTCTTTGAAAAAATTCAATAGTGAGTTGTGCTTGCATGTATCGTTATCATTTTCAAAATATCTGCCCCTCACAAAGCTTTGCCGTTTTTTTTATCTAAGCACACACAAAAATAATATATTCCACAATAAATCATATATCGCAGGATTATATTTGTATTCTTCTCATAACTTGCAATTTATCCCGTTTTCGAAAATATATATCAATATAATGTAGCGCAGGCCAAGAGCTGAAGTATGAATATTAGGTCTCACAAGAACACCTATAGGGCTCTAAGGAATTCTGGCTTGCATATTATAATTTATTAGATTCTCCCGACTCAAACGCTGCACAAATACCCCACTATTTTAAAATTTGAAATACCCTGATTATTAAGATAGCAGCAGAACAGCCAATTGAAATTGATCTATCATGACTAACTAGCCCACACATTATACGTTAATGCATAATCCCTTTACCATAGAAGAATGCTTACTCATTCATCTCCATCTGGTGGCTAAGTATTGCATTGCGCAACTAAAAGCCCTTCTTATTTTTTCCGGGAAAACCATTTTTGCTCATAGTGTAAATATTCATATAAAAGGTCCTTAATTTAAAATTTTATAAATGTGGTTGCATTATTCTATTTTTTTTTATTCTCTCTTAACTTTTCTCTTCATTTCTGCCCAATCTCGGCGAATTATTTAGAGTTAGCATTGCTCAAATAAAGGTGTATGTGTGCGTGATTAGGAAATCTTCTTCACATAAATGAAGACTTAGGTCCCCAACATAGCTACTATGATCTTAAGTCAAACAAAAAGACCAGCCTTGCCTGACACACTTCAACATATATGGAATTCAGAGTTTCAAGACAAGTTTTCACTGCCATTGATACAAGGCACCAGTCTTACCAGGATATCCTCTTAGCTCATTTGAAGCGGATACGTAATTGATAAGTTCTTGCTAGAAATAACTTTCACAAATTGCTATCTTGTTGTTGTGAGATTGGAGTGCGATATAGTGTCGAGGTTTAGAGACCACTCAATCTGACGATCTGTCAGCCACCAGCTATATAAACAGCCGCGCAGACGGCTGATACACGCCGTCCTCAAGGAAGAGAGCCGATAGGTTTTATAAGCCATCAACATTTTTGCGGGAAAAAAACTTAGCTCTGACTGAAGCGATTATCGGCAGTTCCGCTACCAGATATAGGTCGGTATCTTATCAGCATTACATCACCCAACGGTAAACTAGGATAACACTTTTCTATTTATTGACTGACCACACACAATCAGGTAGCTCTTCAGATAATAGATCTTCTATGGCACTAGTTGTGCGCATACTACATGGGTACTGCTATAAACTTACACCTAAAGCAAAGCTGAATTTTCTTTTTAACATTGTAAACTACTTATATTCCTACTATTGTACTCGACAAATGGCCTATATAGTCTGCGAATTCTAATGTTTATATGCTGCGGGTATTAAGGAAGCATATAGGTGAAACTAGGGCTGCAGACATGCATTAATGCATTAGCATTAATCTAGTTTCGATTTTAATAGAGAGATTATTAGCAAATAGGTCGATATCATTTAATTTCATTGAGGCTGTTAGTTGTGTATATCTATGATATAGTAGAACTTATGAAATAGTATTTTCATAAACAAGAAAATTCGAGTTAATAATTAACTAGTTGCAATATGAATAATGGCTATAATCATTAATTATAAAACCAAAAACTCTTACTATAGATTGTAAGTCAATTTCAGGTGCAGCCACGTGGCCGTAATGTGGTTGTTACAAACCAGATTCTTTTCGATATTTTCTAGATTATAAGGTCCATCTCCTTAGAGTAATTTTGTATTTTTTATTATTTCAAAGTAAGTTTAAATCGGAAAATTTGATTTAAACGAATATCTTAAGCATTTTCCAGTTGGGTTCTACTATTTATGACCATTTATAGGTGGTTTAGAGAATTTGAAAGTGGAAAAACTATTTGGTAAAAGATAAAGCCTGGGTAAAGACCATTCATAGAATCTTCAAATTAAAATATATCGAAAAGTAATAGAAAATCCACCAGATTATCGCCTACTTAATATATCAAAATGTATTAACACACACACACAGCATAGTCTGTAAATACTGAATATAGAAAAGAGAATAATTGGTAAGAATAATCTATAAGAAATTGAAAGTTAAGTGCCCTATCAACTAACCAAAGAGAAAAAGAAGCAACGAGTGTGTTGTTGGCAATAAATGCTTCAAATCTTCATCCCAAGCCTTATGCTGCAATAACAGGTGATGAGAAACCTCTATATATCAGCTTGATCTACAAAATAAAAGACAAATTTCAATTTGGATGTTTTATATTGAAAAATCACAATCATTAGTCAAACAGACTGTTCAAAGACAGAAATTTGGACGAAATATTCTCCATAGTGCTTTTTTCTTGCTGCTACAGTCTCTTGAAAGAAAGAAAACAGAAACAAGTAATTTGCATATGACGCTTTTTCTACTAGTGAGCTATCCAAAACCTGAAAGAAAAGACATCAAAGGCTAGAACTAAGGTAATCGCCTTCACCGTAGGAATCCTCCAGAATATTAACTCCAGAATACATTGTGATTTTAAAAGAAAATAAGAATAATATAGTTGAACATCAAACATAGAGACCCCCTAATCTTGCTCCTGAGAATATCATTTATTTCTTAGATCCAAAGAAGCCCTTCGTAAAATCAAATATAAAAGTATAAATGCTTCCATGGAGCGATATCAGAAAGTTCCCGAAGACATTAGACCAAATAATTGTAAAAATGGAATATTAGCTTAAAGGATGTAAGAATGTATTTAGAGTGTATTGATATACTATATTTAAATTGAAAAGAGAAAACAGAAATTCAAATATTAAAAAAAAATCACAAAATGGAAATTTAATTATGCTCTCTAATAGGATGAAAAAAAAAATCAATTTCAAATGCCTTTTTCAGAATGAGAGGTGCATCTTCGGTACATAAAAATATCCTCCTACAACTTTATGTTATACGTATATACACGCACACAAAAACCTTTATCAGGTATCAAGCCCCATACAGGATTCTCCCAGTATAGCAATGGTTTTAATTGAACATAAATCAAGTACTATATACAATTCAGTACTAACATTAGTCCCCCCCCCAAAAAAAAACTATTTACACCTGTTTCTCATCTTTCTCGCCTTCTTACAAAATATGTATAAATCTATTGCACTGTGTCTACTTTTCATCGTTTCTGACAGCAGGGCATAGAGTGATAAATGATTAGCGCTCGTATTATTGAAAAGTAATTTCCTTTCTTCATAAAGATGATTGCAGGTAAATATATAGTTAGTTAGTTCTGACTCTCTCAAAATTATCCCTGCACAATACACATACGAGTTTTATGATTTCAAAGTTTTTATATGGTCTTCAATAAAAAATGTAAACAAGATTCTTAATTGCGCAATGCATTGTCTGAACGCAAGTGAGAAGTCACTAGTTAAATAAAATTCTGCCATGGGAGCTGAAACATTTTTATGTAATTCGGGTAAAATTTTGAATTTAACATTTTCGTGACTTTATGTTATATATGTATAGATTGATCGTTTTTAAAATTTCAATGACATTATATAGAATGTATCATAAGAGCTTGTGAATTTGCACAGTAATTGTATAAATATAATTGACCAGGGTAATTTTTAAATAAGAAACTTAACGTGTATTTCATACGCATTTTATATGAGGTTTCAAAGAAGCCGGAATAAAAACCAGTAATGGATAGAGCAAAGGTGAACGCATTTTCAACACTGTCTCTTATAAAAGCACGATGCTATATTACATAGTGTAGCTAAAGCGTTCACTTTTCAAGCTAATTTTATATAATAATTTTTGATAGGCTGTGCGAATAAATGTTAATGATAAATAGAGGGTAAACGCAGATGCATTAGAATTCATTATCACATGCTGATATTTCACATCGTTGAACCAAATCGAACAGCTAGTGTCTGATGCGTTGATAAATGCAAATTGTGTTATCAATTGTAAGACTATAGTATATTTCCTGGTTAACAATAAAGTTATGAGTATAATAAATTATTACACCAGCCTTTCATTTATTTTATAGAATCCCACGTTTAGGCCATTTTCAGTCGCCTTTTTAAAGATCTTTAAAACAAGTTCAGTATTATTGAAAAGAGTCTGCGAAACCTCGCTGTCAATAAAGAAATGATTGTTTCATGTGATATCTTGTTCTATACTCAAATTCTAGCTGTTTAATTTTAATAACTTTGAATTCGCCTCGTAATCTTCTATTATGGCTGAATAACGTCTGGAAATGGTTTTAGGGCCTTTAAATAGTCGCTATGATTACAACTCACCTTCTTTTGTAAATATTGCAGCAAAATATTTGTTTTTATATGGAAAGCGTATTATCTTTGATATTTATATTTTGCTACTCTCTCTCTCTGTAAAATCCCTCATTGCCCTCTGCTATTTTATAAATGTCGATTTTGTTCTTGCCCCAAATAAAATTGCTATATCATCATTAGTTTGTCTTTCCTAATTTTATTCTCTCTCTAAGTGACACTATAATGAAATATTAGAGCTTTAAAAGCAGCATTGTTGATCAAACTAACGAAGCTATTGGTAGCTCATCACTGATGAGCCAGACTCTCTTGGCATATTTTTAATCGCTGTAAGAACAGTAGAAAGTAATTTAGCTTTATTTCAAAAAGAAAATTCCGTGAATAATATTTCGTGCGTTATTGCCTATGTTTAAACTATTTTGTTGGTGGTACCCATTTTACCTCAAAATCTACCATTCTAAAGTATTTAACTAGCTAAGAAATGCCCTCTAAGCTCTCCCCTGCCCACCAGTCCTGGCATGAAGAATGGGAAGCCCATTTGGAGAATCGACGACTAATTATTGACGTGAAGTGAGAGAAAGGAAGCCTTTAAACCTCTTTTAATTTAATTTGGGACTCGGCGAGAAGTTTTAGAAGTGCGTGGGCTGGGTAATCAATATATTGTGAACAAAGGGCGTTTCCTTTCACTAGACTCCTATTCTAAGGATAGTTTTTCTGCACATCTACAATATTTACGCCATTTATGTGTAGAGGTATTTTATTAAACGACAATTGTGTGATTTAACTTATCTTCATGGCCAACATTATGATATGTCACTACCATTGCTCGCCCTGTCGTCTAAAATTGCTATAAGTGCAAAGTTTACATTTTGTGTTTATCAATATAATTAAAATCATTTTTCTACCGAGAAAAAATAGACTTTATATCACAATGATGAATCCGATTATGGGGAGGAAGTGCTGAACCCTATCAGCGGTTTCGACAATTTGATCTTCAGACTGCTCTGCTATTGCATTAGACTGGTTGAATGTATAATCTGTATTTGTTATTGAATACAGAAAGGAAGAATTTAGAAAAAAGATATGGACATGAGCAACAAGAATTGCACAGAAATATATCAATAGATGAACAAGTAACGATTATTACTCAAAGGTTGTCCAATAGGCATGTTCTATGATTTATTAGCAGAGGAGCCTTCATTTTACACAATTTATATATATTAAATTTATATTATAATATATATATATTTGAAAAATAATATAAAAAATAAAAGGTCAGGTGTTGATATTAAAAATAAAAAGGCACATTCTGAACAGGAGTACATGTGATTTACAGATGACAGAGCGCCATGTTGATTTCTGTTCTACCAGATGGCGCTCTGCCATCTGTAAGACACATGTGCTCCTGGTCAGAATATGCCTTTTTTATTTTTAATAAATATATATATTTATGCCTAACTATATATGCAAGACTATTACCAAAGTGTCCTTAAAAACCTCTACGCTCTCTATATTCGTTGAAATATGCAGACTATAATAGGCATTCACCCTAATACAATAGTAGAGCGGTCTGGTAATTTAACTGACGACATTTCACTGCCGTTGTTTCACCTCTGATTTCATTCTTATAATAATTTTATCATTGTGTGTGTGCAGCATAATATTTATGAAAAATAATTTTCAATTCTAAAACATTTTGTTATATAAATTGGTATTTTCAACAAAGCACACACACATTCAAAACAAATGTAAAAAGGAGAATTATTTTTATATGTTAATTATTTGCAAGAGAGAGAAAGAGAAATTTCCCAACAATTTTCTATAAACTCAAAATACCAATAAAATTTGATATCGTACATATATTGTCCTATTCCTTTTGGTATTTATTTTCAGATTCCATTATATAAGAATCTATTGTCCATTTAAAAAAAAAAATTAAATGAGGCGCTCGCTATATCAAATATAATTAATTTAACATTCGCTATTTAGGATGTAAGAGAACCCTTTACATTCAAGATAAGTTATCGATTCTGTTAAATTAACCTTTGAATGCAAAATGTCCCTTTTAAACTGAATATCCTTAGGTGTTTAATATCCATATGATAAAATGTCACCCACATTGGACACCCCATAAATAAATTCCAATTATAAACATATTTATTTATCGTTCCGAAATGAATGCTTCATATAAAAAAACGAGAAATATCGATAAAGCCATGGAATCGTTTTTTATCACAAGTATTAGTAGATATTTTTATTAAGAATATCGGGGGAAATTTCATCTCATTGTCCATCCATTTACCAGAGAATTGGTTCAAAGACAGCAAAATAAATGACCTAAAGAATTTAATTCGAGTAACGTTTCCACTTCAATTATTGCTTCCATTCGCTGGATAAGTTTCGAAAGAGGTTATTGGTTGAAAATATTTTAAGGCTGAAATTTAATATATATATTTTTAAAGCATTTTTACATTACTCATGTAAAATGTACGATATTATATAGAGTATAATATTAGTTGTTATAATTTTGTTGCTTATATATGTCATGTACACATAGTACAGAACATGATAATCATGATGCCGGGGTTGGCGTTATATTTTCCTGCGGGTGAACGACGTACAGTAAAACCTCGTGTTAATTCTCTTATGGGGACTTGGCCAAAAGCGCGAGGGGGGCGGGGTATATATATAAAGGTTTTATAATATTTGAAGAAATTTATAGGAAATTTTGTTGTCGAATAGGACTTTCGATATATTTCAAATATATATATGGGAAAAATGCAATAAAAATACTCAAAAAAGAAAGATTGCAGTAGTTGTATGCTGTATTTCGGTGGAGCGTAGGACGGGTTTTCCCAAGTCCGAACGAGAAGGTCCGGACGGCAACCTGGCTAAGGAACTCTCGAAGACGCCTGTGGGAGACTGGTCGACTCCACTGAGCTAGACTATAAAGGCGGGCGCGAGGGGCCATACCAAACGGCCGCTCGGTGCATATGCATCATTCCTTTGGCTGGGTGAGGTATGGAGGAGGTAACCGGGATGCAAGGACTACTGGAATCTATATCATCCCTGGTTCTGATTTTGCTGGGCCGAATCTCTTTTCTGTATTTCGGTGAATATGGAGGGGGACACAAAGGCGTCTTCTTTCTAGGGAGTCCCAGGCTTTGCACTTCGGGCGTGTCCAACCAAATGTTTGTCTATATTTTATCGACTGAACATTTATACTTTAACAGAAGCACTGGGATTTATTTTTTCATACTTTATGAAAGACTAGTTGTGTGATAAAACAACTTCTATCATTTATACTCTACAATTTATTTTTTATTATTACTCGTTTAACCAGGATATTTCAAAATTGTGCGCAAGGAAGAGTCACCCAGTAATCTATATACACTGTATAACAAAAAAATCGACGCACCAAGAAGGAGTTGTCAGATTAGGACAAAAATCGGTTTATGTAAAGAGCATGTATAGGGGAAAAACGATTAAAATTTCAGAACAATTAATTGTTTTATTTCAGAGTTTGATCGTCACAAATTGAGAATATCAATATGTCGTTGGACCCCCACTGGCCTGGATGCAGGCTGCCACCCGGCGTGTCATGGACTGATAAAGATTCCGGATGGTGTGCTGCGGGATTTCTTGCCAAATTGTCTCAAACTGTCGGACTAAATAGTTAACATTCCGTGATGGTTGCAATCGCCTTCCCATCACGTCCCAGATGTGCTCTATGGGCGAGAGATCAGGCGACCTTGCTGGCCACGGAAGAGTTCGGCAAGATTGAAGACAATCCATAGTAACACGTGCCGTGTGTGGCCGGGCATTATCTTGTTGAAAAGTAAGCCCGGGGAGATGTGAGAGGAATGGCAACAAAACAGGCAGTAGAATGTCATCTACGTACCGTTGTGCTGTCAGGGTGCCAGGCATGACTACCAATGGGGTCCTGCTATCAAATGAAATGGCACCCCAGACCATAACGCCCTGTTGTGGACCTGTGTGGTGTTCGACAGTAAGGCCAGGATCCACACGCTGCCCAGGACGTCTCCAGACAAGTGACCATCGAGAGATTTGTTAGACAAACCTTTACTCGGGTAAAACCCGGGCGAAGCCGGGTACGTCCGCTAGTTATTAAAATAAAAATCTTTGGTTATTGGATAATTTGTATTCTTTTATTTTGAAGTTATGCATTTTTTCTCTCTCTCTCTCTTCTACAAGATGTTGTTGCTGTCGTGTCCAAAGAAGAGTCTCAGATGTCTCCATGCATCTCCATCACAGCAGCAGCAATGTCCACTATCTTGGGTGTGTAAAGCTGCTGCTCTGGGTCTAAGTCAATTTTCTGCAAGGCTGCGGCCATTGCTGGGCATGAGAATATAAGAAGAAAAATATTTGAAAATCGTTTTTAAAATGACAAAGACATTTCTAGGATATCAAATTTTAAAGACTTTCAAATTGCTTTATTCCTGGTAAAATGATAACATGGGGAGGACGTAAGCAAACATTTTTGTTGTATTTGTTGTCCCTCAGACACTGTGACAGCGTCCAATACCAGGAGTGAAATTTATCGTATCGGAGATTTTTACGCTTATCTAAAATAAATACTTTCTAAAATGGAGAGCGAGCGTTAAAAGCGGGATTGTAACACATTGGAAGTATGGTGTTTGGTACAGAGAAATGTAATTTAGGACCGGGACAAAGAAAAGAAATCGCAATAAGCAGGATAGCACTATAAGAGGAAGCATTATAACAATATCTCACTGTCTAGAAGCAGTTCATGATTTTCACTTGATGGTTCCATAACCTCGTTTGGCAACTTGCACCCATCGTTGGAATTGAACTTATGGAAGGGTCGAAGAACGTTGAAACAATTCGATTTTGTAAACTGTCTCGATGTCGCGATTCATCAACTCGTGTCCTATTGGCCGATAGTTTACTTTATATGAAACAACATATCTTTATCGTGAAGGAAAATAAAATCACAACATGAATAACTTTATATTAAGAAATATAGAATTAAGATATATTAGAATAAATATATTTAATATCTAGACTTTTTTGGATCTAAGTGAAATGGTTGTTTAGAGAGCGCGAGTATTACGTATATATCTAAATAAATATTCCAACTAAATACAAAGAACTTTTCTGTACTTCTCTGTAATAAATTTGGCCCGATATAATACACTGTCGGAGCCAATGCATCGACCTCTCTATTAAATGCAGGCAGGTGCACGCGCAGGCATCACAGCGTAGAGATGTCACCATGCTGGGGTCCACGCCGCTGGACATTGAATGTTGGTCGCATGTTGGGAATCATTGGTGATCTTAACACCATTCACCTCACACACACACCATAGAGATGAGAGATTGAATGAGGTGTCAGGATAGTTTCGAGGCATCTCATAAATAATGTCCGTGAAATCATGCATAAATTGCATCCATGGTATTCGGGAGAGTAATTCGAGAGAAATCCCGTAGTTATAAAATATACCTTTCTAAAAAATTCTTTAGACCTATTGGATAATGTCAGAATCAACCATTCAACATTATTTCATTAGTCCTTCTTCGGAATCACGCGTGACCAACACTGGCGCCAAAGCAGAAACTTCTCGTATCAGTTCTCAACATTACAGAGCTCTATGCTCTCACAGCACTACCGGCTACGATCTTTGTTGCAAGTATGATAATTGGCAAGGCTGCTACAAACATTCAGAGTTGGGATCGCTTTCAATTAGACGGTTCATATCAGGTCGTGTTGGGACATTTCACTACTCGAGGTTGAGCTAGTGTCCCACTCGGATTCTCTATGACACTTCAATGAACATCGTTTATACTATTTCATTGTGTAGTTGTGGGAGAATAAAACTTGCTACGAAATCAAATATCAGAGTTATGAGGACATTCACACTGGTACAAAATTTCCCAGTCATCCAGATTTCCTACGTTGAGCTCAGTTTCGTATTGTACGCGTTATAATATCTACGAGACCTTGAGTGATTCCTCTTTACTTTAACAATCTACATTTAGTGACAGATAATATTGCCACAGCGGAATGTCGAACACAGATCCCCTACCCTGCAGTAACATAAGAAATCAATACAATTCGGTTTATCAGACTAGATACCTTTACTTAGTAGAGAGAGCTCTACTTGGTAATTCCTCAGATGCTGGGATACGCCATTATTTATCTTGTACTTGTGGGAAAAGAAGCTTATACGTAATCCATACAAATAAACCACATGGAGGAATACCTTCGCTTTATTTTTGAGACACATATATTTCTTTTCTATCTTCAATATATATTGAAGATAAAATAATCTATATTAATAACTATAAACATAAAAATGCTTATTTGGCTTTTAAATATTTATTCTTCCAATATTTCCAGGGGAAACTCGTCTCTCTATATCGAGAATGTTTGTATTTCAGACTAAAAAACACGAGCAGATTTTAAATCAGAGATAATTACTACGTTGGTCCTTTCAAAGCGAGAGCGACGCACCTGATCACGTGTTTCATTTAGAAACACAAACATTCCCGATAAAGGTAGGCGAGATTCCCTCGAAATATTGAACATATAAATCCATTATATGAATCCTTATGTTTGAATATGTATACACTTCGTTCTCTTTTTATGCGGGTTTTTTATGCGGTTTTGGAGTTATGCGGTGCAAGGAAAAAAAAATTATTCGAATTTCGAAAAATTTTTTTTTGGTGATTCACTTTTTCTGAAAACGAATAAGAATAACAACTACAACTCTACTATTACGCAATCAATACAAAGAAAGAATTTTGTAACGTCCTGGTTGTATGTTAAGTTATCCAACAAACAGTAGAGGGGAAGTTCCAATGTCTTTTATTCCGCGCCTGCCGGTGTCTTACACAACTCGTGCAAAACCGAAATCAAAACTGAAAACCCGCCGGCGTGCCAGCTGCCGTTACAAATTTCTTTTTTCTTTTATCGACATGTTTTCTCTTGATTTGTTCTTAAAAACAAAAGAGACAAAAACAAAAATACCTCGTTAAAATTTCGTGTTTTTATGCTGCATTTTGTTTTTGTATGAAACTAATTAAAAAAGCCTGCATATTGGAAAGCATTAGAAAATAAAACTTTGTGAAAGAAGGTTACTACCGAACACCGGAAGATAAATTTACTCAAGTGAATTGTAAGTTTTTTTGAATAATTTTAGTGCGTAATTGTACATTAAGTTTTTTCTATAATTTTTAGTCCTCTTAAAGAAAATGTGTGACAATAATAAAAAACAAAAAAGAAGTGCAATTTCGCTAGAAACCAAAATTATAATTCTCGATTGCTTGGCGAAATGAGAAAGATCAACAGCAATAGGTAAACGTTATAATTTAGGCGAATCTACTATAAGAGCAATAAAAAAAATGAAGCGGCAATAAGAAGATCAGTCAGATCTGGTACAAATTTGAGTTCTAAAATTTCATCATATTCAAGAGGCACTTTAATAGAAAAAACAGAAAAGGCTCTCGTAATTTGGATTGAAGATTTAACTCAAAAAAGAATTCCGTTAGATGGACATTTAATCAAGATGAAAGCCCTTAAATTTTACAAGGAGTTAAAAGAATCAGAACCATCTACATCTTCACGTGAAAGTAATCCACAATTCTCTGCCAGCACAGGGTGGTTAACTGGTTTTATAAAAATACATTATTTTCATAATCTAAAAATAAAAGGTGAGGTGGCTTCTGCAGATGAAGAAGCTGCTAGAAAATATCCTGAAAAGTTGGCTAAAATTATTAAAGATGGAGGATATTGTGCCCACATCAAATCTTCAATGCTGATGAAACAAGATTGTTTTGGAAAAAAATGCCAACCCGTACTTACATTGCAAAGTCCGAAAAAAATGCCAGTGGTTTTAAAGCTGCTAAAGATCGAGTTACTTTATTGCTGTGCAGCAATGCATCTGGCGATCGAATGTTAAAACCGCTGCTTGTAAATCGATCTTTAAAACCACGTGCATTAAAAGGAAAAGACTTAAATACACTGCCCGTACATTGGATGGCAAACAAGAAGGCCTGGGTAACAACGGCTATTTTCACTGAATGGTTCAATAAATGCTTCGTACCCGAAGTAGAAAATTATATGAAAGAGATGGGTCTCGAATTTAAGATCTTATTAATTCTTGACAATGCACCAGGTCATCCAAACTTAGAACATCCAAATATAAAGGTAGTTTTTTTCCCTCCAAACACAACGAGCCTAATTCAACCATTAGATCAGGGAATTATTTCAACATTTAAAAAATATTATGTAAAATTCACTTTCCAACATGCATTTAAAGTTTGTGATTTTATCTCGGCAATTGCTAACGCAACATGATCTACACAGTTCAAGATATTAAATTGTTTCCAAACTTCAGTAACTGAATGGTTCAATAAATGCTTCGTACCCGAAGTAGAAAATTATATGAAAGAGATGGGTCTCGAATTTAAGATCTTATTAATTCTTGACAATGCACCAGGTCATCCAAACTTAGAACATCCAAATATAAAGGTAGTTTTTTTCCCTCCAAACACAACGAGCCTAATTCAACCATTAGATCAGGGAATTATTTCAACATTTAAAAAATATTATGTAAAATTCACTTTCCAACATGCATTTAAAGTTTGTGATTTTATCTCGGCAATTGCTAACGCAACATGATCTACACAGTTCAAGATATTAAATTGTTTCCAACTTATTTCAACATTTAAAAAATATTATGTAAAATTCACTTTCCAATTCATTTTCGATAAACTGGAATCCGATACGATAACAGTTACTGAAGTTTGGAAACAATTTAATATCTTGAACTGTGTAGATCATGTTGCGTTAGCAATTGCCGAGATAAAATCACAAACTTTAAATGCATGTTGGAAAGCTGCTTGGCCTGAATGCGTATCAAAGAGAAATGAATCAAATAGAACAACAATAGTAACATCAGATATTATTTCAATTGCTAAGGAAATAGGTGGGGAAGGTTTTGATGATTTTGGCGAGCATGATATAGAAGAATTGCTTGTGGACGAAGCCCTAAATGATGATGATATTTTGGAAAGTATGGTAGATACTACTAAAGATTTCGAAACAGTAGATAGCGAACTGGAAGATGTTACTCCACTGGAGGAAAAATTACTTCGGGAAGGCCTTCAACTTTCCGGTAAATTGGAAATTTTTTTTATTCAAAATGATAATGATGTAGAACGCGCCTTAAAATTCCAACGTGATCTGAAATTTTGTATGTCTGGCTACAGAGAACTCTACAAAGAACTAGTCAAGCCATCACAGCGTTTGATTACTGACTACCTTGTCAAAGAAAAAAAAATCACTGAAGTTCCTAAAGAAGCATTACCATGTAGATCTGATGACGTAATTTTATCTTCAAGTGATGAAAGTGATCTTGCACCAATCCACAAACGGGTTCGCACATTATCAGACAGCGAATAATGATGAAAACATTCTTAATATGATTTTAAATAAAGTTTTGTTTATGTTTTTTTTTTTACATATTAAGTTTTGTTTTTGTTATTAACACACATATGTGCCATTTATTAAAATATGATGAGAAAAAAATTAAATCTTATTATTTATAAATCTTTTTTTATGCGATTTCTGGTGCATTTTAAAACATTATTTAGGTTTTATGCGATTTTTTTAATAAATGGAACGTATCCATCATTTTACATATAAATGTATGTCTTTTTTTGTGCGATTTTTTTTTATGCGGATTCCCCTGGAACGCATCTACCGCATAAAAAAAGAACCAAGTGTATATCCTAATATATTTATTCTTATATTACTGATATTTCATAAAATATATATTAGGTGAATACTATGTAGAAGTACTTTATAATACAAATAAAAATAATTATCTCCCCCTATATACTTCACTCAAAGATTTTATTCAGAATCTAACCCCAATAGAATATGTCAATAGAATCTATTGAGATTGAAGTATGAACGTGATATAGATTTAAATAATTAATTGCCCTCCACATTACCTATATACGCTATCTTAAAATTTGAAAGAGACAAACTAAATATATGCTATAATACCTATACATTAATTTGGCTTAGCGGCGTTGTCAACGCAGACATACAGTCTCTGTCTATAACATGCTTCATACATCCATAGAAAAGTATTTTTATTTTTGTGAAAATATTTTATGTGAAAATATACTGGAAAAAGCTTGACTCATCAGTGTAAAAACCTCCCAGCGTTTCAGCCAGTTCAATCTCTACCATTTCAGTCCAAAGTTTTATTAAGGGTTTCACTTAAATACCCACCACAATAGTTCCTCTAATATTCCAGGTTTATAAGCAATATAGCCCAATGCTCTTTTAAAAGCGGTGTGGAAGATTAAAGTGGAGAAATCGCTGGGAAGGTTTACCTGGTCAGCCAGCTCTAATTTTCCATTGTAGAGATGGCAGTAGCAAATAATCGCTCTAAAAAATTTAATATTTTAAATATAGATGGCGCGCTTTCATGTTATAATAAAATTTACTTGTTCTCCGTATCAAATATCGATGATAAATCTGCTGTAGATATTTAGGAATCGGCAGTAAACAAAAATGGAATCAATTGTAGTGGTCGCAAGACGGATTGAGGTTTTAGTTTTATTTAAGATTTGAAAAGCAAAGTCACTACGCGCTTTCAAAAGGTGATCGTTAAAGAAGGTGTCATGTACGATCCAAAGTTTGCGATTTGATTCAAGAATATCAAAAATCACATGTTGGAAAAATAATTTGATGGTTGGGATTGGTTGGGATAACTTCTTGCAGAAACAATATATCGCCCCAATTGTAAATTATATATTGTCGGCCCGTCATTCCGGCCACTCACTGCTATCACAGGAATCGTATTCCATTTTCTCTTCTTGTATGATTGTTTAAAATACACGCAAAAGCATCAATTTGTTTGCATATGCCGTGAATGGGAAATAAATTTTCTCCGAGATAGGATGTCGTGTCCGTATAACCGCGGCTTTGGTTTTCGGACATGTCCTCATGTGGGCGCGTTTGAATTCGTTTCTCACATTTTATTTTACAACATTAATTTTTCGCGATGAAACACCATAATATCTCTCTCATTCGATTTCTCTAGTTTTGCTTCTATATTCTTTAATAATTCGACAAAAGTTCAAGGGGGTACATCTTAATCATGACACTTCGCCTATTTTTAACAAATTTATGTATATAGTTCATACATTTTTTATTTTGAGAAAAATTGGCCAATCTGGAACATTGACTAGAGCATGAGAAGCCATTAATAAATGAACCGAGATGCCGGGGGATTGAACTCACCTGGAAGATTACTTACCTTTATTAGTAAGAAGGTAACTTGACGTCCTCAAGACGCCCGTGAAGCCATTTCATTAAGACAAACCGCTCTCCCTAATTAACTCTGGTTACACTACTGAAATGGAGTACGGTTTTCTAATTTTGAGACGGAGTAGAGTTACAAAAATGGTTCTATTTTGAAATATGATATGTCAATTTATATTAATTAATTAATTCGATATTAATAATATCAAAATTGTACAATTATGAACTAGTATTTGAGAGCACCTTCAGAAAGCATTTTATATAAAATTAAACTAATTATTATTAAAAGTGAAAATGAAACCTTTTGAATTTATTTTATTTAAACCTTCGTAATCAGTATTCAAGAATTATTCATTACTCTCCACTCGTTCAAGATAGGCTGGCTTAAATCATTAGAAACACTAGGGCTTACTATAAATTTGAGTTCAAGCTTGCAAGTGCTGAATATACGGTCAGCTTCGTTTTTTACGAATAAACCTAAAATAATTGCCACACTGAGTTCCGGTAGCCTTGCAGTAAGCTTCGAAATGTTTTCTGACTGTATGAGCATGTAGGAAAAATTAGAAGATACTAGAAAATGAATTTTTATGATCATGTTTTTTTAATTGTTAACTATTATTAGTGCGAGTCAAAAGGCGATCCATTAATTAAGATTATATAAAAGGGAGTACCTGGATCTGTAAAGAAAAAAAAATGTTTTTTTTTTTCTTTACAGATCCAGGTACGCCCTTTTATATAATTATTAGTGCGTATGTTTCTTTTTGAATAAAATATTTCAGACTGCATTTACTGCGTTGATAAATATGTTGGGAGGGTTTGATTTATTAGTTGCAAACCCTCCAATAAGCGCTATAAATAGTTTACAATTTCCGATAACAGATGGCGTGCTAATACATCTAGTTATAATTTTCTTAAAATTAAATATACTTCCGCCGGTATAAATATTGTTATTATCTCGATGTTTCGTCATTGTTCACGTCAGAAGCGAATAAAAATTAAAGAATTTGGCAAGGCGTAAATAATTATATCCTTTATATCTATAAAAATGAAATCCGAAATCGATGTTTGTTATCGCTTTGCGCAAAACCTACAGAATCAATTATGATAATTTCGCAGGGGGGTAGGTAGCTGAAGATTTCGTTTAACATATAGGCTATTCAAAAAACTGAAAAGGTTAAAGTGCCTTTCTTAAAAAATGTAAAGCCAGAAAGCGTTAGTTCCAGCCTTTTACCGCTTGGCTCAGCACTGGTCGCGACGATAAATGAATTTGATTGGTTAATAATTTTACACGTAGTTTGTTTACACGATGAATGTTAGCTTGTTTACACGATGAGTGTTTTTAAAAGGTAAGATTATCCAATCGCCGTGAAACTCTCTCTTTAGGAAGTTATTTATTATACTACTGGGGTGTTTCTGGCTTGAATTTGATTTGAAATAAATATTCGTTGCAACTTTATTTGCAAGTTTTCTACTTTCACTCGCAAGCAGCGCATCTCGCGGTATCTGGTGAAATTACATTTATAAATTGTAAAAATGCTAAAAGGTGTTCCAAGTATAATAAATTTAATATTTAATTTGAGGATATAGTAATATAATATTGACGTTGTAAAAAAACTTGGCATTCCAATATTAATATATATTTAAAGAAAATATCTTATTTAAAATTTAAAAGATGTTTTTAAAAATTTGATGTGTTTTAAAAATATATTTAAGCGCATATAACAATATTTATATACGTTTATAAATCTATATATAGGTTGATCGGATGTTTTCTAGAATCGTTTTAACAAATGTTCGTTAGGCAAACATTTACTCGGATAAAAACTGGGCGAAGCCGGGAACATTCGCTAGTAAATTATAAATATATTTTTACCGCCTTGCCAAATGCTTTAATTTTATTTTCTCCGGACAACGACAAAATATTTTTGTCGATATGTCGAGATGATTAAAAGATTTATACTGGCCGAAGTATCTTCAATTTTAAGAACTATGAATGCCGGCCAGGCAACCTCTTCACGATAGTTTTATTTGTTGTCTATATAAAGGTGCATTTCACTCAAGCTATAATCATTAGCAACGTCCTTCCCATTTTACCTATTACAGACTTTGGCTACCATTGCTTTCTGGAGGGTTGATTAAATATTTTGATACCATTATTAGCGTAAAAATATATTCATCGAGGAAGGAAAATAACAAATAAAAACGAAAAGTGGAACAAGATAGTATAACAGCTACAAAATATCTAAAAGTGACATTTTGCATCACTAATCTTCTATAAAATTATGTAAATAATCGTAACACATCAATACGGATTTTCATGCTAATAAAGTAAATTGAGTGTTATGATAGCAGTGTTGTTTTCTCTATTCACTGCGCGCTCTCTGACGCCACAATTGTAAAGTGATTTTAAAACATCATATGAACATATGCGACTGATTGATGGCTTGCACCATTATTCGAAATAATACTTTGAAACATCAATTTCTTTTATATATCTATATTACGACACATTTTTGAAATCAACACACAACAATAGCCTTTATTGGGCACACGTGCCATACAGGATTCTCCCGGTAGGACAAAATAAATAAATAACAAATTAGCATCATAGTTATATACAAATATTGGCTATTGACCTCGACCAATTATCGAGTTGGATCCGGTGTCTGTGCTAAATATTTTGATTGAGCTGATTTCCAGTATTTATAAAAAGCGAATGCAAAGGGTCTGGATTTTACGACTTTTGCCATTAAAACATAAGGCGAATTGCTATTATAGCCGGTCTCTTGACGAAGAATTTCTCTCTCTTCTTCCATTGCCGTACAGTAGAACATGTAGTGTGGAAAATCGAGACTAAATTCACCGTTGCATAAGGTGCATTTTATGGTCTTAGTTTTCAAAAGTGAAACATGATTAATTCTCTGTACTGCAAAAAGGCTTCTTACTTGTGCAATGATTCTCTTTAAGGTTAGGGGGATATTGTCATTTAGATAGCATTCCATTGTAGGTGATGAATAAAAGTATTTATAGTGAGAGTAGAGTACTGATTTTCTTATTCTTACCTAATCCAGCTGCAAGGACTGATCGGTTGCCGTTCTAATAATTAGGGGGTTGTATCTTTGTAGAATATTGAAGTCTGTACTTCCTACAAGCCATGAGAAGCCGGTATTGTTAAGTAGCTCTGTTATACTTTTTACCAGTCCTATATTCTGTTTTGAAGAAATTGAAATGTCCCACAAATGTGCCAAACAAATTGAAGGTAGCCTGCTGCCGTCCATTTTCAGAATTCTAGTCCGAAATTTTAAAGTTAATTTTTTCACTGTGATATCAAGAGAGTTTCTTCCTGTTTCGGCCCTCAAAATATAGCCCGGAGTATAGCTTGGAAGGCACAGAAAACGTCTGAGAAAGGTATCCTGGATTCTATCTAAGATTAAGGCTTGATCATGTGCCCAGATTGGAGCCGCATAGAGTAGGACTGTCAAGATCATAGAATCCAACAATCTCATACTTGCATGGAAGGATATGAGCTTGGTCTTAAGAACAATCTCCCCCACAGCACCCATCGCGGCCATGGTCCTGCCTCTATAATTTAAGGCAACTTGAGTGAAAGAAATCGAAGGGGTGAGCGGGTAGCCCAGGTACGTATATTTTGATATAACACTTAAAGGACTTTGACCCCAATACCATCTTTCTGAACGCGCCACCTTTCCTCCATTACGGAAAAC
This sequence comes from Cordylochernes scorpioides, assembly GCA_030710605.1. NCBI lineage: Eukaryota > Metazoa > Arthropoda > Arachnida > Pseudoscorpiones > Chernetidae > Cordylochernes > Cordylochernes scorpioides. The sequence goes on along the minus strand of CP092886.1, from coordinate 117,603,113 downwards.
CATTATTCTTGACTTGTTTTCGTTCAGAGTTAGTAAGTTAGTTTCTAGATAGGTTTTCAGTATATTGATTTTCAATTGAAGGTTTATTTTATAATCACCGATCAAAACAATATCGTCGGCATATAGGAGGAGGTGTATGTTTCCGAAATTGGGTAAGTATATTCCTGACAACCCCGAGTCATCAAATATTTTAATCAAATCATTAATTAAGAGTAGGAATAGGCATGGGGATAGTGGGTCACCTTGGAACATTTTTGAAATACATAAACCAAAAGAGCCACCTACATAGGCATTTCCCGATGATGATCGTGGTCAGGGTGGTGCAGGAGGTAGCTCAGCAAGCCTCCAACCTGGTAAATGGATACTTCCAGATAACTATGCAAAATTACATATTAGGGTAGTTGTTAAGGCTTTTTCATGACTCAAAACGAGTATTTTCTTTATAAATAAGAGAGAACTATAAGCCATTATTTCGAAATGATGATTCAATCCTCAGTTTAAATACTCATATAGATGCTAAATTCATCATCAGCCATTAGTATATCATCATATTATGTTTCCAGAACCTTTAAGTTGGTTTAACCCGCCCGCATACCGAATCTATACATATTGATATTAGTATCAGCACGAATTAAAGCAAAACTCCCATATCAATATCTAGTGTGTCAGTCGGCAACGTTAGAAGAACATGGTGAAATCATTCTGAAACAACACTATCAAATTTTTAATTTAAACTTATCTCGAAAGTATATTCCATTACTTACATTTTGTGTGTGAAAGACGAACACTGAATTGTTCTCAGTCTAATCTAAAAAGAGAATATACTCGAGACAGGTTTCAAATAACTCATCAAAATATATTAACATTAGAGTCAAGGCCCCTCTTATCGTTTGATACCTAAAGTGAACATTATAAAATCAAAATATTATATAAAAAATTGTGTAATATATATTTCTTTTCATAAACAAATGCAAAATTTACAATGGGGTGGCCAACATTTCTATATTTTATAATCGCTGTAAAATAAATTGCGGTTCGCTGAAAAATTGTTTTTTTTTTTTTAATGAACTGCGCCAAGAGAGAAACTTTCTCAACCTGAAATGAGTGTTTATTCTGCTGAACTGCCCAATATGTAACACTTATATATCTCTCATCAATATTCTGATATTTTTAATGCATTTTTTTATGTATAAAATATCGATTGAATCGGTGTTAGACCAATTCCACCTTTCACACTGGTTTATAACCGCACACACAACAATGTTTCGTCATTCTTCGCCACCTCTGTGCATATTCTCTCTCATAGTTGGATTTCTAAAAAAATGATAAATTCAACAATTAAATTTCTAATTTCACTTTCTAACTGTTTCTGAAATTTTTAATTATAGAAGACACCCCACCAATGTTAATTTTACTTATCAAAAGAAACTTGGTACATGTTAATATGATCTTAGTGTAAAGTTAGCGACTGTGATTTACTGTAATTGCACCACATATCTATACTTGTGAATATCAGATCGACGTTTGCATTTACAAAAGGTACCAGAGCCTATTTTGTTAATTGAACTTTCTGGTGGGGGCGGGGGGAGGATTCAAGCAAAAAATGAATTAAAAAACATTCCTCCACCAAACCAGTTATCGATACATTGAAAGCACGCAATGAAATAAATTTCCTCGCAATATAAGCCGAGCGTCCAACAGTGAAGCCATACAGTAACTAAGGCTGGAGTAAAGCTGAAAAGATCCAATACTACTGAGCTAGTCCTTTCCATTGCATAAGGAACTGTAGAACTCTTTTTGAGCGACGCTCTAAAGAATTTTAATTTCAATAATATTATTTACTTATTCCAGATACACGCGCTATAGACCACGATTTTCACGGAGGTGGTAAGTGGCAGCTTTTACTTTAAGTGCACCAAATGTCTACGCATGTGGGAAGCAGTTCGATTTTTTCACTTATAAGTGCGCCAGAGCCCCGATTCACTCACAATTTGGGTTGGACTTTGCATGAATCTGGGGGTTTATTGACGAAATTATTTCCTTAATGAAAATTGTACAATACGGGATTATATCGCGGGTCGTGGATGTCGAAAATCGACATCACAGACAACTTCTCCACCAACCGCCAATCAAGTAGTGAATGAGCTCAATGCTGTTATACAACATTTCCGACAAGTAGGGATGCAGTCAAAAATAATAAAGCTGTACTTTATTTTTAAAATATGTTAAACATATAATAAATGCTATAAATTAGTTAGCTATATGAGTGTGTTTTGTGTGTGTACTTGGTTGTGTTTGTTTGTTAAACATTTGAAGGCAGGTCTTTACATGACTCTGCATAGCATGTATCATTATTGCGCGTGTAAACTAATATCTTCATTTTTCAAACATTATAGTAATATGTAGCTGCATTGCTATTATCGCATCAATGCCCCTACATTTCACAATTTCAGCGAGCTCCATTTCCCGGAGCTGTAGTAGTTAGCTAATGAGAGGAAGGATCCCCTGACGAAGTGGTCCATCTCTGCCCAAGCTTCCTTCAGCGCCCGCTCCAGGAAAACTTGGTGGAGGAGTATCTAAATTTATCCATCTTATTAACTTTTCCTGGAGCAATGTATAATTTTCCTCCGGAGTGTTCCCTCTACAGCGGCTTTAACCAACTATACTTTACTAGTAAATTGGAGCTTCTTACATAACTCTTAGAGTCGTGGGTCGCCAAGAGAATTAGGCTGTCAGATGTAACGGGCTCCATTGAATTGTATATAATCGGATGTAGGTCATCATGACAAAGGCAAAATTTTGTGGTTCTAATTATCAAGCCACTTTCTTGCCAAATTGATGGACGTGATAATGGTAGATAGCATTGCCTTCAATGAAATGGAATCGATGAAAAAACTGTCAGTAAAACTTTTGTCCGATAATTAATGCTACTCATTGATTAATAGATAAACCTATCCTTTTCGTCTTTATAATTTTATAATATTTTCACAAAAAAAAAGAACATTCCCTGGAAGACCTCGATCGTCGCATAGTGAAATGAACTGTGTTTCCAAAGACATGGACCAAACCTCAAAGAGGTCTACTCGGCAATTGTGTCAAGTGCAAATTCCACGTACCAGCGTGTTGTGAATTTTTAAAAAGGTGGTAAAGCTAGTGCATAAATTATGCGGCCTAAATAAGGGCCAGCGAACCACATTCTAAATTGGCTAATCACCAAAGGTAATAAGCTTGTACAACACCATATCAGGTCCGACAAAGCACATTTCTGTCTCAATGGTTGTTAGGGAACAAAATGATCGATCCCGGGCCAGACAGTAGCATGGACCTCCCAAGGGATGTACACTCATGGACAACACTTTAGTGAAAAATTTGTATGCTGCCGATCGTCTCCCTTTTTTAGGGAGACAGAGGCAATTTCGTTCACACCTGGTTATCTCGTATGTCTTCAACAAAGATTGCTGTGTATCAAATATATTTCAGAGTTATTGTATGAACCCCGATATACACTTAAAAGATGCAACTTCCTCAAGTTTTATCTATTAGCGTTACATTTAAAAACTGATTATTGAGCAGAGCACCATTCTTTGGAAATGAGTTCCTTGTGTTTTAAAATAATTGTAGTGCTGAATACATGCTCCATAAAAGCGTTATCCCATACTTTATTTTTAATATATATATGCAAGATTGCTTCAAAGGTTCGTAAACACTTGCAAAAAAAATGAAATACCGATATTATTCGCCGTTATGTATAATATCTTTGTATTATATATAAAGTGATTGTATTATGCACTATATTATGTATACGCCGTAATAATATTATTCGCCAAGAAATAAAAGAAACACGAACATTTTGGACAACCTTTATAAATAATAATTCAAATATTTGAAAAAAATCAATAACAGCAGAACTATATCTACTCACAAATACTCCTTTGGCAATTAAAATACCTTTTGCGCAACTGATACTCCTAAGGGTGTTCATTCCAGAAAATCGATCAAAGCGTTGAAAGGCTGATTGTCTTTCAACTTGTGATCTATGTAATAGCAGAATACATGATGAAATAATGCATACAATAGTTTGTTGCTTTTTCATGGAGAAACAGAAAGAGGAACTCTTGGGCGACTTATTCTTGTCTCAATCTGATAGTTAACAAATACATAACTGGATGAATACAATGATGTTTGATCAAGGTCTTATCTTTGGTTTATATAAATACTACAAGGCCACAGTTACTTTTCGGAGACGATTAATATTTAGAATCGCCGAATGTAGTGGGCCATTTGGATGAGGAAAGCGAATACTAGAACGCGGATGATTCCACACTCGCCTTTTCAGTGATACACTAACCTTGACATATGCACGAAGGAACGCGTGGCCACTGGACATGCGTCGGACCTGTAGGATTACAATTGCAATTATTTTATTTCCAAAGCGCTATATCCCGCAAAGGATACTTGCGCCAAACAAGGAGAAAGGTTTATTTACATAAGTTATTTACATTTTTCAACGCATGAAAACATTAGAGATCCAGATTTTGTAGAAATTTTAGAATGTATTTACAAAATGAATTGATCTTTAAATATGATTTTTTATCGGAAATCAAATCGTTAAGTTCACAAACAATTAGTTCATTCTTCATTCTATAATCTTGAAATGCTGGGCAATTGATCAGTAGATGTCTTGAGGTTTGTTCCTCCATACCACAAAAGCAACTTGAATCTTCCACTGCCTTTATTCTATTTAAAAAACTTTTGAAATTTCCGTGGTTTGGAACAAATTGAGTATTATAAAAATTTGAACGAAAGTATTTAGGGATTTCTTGCGGAAAAAAAGCTTAAGAAAGTATTATAACCTGTAGGATGTTGTTTGGATCTGTGATGCCTGGAGTACAGGAGCTCTATCTATGCTTCCTTTCTTCCTGTGGTGAATCTGTATAAAGCCGTTGGTCTTAATAAAGCTGTGTGTTTGATATAGAAGTGAAAAATAAAACTGTAAAAGGTGCTGATTAATAAAATATAAAAAGGCATATATTGTTCGCTCACATTAGCGTTTTAGATGGCTGAGTGCCCCCCATCTAGTAGAACAAATATATTGATTCACAAATAATATATATTCTCTGAAACACTCCTAAAAAAGCTAATTAATTAATGAAATGATATTTATCTGTCAGGAGAAATATTATAATGGAATAATAATGTAATATTGTGTCAGACATTATTTATGCATATATGTATATTTATTATTTATAAAAATGGAGCGCACACACAGAGCCCATTCTATTATTACCTATGAATGAATTATCAACATATATTAGATAAAAATATATTCTACCAATACGTTGTTGGGTTTATAACAAGAAAAACCTCTATGAAGAGAGGCGATTTAAAATATTGATAAAATAAAATAATTTTGTAAAATAATATAATCCAATATATGCTGAGAGTTCATTATAAATATATATATATTAATTATAAAATATATATACAGTCGACTCTCGATAATTTGAAACTTGTTAATTTAAATTTCTTGATAATTTGAAACTCGTTAATTTGAATCTCTTGATAATTTGAAACTCGTTAATTTGAATCTCTCGATAATTTGAAATATTTTACCGGTCCCTTGAAAAATACTCGATAAGTTGAATAAAATATATATTAATTGGTCCCCTCGGTAATTTGAAGTTGAAGGAATAGTATCTTGCCACAAATGAAATTTTGTGAATAACACTGTACAAATGATTCAAATAATAATTAATGAATTTTGATCAAACTCTTCTTTACTTGCTTTATTTAATTAATATTTTTGAAATTAGAGCAATCCATAAATAAATCTTTAATTAAAAAGTCATATAATGGATCAAAATATCATTTATTTTACCAATATTTCGGCGTTCAGCCAACTGAAATATTGGTAAAATAAATGATATTTTGATCCAATATATGCCTTTTTAATCAAATATTAATTAATATGTAAGATTCTATCTGAAAATTAAAATTTGAGAGGGAAAATGCTGCCGGTGACTTACTCAACCCAGACCAGCCAGCTAACTAACTAAACAATGTTGAGCTAAATTTCCCACGCCGAGCGGGCGGAGTTTTACATTTCAACTGGGCGACTGGCGTAGACGGTAGTACTGAAAGGATTCAATTTTATACCAATGGACTATAGTCGCTACCCGCACCTACAGACAAAATATTCGAAGCAACTATCGTTGTATTTCGCACCCAAAGAGTTAAAGTGAGTCTATTTAATGTTTGATTGTGTTATTAAAATGAATTCAAGAAAAAAACAATTGTCTTTCCATAAGTGAAAAAAAGCGTGTGATTCAAACTGTGGAGGATGGACAATTAAAAAGAAAGATGTCGCTAAACATTTTGGTTTTCTACCTTCCAATAAATGTATTACTTTAAAAACAGGAGGTAAGTCACTTATTTAATCTTATATCAACATAGTATGTATACGAGTATCCCGAAACTGCCAGAACTTCAAACTCTTGTTTACTTGATTTTTTCCCCTTCTTCCCTCTTAGTTGTTTAAACTCTTGTTATTTTGAACTCTTGATGCATTGAAATATTTCTCTGGGACCTTGAGTTTTTCAAATTATTGAAAGTTGACTGTATATATATATATTTAAATAAGGCAACAGGTTTCTGGAGATGAGTTTATTTTTATTGCAATCTCAAGTTTTCGGGTATTACCGTCCTCCTACAGGAGTAAAAAATGAACAATAATAAAACGCCGTTAGATACTTCATTATTGTTCATTCCTGTACTACTGTAGAAGGGCGGTAAATCTTGAGATTGCAATAAAATTAAAGGAAACTCATCTCCAGAAACTGTTACTTAATTTTATTTCTCTCTCTCTTATATATATATATATATATATAGTATATTTTAAACTGTATAACACTTTTAGTATATGTCACATATCTCCCAATTAGTTAGAGCCGATGCCTTAAAATATCCTACCTTCTATTAAAATGTACACTGTTTCTATTTGCTACCACCCTCATATTTTGTATATATGCTATATCTTTATTAATAATACCTGTAAACCCCTATTGGTATGTAAAACTAAAAATGTTGACGTCAAAATAAAGATCCAAAGAGAGAGCGGTCAGCTGGTGGCAGGGACAGAGGGGAGGAAAATGCCAACGCCCATGTGGGGCCGGCCCCCAGGGACTCTTTATAGACGACCCCTGAAAACAGGACAGATTTTGGCAGGGGGTCAGCAGCAGATGGTTCTAGGGTGTGGCCATCGACATACGGCTTCTGTCTCAGACAGTCTGGCTCTCCATGTCTCGGTGATAAGCTTCCAAGTTTGGGTCATGGCCTCTACCTCTGTCCCGTGGGCTGTCCCTGATCCCTCTCTGTGCTAACATCTAGCCCTGCCTCTGCTTCTTTTTGTCCGCGTGTGTGAAGAACATCAACACTTGCCACACGTACACGACTGCCAGCTTATCCATACATCGACATTTGGAACAATATTACAGAAAGTCGACAGGATAACTGAGGACAGCGGCATGCAGAGGATGACAGAGGCACCTGTGGTCAACGGCGCATTCGTGTGGATGCTCCTTCTACTTTCTCTCCACCTTGACGATCTAGTGGACCATCTCAAAGACGCCATTCGAGGACTAGCCGTACCTCGCACCGAGGAGATCATCATCGCCCCAATCGACAATTCCTGCGCCACGAGGATCTCCCTCCATCGGCTCGAACAAGCAGACAAGATCCATCGAAGAATCCTCGCTACGCCCCGCTTACCAACAACGACGATGTCCCATGGCAACCACCGCAAAAAGTGATCACCAAGCCTCATCGCAGCCCACACCACAAGACCCATCCAAGACATCATCCATCTGGTAGGAGAATTTTCTCTACAGAACTCTTTAATGTAACACTTTCTCCTTTTTTTTCTCCCGCACTGAATTAACTATTCAATCGATTTATGGCAATAGCATTTTTATCATATATTCATCAAGTTCATTATTTTACCTGCCCTATTACTATTTCAATTATTATGACTTTAGATGTGTATAAAACATTTTTACATTAAGAATATATTATTTATTATTATTTTGTGTGCCATTCATTAGCAATGCCGTCAACCACCAACAACTAATTATATCTTTTTTTTTAAATTCAAATCGTATTTTTCATTATGCCAAGGCTAATTACACACATATTATAATTTCAACCATATTTCTCATCATTTTAAAACTTTTAATATATTGACAACGTTAATAATATTTTTAATAGTTTAAGATATTTTTGAATTTATATATTTTATCTATTTCGTTTTTCTAATTTTATCGTTGACGTCTCCTAACCTCCCCTGCCCATACCTTCTCATGCATTACCCCAAGGGCCTCCTGTTCGCCAATTTTTTTTTTCATTGATTAATTCAACTGAGAAATCCTTCCTTGTTATATCATTCCCAATAGTGAGTTCAGGATACCCAGCTATATTATTTTTCTTATCACCCGGCTCATCATTACCAATCATCATTTTTTTCTTTTTTTTTTTTTATTACCATTCAAGTCGGGTGAAATCATAATTGGCAACAGAACAACCCTTGCAGCTACCTTCCCTTTCTTTATTCCCCAAACTCATATATTCCCCATAAGAGATTCTTGCTCGCCAGAATTTTAAAAAATTGTTATTACCTGGTTCATCATTTTTAAAAATCATTTTATCATTTTTTTTCATCATACAAACCGAGTACCATCATCATTGGCAGCACTACATCTCTTGCGTTTACCTTTCCACATTCCTCGACCTACTTATATAGTAGGGAGCTACTAGTCTGTACTGATGATGCAAACGAAACATCAGGAACGTTCTGTTAATGAAAACAGTACCTCACTAACACAAGTTCGTAATGCATCGCACAACCTATTAAGCTATTTCTTTGCAGGAACATACTCAGACATCCCATATACCCTCATCAACCCTCTCCGTCAACTTATAATCTTAGTTCAACTCAATAGCTTTATACTTTTGTTTTATTTATTTTTTCATTCAATAGGTTCTCATTTTTTTTTCTAGAAGTAGATTACTTTTACGGACTTTCTAATTTAATTTTGCATATTTTCTCAATTTTATCATTTATTCTTATGTATTTTTCTTTCATCATATTCTATATCTTATTGAGACGTCATCATTATTGTCCTATTTTATTATCCTATACTTTTGTGCTCAAATTATTTATTTTGATTTTATAATAGGTTTGCTAGGTCATCATTCATGTTATTTCGTTTCCCCCAAACAAACCTTCATCACCGGGGGCACATTCTATAGTATATTTTGAACTGTATAATAATGACACTTTTAGTATAAGTCACATATCTTCCAATTAGTTAGAGCCTATACCTTATTATTAAAATGTACACTATTTCTATTTACCCCAACCCCATATTTTTGTACATAATCTATTTGTATTTAAACCCCCTATTTGTATGTAAAACTAAAAATGTTGACGTCAAAATAAAGATCCAAAGAGAGAGCGGTCAGATGGTGGCAGCAGGGACAGAGGGGTAAAAAAGGCAACGCCCAGCCCATGTGGGGTCCCGAGGGACATTCATATAGAGACCCCCCAAAACAGGACAAGTTTTGGCAGGGGGTCAGCAGATGGTTCTAGAGAGTGTTTCTCGGCAGTTCACTTCAGTCTGTCTCTCCATGTCTCGGTGATAAGCATCCAAGTTTGTGTCATGGCCTCTACCTCTGTCCCGTGGGCTCTTCCCGATCACTCTCGGTGTTAACATCTAGCCCTGCCTCTGCTTTTTGTTGTCCGCGTGTGGGAAGAACATCAATACTCGCCTCACGTACACGACTGCCAGCTTATCCATACATCGACATTTGCAACAATATTACATATATATGTGAAAAAATAATAAAACATGAAAGTTCAGGTGTTTGTTATTAAAATAAAAAAGGTATATCCTGACCACGTTCATATGAGCATTTATATGGCAGAGCGCCATTTAAAAGTTCATGTGAACGTGGTCAGGATATGCCTTTTTTGAAATATATATTAAAAAATTGGCATATTTTGGATCAATATAATTTATTTAAAAATGTTTCCGATATTTCTATGAGGCTCATATATATTTTATATTTATGAGGATAAATTTTTCAGAGAGGAGATTGATCTATAAAAATGGCGATATAGAAAACTAGATGTCGCTTAGTTGAAGCATCTATTTTGTTGGAAGAGGCTACCATTATTTTATTCATATAAATGAAGCGTATTTTTGGATTTGATTTATATTTACGTATTTAAGATAAAATATCAATATTTCGCGTGAAGCAACTGACTTTTATTCATTGATAAGACTTTGGAACACGAAGAGCATTAGCCTCGTGCTGTTATAGTAAGTCTAGGATGTTTCCGAATAATTTGTTAGAAACGTTTGTGATAAAGAAGTGATAATCGTTTATCGAATTATTGCACATTTCTTTAATTAATCGTATTTAAATCCAAGATGCCCCTTATATTTATTTTTTAAATTCTAAATTACTCAATTAATTTCTATTTTTATATATATGTTATATAAATTGGCTAGATGATGGTATTTAGGTAACACAAAATGGGACCTCTCTATTTAAAATGAATTGAAGCAATGCATTTGATTTATCATGCTAATACAGAACATAATAATATACAGTTTGGCTCTTTGCTTGAATTTGGTCAAATTGGTGTTGTGGCTTTTTCTCTATCACCACCATTAGGTTAGTATATCACTTGTGTGATATATAAAATGTATTGTTTTTATTCCTTTTTTTTTAAAAAGAAGGGAGAGGATTCCATTTTTGCACAATATATTCAAATATACACTGCGTGGAACACTAAGAAAAAATGTCAGAAAGTGATCAAACTGGCAAATAGAGAGAGACAGGAACGAACAATAAGTGATCTTTATTTCAAAATGATAATCATAATAGAGAGTGGGACGGCGTCGGTTCAGTAGCAAGTAGGACCACACAGAAGCGATGCACGCAGACACACGTCTAGGTAGTCAATCAGACTACGGATGGAGTCCTAAGGGATTTTCAGATAGACGCCGCTTCTGATCAGATAAAGTCGACAGATACCTTTTAGAATCTGTGCTGTTCCCAGAATGATGTGGTCTGCATGTTCACCATATATAATTTCCATCAACTATCTTCAGTTCATCCTGCATTTAAACCTGCTCCAATAATACTTGACGAGTTAGAAGATATACTTTTCATACAATGGTAACTAATCCCCGATGATTTCATTAATTCATCCAAAACTACATGGATTTTAGATGTCATATATATGTGTGATAATTAAAAAGAATTTTCCTTATCTATTTGTAATTTTAAAAAAATATATATATAATATGCACTCCTCTTTACTTCAAATTGAATATATATGTGTGTGGGTGTGTGTAAAAAAGTATAAAAAAGGTTATTTAAAAAAAAGAACAGGTGCTGATATTAAATACGAGAAGTGCATATCCTGAACGCTTATATGAGCACTTTAGATGGCAGAGTGATATATACTGGAACAAAATTCACCTAAGGTTGATATAGGTTGTTCCATGGCCAACCCATTTTCTTGATAAATCGAGTGGGAGCCTAGATAGCTCCCTTGTCCTCGAGTTCCTGGCTGCTACCACGACGTTGTCAGCTGCTGGATCTGTGGTAACAGGCCTCTTCCATCCTGGGCCTAAACTACCGGGTGGTGCCCACCCCCACCCTACTGAACCTTCCTCTTGTAGGTGCCTGTGGGTTTCTCACGACGTCATCGCTTCGGGCTCTCTCAACATAGAGAGGAGTGTCGGCAATCTGGCGGGCTCTGCTCCGCCGCACATCACCAGGCTGACAAGAAGCATCTGCGACAATTATCTGCTCTTGAGGCATCCTGTCAACGTCTGGTGGCGGACAACGAGAGGAGCGAGATCGAGGAGAGGTCCTTGAATGAAGCCGTTGTACTGCGCAGGATGGCGACTCCGTTCTTGCGCATATGCACACGCACTGCGCGTCGCATGCTGGAGCGCCCCCACCTGGCCGCCCTTCCCATCTTACGGGATCTCCGACGCTTGGCGCCTATCGTCGACGTGCTCTCCACCAGCGTTCATTTTTCATCCCTGCGTCGCTGCTTCTTCGGGGGCCATTTGGCATACATCGCCCTGCGTGTGTTGACGCGCTGGATCTCTGCTGGTGATTTTCTATCAAACTCTGCAGAGACGCCATGTACATATTCATTCTACCTAGCACTTATCTATTCATTTTAATATTATCATCATTGTAAATTACTCATTAATATTCCTTAAAAATAGTGCGGGTGTCAATAAAACTATGCCAAGTGTCTCTTTTTTAATTCAAGTTAACAAATCAGAACACCTTTTGACGACCTCGTTGGATGCTGTAATTGAATTTTGTAGCATATTGTAGAAAATATAATTTTTGAAATAATACTAATTTATGTCTAATTTCAATATATTTTATATTTAAAAAATATATATTTATTTTTCTAAAGGCATGGCTGCTTAATTGTTAAATATAGCAGCCAACTGAAAATGAATATGAATAGTGGTTGATATTCATATAAATGTATCATCCATAATTTAATAATATAATTTTTATATGACTAATCACAAATGAATTTTGAATTTTATGGGGAGTCAGGGTGGTTTAAATATGATGTATTATTGTAATCTATGATATAGAGGCGATCGCAAATATGTTATATAAATATAATAAGTTGTCAATTATCCTTCAGTAGAGCTGTAGAATAGAAGTTATAATCCAATGGAAGATCGTAAAAAAAAATAGGAGCCGTAATCCTACATAAAAGCGGTAGAAATAGGAGTGGTAATCATACAGAAGAGTGGGGTAGAATAGAAGCGGCAATCTTATAGAAGAGCGGTAGAATATAATCAGTAATCCTACATAAGAGCGGTAGAAAATAGGAGCGGTAATCCTACATAAGAACAGTAGAAATAGGAGCGGTAATCCTACATAAGAACGGTAGTAATAGGAGTGGAAATCCTACATAAGAACGGTAGAAATAAGAGCGGTAATCATACAGAAGAGTTGTAGAATAGAAGCGGCAATCTTATAGAATAGCGGTAGAATAGAATCAGTAATCTTTCATAAGAGCGGTAATCCTACATAAGAGCAGTAGAAATAGGAGCGGTAATCCTACATAAAAACGGTAGAAATAAGAGCGGTATTCATACAGAAGAGTGGTAGAATAGAAGCGGCAATCTTATAGAAGAGCGGTAGAATAGAATCGGTAATCCTACATAAGAGCGATAGAAATAGGAGTGGTAATCCTATAGAAGAGCGGTAGAATAGAATCGGTAGTCCTATAGAAGAGTTGTTTAAATAGAGCGGTAATTATTCAGAAGAGCGGTGTAATAGGAGCAGTAATCTTACTGAGGAGCGGTAGAATAGAAGTGGTAATTCTATAGAAGAGCGGCAACCCTACAGAAGAGAGGTAGTAATAGGAGCGGTTATCTTACAGAAGAGCGGTAGTAAAGAAGCGTTAATCCTATATAAGAGAGGTAGTAAAGAAGCGTTAATCCTATATAAGAGAGGTAGTAAAGAAGCGTTAATCCTATGTAAGAGAGGTAGTAAAGAAGCGTTAATCCTATATAAGAGCGGTAGTAAAGAAGCGTTAATCCTATATAAGAGAGGTAGTAAAGAAGCGTTAATCCTATAAAAGAGCGGTAGTAAAGAAGCGTTAATCCTATATAAGAGATGTAGTAAAGAAGCGTTAATCCTATATAAGAGAGGTAGTAAAGGAGCGATAATCCTATATAAGATCGGTGGTATCAGGAGCGGTAATCTTACAGACGAGCCATAGAATAGAAGCGGTAATCCTACAGAAGAGCCATAGAATAGAAGCGGTAATTCTACAGAAAAGCGGTAGAAGCGGTAATCCTATATAAGAGCGGTAGAAGTCGTGTGGTAGTAGGGAAGCGGTGATCCCATAGTGTATGTCTGGTAGAAAAAGGGGTCATTATCTCAAAGGAGCATTGCATAAAAATGATAGGTAACCCTATAGAAGAATTGTTGAAAAGTAGCGGTATTCCCATAGAGTGTGGTTACAAAAGGAGCGGTATTCTCATTGGAGCTAGGTAATAATAAACGGATGGAACCTCAGAAGAATGAGCTGTAATCCCATTGTGTAAGATAAAACGTACGGGTGAACTCTTAGATGATGGTAGAAAACAATAGAATAGAAAAGAATATCTATATATTTAGAAAGGTAGTAGGGGAGAAGAAGCAACCCCATTAAAGTGTAGTAGACTAAAAAGAAAAGAGTATCTTATACAATCGGTAAAAGAAACGAGGTGACTCCATAAAAGAGCGGTGACAAAGAAGCGCTGTTCCCATAGAAGCGCAGCATAAAAACAGCGACGACCCTCTGTGAGACAACCCCGAGCGACACTCCAGAGGGTCGTCCAGCCAAGATGGCTATCAGCCCGAAGAAGCAAAAGGACGTTATGGATGCGCGGCCATTAAATGGCATTCCACCTCCCTGCGTGATTTTATCTCCGATTTCATTTTGTATTCAACAAGTGATATAGCCTTTATTTGATAAACTCTGGGAGTTTAATGTTCTTTTTTTGTATTTGGTAAATAAAAACCGGCTTTAAACCTGGGATGTGTCTACTTATGCTAATTTGCATTATGAAAAATTCCTCCAAAAAAATAGGGATTTCTAGAAATATTGTTCTGAAAACAAAATCTACAGAAATAGATAGAGAGAGAATTCTATTAATGTTGAATTCGAACGAAATAGCGCGTTATATATTTGCCGCTGGTTCAAATATATGAGCCAAATATTTAAAAATATTCTTGAATAAGACCAACGACATTAATATTATATAACTCTAAAAGTTGTATAAAATACTACATACATACATACATATATAAACTTCCACTATTTGGCTTAATTTTATATCCAGCCATAAATTATATACAATTAAAAACCTTTTAAAACTACTTTTCAATGGATTCCAGGAATGACCAGCCGTATCGTAGGGCATGAATCAGGGCATTTCTGGGATACGTTAGAGAACATCATTGGAGATCGTCAGCGTATTATCAGAACCTTTATGGAACAAAAATATTTTCGGGGGATTTAATTGCCTCAAGAACTCCTCCAAACCTGTTAATCAGTAACAAAGCTCGTCGTAAGAGTTGTATAGCTGTTTGATCATATATACTCCTTATTGATTTATTTTTAAAGATATCTTGCTTCGACTTTATGTATATTCGAAAGTATATAACTTAAATTAAGTTATCCACGTATCGTTGGGCCGTCATAGTGCTCTCAATACGAATCATAAGTTATTTGCTATCATAGGCGATGTCTCTCAAAGCCATAATGCCGCGTTGTCGTGAGGTACGGTGTTTCACGGATTGGACCTGTCACCAAAACGGCACCAAACTCCTACTTAGTGACTGTCACTTTCTAAAACGGAAGCCAGATTGATCTGAGATCCTGAGCCATTCCGCTTTCCGTGTGGCTCTATCCAGACAAAATTAGAAACGAAAGTATCCGTGCCGTTGGATGAAATGGCTGTCTTCTTAACGGGCGCAACAATGGTTCTGGTCGATATATGAGAATCAAGAGTGCCCTGCACATCCTTAAAAATGACCACATAAGTGAACTGTGGGGCCGCCAACGCTATCCGACGGATGCGTCGGTCCAAGCGTGCTGACGTGACTCTGGTCGTTCCAGCACACCTCAAACATGCCCCACTTCTCCTTGTTACAAACATCTTCGCCATATCCTATGCGCTGTGGATGCATCTAGGTGTCTTTCTGTAGAGATTTGACGTATGGACCAACCGGCCTTTCTGAGTCCAATCATCATATCTCTCATAAAATCGTCTAACTGCTGGAACTAAGTGTTTTCTTTGAGTCAAAAAACAAAAATTTCAAATGCTTTCCATTTCAGACCGAGAGGTGAATATTGGTATACGCTGAATAGCTGCGCAATTTGCATAATTTACATAACTCGGTGCACTAACTTTTCCCGTGGAATTTTAATGTTTTTCGGCCCAGTATTTCTTGGTGTTGCAAATTCAGTGTCACGGAGTGAATATTTGACACTATTGAGGAATTCATGGTAGAAGTATTCAATTATCTATGGACATAAGCTTTGAGGAGGGTTATATATACTATTAAATGCACCTCAAGAATCCCGGAAGTTATAGTAATACAGCCCAATGCTATATTAGATGCAATAAAAGGTTTGTCCAGTTTAATATACTTGGATATACCACATAAGTAATTCAAAATTCACATTCACTTAATACAATAACTTTAGAAACTATGCATAATACATACAAGTATACATATAATTTTTAAAATATTTAAATAATTTTATATAATAAATATGTTACGAACGGTAACAGTTACCTCCTAAGGTAAAATATAACGCAATAAGTATAAGTTAGTTAGCGGGTCAATTAGAAAAAAAGGGATCCCAATTTCGGGGCGATGACCAATAATTGGCATGTTTGGGCGGATCTAGCTAAGGCGCTTTGTGAAATAGAAATTATATATATAACGTTTAATCTAATATGAACAATGGAATATAACTCATATATGATTATTTATATTATATATATCCGTATAATAACTTATTTTGGATTCTAAACAAATGAAATTTAATATCGAAATTATAATAAATGTAAACTATTTTAACGCGAATTTTTGTTTTTTGAAATTTTAGCAAATTTTTATAATGCCCTTACTGCAATTAAAAACATAATGGGAGAGCCTGCTCATCAATGGCGAACCCACTCAGCGGTTTCGCCAGTTTAATCTATCATATCATTCTAATATTGTATTCGGCTGATTTGTCTATATATCCAGAACTAAAAATTAATATTCATGATGAAAGTATTTAAACGAACCATGGACATGAGCTTTGAGGAAAGTAGAGTTACGGATAAATATATACTCCCCGCATCTCTCTTCCGCAAATAATTCATAAATAGGCCTTTTGGACATAAATTAAACAAAATACATTATCGCGCTATCTTTTATAATAAATGTGAAGTATTTTATATTGAAAATATATTTATATAAAAAATAGACACTTCGGCCAGTTGTCTATTTTTTATATAAATATGAATGCCGGCCAGGCAACCGCTATCTTTTCGATGAAAATATATTGTTTAACCGCATGATCAGGTTTGCTATCATTTTGACACTCGGATCTGTTCAAAAACCTTTAAATCTTTTCTTTATTTCAATTTTAATTTTCTTCGATGCAAAATTATTTTATATTTTCCTTACACCTTTTGTTGGAGGTTATTTCAGGTATCCACTTGGTTATTATTTTCCATGTCCAAAAATTCGTAGATGAAATTAATGATCATATTGTAGGTGTTTTTGCGAATAGATTGTTTCTTTTGTAACCAACTCTAACATTAACGCGCAATTGTAACTCATTTCAAAATCAAATGTGCGTCTATTTTGATGGGAGAAATGGGCTTTCTTTTTATAGAGAAAATATCGGTACAATCTCCATAATAATGTGGGAGGCCACTGAATGGGAGGAGTTTAAATCCACGGCGCAGGAAGTGGTTTGTAAATGGAGTCCTATTATCTAGTTGACATTCCAATAAATCTGGAGACGGTTTCCTATTTGTTTACCGAGGACCCGACTGAAGAATTACCTTTTTTTTCCCGTGGAACCTACGGATCTCATACATCTTCCTGAACTTTATTCTGCGACTAAATTTAGACATTTCACGTTATATATATATCACTTACAACATATACATTCTATATCACATATATATCGAGATATTGGTTAGATTATTTTGGGTGGACCGTTGATAAACTTTCACGCGTCTGAACATATTGGAAACTATAGGATTTTGGAATTAAAGCAAAGTAGGTTTGAGTAAACGTTTTCGTTTTATATAGGTTTTGAAATTTTAAGACATTTTACACTTTAATGACAGCCTTTTACACTTTAATGACAGAATTTTACACTTTAATTACAACATTTCAGATTTCAATAACAAATTTTTCATTTATATAACAACATTCTACACTTTAATAACAACATTACCATTTTTACACGATATTTTTCTATTTTATTTAATATTTTAGTAATATTAAATTACAAATACTTCAAATTTATAGAAATACTTTTATTTTTAATTTGAAAATGGCCTGTTCCAGACATTTTTATATCCCGTTTAGATCAAGCATTAGAAATAAAGCATTGGAGATTTTCTTAAGTAAATTAACAACTGTTTAATATATGGCGTTAAATCTTTGCTGTATTTCTTCTACAAACTGCTTTTCTCAGCTCTTATTTCAACTGTTTTATAGCTTTGTTTTAAAAAGCGTTTTTTATGTTGAATGAAAACATCGCACAAGTTAGCATTTTGGTTAAGATATTTGGTGGTGGGGTCTTGTCCCATGGAATGGGGGGGGGGGGGGGGGGTACCATTGCCCCGTTAGTCAGCGACATTTCAGAGTTCCCTGTAGGCCTTCACGGTTACCGTAGCGGCTCGGGGCTCACGAAGTCCCCACCGTACTTCGCCCTACAGGGCAGCCCCTTACTTGTGATGCTTCTCCCACCCGCCACGTAGAGGAGGGGTTGGAATTCTGGGCTAAGATATTTCTCCATCGCATATTTATGACGAGCTAATATTCTAGTTAATATAATATCATTCTCTCCTTCAAAATTGCGTTATGCGCCACCAATGACGACTTGTATATTATATATATTTATATTAAAAACATAGTAGGTATATCCTGACCAGGAGCACATATGCTTTTCATAAGGCAGAGCGCCATCTGGTGGAACAGAATTCAACTATTCATTGATTTAACCTGTTTCCTGATATTTGGCCGACCCAATTTCTTGATAAATCAAGAAAAGCCATCCACGAACGCGTTTCGCGCTGTTGGCTGTACCACTACGACCAAAAAAGATTTTTGGTCCCAGTGGCTTTCGGAAAAACCAAGAAATGGGTATTTAAGGCCAAACTTGCGTAAAAACGCTTAACACATAAATAAATCAATAGAAAAAAAAAAATATATTTTTTTTGTTTTTTTCTATTGGTTTTTCCATGTGTTAAGCCTATTTACGCAAGCTTGGCCTTAAAATACCCATTTCTTGTTTTTTTGGGAAGCCACTAGGACCAAAAATATTTTTTGGTCAAATATTTATCAATAAACAAATAATTTATTTATATTCATATTTATTCTGTATTTAACCTTATATAATCTTATATGGACATTGTAATAAAGTAGTTTCAATCTCAGTCTCTCAAAATTGAATATATTTATATTAGTTTTTTAAATGTGGTAATATTAGTTTCCTTTTTTCTTTTCCTGAATGAATATCGACGTACTCGAGGAAAGTATTAATTAACCTGATATTTGCTACTTTGAACCTATAAAACCAATTAAAAAACACAGTTATGAAAATCATTAAAGATTTAGTAGAATATAGGAAAATATAACGCCATATTAAACTGTGTTAGCTTCATTTGAGAAGATCTCATAGGCTTTATTTCTAATGCTTGATGAAAACAGATATAAAAATTATTAAAGAAGAATCTCCTTATCGTGCATCTGAAAGTTGCTGATGGCTTGCGCTCTCTATCGGAATAAATATCAATTATTCTCGTTGATTTTCAATTATTTCAGAATTGGCCAAATACCCATTCATGATTAATCAAGAAAAGCTAACCACTTACGCGTTTCGGGCTGTTGACCCTCATCTGCGTGGTGCAAGCTGTACCTCAACGACCAAAAAACTGGTCATTTCAGTTGCACGATAATAAGATGCCTCTTTAATAATTTATGCACCTTATCCCAGTACAGTATCACATTTGTACTATTTTTCACATATAAAAATGTCTAAAAAAAAGTATACCAATTTTAATTAATATAAAAGTATATAAGAAAAAAAAATGATATTTCTATATAGTAAAATTGTAAAAATAGTTTTTATAATAAAAAATACCATTTAAAATTTAGATTTTGTTATTAAAGTGTAAAATGTTGTTATATAAATGCATAAAATGCTATTAAAGTGTGAAATGTTGTTAGTAAAGTGTGAATTCTGTAATTAAAGTGTGAAATGTTGTCTTAAAAGTACAACATCAATATATAAATACCTGAATATAGGAATATCAGAATATTTTATTCCTAAATATTATTAAATTTATTAAAATTTCGCGCAATCCATATTTTAAATTCATTAAATAATTAATTATTTCATTTTGCATCAATAATATTTAATTTGAATGTGAATATTTCTATCAGGATGGTAACCAAGTGTCAATATATATATATAGTAGGGAACGTTTTAAAATCTTACATTTCTCAACACGCGCTAGTATGATCTGTGCTAGTTGAACCACACATTGAGTCAGTTTTACACCTCTGAACGTTTGAACCCTTGAACGTTCATATTAAAAGGCAGTTTGAGGATTTTTTCAATTTTTAATAACCAAATGTGTGGACGTTTGAATCCCATTGAAAACAAATCATGTCAATATTCTTTATTATAAATTTAGACGTGTTTCGACAACCCACTGTTACAAGTAAAAAATTGGAAAATACTTTGTCCGTTCTTCCCTAAGCATAAGCCTATTCTAAGCAAGTTCCTCATAAATTCTATTTCGAATCTCGAGGACAAAACTTTTACATTATACCAGAGACTAACCATTTTAGGGCGGCTCAAAACAGCGGAGGTACTCCAGACGTTCCTTAAGTGAAGGATTCGTCTGATGTAAATGTGGTGGTGGTTGTATGGTATATATGTATTGACTTCTAGTCAGCACACAGTAAATGAAATAATTAAAATATTAACATATCAACATGTTCATTTACATAAGACGAATCCTTCTTTCATTTCTTTGAGAATGAAAGAAATGAAAGAAGGATTCCTCTGATGTAAAAGTACATGTTGATATTATTATTTTAATCATTTCATTTACTATCTGATGACTAGAAGTCAAAACATTTGTTCATTGCCAAATGCCCCTCTATCTCTCTATCACACACATCTATTAATTTCAAAGATTAAAAGAAACAACAAACAGAGAGAGTTATAGACAGGCTCCTCTCTTTCGAGAAACCTGTAGTGTTTCTCAAGTTGTAGCTTATATATTTGCGTTCTTTTCATTAAAGCCAATTTAAATTGAGTAAACACTCAATTGTTGACTTAGCCATTCAACAGTTGGTATTGATTATGTGTTTGAGTATAAAACGGAAAGTATGGACATATGTTTTGGTCAAGTGCTAATAGTGTTACAAATACGATACTGAGAGTTGAATAGAAATAGTTTCTCATACTTTCTGTTATTCCAATGACAGTGTTTTCTTAATTGGCTTGACAAGTCGCATTCCAGAGAAGGTTGGTCACCCACTGGTGTCGCAACAAGCTCATAACTTGAAGCATTACCATCCGACATTTGTTTTTTCGGAGCGTATTGGACATAAACCATTGCCTTGGTGCTGAGAAATATTTCTTAATTGGCTTCAGGATTGGCTGACAGAGAAGAATGTTTGCCCCAGCAGTGTTGCAACAGGTCCTTGACTCGGCCCATTACCTTGTGTTTTTCCAGAAATTATTGAAGAAGTTTTCAGTTGAGAATAAGTTCTATAGGAAACGTAAAATAAATGTGTATAATTCTTTATTTAGTGCACTAAGATTTAAATTATCGCAATTTCTATTGCAACTATTATGAACTTTTAATTTTCTTTTAAAAACACAATAGGCTTGGATTAGTTTATTATAAAGTGACTGAGTTAAATTTAACAGCTTGTACGTAATGGCAAAAATATTAAATTCCTCGAAAAAGATAGTTTATTTAAAAGTATAAGCTATTTTTTTATGAGATGCATTCGACAGTCGGCAGAAAAGCCTCAATATGGCGTCAGAATCTTAACCACATGGCTACCACAGGGTTCCTAAGGAAAGCACAGAATCCTCTTTAATTCCAGCAATGAGTTTGGTATTGGTGTTACTGCATGCGTTTAGTGTTTTTCTTTGTATCACGCTCCAAGAAGTTTTGGGAACGAAATTTTTAACTGGTGATATTGTTACACCTGCCTCGACCGTAGGTGCTTCTAAAGGTTTCTGATCAGCGTTCGCCATCTCATAAAATAAACCAGACCGCGTTCTCATAAAGCAAGCAACTATTTTTTATTAACAACGGAAAATTTAAAACGGACTCTAGGAGATTTAGAGTAACAACGAACTAATCTCATAAAACGAAAGAAGCTCTCCCGACTAATTGTATCTCGCTCTTATATCAAAAGCCTTATTTACATAAATTTCTATTACCAATTATTTTATACTAATTTACATATTTTTACAAAATAACTATGCAGAGTGTGACACTTCTCCCTCCTCCGAAATGGTCGCGTCCTCGTGACCGTCTTCCATTCTCGCAAAGTAAGGCTTGATTCTGCTTATGTGAACTGTTGTAGGCTGTGTGCGGTTCCCAGGGTTATCTTCTGGCACGATGGAGTAGTTCACATCGGAAATATTTTTCAGCACGATGTAGGGTCCGAAATAGCGTCTCAAAAGTTTCTCACATTTTCCAGGTTTTCTTATTGGAGTCCACAGCGCTACTAAATCACCTGGTTCATAACCAGTTTGCCGATGTTTTTGGTTGTAATAATTAATCATTTTTTCCTGACTTTTCTCGGTATTAACTTTCACAAAATCTCTCGTTCTCACGATTTTTTCCATCAACTTGCTCACGTACTCGTCATAATCCTCCGAATCGGGCTCAATGAAGATATTCGTGTCATCCAAAATCGAGACTGGTTCCCTTCCATACAAAAGGAAGAACGGGGAATATTTGGTTGTTTCTTGTATTGTCGTATTGTAAGCATGGGTTATGAATGGAAGTATCTCGTCCCAATTCCTTTGATCTACGTTCACGTACATGCTTATCATATTGATCAATGTTCTGTTCAATCGCTCTGTGAGGCCATTTGTTTGTGGGTGATAGCTTGTTGTGAGGCAATGTTGAATTTGACATATCTTGGTTATTTCTTTCACCAAATTGCTCGTGAATTGGCTTCCTCTATCGCTAATCAGATACCGTGGGGCTCCATGTTTCAAAATCACATTTTCTGTCAGAAATTTAGCAACCTCCCTCGCTGTGGCATCGATGACAGCCTTCGTTTCCGCATATTTTGTGTAATAGTCGGTCAATACTATCATCCACTTCTTTCTGTTCTTCGTAGATGGCAATGGTCCCAAAAAGTCGATCCCAACTCTCTCGAAGGGATAATTTGCAGCAGGGATCGGATGAAGTAGGCCAGCAGGCAACTGATTAGAACCCTTCCTGCTTTGGCACAGATGGCAGGTCCTAACATATTCCACCACATCTTTCAGCATGGATGGCCAGAAATATTTATCCTTTAGACGGTGCATTGTTCTGCTCACACCTAAATGGCCACAGATCATATGATGGTGGTACTCTTTTAAAATGTCCCTCCTTCTCACTCTGGGTACCACCAGCAGCCAGGCTCTTCCTTCTGGCCTCGGATTTCTTTTGTACAGACATCCGTTTTCTTCTTTAAAATTTTCAACGATCGATCGCTTGCCCTCCGTGTCACCGAGGCATCTCTTGATGTTTTCGATATATTCGTCGGAATCCTCGATGACTGGGTTGAAAAACAAACTATCATAGTTATCGTCAAAATCAGCCTCTGGTAATGGACCTCGTGAAAGACCATCTGCATCCAAATGTTTTTTCCCGGATTTATAAATTATTTCGAAGTCATATTCTTGTATTTTTAATGCCCATCTTGCAAGTCTACCTGTTGGATCCCGTAGGTTTCTTAACCAACATAATGCGTGATGGTCCGTCATAACTTTGAAGCGCCTTCCATATAGATAAGGCCGTAACTTCGACATTGACCATACTAATGCCAAGCATTCCTTCTCCGTTGTCGAATAATTACGTTCTGGCTTGCTTAATGATCGACTTATGTATGAAATTACTTTTCTTGACCATTGATAGTTTGAACAAGGGTAGCACCTAGGCCAATATTTGATGCATCGGTGTGGATCTGGGTCGGTGCTTCTGGGTCAAAATGTGACAATATCGGGGGATTTGTTAGCAAATATTTCAGAGTTATAAATGCTTCTTCCTGAGATTCTGACCAGATGAATGGAGAATCCTTTCTTGTTAGTTTGAACAGTGGGTCAGCTATTCGCGAGAAGTTCTTAATGAATTTCCTGTAATATGAGCAAAGTCCTATGAATGACTGAATTTCTTTTGTCTTTGAAGGACGGGGAAAATCTCTAATAGCTTTAACATTATGATCTGCCGGTTTAATTCCATGTTTGCTTGTCACGTGACCGAGTATTTCAATTTCTTCAAATCCAAATCGGCACTTTTTCCCATTAAGCCTCAGGTTCGATTCACGAAAGCACTTTAAGACAGCCTCAATCCTTCCGAGATGAGTGGTAAAGTCGGGACTGTAGATAACAACGTCATCTAGGTAACAGAGGCAAAATTTCCATTTAATGTTTTTTAGTACATTGTCCATAATTCTTTCGAAAGTAGCTGGGGCATTGCACAACCCAAATGGCATAACATTTAATTCGTATAACCCGTGGGATGTTGTGAAGGCCGTCTTCTTCTTGTCTTGTTCCTCGATCTCTACCTGCCAGTATCCCGATCTGAGATCTATGGCCGTGAAATATCTAGATCCCTGAAGTGTGTCCATAACATCATCAATTCTGGGGATCGGATAAACATCCTTTACCGTTATGCTGTTCAGTTTCCTGTAGTCCACACAAAATCGCCAATTGCCATCTCTCTTTCTAACCAAAATAACCGGAAAAGCCCATGGACTAGAAGATGCCCTTATTACTCCCTCCTGGAGCATATCCTGAAATTGTTCTTTGATGATGTTTCGCTCCTTAGGGCTAACTCTGTACGGTTTGTGTTTTATCGGCTTCGCATTTTCTGTGTCAATTCTATGTTTGGCCAAATTCGTCTTGCCCAATTTTGATGAAAATAGATCACTGTATTTCGATAAAACTTGCCTTAATTCATTCTTTTGGCTTAATGTCAGGTCCTCGTTTATCTGAATTTCCGTCACCTTATCTTCCTCATCATTTTTTATATAATTAACCGTGGTGGGAGGACTTGCGTAGCCCAAGGTCTGATTCTTCATTATTTTTAATGTTCGAGGATAAGGATTAGTTATCCATAAATCCGCTAATTTGTTTCTTACCGTGATCAGGCATCTAGCAATTCTAAGCCCATTTGTAAGAGTTAGCCTTTCATTTGGTTCAACCACGTATTCGCCATCACCGGCCTTCACGGTTACCCTGACTAGTTTAACACAAAGCCGAGGCACTACTTCATCCTGCTGATTGATTATCTTCCTGGGTGCTTCGTTCGAGTCTTGACACTCGGTCACAATGTCATATTCTAAAATATCCCGTTTGCAATTTATTTTCGCATTTAAACGCCTGAGAAGATCTCTTCCAATTATTAATGACCTCATATTGGACTCCAGAACTACAAATCTATGATTCAACGACTTTTCGTCAATTTTTATATCCATTGAAATGCTTCCCAATATATTAAGCCCCCCTTTTACCATCTGGGCCAATACACTTTCCATTATAGGTCTCAATACGAACGCCAGTTTCGAGAGCAGTTCTCAAATCCAAAATCGAGAGATCCGCGCCTGTGTCAACCAAGGCTTCCAATATTCCAATTCTATCAACACTCACATTTATTCGGCTTTTTGAATCCATCTCTGTGATCGCGCCTATTTTCGACATGCCCTGGTTGACTGGAACAGGCGCGCTTTCTAGTTTAAATCCTCCAACACCTCGAATCTGTTGTGAGTTGGAATGCTTGGTCTCTCACACACATCGGCGTATACCTCTGGGCTCAGGTTCCGGGTGTTCAGCGGTTTTTTGTCATCAGACGGGCTGTCTAGGCTAGGGGGAACTTCCTCAACCATGCGAACATATTTGATTCTGCAATACTTTGCCACATGACCCGGTCTATTACATCTAAAGCAGATAGGTCGTCCGTCCTCGGTTCTACCTCTATCATTCCTAGGTTTTCTATCATAAGTGTTGCCAGAAGGAGTTCGTCTATATGTATCCCTTTGAGTGGATCGGGGAAATGTACGAGTCTCCTGTGGGGGGAAGTAAGTTTGGTTTTGTCTTGGTGCTCCCATCATAGGCCTCGAGTAATTTTCAGTTTTATATGATTGAAACTCTCTTGGTCGCCTGTTCCATCCGGCATGATTAGTTTCTTTTTGAGAAATTCGATTCATAAGAATTTTATTCTTCTCCTTTCGTTCCAGGTATTCCTTCTCGAACCCATCGATTCTCTTGCATGCCTCCAGAAGTTCGTCGATGGTTTTAGGGGGGTTGAGATATAGCGCCAGCGCGTACTCTTTCTTTAGACCTCCGATTACAAATTGTACTTTTTCCGTCTCTTCCATATTGGGCTGGACTTTGCTGCATTGAAGCAATATATCCTCAGCAAATCGCATCGCGAGTTCATTCCACCCCTGCATTCTGTTCAGTTTGAGCATCATCTCGTCCTTGTTCTCCAGCGACGCGAAGTCCTGGATGAGGCGAGTCTTGAAAATTTCCCAGGTGGCAAGATTGATCTTGTGGAATTCATACCAAGTTTTAGCAGGTCCGACTAGGTTCATGGCGGCGTAGCGGGTGATGATGTAATCCGCCCAGCGGTAAAGAAACCCAACTTCTTCCAGGGAAGTGATCCATTGGCGTGGGTCCTCGTCTCCAGCATACTTCCTGATGTTCAAGCTTGGATTAAACGGTATAGGGTCAAAACCGGCATCTCCACCAGTTGTTACACCTGCCTCGACCGTAGGTGCTTCTAAAGGTTTCTGATCAGCGTTCGCCATCTCATAAAATAAACCAGACCGCGTTCTCATAAAGCAAGCAACTATTTTTTATTAACAACGGAAAAGTTAAAACTGACTCTAGGAGATTTAGAGTAACAACGAACTAATCTCACAAAACGAAAGAAGCTCTCCCGACTAATTGTATCTCGCTCTTATATCAAAAGCCTTATTTACATAAATTTCTATTACCAATTATTTTATACTAATTTACATATTTTTACAAAATAACTATGCAGAGTGTGACAATATTGTAGAAATTCGATAAACCAAACTTCACGGCGGTGTGGTTTAGAGTTGGATCTTGTGGTCACACGAAGGTTCTTTCGGACCGGATTGTAGTCTGTAACTGTTGTCCTAGAGGTTGTTCAGTCAGTTCTACCGATTACATTTTCATCAGAAAAGAAACACATCGTCCCTAATCCAACCGGATATTTAACTTTGTTTAGAAGCTTCTCTGCCCTTGTCAGGCTCGAGCCATTTGTGTGAGAAATTGGCATTTACGCCTCCTGCATGAGTGATATAGTGGAAGTTATCCCTCATTCAAATATATATTATTAGCCATTTAACACCCTTTTTACGTATATTTATAGATTTGAGTGAGATTATTGCTATAACCATGTTTCTATAGTGTCCAATAATATTCAAAAGCAGACGTGATTGCTGAATTTTACTGCCATGCACGAATCATCATGTTGCATGTTATCCTTTTCGTATTCACGTTTCAATTTCTGCCATTCTCCCGTCTAGAATATACATGATAGAAAATAAATTATAAATATAAGTTAATAAGCATTTGATCCACTTTATAATAGTATTTGGATATTAATGTTATACAAAGTTAAAAATAAAAAATCCAAATTTATAAAACTCGAATGTAAAAAAAATCATGTAAAAATATGCTCACATTTATATTTTAAGGTAATTTCATTTTGACACATTATTCGGTGGTAATTTGTAGCTAGCTGTTAAATAAAATTTACGCTAAGTCGTTTTGTAGACGATTTAGAGGACATTCCATGGACACGCTGAGAGTTAGAGATAAGTTAGAGTGAAGGTCGAATTGAAAAGGGAATTAGGAAATTTTTGCAGCAAACTTACTTAACCCGAGTAATTCGATTGGTTTAAAGAGATTTCTGTAAGTCGGCAGTAAACTATTTAAATAGCGACGGTTCTGCCAGAGTTCGAACTATTTCTGTGTCTTTATTGTGACGCCATTATATGTTTGAAAAAACCTAACTCTCTCTATATATATATGTGATGATTTAAGACCATGGAATTGTTGTAAATAGTCTAGATATCCACTACCACATGTTCCACCCCATGACTGTATATAACTTCTTATGTACTGCACATAGAAAACCTCAACTAACATCAATCTGTACCGCGTAAGGATCTAATAAAGTATTGCAACTGCACAGATAGAAGGAATGGAGAGAGACAGGAGAAAGTTAAGGTTAAAACAAATCAGGCTTAGAGGATCGTAGAAGTCAAACCTAAGAGGTAGGCCTAGAAGAGAACATAATTATTAATAACGCCACAGTTAACCTTCTGACCCCGGACACCCTGCGAGCTAAGTTTAAACCAATATTTCCGGACAAGACAGGACGTATCTTGTGACCAGAAGTTATAAAAGTTTGAGAGACGCCCAATTTCCGGAACAAGACCGGACGTATTTCTTCCGTCAAAGAGATAAGCCAGGCCCAATCAGAAGACAATACCTAAGTAGGTCAACCAATAGCCCACTACCACGTGAAAAAGTCCCACCAATTAGGAAAGAATCACCTAAATAGGTCAGCCAATTAGAAAGCAGCAAGGTCGTGGTGTTAAATCGAGGACCTAGAATTGGCAGTCTACGCTTGGATTCCAACGGTAACACTTGCTCTTAAGATCTCCCTCTCTCCTCATCCCATTCCTTCTTGACGTCAGACGCTTTTAGTGGAATCTCTGTTTGTTTATTTCACCTTTGGCCCAGCTGTGTCGCCTTCCACCACGACTGCACGGTAGAGTTGACATCGAGGTTCGTCTAGCATCAGGTAACACTGGTCCCAGAGGTCCCAAGATATCACAGACTCCCCCGTAACGAAGAGTCGACAGGATAGTGGACGCCAAGGTACAAGTAAGCAAATAGACCACTGTCTGTACAGAAAGATGGAACAGGGAAGAGAGGAGGAGTCAAAGGAACCAATGAAGACCGATCCCGACTACGAAAGTGGCGACAACCCCACTTTTTCGAAGAAAGAAAACACTCTCGGTAGGACGCAGGAAATTGTCTCCAGCCAGGAAGACGTCACACCCCCGCCGCCGGTGTCAGATGTCCTGGGGAGGTTGACGACGACGCTACATCAGCTTTTTGCCGTGACCGGACATCGCGAGAGGTGGAATCGCTACGATGGTTCGTACGAGGCGCAGAGCTTCTTCACCAACTACGACGCCCAAGCAGATCGGGCCCAACTACAATACTCTACAAGTCTGAAAAAGCCACCAGACCTCCTGCAAGCGCCCCTCCGAGTTACCAACACGCGAGCGTATGTTACCTGCTCACCCAACCATCTCTAAACCACGAGCCCAGCGCAAACAATGAACTCTGACTGTCCCAAAGATCCTCCAACCATGGCACAAGACCAGGCCTGTCCCGACATACAAGACAGCACCACAGTAGGTTCCTTCTATAATTTTTATTGAACAATTTCTCGTTCGAGCTGAACTGTCCAATAATGTAAACCTACTCTTCTACTTGATACAGAAGCATCTATCGCTATAATTAGGCAGAATACTTTTAAAATAATAGAAACCAGTTTGTAAAAGAAAATACCTGTCCACCCATTTAACTTAACTATTAATGCCATAGCTAACAATATTTTCACCATAGATTATATCTTTTTGATCTTAAAAATAAGTAACATAACGCGGAATCTAAAATTCCATATAATCAATACACCTTTACCTTTTGGCATTTTATTCCTTAATTCCATAAAACGATTTCTACTAATTATAAACTGTTCTCAGCTACTCCTGTATCAAGATAATGTACCTCTACCAACTACCTTGTACAAATTCACCTCGTGCAAGCAACACGTGTCCCATGGACAGGTTAATACAACTGTCCCATTTACTAAATTTTTCCCTCCTGGAACAGGTTGCTCACACGTGGTGAACTCCAACACTCTTATTTAATCTTATTGTAATGTTACTAATCCCATTTTCAACGCCCCTATGTCCTTTTCTTTCGTAGCTTCAGACAGAAATAACCTAAATCACAGCCTTCCAAAACTATTCCAATCGTTAAATTCCCACATAACTACACTCCTTCCTTTTACACGCATAGTTAAATATCGACAAATCACTCTCAACAAAATAAACAACACCCTCTCACATCACTTTTTCCAATTGACGACAATTTTTAATGCGCGACTTAACACCCAAATCCAATTTCGAGCTACACAAGCTGCATCACGTCGCCCTACTAAACACACACAATCTTTTTTTTTCTCACATTAAACGTGTCATATCCACTAACAATATAAAAATTATCGATATGTTCGTACAACCAACAACCATGACTTTAGTAAATTTGTTATTCTTAGTGTAACAGGTTAGATTTTGTACAAAACAGAGACTTCACGCGACACCTTTTCATTTACAATTTTTTCGCTTCGTGTCACAGCACCACACCACTAAACTCTTTCAATTTTCAGGCCAAAGACGCCTTCACCACGCCTGTGACACATTTATTTAACCACACATTGTTCACGTCGATAGTCGCAATTTCACTCAATTCTAACCTGATATCATTGAATAACATTTTTACTAAGTCCGCCAAAAACCAATCGATTTAATAACAGATACAATATCCGAATTTTCGAAATACAAACACAAATCGAACAAATGCTTGAACACACAGGATAATTACAACCTCTGTATCTCCCTATGTCAATCCCATAACGCTTGTCACCAAACGTGACAAATCAAAACGCTTTTGTGTTTACAATTTTAGAAATAATATCTCCGAACGTAGTCCGAATTAACAGACCCAATCGACCCCTAAATAAAGAAGATGATACAGTTCATGTGAACAAACTTAAATACTATACAGAAGATATCTTATTCCTCACGCCCCAGCCTCTAATTCCAACACCTCGCGTAACACCTGATGTCCACTTGAAAGAATTCGGCCATTTATGTCCCACAATATTTGACGCGCAGAAATCCCGTCTTATACCCCCGACTTGCTCAGCGCCTTTTCTGCACCTTAATGCAGAGATCTTCCAATAAGTTGAAAGAAAGCAAGCAAGCCCCCTCGCTCCCCCCCTTGACCTAAATCCGGAATCGCATTAAAAATAGCTTCGCTCCCTCCTCTCCCGCTGGACACGAGCAAACAAACAGCCGACATTTTGTTACGGCCCGTCACCAGGTCTAGATTCTCTCGCCCTCGATTAACTTGTCAACTTAACATCGACACTTAGATCCAAGGACAACATTTTACTTACAAAAATCACACACACCCACATAAGTTAAAAAAAAAAAAAAATCGACAACATTAGGACTCAGTTAGTTTCACAGCTGGAAACAATGTGATCCACGAGTCGCGTCAAACTTAAAACAAATTCGATAAGTTAGAACAACTTAGGCCAACAAGACCAAAGATATCAATCGAGGACAATTTAAAGCTCTCTCTACCCATCCTAAAAAAAAAAAAAAAAAAGGGAACATTACGTTTGGCCTACAACTTTCCATTCTTTCACGATATATAATTTCTATATATAATCTTACTTGCTCTTCTTTCTCGATGAACATTTTTTTAAAAATTTTTCATTTTAATATCCTTTATATAATCATTATATAGCTCTTATAATTGTTTTTTTTTACGTCAACCAATTAGTTTAGATTATTGTCT
The DNA here is from genome assembly GCA_030710605.1 of Cordylochernes scorpioides. Taxonomy (NCBI): domain Eukaryota; kingdom Metazoa; phylum Arthropoda; class Arachnida; order Pseudoscorpiones; family Chernetidae; genus Cordylochernes; species Cordylochernes scorpioides. The sequence continues at coordinate 117,571,303 of CP092886.1, read as the reverse complement.
TTTTTTTATTTTTCTTTACCAAAACTTATTTACTTTTGCTTTATGACTCTATTTTATAATCAACTTTATATTTTATCTTTCATATCATATCTAATAATCTCAAGTTTATATTTCATGTTTATATCACTAATTTGCATTTATCATTTTATATTTTCTCTCACTTTATAAATTAGATGTTATTTACATTGTTTCATCTTCCGCTACCATGTCAATGCTATCGAGTATATTACTGCTCATTTTTAATTTTCATTTAATATTTTCACTTTCTATTACCCCTTATAAACTGCTGTAGTGTGTTAATCTTTGTATCATATCATCACTATTTTTACTTTTTTTTTTAAGATTACTTTGCATTTAACTTCGCAATTCTATTTTCGATTTTTCAAATCCTTTAACGCTATATGCAAAGCCTTAATTTCGCAATTTCATATCTCAATGATATATTCTTTTATAATCAAACTAAAAATCATGATCTAAAAACAGGGCAATCTTCAATAACCTATTAAACAACCACTTTAAAGGTTACTTCTTAAGAATTACTAACATTCCTTTTCCGCAGGAACTTTTAACTCCTTCGCAGGCTAGACTTGACCTCCTTTGATTTCGTAATTAACAACTTTGACACACCGTCCCCCAGATTTACCTTATCCCAACTTCTGGCTTGGATACGTGCAAATTGTATTTTTTTTTTTATTCCAGGGCACTCTCATGCCACACGCTGGCACATTTTTTTTTTATTTTACTCTTTTTCTCGCTAAGCCCCTGACGACTCTAATTAAAACTTTGATTTCTGGTCACTGATCTTCGCCCTCATTTATCCTGCATGCGTACGTCTTAACGACTAATTACTAAAACCCATAACAATCACCCTTATCTTACTTTTCGATTGTGGTACTGTAACTTTATTCGGTCCTTAAATTTACATGTGAAACATGGCCTAGGTTTTCCGCGCCGTGCACATTAAATGGTTTGGGACTTGAGTCAAAGTGACATTGCCTCAACCAAGTAATAACTAACCCCTCAACCCTTTCTAACGCCCATCACGAAGAGATCATGATTTTCCCATCCAATCATTTATATTTTTACCAATAATCATTATATGTTCTCTATTAAATATTTTATTCATATTTTTATTTTTACTTGTATGTTTAATATTAGTTGTTTATGCTTTATTCTCTCTTATGGATATACCGAAATCAACCCCATGTTATATACCAACTCACTTTAATTAATTTCTAAAAAAATTACTTCCTTAATAACAGTCTTCCTATTCCGCTCTCTTAAATCCCTCCATATGAACCCTCTCACATCCGGGGCCATCTGTGATGATTTAAGACCATGGAATTGTTGTAAATAGTCTAGATATCCACTACCACATGTTCCACCCCATGACTGTATATAACTTCTTATGTACTGCACATAGAAAACCTCAACTAACATCAATCTGTACCGCGTAAGGATCTAATAAAGTATTGCAACTGCACAGATAGAAGGAATGGAGAGAGACAGGAGAAAGTTAAGGTTAAAACAAATCAGGCTTAGAGGATCGTAGAAGTCAAACCTAAGAGGTAGGCCTAGAAGAGAACATAATTATTAATAACGCCACAGTTAACCTTCTGACCCCGGACTCCCTGCGAGCTAAGTTTAAACCAATATTTCCGGACAAGACAGGACGTATCTTGTGACCAGAAGTTATAAAAGTTTGAGAGACGCCCAATTTCCGGAACAAGACCGGACGTATTTCTTCCGTCAAAGAGATAAGCCAGGCCCAATCAGAAGACAATACCTAAGTAGGTCAACCAATAGCCCACTACCACGTGAAAAAGTCCCACCAATTAGGAAAGAATCACCTAAATAGGTCAGCCAATTAGAAAGCAGCAAGGTCGTGGTGTTAAATCGAGGACCTAGAATTGGCAGTCTACGCTTGGATTCCAACGGTAACACTTGCTCTTAAGATCTCCCTCTCTCCTCATCCCATTCCTTCTTGACGTCAGACGCTTTTAGTGGAATCTCTGTTTGTTTATTTCACCTTTGGCCCAGCTGTGTCGCCTTCCACCACGACTGCACGGTAGAGTTGACATCGAGGTTCGTCTAGCATCAGGTAACACTGGTCCCAGAGGTCCCAAGATATCACATATATATATGTGAAAACCTATTACAACATTTCGTTCTATTACTCTCGTTAGAATGCCTCAATTTAAACTAAATTTTGAACACTTAAGTAAAATAAGAGAGAAAAGGTTTTGGGTATAACATGTGTGAACTTTTAAAAACGAAAACATATTCCACGAAGTTCTTAAAATAATTTTACAAAGTTAGTTATCTAATTGGTCTACACAAGAAAGGTGCGTAAGGACGCTAGAACACACAATTTCATGTTAGTTACTTATGTAATAGACGCACATTAATAATATTTGATTATCACTTTGAAAACGATGTTTGACCTATGATTAAAATCTTTTAAAATTAAGTTCCAAGTAAAGTAAATCTCTTTTTTTATTATTTATTTATTGTTACAAAAAGCACGTAGTCCAAAGGACTATTGTGATGTTCCAGTATTATTTACATATATATGATTAATTATTTACACGATGGATTAGTAGTGTTTTGTAAATTATTGTACAAATAGTTCTAAACTTAACAAAGTTATCATAAGATAGAGTCTATACACAAAGAAAATTTAAAGTATCTACATACAATTTGATTAGTCAGGGGGCAAGTTAAAATAAGATGCTCTGGTGATTCAACATCTAAGCGGCATTCACATGTTGGATCATTGATAACATTCAGTTTGAAAAGGAACCTTAAGAAGGGTCCTTTGCCTGTTAAGAATAAAGTAGTGAATTTATCAGAGGAATGAAATTTGGGACAGCAATTGGAAAGAATTTCTTGAACAATCTCAAATTTCAATCTCAAGGAAAGTACAACCTGATTCAAGTAATATCCATATGTAAGGTTGAACCAATTGAACATATTTTGAATGCTTCAAAAAGAAACTCATCTTCAGAAACCTGTTGCATCATTCAACTCTTGAAATTATATTCAAAAGTGTATTAATCGATATTTAAAATTAGAGAGGCCTAACCCGACCGTTCAAATGAGCATTTTAGATAGCAGAGTGCCATCTAGTGCAACAAAAATCAACTAAACGTTGATTTAACTTGTTCCAAAGATATTTGGCCAACCCAATTTCTTGATGAAGAAAGAAAAGTCAACCATGTGCGCGCTTCGTTCTGTTGTCATTCGTTAGCGTGGTGCAGACTGTACCTATGGCCAAATATTTGGTCCCAGAGGCTTCCTTAAAAACAAGAATTGGGTATTTAGGCAAAATTTACGTAAAAAAGCGCTTTTATTGTGAAAAAAATTGGAAATAATTAAATTTGATCAAGTGTTTATATGAAAAACAAAATTGGCATTTCTTGACCGCTCACATGAGCATTTTAGATGACAGAGCAGGTACGTGATTGACATTTCTTGATTTATCAAGAAATTGGGTTGGTCAAATATCTTTGGAACGAGATAAATCAACGTTTAGTTGGCTTTTTTTACACTAGATGGCGCTCTGCCATCTAAAATGCTCATTTTAGCTGTAAGAAAATGCTAATTTTGTTTTTAATATCAACCCTGATCATTTTTCTATTTTTTCTTATTTCTTTTCAAGCATATTTCAGTGATCCGCTAACCTTGACGTATGCACGGAGGAACGTGTGGCCACAGGACATGCGTTGAACCTGTAGGCTGTTGTTGGGTTCTGCGCTGCCTGGAGTATATGGGCTCCATTTATGCTTCCTTTCTTCCTGTGGTGAAAGTGTATAAAACCGGTGGTCTTAATGAAGCTTTGGTGCGTGCGTGTGTGTATATATAAAAACCTTATATATACATATTTAAAAAAAGAAGGCATATCCTGCCACGAGCAACGGTTGGCCAAATATCAGGGAACAGCCTAAATCAACGTTTAGTTGATTTCTGTTCAACTAGATGGCGCTATGCCATCTGAAAAGCACATGTGCTCGTGGTCAGGATATGCCTTTTTTGTTTTTAATATTAATACCTGGGATTTTATTTTTTTTTCTATTACTTTTTTTCACACATATATAGCAAATCTAATTTATAAAGCTCGAGATTAAACACGAGATAAAATAATTGTGTGGTTAGAAAAATATTGGATTCCTATATATCTAGTGTTAAGGAGATGAAGAGATATACAAACACTTGATAATTATGATTCAGTTTTCAGAGAATTGAAATCTATAAATCTAAATTTAGTATGAACTGGTGTGTGTAAATTGGATGATAAATGTTGCTAGTTAAAGATGGTTGAGCCTAACTTCAAGCCATGGGGTCAACGTCGATAAAGTGATGAAGGAAAAGAGATAATGTTCCAGGAACTAACTATTAGAGAGCCGTGGCCGCTGACGTCTGCCCCGATATCCGGGAACGTGGCGTGACGTACCGCCAGGGACAAGGACAGTCCATCCTCGCTCTCTTTAACCTAGCTTCTGGTCACTCGATGAGTCTCTTTTTATATAAAATAGTCACAGAATATTTCTTTTCTATATCAATTACAGAGGGTGTTCCTTTTTTAAAAGAACGATTTTGCAATGCTGTAGTGCTATGCGCACGATTCGAAAGATGTTTTAATTATTCGAAAGAAGAAGCATTGATTTTTATTTCACGAAAAAAACCTAAATATTCGAAATATTCCCAAATTATAAATGATTTGTAAAAGGTTAGGCTTTTAGAGGATTTCCGAATATCGTGCAAATTATGTAATAAAATAATATTTATATTACTAAGCGCACAATCAGTTATATAATAAAGGGAAACAATGACATTTTTTAAATCTATGAAATTAAGAGAAAATATTCGTCTGAAAAAAAAAAGGTGTCTGAAGAGAGAATACACTTTCTCAAAGAAACATTTACAAAATAAGCAATGTACCACTACTTTCGCTAACCGTTATATTAGGGATAATGATTTAAAATACGTATGTTCTCAGGCCGCACCATATCGAGGAACGCGAGACCTGCAACAGGGCCCTTCATTAAAAGTACCTGTCAGATGAGAAATGGTAGAATGTTATCCCACTTGATGAGGCATGGGTTTAGCTCAATGATAGCAACCAGCCCCGTGCCAATTTTTACAATACCTATTTAAAAAACACACATTTTAGAACTGAGCCAAGCAATGCACTATTATTCGACAATGAGGTCTCATTTTTGTATTCAAGTGACAAAAGATCCGTGTGGCTGCACCAGGATAGGGCCATGATTCATACCTCACGTTAAAAACGTCAATACCTGTAAGAAAATAGAGATGCAACCGGGATTTCGTGCATCTCTTTTAAGAACACCCTTGCCAAATTTCAAGACTTGACCCCTATGAATTTTTTTTTTTTGGCTTGCTGAAAACTGCCCTTAGATATAGAAAACTAAGAGTCTAGATGGTCTCTAGAAAGTATTTAAGGACTGTTGGGATGGTCTTGATCAAAATATTCTAAGACGAACCTTATTTTCTGGAAACATAAGTACATGGCTATTGCAAACATCAAGGCTTACACATAGAAAACCGTATAAATTATATTTTAATAAATCACTAAAATCATTCTTTAAAAACGGAACACCCTCTCTATTATATTTTAATTATAAATTAGTTTTATAAATTTTATATTAGCTTCATATATATATATATATAATTAGGGTATTTTTCATGAATTTTCGGATCTTTTAAATAGGAATTTTATCATATTTCTGCCTATTCTTTCCGATTGATCTGTGTTTTGGCGTGAAACCAGTATTTTAATCTACATGTTTCAAGGAACAACATTTTTTTCCAATGCATATATTTTCGCTTATTTCCTCTTTGATCGATTATTTTTGTCTAATGCGTGTGCCTAATATTTGTTCAGATTGAAAATCGGCAAATTTATGATATAGAAGAATAAAAAATAAACTAAAATGGGTTTATGTAATAATTTTATATTTTCAAGTAAAAGTACAAGGGTACTTTTCTAAAAATAAAAGGGGACCACGAACCTTTTTAGGAGGAGGTAATTTTAAAGAGCACCAAAGAGTAGATTACCGTTTTGTTTCTGGATCAAAATTGTAAATCCAAGTTTCGTCACCTGTAATAATATTAAAATGTGCCTTTCGTTTGCCTTCATCAATTTTTTTCAACATGAAATTACATCATTTAACGCGATCAAGTTTTTGGTTTTCAGTCAAGCTGTGTGGTACCCATTTTCTAACAAGTTTTCTGTAATTTAAATTATCATTAATGATGATTTTGATTGCTGCCGATTCAATGCCCACACTTTTCTCTAACTGATGATACGTAATTCTTCGATCTACTCTGGGTAAAAAATCTTATCAGGTCAATTTATTTTGGGTCACTGCTGTTGGTGGTCGACCTGAACGAGGTTCATCTTCAAGTTTGGTTTTTCCAAATTTAAATTCAATAAACCAATTTAAAACTGTTCTAATAGAAGGAGTTTTATCTCCTAAAGCTTTCATCGACCTTTCATGGGATTCTGTACAAATTAAATTACTTTTATAATCATAGAAGCTCATGACGCGTAAACTCTCTCTAGTAAACTCCATTGTGTCTGATGCGATGTTTAGAAATTACCGCTGACTCTGTAAGCAAAGTTGTGCCCTCTATGAGTCATTGTTGTTACTATTTTATTAAAATATTCATGTTAGGTAAAATGCATGTAGATTTTAATGGTATAATTAATTTTTAATATTTTAATTATTTAATATTGATTGCAAAAACTTTTGGAGTGACCCTTGTATGATATCCCATATATAAATTATAATAGTGAGAAAACTAATATTAAAATATACATATATTGAAAAACAAATAAACTTTCCAATGTATGTGAATCATTATCAAATTATGCACTGTCGATTATATAAATTTCCTAACGCAACAATTTGAAACTTATATATATATATATATATATGAATAAAAGGTTTTTCTGAAATATTGGAATAATGAAAGGTTGCAAAATTAATTGTGTTCTGAGAAATATATGTATAAGAAATAATTCAAATTTTATTTCAATTTTCATAAATAATATAAATTTATATTCTGGAATTGTGATTACCTATGCGGAAAATTGGGTGCATCTGCTGATATATTAAATAAATAATGATGCTGAACCATTCGTAATGTTCTCTAACGATATCTGTGAAAACAATAAGCGATTGACCTCACAAGGAAAAGATAACGACCTCTTATTAAACATTTACAAGATGTAACGACCGAAATATCGAAAAACGTTATGTCCTAGTTTCTGCAAGGTCCTAGTGATAACGTTATTTCTCTTGATCTATATTTTCAAGTCAAATGTTTCAGCAATATCTTGGTACCAGAGGTTCATGAAGATTGTTTTAGATTATAACAATAGGATTTCTCAGCAAATTGATAGATAGGTGTTAGAATTGATTTCGAGAGATTTAACTGAGCATATTAACGTAAAGATAGAGGTTGCCTGGCCGGCATTCATATTTATATGAAAAATAGACACTTCGGCCAGTTGGAGTTTTTTATTTTCTCAGAGAAAAATAAAGAGAAAATAAAAAACTCCAACTGGCCGAAGTGTCTATTTTTCATATAAATATGAGCATATTAAATCAACAAAGTGAACTAATTAAAATAAGAACATAAAGCCTCCAGGGAAAAGTTTCTTTTAAATTATTTTTATTTAAAAATCTCTCAAGCTTTCGGGCAACAAAGCCCTTCTACGGAAGAAAATATTTTACATCATTAAAACGCCAATAAAATAAGATTTAAAATTGAATAAAGTGCTTCTTCCGAAAGCTTGAGAGATTTTTAAATATAAATAACTTAAAAGAATATTTACCCTGGAGACCTAATGTTCTTAATTTAATATTGATTCAAGAGATTATTTTATCGAAAAGTGAACTAATACAATTTTTTAAAGAAAAATAACTTACCATTTAGAATTATTTCTATGGATAATATAATATTGGTTTATTTGAGTTCTCTGCAAACTGTATCACATCCCCTCCCATTAAGCCTATGTAATAAATACATATTTTAAAAGATAAAATTGCTATAAATAATAAAATATAAACGGTAGCAATGCGTTTCTTTATTCGTGAAAATTGCAAATGGAATCTGAAAAGATTGTAAAGATCCAAAACCTTTCAATTTTGCAATAAACAAACGCATTGCTACCGTTTATATTGTCATATAACATAGATCTTTATATATAAATTATTAGATAATGAAAGGCATATATTGGATTTAATAAAATATTTATTAAATCCAATATATGCCTTTTATTATCTAATGAATTAAGTATAGATTGCTCTATTTTCAAAACAATATAAATTATTAAAACATTCAAAAAGGCATGATAAGGTCTCTATGTGAGTGGTTTTCGATATATAAGTGTAGTAGACGTTTTTGTGAATTCTATAAGAACTTAACGTGAAATTTCATTAGTTTTCTCTATATAAATATTTACTGAATAAATAGCGATATGTGCATATAACTAGAGCCTGGGTTCTTCGCTAATATGAACGTGATATTCCATTATATATAAATACAACTATAATTTGGTACTTTATTTATTTATTTTTTTGGAATATAATTATAGTACTGTAATATTATATTCTATATATATAGTATATATAATAGCCTATTCTATCAAAAGAAAGACAAGGATGTTGGCAAATAAACTAGAATATTGAGGTTCTCTAATTTTTTTTTTTTTTTTTTTTTACGCAGAGACACTGACTATAAGCAATATGATATTTGAGTGGAATGTGCATTTCAATTTTCAAATTAACACGTGAGTGAGAGAATTAAGGTGAAATTAAACAAGTTCCAATATGAGCGCTAGAATATTTCGGTCCCCACCAACGCTCACTTGGACACCGAGTGGTCATCACAGGCTATGAATGCCCCAAACGAGATGTTATATATATTTTGAGAGAGTTTTAAATATATATTAAATCAATAATATAGTTAATTATTGAGATCTATCATAGGTTCAAAGCGGAAGATTGTATTTAAATGATTTGCTTTTCTAAGAAGGGCAGGCGGTTGAAGTAGAGGAGGACTGGTCATCCCTGGTGCCAACGTCTTCCTTCTTGTTGCTGAGACGAGTACAAAAATATTTCAAGTTGCATTATGATTGCCACTATATAAGTAATTAGTCTAATGGGAAAGTAATTTTTAGCGTATTTTTATTATATTATAAGATTGTCCCGAGAGTTCGTAAACATATTATGATTATGATTTATATTTTGGAGTGTTTAAGAACTTTTGTGACAACCTTAGTAATATTGGTAACTTTGATAAAATTATAACAGAAATATTATAGAAGAATGATTTAATCTCTGATGTTCTATATCAAAGGTGGCCAATCAGCAGGTGGGCCAAGTTTTAGAATTACAAGCTTGTCCCAAAAGTTCTTAAACACTCCAAAATATAAATCATATGTTTACGAACTCTCCGGAAAATCTTATAATATAATATAAAAATGCGCTAAAATTTACTTTCCTATTAGATTAATTACTTATAGTAACACAAAGCAATAACGCGCCATCTATACATATAAAATAAAAGGATTTAAAAGCGCGAATGTTTCTTTTATTCATAAAACGAACTTCTACTGTCCTTACTGCGATGAAAAATATATATTTTTTCATCGCAGTAAGGACAGTAGAAGTTCGTTTTATGAATAAAAGAAACATTCGCGCTTTAAAATCCTTTTATTTTATATTATAGATGGCGCGTTGTTGCTTTGTGTTATTTATTCCTAACTGGCCTTGTCTTTATAGTTTGCTGAAGAGCATTGCTCGAAGCAAATATTTGAATTTAATTCTACTGTCCTATAAGCTTATGTCCATAGTTCACTTGAAAACCATTTCTAAGATTCCATCCTTCAGTGTAGCATATAAAAGCAGAATGATTCAATACATTATTAGAGCTCTGAGAAGCGGTCTGGTGGATTAAAATTGGCGAAACCGCTGGGAGGGTTCACCACTGATGAGCCAAGCCCTCCCAATATATTTTTTCATCGCAGTAAGGACAGTAGAAGTTCGTTTAATGAATAAAAGAAACATTCGCTCTTTTAAATCATTTTTTTTTTATAATTACTTATATAGTGGCAATCAGAATGCAACTTGAAAATTTTTTTGTACTCGTCTCAGAAACAGGAAGGAAGAAGTTGGCAGCAGGGATGGCCAGTCCTCCTCTACTTCAACCGTCTGCCCTTCTTAGAAAAGCAAATCATTTAAATACAATCTTGCGCTTTGAACCTATGGTAGACCTCAATAATTAACTATATTATTGATTTTTTTAATATATATTTAAAATTCTCTTAAAATATATATAACTTCAATCATCTTAAAACCACACGAGTTTTAAACTATCAACACTAAAATATTTTTATAATGTGAAATATTTCATTTCAAAAGTAACATAAAGCTTATATTTTAATTATTTCGAATTAATTTAAAACCAACAAATATATCCCTCTATACCTATTTATTTTTATCGTTTTTAATATTTGAAAACCCGATTTTAAATACAATTAGGCAATTTATTTAATTTAAGATCTAATTATATCCAACTCTTTGAACACAAAATGTGATGTTAATTTTATAAACGTTACTTTCAGGATATTATTTTAATCTATCACATTCATTCTATTTAATAATTAATTTTGACAAAAACAGTATATTATAAAATATCAGAATTATAATTATATAATATATTTAAAACCACACACAACACAACACACACAAAACACATTTAACACCATAATTAATGCATTTATAACACCCTTTATTTTATTATATATTTTTGATTTATTATAAATATTTTTTTATTTTATTAATTTCGATTTCTTATTTATTTAATAAACAATCAAAATAGCGGAATTATAACGAAATATGGAAACTTCCAGACCCCTTCCGTTACATTGACATCTCCGTAGATGCTCGCTGATTGGCTGTTACAGCAAATGACTTCAGTTGGCTAAAAGCACGTAAAACTTAAATTGTCAGTTTAAAGGGGGATGATATGTGCTGAAATGTGACCTTTTTCTAAAAATGAATTCTCTAAAATAATGCATTTTAAAAGGGAAAGGTGCATTTTTCTCATATATACATCGACTAGAAAGAAATCCCAAACTCATAGGCGTTTCGGCGTGTTCTTGGGCCCATTTCAATTTGGAGAATCAACTACTCCCCAAAATAGTCTTAGAGGCTGCTCTTTTGATTAACCAATTAAATCATATTGTATACTAAGTATGCGTGAGAGAGCTTGAACATGAGTGGAAAATGTTCTTTTTCCATATTTAATTTCGAATTTTAGTAATAATCGTTAATTATATTATTTATTGTAAGTGATAATAATATTAAACCCCCTACCTCTTTCATATAAAATTATCGTAATTTTAAAAATTAATCCAAATTGCTTCATTTTACTATATTGCTGCATCATATTTATGCGCCTATTTCCTCAATTCCTTATATTGTGTTGTTGATATATATTATTTATATTTATAATAATATAATATTATTATTCGTTAATATTTTATAGAGTATTTATAAAAAATATTATTTATATTCATACATTTCAACACCCCACTATCACTACACACTTCTTCGAAAGCTGTGGTTATTGATATGACAAACTAGCCAGTTCACAACCTGATGTAACAGTATTTAAATATTCTGGTAAAAAGGTGTCTTATACTGCTCCAGGAGTGTAGTTGAGTTGTATATTTATTTAGGGTAAACGCTATAGTACTCTCTATGCTATACATAGCACTTTAATTTAGGAAACAAAAATGTTTTAAAAGAAAAGGTAAATTTAAAAATAGTTATCTTTTCATATTTTCTTTCCTGTTTCTGGCAATTCTGTTTTTGCCTTTCATCTATTTGAAGAGTATAAGAAAATTTATATTATCTTCGCATTCTTGTGGTGACGGATCCGTACGGACTTATAATGTGTATCAATATGATATTATATATAATGAATATTATAATATATATAATAAAGAGAATTATTTGAAAATAACACACAAAGAATTCCGTTGTTTAAAATATTTGATGGTATAAAGGCGACAATAAGTTTCTTGAAAGTTTGTCTGACAAATTAATGGATCTCTTTACAAAACTCTGTGAAGAATGTTGTTGAATAATTAAGCGCACGGCCACTCAAGGAGCGTCTGCTACAGTGATCTACGTAGACCTGAGGCGCCCAAATTTCTAAGTAAGTGCAGCTTACCTCGAAAATCTACAGCTAGGCTGATCATCTCCTCGGCTATCTACGTAGACCTGAGGCGCCCAAATTTCTAAGTAAGTGCAGCTTTCCTTGAAAATCTACAGCTAGGCTGATAATATCCTCGGCTATCTACGTAGTCCTGAGGCGCCCAAATTTATGAGTAAGTGCAGCTTTCCTCGGAAATGTACAGCTAGGATGATAATATCCTCGGCTGTCTACGTAGACCTGAGGCGCTCAAATTCTGAGTAAGCGCAGCTTTCCTCGGAAATCTACAGCTAGGCTGATCATCTCCTCGGCTATCTATGTAGACTGGAGGCATTCTAATTTGAAAGGAAATGCATCTTAAATACTATTGTGTCATCTTTTCAGCTCTATGTTGCCAGGTAGCGCACAGGTTTCTAATAAGCAAGCGCTGTATCCGATCTATCGCACATCTACCTTCTAGCTAATTGTCTGCCACATACGTAAACTAGAGCCGCAGTAGTTCTTGCGCATATAAAGTTGGGCTTGTAGATCCGTATAACGCGATGGAATATATTCGCCCATTTTAACAATAACATCAATTTTTATTCGTGGTATTATATTCAATATATTATCGATATCTATTAATTTCATTAATTTCCAAGACTCTGTTCCGTATTTAAAAAATAATAATGATAAAAACCTAATTTGAAAGTTTTCAAAATATGCTTCTCCCTTGCCTCAATATTCCTGGGCCATATTTTTTCCAATTGTCGAAACAGAATATAAAATCATCTTTTGAGAGGCTCCTCAAGGATGCTTCGATTCAGCTTGTATCATATCAACGTTTCAAATGTCCTTACTTGTAACTTCATTATCGATTCAGAATAGAGAAAAATTCATTGGGAGATAATTCGGGAGAATAGGGTGGATGAGGGAGCTTTGTGGTTGAATTCTCGGCCAAGAACTAAAAAACAATATGAGCTGTGTGCGGTCGCGCATTATCGAAGTGAAGAATCCAGTTATTGTTTTGCAATCTTTCGGGTCTTTTTAGGCACACTGTCTCCCTTAAACGCTTCATTATCCCAAAATAAACCTATTGATTAATTATACGTCCAAAAGGAATGTATTCATGGTGAACCAAGTTAATATATCGAAAAATGTAACAAGCATTGTCTTTAGATTTTGCAAATCTAGTCTTTTTGGGCTTCAGTTCCCCTCTTTCAATTCATTGGCTGGATTGACATTTGGTTTCCAGGTCATGCTGATACAACCAGGTCTCATTCCCGGTAAAGATTTTTTGCCTCCACTCTGGATCAATCTGAGTTGATTCGATCATGTTCAATAGACTTCCATTCTGACCTCCTTTTGTTCTTCTGTTAGAACCCGCTGGGCGAATTCAGTGCGATAAACTATAATTTTTATTATCACAAGTTCATATGGTACAGGCCATGGTATTTAGGGTGAGTACTCGATATAAAGGAGAAGTTAGATTTTTTCACTTACAAAGGTTGTTTGAGAATACTTGCAGTCAGTGATAGGAGTTGTTGGGCTTGAATATGAACCGTAAAATGAATAAACAAAAATGATTAATTTTGTGACAAACAGTTTCAATGCCGGTGTCGAACCCGTATCCAGATTCAACCATTAGGACAATTTAGAACCAAGAGAACTTTAATTTATGAAAATAATTTTCTTTCTTTGAAATTATATAAATTTCTCTTGGCTTTAAATATCATTATATTATTCTAGTTTTACAATGTAAGTTTACATTGTGAAACAATACTAATATCGTGCTATTTTTAAAACGCAATGTAAATATTTGATACAACAAAGATTATGAAATAACATAGTTAAATTTTATAGTAATGAAAGAGACAAATGAGCCTATGGTTTAGTATTTGGCAAAATAAAACACAAAGTGTAAAAATATTTCTTATATTTTCTGTACATGGTGTATTAATTTGGTGATATTATTCTATCATAATAAGGAATGAATATAATGAAAGGTTTGTCTGCTATAAGATCGAATAGACTCATTCATTGTAGTCATTTATACTCCGTCGTCACTGCTCTCCATTACTTCTAATGACTGGAAAACAGCCTTTGTTATTCCTGTCTAAAACCCTGATAAACCTAGAGATCTTCCATACAGGTAAATACCTATCCCTTATAGAAAAAATTATACTTGAGCGATAAAATTAATTTGTTATAAAAGAAATTTCTCTACCACTTAAATACCAATAATCTTTTAAGATAAATTACTTTACAAATATTCAATTATTTTATTTGACCCAAACCATTCATATTAATTTTGATTCAATCACAACTAAACCCACAATTGCAGAATTCTTCGATTTCAGTTTTTCATTTGATAAAATTTGGAGACAGAAACTCCTGACTACACTATATCAAATTGGCACGAATGGCAAAAACTATAACTGGATTTGGGACTTCCTAAACAGTCGAACAAAGTACGTCTCCAGTATACACTCTCAAAAATATAAAATCAAACAAGGTTTGCCACAAGGCAGTATTTAAAGCCCAATTCATTTCTCTATCTACCTT
>CP092886.1:117508896-117556401 GCA_030710605.1 Cordylochernes scorpioides | reverse complement strand
AATACGGAAGTTTTCAGCATGGGGGTTTCTCAGAGCCATTCATTTTGGGAATTGTTTGGGCTGATCTAGCTAGGGCGCTTTATGAAATATAAATTATATATATAACGTTTAATCTAATATGAACAATGGAATATAACTCATATATGATTATTTATATTATATATATCCGTATAATAACTTATTTTGGATTCTAAACAAATGAAATTTAGCATCGAAATTATAATAAATGTAAACTATTTTAACGCAATTTTTGTTTTTTGAAATTTTAACAAATTTTTATATAATGCTCTTACTGCAATTGTAAACATAATGGGAGAGTCTGCTCATCAATGGCGAACCCACTCAGCGGTTTCGCCAGTTTAATCTATCATATCATTTTAATATTGTATTCGGCTGATTTGTCTATATATCCAGAACTAAAAATGAATATTCATGATGAAAGTATTTAAACGAACCATGGACATGAGCTTTGAGGAAAGTAGAGTTACGGATAAATATATACTCCGCGCATCTCTCTTCCGCAAATAATTCATAAATAGGCCTTTTGGACATAAATTAAACAAAATACATTATCGCGCTATCTTTTATAATAAATGTGAAGTACAGTAGAACTCCTCAAATTCGGAAATTCTCAAATTCGGAAACTCCCAAATTCGGAAAGTATTGTAATGTTTTTTTTTACATACAAAAAATCAATTTTCACATGCTTTTATTTTGTTGATATTTCAACATTATTTTATTTTATTTTATTTTATTCACTTTTACTTTTGCTTTGCTTTTATTTTATTTAATTTAATTTTTATTAGTAATTTATTTTTAATTTAAGTGTTTAATTAATTTACTTTTACCGATTATTTATAATCGCTAATTAGGGGTTTATCCCCTTTTTTAAAAGCTTAAATAAATCAACAGTTTCATTTGACCTTTGTGCTTAGTTTAGGATATTGTCCAATAAGAAGGCAGCATTATTACGTCATAAGCCATTCACGCATTTTTTATTGCAAAGTTGATTCACCTAAAGTTCAAATTATCAAACATTTTCAGACATTGTAAGTTTCAAATTCTTTTATTCAACTCTCATTTTTGCATTTACAAGTTTGTTCTTCAACAAAATGGCATCCAAAGAGGAGCGGCAAAAACGAGGCAAGTACCGAATTCTTAAGCTTGGTGAAAAGTTAGATGTTCTTAGTGACATTAAAAAAGGATTAAGCTATAGAAAGATAATGCAAAAGTATAAAATTTCTAAGACAACTGTTTATGATATAAAAAAGTCTGAGCTTAAACTTACAAAGTTTGTTGATTCTACCGAAAAAGATGTTAAAAAGTTTTCTCAAGTAAAAAAGACTGAAGACAGTTTGGAGCCGGATGTTCCCAGATGCGAAGCGTTGAAAAGTTTGGATGTTGCATTAAAATATTTGGAAAAGCGCACTGAACCACAAATGCTTGCAAGCTACAACACCATCAATAGTCTTCGAACTATGCTTATGAGAGAAGAAGAAGCTTTGTTAAACAAGCCAAAGAAACAGACAACAATCAGCAACTTCTTTGCCAAGCCATAACTTACTTGGCCATCAATTGCATTACATACATAATAAAATATTTTACTATTTTTCATCGGTTTCATGCTCAAAACTCATAAAAGTCAAGGAACATTTGATTAAAAATCGTAATTAAAATTATGTAATGTACATATAATATTCAACCTAAAATTGTTCATATGCTTCAAAATCTTTGTCACAGTCATCTAAATGCCTATTTATGCCACATAAATATTCACAAATCTAACTCTCTCAAATTCGGAAAATCCTCAAATTCGGAATACCTTGCGCCCCAAGCTTTCCGAATTTGAGGAGTTCTACTGTATTTTATATTGAAAATATATTGTTTAACCGCATGATCAGGTTTGCTATCATTTTGACACTCGGATCTGTTCAAAACCTTTAAATCTTTTCTTTATTTCAATTTTAATTTTCTTATGCTCTTCGATGCAAAATTATTTTATATTTTCCTTACACCTTTTGTTGGAGGTTATTTCAGGTATCCACTTGGTTAATATTTTCCATGTCCAAAAATTCGTAGATGAAATTAATGATCATATTTTAGGTGGTTTTTCGAATAGATTGTTTCTTTTGTAACCAACTCTAACATTAACGCGCAATTGTAACTCATTTCAAAATCAAATGTGCGTCTATTTTGATGGGAGAAATGGGCTTTCTTTTTATAGAGAAAATATCGGTACAATCTCTATAATAATGTGGGAGGCCACTGAATGGAAGGAGTTTAAATCCACGGCGCAGGAAGTGGTTTGTAAATGGAGTCCTATTATCTAGTTGACATTCCAATAAATCTGGAGACGGTTTCCTATTTGTTTACCGAGGACCCGACTGAAGAATTACCATTTTTCCCGTGGAACCTACGGATCTCATACATCTTCCTGAACTTTATTCTGAGACTAAATTTAGACATTTCACGTTATATATATCACTTACAACATATACATTCTATATCACATATATATCGAGATATTGGTTAGATTATATTTGTGTGGACCGTTGATAAACTTTCACGCGTCTGAACATATTGGAAACTATAGGATTTTGGAATTAAAGCAAAGTAGGTTTGAGTAAACGTTTTTGTTTTATATAGGTTTTGCTATTTTAAGACATTTTACACTTTAATGACAGCCTTTTACACTTTAATGACAGATTTCACACTTTAATTACAACATTTCAGATTTCAATAACAAATTTTTCATTTATATAACATTTTACACTTTATATAGCAACATTACCATTTTTACACGATATTTTTTTTATTTTAATTAATATTTTAGTAATATTAAATTACAAATACTTCAATTTTATAGAAATACTTTTATTTTTAATTTGAAAATGGCCTTTTCCAGACATTTTATATCCCGTTTAGATCAAGCATTAGAAAAAAAGCATTGGAGATTTTCTTAAGTAAATTAACAATTGTTTAATATATGGCGTTAAATCTTTGCTGTATTTCTTCTACAAACTGCTTTTCTCAGCTCTTATTTCAACTATTTTATAGCTTTGTTTTAAAAAGTTTTTATTATTATGTTGAAGGAAAGCATCGCACAAGTTAGCATTTTGGTTAAGATATTTGGTGGTGAGGTCTTGTCCCTTGGAATGGGGGGGGGGGGGGTATCATTGCCCCGTTAGTCAGCGACATTTCAGAGTTCCCTGTAGGCCTTCACGGTTACCGTAGCGGCTCAGGGCTCACGAAGTCCCCACCGTACTTCGCCCTACAGGGCAGCCCCTTACTTGTGCTGCTTCTCCCGCCCGCCACGTAGAGGAGGGGTTGGAATTCTGGGCTAAGATATTTCTCCATCGCATATTTATGACGAGCTAATATTCTAGTTAATATAATATCATTCTCTCCCTCAAAATTGCGTTATGCGCCACCAATGACGACTTGTATATTATATATATTTATATTAAAAACATAGTAGGTATATCCTGACCAGGAGCACATATGCTTTTCATAAGGCAGAGCGCCATCTGGTGGAACAGAAATCAACTATTCATTGATTTAACCTGTTCCCTGATATTTGGCCGACCCAATTTCTTGATAAATCAAGAAAAGCCATCCACGAACGCGTTTCGCGCTGTTGGCTGTACCACTACGACCAAAAAAGATTTTTGGTCCCAGTGGCTTTCGGAAAAACCAAGAAATGGGTATTTAAGGCCAAACTTGCGTAAAAACGCTTAACACATAAATAAATCAATAGAGAAAAAATATATATATTTTTTGTTTTTTTCTATTGGTTTTTCCATGTGTTAAGCCTATTTACGCAAGCTTGGCCTTAAAATACCCATTTCTTGGTTTTTTTGGGAAGCCACTAGGACCAAAAATATTTTTTGGTCAAATATTTATCAATAAACAAATAATTTATTTATATTCATATTTATTCTGTATTTAACCTTATATAATCTTATATGGACATTGTAATAAAGTAGTTTCAATCTCAGTCTCTCAAAATTGAATATATTTATATTAGTTTTTTAAATGTGTGGTAATATTAGTTTCCTTTTTTCTTTTCCTGAATGAATATCGACGTACTCGAGGAAAGTATTAATTAACCTGATATTTGCTACTTTGAACCTATAAAACCAATTAAAAAACACAGTTATGAAAATCATTAAAGATTTAGTAGAATATAGGAAAATATAACGCCATATTAAACTGTGTTAACTTCATTTGAGAAGATCTCATAGGCTTTTTTTCTAATGCTTGATGAAAACAGATATAAAAATTTTATAAAGAAGAATCTCCTTATCGTGCATCTGAAAGTTGCTGATGGCTTGCGCTCTCTATCGGAATAAATATCAATTATTCTCGTTGATTTTCAATTATTTCAGAATTGGCCAAATACCCATTCTTGATTAATCAAGAAAAGCTAACCACGTACGCGTTTCGGGCTGTTGATCCTCATCTGCGTGGTGCAAGCTGTACCTCAACGACCAAAAACTGGTCATTTCAGTTGCACGATAATGAGATGCCTCTTTAATAATTTATGCACCTTATCCCAGTACAGTATCACATTTGTACTATTTTTCACATATAAAAATGTCTAAAAAAAGTATACCAATTTTAATTAATATAAAAGTATATAAGAAAAAAAAAAGATATTTCTATATAGTAAAATTGTAAAAATAGTTTTTATAATAAAAAATACCATTTAAAATTTAGATTTTGTTATTAAAGTGTAAAATGTTGTTATATAAATGCATAAAATGCTATTAAAGTGTGAAATGTTGTTAGTAAAGTGTGAATTCTGTAATTAAAGTGTGAAATGTTGTCTTAAAAGTACAACATCAATATATAAATACCTGAATATAGGAATATCAGAATATTTTATTCCTAAATATTATTAAATTTATTAAAATTTCGCGCAATCCATATTTTAAATTCATTAAATAATTAATTATTTCATTTTGCATCAATAATATTTAATTTGAATGTGAATATTTCTATCAGGATGGTAGCCAAGTGTCAATATACGAGGGAATAGTATATAGTAGGGAACGTTTTAAAATCATACATTTCTCAACACGTGCTAGTATGATCTGTGCTGGTTAAACCACACATTGAGTCAGTTTTACACCTCTGAACGTTTGAACCCTTGAACGTTCATATTAAAAGACAGTTTGAGGATTTTTTCAATTTTTAATAACCAAATGTGTGGACGTTTAAATCCCATTGAAAACAAATCATGTCAATATTCTTTATTATAAATTTAGACGTGTTCCGACAACTCACTGTTACAAGTAAAAAATTGGAAAATACTTTGTCAGTTCTCCCCTAAGCATAAGCCTATTCAAAGCAAGTTCCTCATAAATTATATTTAGAATCTCGAGGACAAATCTTGTACATTATACCAGAGACTAACCATTTTAGGGCGGCTCACAACAGCGGATGTACTCCAGACGTTCCTTAAGTGAAGGATTCGTCTGATGTAAATGTGGTGGTGGTTGTATGGTATATATGTATTGACTTCTAGTCAGCACACAGTAAATGAAATAATTAAAATATTAACATATCAACATGTTCATTTACATCATACGAATCCTTCTTTTATTTCTTTGATAATGAAAGAAATGAAAGAAGGATTCCTCTGATGTAAATGTACATGTGTTGATATTATTATTTTAATCATTTCATTTACTATATGATGACTAGAAGTCAAAACATTTGTTCATTGCCAAATGCCTCTATCTCTCTATCACACACATCCATTAATTTCAAAGATTAAAAGAAACACCAAACAGAGAGAGTTATAGACAGGCTCCTCTCTTTCGAGAAACCTGTAGTGTTTCTCAAGTTGTAGCTTATATATTTGCCTTCTTTTCATTAAAGCCAATTTAAATTGAGTAAACACTCAATTGTTGACTTAGCCATTCAACAGTTGGTATTGATTATGTGTTTGAGTAAAACGGAAAGTATGGACATATGTTTTGGTCAAGTGTTAATAGTGTTACAAATACGATACTGAGAGTTGAAAAGAAATAGTTTCTCATACTTTCTGTTATTCCAATGACAGTGTTTTCTTAATTGGCTTGACAAGTCGCATTCCAGAGAAGGTTGGTCACCCACTGGTGTCGCAACAAGCTCATAACTTGAAGCATTACCATCCGACATTTGTTTTTTCGGAGCGTATTGGACATAAACCATTGCCTTGGTGCTGAGAATTTTTTCTTAATTGGCTTCAGGATTGCTGACAGAGAAGAATGTTTGCCCCAGCAGTGTTGCAACAGGTCCTTGACTCGGCCCATCACCTTGTGTTCTTCCAGAAATTATTGAAGAAGTTTTCAGTTGAGAATAAGTTCGATAGGAAACGTAAAATAAATGTGTATAATTCTTTATTTAGTGCACTTAGATTTAAATTATCGCAATTTCTATCGCAACTATTATGAACTTTTAATTTTCCTTTAAAATCACAATAGGCTTGGATTAGTTTATTATAAAGTAACTGAGTTAAATTTAACAGCTTGTACGTAATGACAAAAAGATTAAATTCCTCTAAAAAAATAGTTTATTCAAAAGTATAATCTATGTTTTTATGAGATGCATTCGACAGTCGGCAGAAAAGCCTCGATATGGCGTCAGAATCTTAACCACATGGCTACCACAGGGTTCCTAAGGAAAGCACAGAATCCTCTTTAATTCTAGCAACGAGTTTGGTATTGGTGTTACTGCATGCGTTTAGTGTTTTTCTTTATATCACGCTACAAGAGGTTTTGGGAACGAAATGTTTAACTATTGATATTGTAGAAACTCGGGCAACCAAACTTCACTGCGATGTGGTTTAGAGTTGAATCTTGTGGTCACACGAAGGTTCTTTCGGACCGGATTGTAGTCTGTAACTGTTGTCCTAGAGGTTGTTCAGTCAGTTCTAACGATTACATTTTCATCAGAAAAGAAACACATCGTCCCTAATCCAACCAGATATTTAACTTTGTTTAGAAGCTTCTCTGCCCTTGTCAGGCCGAGCCATTTGTGTGAGAAATTGGCATTTACGCCTCCTGCATGAGTGATATAGTGGAAGTTATCCCTCATTCAAATATATATTATTAGCCATTTAACACCCTTTTTACGCATTTCTTTTAGATTTGAGTGAGATTATTGCTATAACCATGTTTCTATAGTGTTCAATAATATTCAAAAGCAGACATGATTGCTGAATTTTACTGCCAGGCACGAATCATCATGTTGCATGTTATCCTTTTCGTATTCACGTTTCAATTTCTGCCATTCTCCCGTCTAGAATATACATGATAGAAAATAAAGTATGAATATAAGTTAATAAGCATTTGATCCACTTTATAATAGTATTTGGATATTAATGTTATACAAAGTTAAAAATAAAAAATCCAAATTTATAAAACTCGAATGTAAAAAAAAATCATGTAAAAATATGCTCACATTTATATTTTAAGGTAATTTCATTTTGACACATTATTCGGTGGTAATTTGTAGCTAGCCGTTAAATAAAATTTACGCTAAGTCGTTTTGTAGACGATTTAGAGGACATTCCATGGACACGCTGAGAGTTAGAGATAAGTTAGAGTGAAGGTCGAATTGAAAAGGGAATTAGGAAATTTTTGCAGCAAACTTACTTAACCCGAGTAATTCGATTGGTTTAAAGAGATTTCTGTAAGTCGGCAGTAAACTATTTAAATAGCGACGGTTCTGCCAGAGTTCGAACTATTTCTGTGTCTTTATTGTGACGCCATTATATGTTTGAAAAAACCTAACTATATATATATATGTGAAAACCTATTACAACATTTCGTTCTATTACTCTCGTTAGAATGCCTCAATTTAAACTAAATTTTGAACACTTAAGTAAAATAAGAGAGAAAAGGTTTTGGGTATAACATGTGTGAACTTTTAAAAACGAAAACATATTCCACGAAGTTCTTAAAATAATTTTACAAAGTTAGGTATCTAATTGGTCTACACAAGAAAGGTGCGTAAGGACGCTAGAACACACAATTTCATGTTAGTTACTTATGTAATAGACGCACATTAATAATATTTGATTATCACTTTGAAAACGATGTTTGACCTATGGTTAAAATCTTTTAAAATTAAGTTCCAAGTAAAGTAAATCTCTTTTTTCATTATTTATTTATTGTTACAAAAAGCACGTAGTCCAAAGGACTATTGTGATGTTCCAGTATTATTTACATATATGATTAATTATTTACACGATGGATTAGTAGTGTTTTGTAAATTATTGTACAAATAGTTCTAAACTTAACAAAGTTATCATAAGATAGAGTCTATACACAAAGAAAATTTAAAGTATCTACATACAATTTGATTAGTCAGGGGGCAAGTTAAAATAAGATGCTCTGGTGATTCAACATCTAAGCGGCATTCACATGTTGGATCATTGATAACATTCAGTTTGAATAGGAACCTTAAGAAGGGTCCTTTGCCTGTTAAGAATAAAGTAGTGAATTTATCAGAGGAATGAAATTTGGGACAGCAATTGGAAAGAATTTCTTGAACAATCTCAAATTTCAATCTCAAGGAAAGTACAACCTGATTCAAGTAATAGCCATATGTAAGGTTGAACCAATTGAACATATTTTGAATGCTTCAAAAAGAAACTCATCTTCAGAAACCTGTTGCATCATTCAACTCTTGAAATTATATTCAAAAGTGTATTAATCGATATTTAAAATTAGAGAGGCCTAACCCGACCGTTCAAATGAGCATTTTAGATAGCAGAGTGCCATCTAGTGCAACAAAAATCAACTAAACGTTGATTTAACTTGTTCCAAAGATATTTGGCCAACCCAATTTCTTGATGAAGAAAGAAAAGTCAACCATGTGCGCGTTTCGTTCTGTTGTCATTCGTTAGCGTGGTGCAGACTGTACCTATGGCCAAATATTTGGTCCCAGAGGCTTCCTTAAAAACAAGAATTGGGTATTTAGGCAAAATTTACGTAAAAAAGCGCTTTTATTGTGAAAAAAATTGGAAATAATTAAATTTGATCAAGTGTTTATATGAAAAACAAAATTGGCATTTCTTGACCGCTCACATGAGCATTTTAGATGACAGAGCAGGTACGTGATTGACATTTCTTGATTTATCAAGAAATTGGGTTGGTCAAATATCTTTGGAACGAGATAAATCAACGTTTAGTTGGCTTTTTTTACACTAGATGGCGCTCTGCCATCTAAAATGCTCATTTTAGCTGTAAGAAAATGCTAATTTTGTTTTTAATATCAACCCTGATCATTTTTCTATTTTTTCTTATTTCTTTTCAAGCATATTTCAGTGATCCGCTAACCTTGACGTATGCACGGAGGAACGTGTGGCCACAGGACATGCGTTGAACCTGTAGGCTGTTGTTGGGTTCTGCGCTGCCTGGAGTATAGGGGCTCCATTTATGCTTCCTTTCTTCCTGTGGTGAAAGTGTATAAAACCGGTGGTCTTAATGAAGCTTTGTGTGCGTGCGTGTGTGTATATATAAAAACCTTATATATACATATTAAAAAAAAAAGAAGGCATATCCTGCCACGAGCAACGGTTGGCCAAATATCAGGGAACAGCCTAAATCAACGTTTAGTTGATTTCTGTTCAACTAGATGGCGCTATGCCATCTGAAAAGCACATGTGCTCGTGGTCAGGATATGCCTTTTTTGTTTTTAATATTAATACCTGGGCTTTTATTTTTTTTTCTATTACTTTTTTTCACACATATATAGCAAATCTAATTTATAAAGCTCGAGATTAAACACGAGATAAAATAATTGTGTGGTTAGAAAAATATTGGATTCCTATATATCTAGTGTTAAGGAGATGAAGAGATATACAAACACTTGATAATTATGATTCAGTTTTCAGAGAATTGAAATCTATAAATCTAAATTTAGTATGAACTGGTGTGTGTAAATTGGATGATAAATGTTGCTAGTTAAAGATGGTTGAGCCTAACTTCAAGCCATGGGGTCAACGTCGATAAAGTGATGAAGGAAAAGAGATAATGTTCCAGGAACTAACTATTAGAGAGCCGTGGCCGCTGACGTCTGCCCCGATATCCGGGAACGTGGCGTGACGTACCGCCAGGGACAAGGACAGTCCATCCTCGCTCTCTTTAACCTAGCTTCTGGTCACTCGATGAGTCTCTTTTTATATAAAATAGTCACAGAATATTTCTTTTCTATATCAATTACAGAGGGTGTTCCTTTTTTAAAAGAACGATTTTGCAATGCTGTAGTGCTATGCGCACGATTCGAAAGATGTTTTAATTATTCGAAAGAAGAAGCATTGATTTTTATTTCACGAAAAAAACCTAAATATTCGAAATATTCCCAAATTATAAATGATTTTTAAAAGGTTAGGCTTTTAGAGGATTTCCGAATATCGTGCAAATTATGTAATAAAATAATATTTATATTACTAAGCGCACAATCAGTTATATAATAAAGGGAAACAATGACATTTTTTAAATCTATGAAATTAAGAGAAAATATTCGTCTGAAAAAAAAGGTGTCTGAAGAGAGAATACACTTTCTCAAAGAAACATTTACAAAATAAGCAATGTACCACTACTTTCGCTAACCGTTATATTAGGGATAATGATTTAAAATACGTATGTTCTCAGGCCGCACCATATCGAGGAACGCGAGACCTGCAACAGGGCCCTTCATTAAAAGTACCTGTCAGATGAGAAATGGTAGAATGTTATCCCACTTGATGAGGCATGGGTTTAGCTCAATGATAGCAACCAGCCCCGTGCCAATTTTTACAATACCTATTTAAAAAACACACATTTTAGAACTGAGCCAAGCAATGCACTATTATTCGACAATGAGGTCTCATTTTTGTATTCAAGTGACAAAAGATCCGTGTGGCTGCACCAGGATAGGGCCATGATTCATACCTCACGTTAAAAACGTCAATACCTGTAAGAAAATAGAGATGCAACCGGTATTTCGGGCATCCCTTTTAAGAACACCCTTGCCAAATTTCAAGATTTGACCCCTATGAATTTTTTTTTTTTGGTTTGCTGAAAACTGCCCTTAGATATAGAAAACTAAGAGTCTAGATGGTCTCTAGAAAGTATTTAAGGACTGTTGGGATGGTCTTGATCAAAATATTCAAAGACGAACCTTTTTTTCTGGAAACATAAGTACATGGCTATTGCAAACATCAAGGCTTACACATAGAAAACAGTATAGATTATATTTTAATAAAGCACAAAAATCATTCTTTAAAAACGGAACACCCTCTCTATTATATTTTAATTATAAATTAGTTTTATAAATTTTATATTATCTTCATATATATATAAAATTAGGGTATTTTTCATGAATTTTCGGATCTTTTAAATAGGAATTTTATGATATTTCTGCCTATTCTTTCCGATTGATCTGTGTTTTGGCGTGAAACCAGTATTTTAATCTACATGTTTCAAGGAACAACATTTTATTTTTTTCCAATGCATATATTTTCGCTTATTTCCTCTTTGATCGATTATTTTTGTCTAATGCGTGTGCCTAATATTTGTTCAGATTGAAAATTGGCAAATTTATGATATAGAAGAATAAAAATAAACTAAAATGGGTTTATGTAATAATTTTATATTTTCAAGTAAAAGTACAAGGGTACTTTTTCTAAAAAAAAGGGGAACCACGAACCGTTTTAGGAGGAGGTAATTTTAAAAAGCACCAAAGAGTAGATTACCGTTTTGTTTCTGGATCAAAGTTGTAAATCCAAGTTTCGTCACCTGTAATAATATTAAAATGTGCCTTTCATTTGCCTTCATTAATTTTTGTCAACATGAAATTACATCATTTAACGCGATCAAGTTTTTGATTTTCAGTCAAGCTGCGTGGTACCCATTTTCTAACAAGTTTTCTGTATTTTAAATTATCATTGATGATTATGTTGATTGCTGCCGATTCAATGCCCACACTTTTCTCTAACTGATGATACGTAATTCTTCGATCTACTCTGAGTAAAAAATCTTATCAGGTCAATTTATTTTGGGTCACTGCGGTTGGTGGTAGACCTGAAAGAGGTTCATTTTCAAGTTTGGTTTTTCCAAATTTAAATTCAATAAACCAATTTAAAACTGTTCTAATAGAAGGAGTTTTATCTCCTAAAGCTTTCATAAACCTTTCATGGGATTCTGTACAAATTAAATTACTTTTATAATCATAAAAGATCATGACGCGTAAACTCTCTCTAGTCAACTCCATTGTGTCTGATGCAATGTTTAGAAATTACCGCTGACGTTGTAAGCAAAGTTGTGTCCTCTATGAGTCATTGTTGTTACTATGTTATTAAAATATTAAATTAGGTAAAAAATGCATGTATATTTTAATGGTATAATTTATTTTTTTAATATTTTAATTATTTAATATTGGTTGCAAAAACTTTTGGAGTGACCCTTGTATGATATCCCATATACAAATTATAATGGTGGGAAAACTAATACTAAAATATACATATATTGAAAAACAAATAAACTTTCTAATGTATGTGAATCATTATCAAATTATGCGCTGTCGATTATCTAAATTTCCAAACGCAGCAATTAGAAACTTATATATATATATAAAAACAAAAGGTTTCTGAAATATTGGAATAATGAAAGGTTGCAAAATTAATTGTGTTCTGAGAAATTTATGTATAAGAAATAATTCAAATTTTATTTTAATTTTCATAAATAATATAAATTTATATTCTGGAATTGTGATTACCTATGCGGAAAATTGGGTGCATCTGCTGATATATTAAATAAATAATGATGCTGAACCATTCGTAATGTTCTCTAACGATATCTGTGAAAACAATAAGCGATTGACCTCACAAGGAAAAGATAACGACCTCTTATTAAACATTTACAAGATGTAACGACCGAAATATCGAAAAACGTTATGTCCTAGTTTCTGCAAGGTCCTAGTGATAACGTTATTTCTCTTGAGCTATATTTTTAAGTCAAATGTTTCAGCAATATCTTGGTACCAGAGGTTCATGAAGATTGTTTTAGATTATAACAATAGGATTTCTCAGCAAATTGATAGATATGTATTAGTATTGATTTCGAGTGATTTAACTGAGCATATTAAATCAACAAAGTGAACTAATTAAAATAAGAACATTAAGCCTCCAGGGAAAAGATTTTTTAAATTTATTTTTATTTAAAAATCTCAAACTTTCAGGCAGGAAAGCCCTTCTACGGAAGAAAATATTTTACATCATTAAAACGCCAATAAAATAAGATTTAAAATTGAATAAAATGCTTCTTCCGAAAGCTTTAGAGATTTTTAAATAAAAATAATTTAAAATAATATTTTCCCTGGAGGCTTAGTGTTCTTAATTTAATATTGATTAAAGGGATTATTTTATCGAAAAGTGAACTAATACAATTTTATAAAGAACAATAACTTACCACTTAGAATGATTTCTGGGGATAATATTGGTTTATTTGAGTTCTCTGCAAACTGTATCACCCCCCCCCCCCCCCCCATTAAGCCTATGTAATGAATACATCTTTTAAAAGATGGAATTGCTATAAATAATAAAATATAAAATATAAACGGTAGCAATGCGTTTCTTTATTCGTGAAAATTGCTAATGGAATCTGAAAAGATTATAAAGATCCAGAAGCTTGCAATTTTCACGAATAAACAAACGCATTGCTACCGTTTATATTGTCATATAACATAGATCTTTATATATAAATTATTAGATAATGAAAGGCATATATTGGATTTAATAAAATATTTATTAAATCCAATATATGCCTTTTATTATCTAATGAATTAAGTATAGATTGCTCTATTTTCAAAACAATATAAATTATTAAAACATTCAAAAAGGCATGATAAGGTCTCTATGTGAGTGGTTTTCGATATATAAGTGTAGTAGACGTTTTTGTGAATTCTATAAGAACTTAACGTGAAATTTCATTAGTTTTCTCTATATAAATATTTACTGAATAAATAGCGATATGTGCATATAACTAGAGCCTGGGTTCGTCGCTAATATGAACGTGATATTCCATTATATTTAAATACAACTATAATTTGGTACTTTATTTATTTATTTTTTTGGAATATAATTATAGTACTGTAATATTATATTCTATATATATAGTATATATAATAGCCTATTCTATCAAGAAAGACAAGGATGTTGGCAAATAAACTAGAATATTGAGGTTCTCTAATTTTTTTTTTTTTTTACGCAGAGACACTGACTATAAGCAATATGATATTTGAGTGGAATGTGCATTTCAATTTTCAAATTAACACGTGAGTGAGAGAATTAAGGTGAAATTAAACAAGTTCCAATATGAGCGCTAGAATATTTCGGTCCCCACCAACGCTCACTTGGACACCGAGTGGTCATCACAGGCTATGAATGCCCCAAACGAGATGTTATATATATTTTGAGAGAGTTTTAAATATATATTAAATCAATAATATAGTTAATTATTGAGATCTATCATAGGTTCAAAGCGGAAGATTGTATTTAAATGATTTGCTTTTCTAAGAAGGGCAGGCGGTTGAAGTAGAGGAGGACTGGTCATCCCTGGTGCCAACGTCTTCCTTCTTGTTGCTGAGACGAGTACAAAAATATTTCAAGTTGCATTATGATTGCCACTATTTAAGTAATTAGTCTAATGGGAAAGTAATTTTTAGCGTATTTTTTATTATATTATAAGATTTCCCCGAGAGTTCATAAACATATTATGATTATGATTTATATTTTGGAGTGTTTAAGAACTTTTGTGACAACCTTAGTAATATTGGTAACTTTGATAAAATTATAACAGAAATATTATAGAAGAATGATTTAATCTCTGATGTTCTATATCAAAGGTGGCCAATCAGCAGGTGGGCCAAGTTTTAGAATTACAAGCTTGTCCCAAAAGTTCTTAAACACTCCAAAATATAAATCATATGTTTACGAACTCTCCGGAAAATCTTATAATATAATATAAAAATGCGCTAAAATTTACTTTCCTATTAGATTAATTACTTATATTAACACAAAGCAATAACGCGCCATCTATACATATAAAATAAAAGGATTTAAAAGCGCGAATGTTTCTTTTATTCATAAAACGAACTTCTACTGTCCTTACTGCGATGAAAAATATATATTTTTTCATCGCAGTAAGGACAGTAGAAGTTCGTTTTATGAATAAAAGAAACATTCGCGCTTTAAAATCCTTTTATTTTATATTATAGATGGCGCGTTATTGCTTTGTGTTATTTATTCCTAACTGGCCTTGTCTTTATAGTTTGCTGAAGAGCATTGTTCGAAGCAAATATTTGAATTTAATTCTACTGTCCTATAAGCTTATGTCCATAGTTCACTTGAAAACCATTTCTAAGATTCCATCCTTCAGTGTAGCGTATAAAAGCAGAATGATTCAATACAGTATTTAGAGCCTTAAAATGCTTATCAGATAGCATGTAGAAGGCGGAATAATTGTTACTGATTCAATACAGTATTAGAGCTCTGAGAAGCGGTCTGGTGGATTAAAATTGGCGAAACCGCTGGGAGGGTTCACCACTGATGAGCCAAGCCCTCCCAATATATTTTTTCTTCGCAGTAAGGACAGTAGAAGTTCGTTTTATGAATAAAAGAAACATTCGCGCTTTTAAATCCTTTTATTTTATAATTACTTATATAGTGGCAATCAGAATGCAACTTGAAAATGTTTTTGTACTCGTCTCAGAAACAGGAAGGAAGAAGTTGGCAGCAGGGATAGCCAGTCCTCCTCTACTTCAACCGCCTGCCCTTCTTAGAAAAGCAAATCATTTAAATACAATCTTGCGATTTGAACCTATGATAGACCTCAATAATTAACTATATTATTGATTTAATATATATATTCAAAATTCTCTCAATATATATATAACTTCAATCATCTTAAAACCACACGAGTTTTAAACTATCAACACTAAAATATTTTTATAATGTGAAATATTTCATTTCAAAAGTAACATAAAGCTTATATTTTAATTATTTCGAATTAATTTAAAACCAACAAATATATCCCTCTATACCTATTTATTTTTATCGTTTTAAATATTTCAAAACCCGATTTTAAATACAATTAGGCGATTTATTTAATTTAAGATCTAATTATATCCAACTCTTTGAACACAAAATGTGATGTTAATTTTATAAACGTTACTTTTAGGATATTATTTTAATCTATCACATTCATTCTATTAATAATTGATTTTGACACAAACAGTATATATTATAAAAATATCAGAATTATAATTATATAATACATTTAAAATCACACACAAAACACATTTAACATCATAATTAATGTATTTATAACACCCTTTATTTTATTATATCTTTTTGATTTATTTTGAATATTTATTTTTATTTTTTAATAATTTCGATTTCTTATTTATTTAATAAACAATCAAAATAGCGGAATTATAACGAAATATGGAAACTTCCAGACCCCTTCCGTTACATTGACATCTCCGTAGATGCTCGCTGATTGGCTGTTACAGAAAATGACTTCAGTTGGCTAAATGCACATAAAACTTAAATTGTCAGTTTAAAGGGGGATGATATGTGCTGAAATGTCACCTCTTTCTAAAAATGAATTCTCTAAAATAATGCATTTTAAAAGGGAATGTTGCATTTTTCTCATATATAATATATACATCGACTAGAAATAAATCCCAAACTCATAGGAGTTTCGGCGTGTTCTTGGGCCCATTTCCATTTGGAGAATCAACTACTCTGCAAAAAGCTGCTCTTTTGATTAACCAATTAAATGATATTTTATACTAAGTATGCGTGAGAGAGCTTGAACATGTGGGGAAAATGTTCTTTTTCCATATTTAATTTCGAATTTTAGTAATAATCGTGAATTATATTATTTATTGTAAGTGATAATAATATGAAACCCCCTACCTCTTTCATATAAAATTATAGTAATTTTTAAAATTAATCCATTTTGCTTCATTTTACTATATTGCTGCATCATATTTATGCGCCTATTTCCTCAATTCCTCATATTGTTGTTGATATATATTATTTTTATTTATAATAATATAATATTATTATTCGTTAATATTTTATAGAGTATTTATAAAAATATTATTTATTAACACAAAGCAATAACGCGCCATCTATACATATAAAATGAAAGGATTTAAAGCACGAATGTTTCTTTTATACATAATACAAACTTCTACCGCCCTTACTGCGATGAAAAAATATATTGGGAGGGTTTGGCTCATCAGTGGCGAACCCTCCCAGCGGTTTCGCCAATTTAATCCACCAGACCGCTTCTCAGAGCTCTATTACTGTATTGGACGATTCTGCTTATATACGCAGCACTGAATGATGGAATCTCAGAAATGGTTTTCAAGAAAACTAGGGACATAAGCATATAGGACAGTAGAATTACATTCAAATATTTGCATCGAGCAATGCTCTTCCGCAAACAATAAAGACAAGGCCAGTTAGGCATAAATTAACACAAAGCAATAACTCGCCATCTATACATATAAAATGAAAGGATTTAAAAGCACGAATGTTTCTTTTATACATAATACAAACTTCTACCGCCCTTACTGCGATGAAATAATATATTGGGAGGGCTTGGCTCATCAGTGGCGAACCCTCCCAGCGATTTCGCCAATTTAATCCACCAGACCGCTTCTCAGAGCTCTATTACTGTATTGGACGATTCTGCTTATATACGCAGCACTGAATGATGGAATCTCAGAAATGGTTTTCAAGAAAACTATGGACATAAGCATATAGGACAGTAGAATTACATTCAAATATTTGCATCGCGCAATGCTCTTCCGCAAACAATAAAGACAAGGCCAGTTAGGCATAAATTAACACAAAGCAATAACGCGCCATCTATACATATAAAATGAAAGGA
This sequence comes from Cordylochernes scorpioides, assembly GCA_030710605.1. Classification (NCBI taxonomy): domain Eukaryota; kingdom Metazoa; phylum Arthropoda; class Arachnida; order Pseudoscorpiones; family Chernetidae; genus Cordylochernes; species Cordylochernes scorpioides. The sequence goes on along the minus strand of CP092886.1, from coordinate 117,538,456 downwards.
TTTAAAAGCACGAATGTTTCTTTTATACATAATACAAACTTCTACTGTCCTTACTGCGATGAAAAAATATATTGGGAGGGCTTGGCTCATCAGTGGCGAACCCTCCCAGCGGTTTCGCCAATTTAATCCACCAGACCACTTCTCAGAGCTCTATTACTGTATTGGACGATTCTGCTTATATACGCAGCACTGAGATTCCATCATTCAGTGCTGCGTATATAAGCAGAATCGTCCAATACAGCAATAGAGCTCTGAGAAGTGGTCTGGTGGACTAAATTGGCGAAACCGCTGGGAGGGTTCGCCACTGATGAGCCAAGCCCTCCCAATATATTTTTTCATCGCAGTAAGGGCAGTAGAAGTTTGTATTATGTATAAAAGAAACATTCGTGCTTTTAAATCCTTTCATTTTATATTATTTATATTCATACATTTCAACACCCCACTACCACTACACACTTCTTCGAAAGCTGTGGTTATTGAAATGACAAACTAGCCAGTTCACAACCTGATGTAACAGTATTTAAGTATTCTTGTAAAAAGGTGTCTTATACTGCTCCAGGAGTGTAGTTGAGTTGTATATTTATTTAGGGTAAACGCTATAGTACTCTCTATGCTATACATAGCACTTTAATTTAGGAAACAAAAATGTTTTAAAAGAAAATGTAAATTTAATAATAGTTATCTTTCATATTTTCTTTCCTGTTTCTGGCAATTCTGTTTTTGCCTTTCATCTATTTGAAGAGTATAAGAAAATTCATATTATCTTCGCATTCTTGTGGTGACGGATCCGTACGGACTTATAATGTGTATCAATATGATATTATATATAATGAATATTATAATATATATAATAAAGAGAATTATTTGAAAATATAACACACAAAGAATTCCGTTGTTTAAAATATTTGATGGTATAAAGGCGACAATAAGTTTCTTGAAAGTTTGTCTGACAAATTAATGGATCTCTTTACAAAACTCTGTGAAGAATGTTGTTGAATAATTAAGCGCACAGCCACTCAAGGAGCGTCTGCTACAGTGATCTACGTAGACCTGAGGCGCCCAAATTTCTAAGTAAGTGCAGCTTACCCCGAAAATCTACAGCTAGGCTGATCATCTCCTCGGCTATCTACGTAGACCTGAGGCGCCCAAATTTCTAAGTAAGTGCAGCTTTCCTTGAAAATCTACAGCTAGGCTGATAATATCCTCGGCTATCTACGTAGTCCTGAGGCGCCCAAATTTATGAGTAAGTGCAGATTTCCTCGGAAATGTACAGCTAGGATGATAATATCCTCGGCTGTCTACGTAGACCTGAGGCGCTCAAATTCTGAGTAAGCGCAGCTTTCCTCGGAAATCTACAGCTAGGCTGATCATCTCCTCGGCTATCTATGTAGACTGGAGGCATTCTAATTTGAAAGGAAATGCATCTTAAATACTATTGTGTCATCTTTTCAGCTCTATGTTGCCAGGTAGCGCACAGGTTTCTAATAAGCAAGCGCTGTATCCGATCTATCGCACATCTACCTTCTAGCTAATTGTCTGCCACATACGTAAACTAGAGCCGCAGTAGTTCTTGCGCATATAAAGTTGGGCTTGTAGATCCGTATAACGCGATGGAATATATTCGCCCATTTTAACAATAACATCAATTTTTATTCGTGGTATTATATTCAATATATTATAGATATCTATTAATTTCATTAATTTCCTAGACTCTGTTCCGTATTTAAAAAATAATAATGATAAAAACCTAATTTGAAAGTTTTCAAAATATGCTTCTCCCTTGCCTCAATATTCCTGGGCCATATTTTTTCCAATTGTCGAAACAGAATATAAAATTATCTTTTGAGAGGCTCCTCAAGGATGCTTCGATTCAGCTTGTATCATATCAACGTTTCAAATGTCCTTACTTGTAACTTCATTATCGATTCAGAATAGAGAAAAATTCATTGGGAGATAATTCGGGAGAATAGGGTGGATGAGGGAGCTTTGTGGTTGAATTCTCGGCCAAGAACTAAAAAACAATATGAGCTGTGTGCGGTCGCGCATTATCGAAGTGAAGAATCCAGTTATTGTTTTGCAATCTTTCGGGTCTTTTTAGGCACACTGTCTCCCTTAAACGCTTCATTATCCCCAAATAAACCTATTGATTAATTATACGTCCAAAAGGAATGTATTCATGGTGAACCAAGTTAATATATCGAAAAATGTAACGGGCATTGTCTTTAGATTTTGCAAATCTAGTCTTTTTGGGCTTCAGTTCCCCTCTTTCAATTCATTGGCTGGATTGACATTTGGTTTCCAGGTCATGCTGATACAACCAGGTCTCATTCCCGGTAAAGATTTTTTGCCTCCACTCTGGATCAATCTGAGTTGATTCGATCATGTTCAATAGACTTCCATTCTGACCTCCTTTTGTTCTTCTGTTAGAACCCGCTGGGCGAATTCAGTGCGATAAACTATAATTTTTATTATCACAAGTTCATATGGTACAGGCCATGGTATTTAGGGTGAGTACTCGATATAAAGGAGAAGTTAGATTTTTTCACTTACAAAGGTTGTTTGAGAATACTTGCAGTCAGTGATAGGAGTTGTTGGGCTTGAATATGAACCGTAAAATGAATAAACAAAAATGATTAATTTTGTGACAAACAGTTTCAATGCCGGTGTCGAACCCGTATCCAGATTCAACCATTAGGACAATTTAGAACCAAGAGAACTTTAATTTATGAAAATAATTTTCTTTCTTTGAAATTATATAAATTTCTCTTGGCTTTAAATATCATTATATTATTCTAGTTTTACAATGTAAGTTTACATTGTGAAACAATACTAATATCGTGCTATTTTTAAAACGCAATGTAAATATTTGATACAACAAAGATTATGAAATAACATAGTTAAATTTTATAGTAATGAAAGAGACAAATGAGCCTATGGTTTAGTATTTGGCAAAATAAAACACAAAGTGTAAAAATATTTCTTATATTTTCTGTACATGGTGTATTAATTTGGTGATATTATTCTATCATAATAAGGAATGAATATAATGAAAGGTTTGTCTGCTATAAGATCGAATAGACTCATTCATTGTAGTCATTTATACTCCGTCGTCACTGCTCTCCATTACTTCTAATGACTGGAAAACAGCCTTTGTTATTCCTGTCTAAAACCCTGATAAACCTAGAGATCTTCCATACAGGTAAATACCTATCCCTTTTACTTCGATATTTAGGAAACCTCATAGAAAAAATTATACTTGAGCGATACAATTATTTTGTTATAAAATAAATTTCTCTACCACTTAAATACCAATAATCTTTTAAGATAAATTACTTTACAAATATTCAATTATTTTATTTGACCCAAACCATTCATATTAATTTTGATTCAATCACAACTAAACCCACAATTGCAGAATTCTTCGATTTCAGTTTTTCATTTGATAAAATTTGGAGACAGAAACTCCTGACTACACTATATCAAATTGGCACGAATGGCAAAAACTATAACTGGATTTGGGACTTCCTAAACAGTGGAACAAAGTACGTCTCCAGTATACACTGTCAAAAATATAAAATCAAACAAGGTTTGCCACAAGGCAGTATTTAAAGCCCAATTCATTTCTCTATCTACCTTGACGATTTGAAAGATTATCATAAAACCAAAATAGCCATGTTTGCTGATGGTTTTATTTAAACACACAATAACCTCAACACAGCCCAACGTTATATAAACGATTCAATTAAAAAATAACAAGATTCAGTAATAGGCATACGATAAAAATAAACCCTAGGAAATCTGAAACATGTGTTTTCACTCTAAATAACCGCCTAAGATCATTCATACCAAAAATAAAACTAAAAGACAGAGAGATAAAATGCCTCAACAACCTCAGATACTTAGCAATCACTTTAGACCCATTTTCTCACTTTTATTAAGCACAAGAAATTCAAAAAGCAAATAAAATATCAAACATTCTTTAAAATATATCTGGTAAAGACTGGGGTGCTAACGCCAAAACCTTATGAACCAGTTCTACTTCACTGATTCAGCCGATTAGAATAGGCTTCTTCACTCTGGATGCAAATTTTCCAAACCAAAAAAAAAAAAAAAAACTGAAAAGAATGAGAAACCGATAGGTTATTTTGAAAACAAATTCAAGATAATACGGTATATTAGCAAATATTTCGTATTGTGTAAATTCTTATGTACACATTTCGCTTGGATCCTACTTTGCAGTCAATGTTGTTTTAATTTCAGCATTGCAGACGCCCCCTTTCTCCTAAAGAATACGGGAGTATTTTCTGTGGCTCTAAGACATTTTATCGTTCTTATATGAAAAATAATCATCATTTTATTCGCGATCGAACGTTGTGGCCCACTGTACGTATTACATCCCAAACACGATGCGACGCCAGCCATCTTTGTCTTGAGCTCGATGTACTATCTCGGCAGCCGTTAAACCAGTGAGTATACAATGTGCGTTCATGGGAAATGATGTAAAAATATGGACAGTTTTAAGAGTCGCAATCACAATGTGACAATATTTAAGATGTTAATAACTTCAAATTACCCACGTTCAGGCGCCATCAGGCAGCTAATGTGAACGTTGCGTGTCTTAGCCTTCCTCGGAATGTCATCTAGCTCACATAGCGGCGACCAAATCCAGGCCCTACATTTATCTCATCCTCACTTTGCATATATTGATATTTCTAAGATAGCATTACCCTTAAATGTCTTAATTATACATCTGGTTGAGGTATCAGGTGAATTCATTCTAAGTATGGCATACCTCCTCATTCAGGTTTCCCCAAGACGATCGATCTATAGTCATAGCCTTTTGGTAAGACGCTTCATTTTGGTTCATCTGGTCCATTCATTTGAAGAGTTTCGTGGGGACAATAATGCGGTAGCTTCCACTTTACTTCCACCTCTATATGCCGATAATCTGATGTTTCGTCTGCCGTTAGAAACCGTTTTCATCCTCAAGGGTAAGTGAGAATCCTTTCCGTTATAGGATGGAGTTAATGACTTGTCACGGTTTCTAGTCATCCCTCTACTGGCTAAGCCGCTCTAAGGCGTTGTCCAACCTCCCCGACATTGTATTTTAATGAATTTTATAAATATATAAACATGCTCTTGTAGGATATTTCAATCCTTTGAAGTCCTGGCTTCTGAGAGAATGATTTATGATTTTTATAGAAAATGGATTTATTATTCGAAAAAATATTTTCATGAGAGAATGGTTAGGAAATATGTAATTTTTAAGAGACCTTTTTCATAACTGGAGATTCTCTCAACGACTACACTAAACAACAAAAAGCTGAAAAATAGATCATCATTCATTATAAAGAGGTAAAATATAGTCCGGTGAATTTGAATTTTACAAAAGGGATCGTTTAGTGAGGTAGACGGTCGCTTATTGGTGGTTGTACCGGTGTTCCATTCTAATTAATTGTATTGAAAGCATTATTAATTAAAGTTATATTTTTAAAAATTCTTAAAGTCATTTTTAATCTGTAGAATGCCAAGGCAGAAAAAAGGGCGTCATAAAATGAAATTTCTCATTTTACAAGAGGAAGAATCATAGACCTCAGAGAAGGTGGAATTTCGACTTGAGAAATTTCTATGAAAGTAGGATACAATCAAAGTACCGTTGTAAGGATTTGATCTCAGTGGTCAGAGAAGAGAAAACTCCAAGAAAACCTGGCTCAGGTCGCCCTAGCGTAAAAAGATAGAGAGCGGGTAGAGTAATCGAAGAATAGTTGTAGCAGACAAGGACAACAACTGTACAAATGATTTAATGTATACCTGTTCAGAATTAATCTGAACATCATCGTTAACAGTCTCAGTCTTATCGGAGCATAATTCCTTAGTCGCCGGTCTTTATTAAGAATACCATTCTCTGCCAGACACAGAAGCGACAGGCTCAGCTGTTGTGAAGAGAGACGTCTTTAGGCTCGATAATGGCATTCTCTCATTTTTCTAATGAATCCCGATTCAATTTGGGAGTTCATGACGGCAGGATGCATGTTGGACATAGGTCCGGAGAAACACCCGATCAGGATTGTATTGTGGAAAGGTTTACAGAAAGTATCCCAGAATTCATGGTGTAGGGTGGCATCAGCTATCAAAGTAGTATCCCTTAGTCTTTAGTCAAGGCACAATGACTAGTTATTTATACATTACAGATGTGCTTCAACCTTTAGTGTTACCATTTCTTAAGATAAATATTGTCATTTTCCAACAAGATAATGCCCAACTGAATACAACAAACAAATCACAAGTTTTTCTTCCAATTTTTACATCCTTCCCTGAGCCGCATATTTCCAGGAACTTTTCCCAATTGAGTCTGTATGGGACATGTGGGGAGGGGATTTGGAAATCTCCAAAACTAAATAAACTTTAAAAGCTTCGGCCAAAAAATAAAAATAGCTTGGTATATCATCCCACAAGAAGCCATAAAAGGCCTGTATGACAGTAGGCCTTACTGTGAAACTACTTGTATACGTGCTAAAGGATATTGATCTGTGTATCTCCATACATTTACATTCTCATTTTTAAAAACTAAATAAATTATTTTTCACATTACCCCACGTTATATAGCTCCCAAATTTTCTGAAAATATACAAAAGTATTTCTAGGTGATACAATTTTTTGGAGGCCAGTGTAGTAAAGGATATTCCAACAAAAGAAAATGTATTTTATATAGTAAAAGATATCCCAACAAAATAACAATTCTTTCACATAGTAAAAAAGTCATTTTAACAAAAAATAACCATTCTATTATATAATAAAAAGGGTATCAATAAATAACTATTCCATTACAATAAATACTATGAAAACAGTATCAAAACAAAATAACCATTCTATTAAATACTATATAAACGGTATTAAAACACAAAACCATTCTATTAAATACTATAAATACGGAATTAAAACAAAAAATATATATATATTAAATGAAAGAGAGAAAACCCCGAACCATGGAAGACCCGAAGAGGTTAGATCAGATAAAGGACCACAGTGTGGGTTAGAATTCAAAAAGTTTGCAAAAGAATACGGTTTCCACCACATAACATCTAGTTCCAGATTTCCTCAAAAAATGGTTTCATCGAATCGATGGTGAAAATATCAAAAACCAATTGAAGAAAGGAAGAGATCCATATCTTTCTCTTCTTGGTTATCGAACCGCTCCATTGGAAAATGGGTACAGCCGTGCTGAACTATGCATGAACAGAAAACTTATAACAATTGTGCCGACATCATCAGTTCAACTCTAGTCGAGAATACCTGATCTTGAAAATCTTGAAAAAAGAGAAAGAAATCAACGGCACAAAAATAAAACCCATTTCGATATACATCATCGTGCAAGAGAATTGCCCCATCTGGATGAAGGAACTAGAGTATGGGTGAAAGACTTGAGGGTTCCCGGTGTAGTACTCGAAGACGCTGGAAGTCCAAGATCTTATATAGTCAACTCTACAAGAGGAATTTTAAGAAGAAATAGATTCCACCTACTACCAAACCCACAGGGTGAAAAGATTGACATGGAAGATGAAGAGATGGAGTCTCCTGAGATGAGTCAGTGCTTCACATCTACTGGGGACAACACTACTGGTGACTGTGAACCGAGGACATTCCAGAGATCACCGGAATCAGTAAATACCAGGAGTGGACGCGTGATAAAGCCGCCAGACAAGTTAAACCTCTAGAAGAAAAGGGGGAGATGTGTTGAGAATAAGTTACCATCTGACAACCCGGCGGATTTATCGGTAAGGTGATCATCATTATTACGGTTTTTGTTTACCTTAGGCTGGCGGAAGTTCCGGCATAGCTGTGATTGTTATAAGTTAGATAATGTTGTCTTGTAAATATTTAAATAAATAAAACTAAGCGATATATAAATCCTTAAGGTAAGAGTATTTCCTTATTTATAACAAGGCATAAAACCATAAAGAAAAGTCCAAGAAAACCTGGCTCAGGTCGCCCTAGCGTAAAAAGATAGAGAGCGGGTAGTATTCGAAGAATAGTTGTAGCAGACAGGATAACAACTGTACCAATGATTTAATGTATACCTGTTCAGAATGAATCTGAACATCATCATTAAGAGTCTCAGTCTTATCGGAGCATAATTCCGTAGTGGCCGGTCTTTATTAAGAATACCATTCTCTGCCAGACACAGAAGCGACAGGCTCAGCTGTTGTGAAGAGAGACGTCTTTAGGCTCGATAATGGCATTCTCTCATTTTTCTAATGAATCCCGATTCAATTTGGGAGTTCATGACGGCAGGATGCATGTTGGACATAGGTCCGGAGAAACACCCGATCAGGATTGTATTGTGGAAAGGTTTACAGAAAGTATCCCAGAATTCATGGTGTAGGGTGGCATCAGCTATCAAAGTAGTATCCCTTAGTCTTTAGTCAAGGCACAATGACTAGTTATTTATACATTACAGATGTGCTTCAACCTTTAGTGTTACCATTTCTTAAGACAAATATTGTCATTTTCCAACAAGATAATTCCCAACTGAATACAACAAACAAATCACGAGTTTTTTCTTCCAATTTTTACATCCTTCCCTGAGCCGCATATTTCCAGGAACCTTTCCCAATTGAGTCTGTATGGGACATGTGGGGAGGGGATTTGGAAATCTCCAAAACTAAATAAACTTTAAAAGCTTTTCGGCCGAAAAATTGAAATAGCTTGGTATATCATCCCACAAGAAGCTATAAAAGGCCTGTATGACAGTAGGCCTTACTGTGAAACTACTTGTATACGTGCTAAAGGATATTGATCTGTGTATCTCCATACATTTACATTCTCATTTTTAAAAACTAAATAAATTATTTTTCACATTACCCCACATTATATAGCTCCCAAATTTTCTGAAAATATACAAAAGTATTTCTAGGTGATACAATTTTTTGGGAGCCAGTGTAGTAAAGGATATTCCAACAAAAGAAAAATTATTTTATATAGTAAAGGATATTCCAACAAAATAACAATTCTTTCACAGAGTAAAAAAGGCATTTCATCAAAAAATAACCATTCTCTTATATAATAAAAAGAGTATCAATAAATAACTATTCTATTACAATAAATACTAAAAAACGGTATCAAACAAAATAACCATTCTATTTAATACTATATAAACGGTATTAAAACACGAAACCATTCTATTAAATACTATAAGAACGGTATTTTAAAAAATTCTATTAAATGAAAGAGAGAAAACCCCGAACCATGGAAGACCTCCCTGCACTAGAAGTCTTTTACCAAGCCCAAATACCTGGTAGGTACCCGTCAATATTCAATTTGGAAACTGCCAGAATGCCCAGAATTAAAAAATAAAGAAGATTCTCGAGCTTTGAAAAAGTACTGCGGTTGAAACCACCTTTGCCGAGCTAATAAATTTTATTGTCTTTTACGAAAAGGAACGGCGCGAACTGCGCTCAATCTACCTAGAAGATCACGATACTAATAAAGCTCCCGCGAAGCGCCCAAGAGAAAAATCAGCAGTAGCCGCAAAAGAAACAACAACGAAAATAACAACCTGGTGCTCCAACCAAGGGTCAGAAGGTAATCCTGAACCAACACTACAAAATAAACAGCCTGAAAAACCTCATGAAGCAGAAACAGTCGAAATGAAAATCGAAGTGATACCAAACATACACAAATTAATGAACAAAACCATAGAAACTTGAACCCATCAAAGAAACTTAACGAAACATCGAATAACGGACCCAACAGCCCTACCCTAACCCCAAGATTATAATACCACCAATTAAAATAAGCGGGGTAAAGGATGGTCAGGGCTTAGAGATGGTTTTGTTAATTGTAAAAAACAAAAGCCAGATTTTTACACATCAAGGCAACACATCAACGTTCAGACCCACACAATATCAGACTACCGGAAAGCTACCAAGTGGTTGGAAGATCGCCACTACACCTTCCACTTCAAGATCTTAGACGACGAAAAGAACCTTAGAGTGGTTGTCAGAGGTCTCGACTGCTGCATCACCATCCCCGAAATACAAGAGGATTTGGAAAACAAGGGATTTGAGATGTCCAAACTTGCAAGACTACGAAAATCAGGAACAAAGGAGGAGCTCCTACTAATCCAGGTAACCCTTCCTAAGACTGCAAGGAATAAAGAAATTTACAATATCACAGATCTCTGCGACATGAAGTGCAACGTCGAGGCTTACAGGGCTCCTAAAGGCCCCGGACAATGCCACAGGTGCCAAAACTCTGGACACTCCTAGTTTGAATGTAGGGAAAGTCCCAAATATGTAAAATGTGGAGAAAATCATTTCACATCCGAATGCACCAAAGAAAAAGAAGTCCCACCTAAATGTGAAAACTGCCAAGTTCAGCATGCAGCAAGTTGGCGTGGTTGCCCACTATACAGAAAAATAAATAGATTGCCCCAAACCCAAAATGATAAGAAACCAAACCCCAATACAGAAAAATAAAAATCCAACCCTAGAGGTCCAAACCCTTCTGAAATTCCCCAACCCACTCAAACCAAGAACAAAACTTCATATGTCAATAAAGAACGTCCCAATCCTCCTTCAGCCACTAAGGTCAACCAACTAAAGAGCACTATCAAAAAGGCTCGCAGTGACTCGCAATAATAGCCAACATCTTGAAGAACGCTGTAGACACCATTAGATGTAAATGAATTACAAAAAAAAACAAAATATATATATATATATAGTCTTCGAATCGTTCATTGGAACGCGTATAATCTCCGAAACAAAAAACAACATTTCTCAGAATTCCTGAACGACCACGACATCGACATCGCACTAGTGTCAGAAACCTGGCTTAAGCCGTGCCATAAAATGAAGATTCAAAACTTCATCACCCTCCACAACGACAGACTAACCGGACAAGGTGGTGGAACTGCCATATTCATCCACAAGAAGTACAGCCATGCACCTATTCGTGCCACCACCTCAAGCCTGGAAACAACAGGAGTTTCTATCAAAAACAAAAACGGGTTAAATATGAACCTGTATTCGTGCTACAAACCACCAAACACCTATCTAGACCAAAACCTATATCTACATTTTCTCAACGGACACTCCGACCATCTTAGCAGGGGACCTAAACTGCAAACATACTGCCTGGAGTTCCACCACCACTAACCCAAGCGGGAGAAGGCTCCAAAACGCAATGATGTTATGGACCTAGATGTGAGCTACCCCGACGAACCCACACACGACTCACCTCCAGATATAATTGATATCGCCGTGCACAAAAACATCTCCCAAAGCGCATACTCTAAAATCCTGAACGAACTAACCTCCGATCATCTCCCAGTAATACTTGTGCTACAGGATTCCAAAATCTCCTATTCAAACACAAAAATCAAAATTACAGATTGGGCCCTTTTCAAGTGCAAAATGGAAACCGCTGAACCTCCTGAACTGACCCTAGACACATCTTTAAAAATAGACGAGGCCATTACATACATTGAAGAACAAATGGTGCAAAATTTGAGAGAATCAACAAAATATAATTCCCCGGAACTATAACGAAGATATCCACTTCACATTAAATAAAAAATACGATCCAACAACAGACTAAAAAAAAAAGAAAAAATCTGCGATCCCCGAGATAAATCAGCCTACATGACGGCCCTGAGAGAATTACAGAAACTTACAAGAGAGCACGATAACACTAGCTGGGACTACTTTATCGAAAACTTGAAAGTTACGGACCTAACCATATGGAAAGCCATCAAACGATTATCCAACTCTGAAAAACAAGAAAAAACATTGAAGACAAACAATGGGCAGACACTAACCACAGAGGAAGTAGCTGAATCATTTGCCAACAACTATGAAAAACAGTTCACCCCCAATCCCTATACATCCCACTCTAAACCTACTCATACATACATCAAATGTGTGAATTCATACATGAAAAAAAAAACACAAAGAAACAGGACTAGAACCAACAAATATTGGTAAAATGAAAGCGATTATTGAATATCTACCAAATAAAAAAGCTCCCGGAATCGACGAATTGCCTAATGAAGCTCTCAAACTGCTTCCTAATCACATACTAGCATCAATAACCGAAATTTTTAACGCATCACTGCAGCTTGTCCACTTCCCTGACAGATGGAAAACGTTTATTATCTGTCCCATATTTAAAAAAGGGAAATCCATGCATGAACCAACAAGCTACAGGCCCATCTCACTGTTACCTGCCAACTCAAAACTATTGGAAAGAATTGTTTTAAGAACACTTAGAAAATCCCTCGAAGAAAAGAACTCACTCAGACCTGAACAATTTGGCTACCAAGCCAAGCACTCAACATTGCACCAGCTAGTTATTGTTACTGAAAAAATAAGAAAAGCCATGAATCTAGGCCAAATAACAGGAGCTGTGTTCTTCGATATCGCCAAAGCGTTCGACAAATTTTGGCATGAGGCCCTACAAAATGTGCAAAAAGCACCTTCCTGGAGACATCATAGAAATAACGCAAAACATCTTTAACGAATATAACATTCAAGATACGAGTCAAAGACGAACTGTCAACAGCTAGGAACATCCCTCAAGGATCAGTCACAGGACAAACCTTATTCGACATATATATAGACGACTTCCCCTGTATTGAAGACACCTCCTTACACCTATTTGCCGATGATATCGCCATTTTGGCCTCGAAATACACCTTTGACAGACACCACATGAAAATCCAAGAGGCCTGTATCTTTTCCACGATTTGGTGTAAAAAATGGCGATTTACAATGAACCCCCAAAAAAGTGAAGCAATAATTTTCTCCAGAAAAAAAGACAAAATCAAGAACCTTTGGACGAACTCTTCGTCTTCGAAGACAATATTAAATGGAAGGAGGATATTCGATACCTAGGGTGCAAACCGACACCGACTATCCCTACTTCTAGGACCGAAAAGCACATTATCCCTTCATTGCAAAAGAATCATTTACGCGTCAATAATAAGACCAATACTCATATATGGCCACCCCATTTTCATGACGGCACATAAGACTATCCTTAAAAAGTTAGAAGTCTTTGAAAATAAAATTATCAGAAAAATCATGTCTCAACCCTGGTTCGTTCGGAACACAATCCTCATAAACGATCTAAATATCGAAAACATCAATGACTACATTATTAGACAATCATTTAAATTCTACGAAAAATCCGAAAAACTAGAAAACCCCACCTTCAAGGAAGCCACAAACTACATGTAGTGTATTTGCATATCGAATTATGGATATGCAAATATCCTGTTTTGCATACTAGTTTTTATAGAATTGTGTATATAAATTGAGACAGTTTTAAGCTACGTCAGTCAGTCACTTTATGTAATAAAGAAGATTACAGGAGTCCGTCTTTGCCTTAGCCTCGACACCTCACACTTGGCTACCTCCCACCTTCAAGAACAGAACAAACCTGGCGACGAGGTTAAAATAACTCTGCCGACGAGGATAATACAACTCTGGCGACGTGAAAATCTATGGGAAGCGACGGTAGTGACTACGAGGTGTGCAACTATTGGTACGTGTCGACGGGAGCGACCACGGGGTTTTAAGAATTGCGGACTTGGACTGACTCAAAAGCATCAAACCGCCTTAGTGGCTAGATAAAAATGGCGATTAGTCAAATTGTGCCTTTCAGAGTCTACAATCCAAATGAAGATGATTTTGAAATCTTTATACAAAGATTCAATGCTGCGTGCACTGCAAATGAGACTAGTGAACACAAGAAAGTTGTGATTTTGCTGTCTCTATTGGACTCTGGACTACTGAAACTAGGCAACGACCTATTCTTTCCAGAAAAGATGGAGGCACAGACATATGAACTTATCGTAAAAAAAAATAGGCAACATTTAGAGCCTAAAAAGAAGATAATACCTCAAAGGTGCTTGTTCTTGAAACGAACACAGAGGGAAAACGAATCTGTTTTCGAATATCTGAGAGAATTGAAGCACCTGGCCTCTAACTGCGCTTTTGGGGAGATGTTAGAAATGATGCTACGGGATAGATTTGTAGCGGGCTTAACATCAGAATCCCTTCAAAAGAGGCTCTTGCAAGAGGATGATGAAGTTAAATTAGAAAGGGTATTTGCCCTGGCAGTCTCATACGAGTTGGCAGAGAAAGATGCCAAAGAGCTGCATGAAAGAAAAGTGGCGAGAGTAACCTCACCTATTGAGAGGAATAGAAAATCGAAGTACTCTCCTACGAAGAAAAACTTCACGTCTTCGACCAAAGAAAGGACTTGCTACCGGTGCGGCATGAAAAATTCCCACCTAGCACCAGCATGCCCACACAAGTCAAAGGCTTGTTATAAGTGCAAAAAGATTGGGCATCTAAGTAAAGTATGCAAAGCGGCAAAGGATGCACTGAAAAATAGATATGTGCAAGAACAGATACTGTCCCTCAAGGGTGAAACGGAGGCTAAAGTTACGCTCACTATAGATGGAAATGTATTAAAGTGTGTAGTGGATACTGGAAGTCCGGTAACATTGATGCCGAAGACCATATTCAAGAAATTCTGGAAAGTAAAATTATTTCCTACTTCGAAGAATCTAAAAACCTTGTGCAATAATCCTATCAAGTTAGTAGGAGAAAGGGACGTTTTTGTTGAAGAAGCCGGAAAGAAACTTAGATTAATAGTGGTTGATGAAGGTTTCCCAGAGGTTTTACTGGGAAGGGTATGGCTGAAATTTTTGAATATAAATAACATTAAATTATTAAATGTAAATAAAATTTCGGAATCTTGCATAGACTCATTAATTGAAAGTTATGCAAATCTGTTCAACAATGATCTGGGTTGCTTAAAGGATGTAAAATTAAATATTTGCATTAAGAGGGATGCAGCACCAGTGTTTTGTAAGGCTCGAAGTCTGCCTTTTGCTATGAAAAAAAAGGTAGAGGATGAATTGGAGGATATGGTAGATAAAGGAATTTTAGAGCCTCTTGATTACGCCGACTGGGCAGCACCCATAGTGCCAGTTTTGAAGAAGGATGGCGCAGAATTAGAATCTGTGGAGATTTTAGGAGTACGGCAAATAAGGCAATAATATTGGATAAATACCCATTGCCTACGATAGATGAGATATTTTCTAAATTATCGGGTAGTACAGTTTTCTCAACTCTGGACCTTTCAATGGCCTATCTGCAGGTAGAGCTAGCAGAAGCCAAAGGAGTAGTAAATATAAATACTACGAAGGGATTGTTTGCATATAAAAGACTCCCTTATGGTGTGGCAGTAGCACCGAATAAATTCCAGAGGTTGATGGACAACATTTTTGCTGACATACCAGGAGTGGCTTGTTATATAGACGACATTTTGGTGTCAGGTAGAGATGCAAATGAGCATAAAGCCAAGTTGGAGCTGGTATTTAAAAGATTAGAGGACAAAGGCTTGAAATTGAATAAAAATAAATGCAGGTTCGCGGTTGATTCGGTTGAATACTTGGGTTTTCGAATCGATAAGAACGGCCTGCCTCCATTGATCAACAAGATTCAAGCAGTCTCTAATGCTCCTGAGCCTAAGAACATTGGTCAGTTACGATCATTTATCGGAATGTTGATGTACTACGCAAGATTTATAAGAAATATCTCTCATATATTGACTCCTTTTTACAAGTTATTGAAGAAAAATACTCGTTGGAAATGGACAAGAGAACATCGGATATTGTTCAATAAATGCAAATCATTATTGACTAATGAGTCAGTATTGACACACTATGATCCAACGAAGGAACTGGTACTGGCATGCGATGCCTCAAGCTATAGACTTGGTGTGGTGCTTAGTCACAGAGACAAAAATAAGCAGGAGAGTCCAATAGCGTTTGCGTCGCGAACACTTACAGATGCTGAAAAAAATTATTCCCAGCTTGAAAAAGAAGCCTTAATTATTGTTTATGGCTGTGAAAAATTTAGGCAATACCTTCTAGGACGCTCGTTTGTGTTGGTGACGGACAACAGACCGCTGATGCACTTGTTCTCACCTCACAAACCGATTCCAGTATGTGCAGCGTCTAGGATAAAGCGTTGGTCGTTAAGCTGGGTGCTTTCCATTACTCAGTTGAATTTCGGAAGACTGACGACCACGGAAATGCAGATGCTTTATCAAGGTTGCCGTTAAAAGCAATTGAGAGAGAGTCTATTGATGAAGATCAAGTCTTGCTTCTGAGAAAAATGAATGAAGTGCCTTTTTCATTTCGGGATGTGGCTTTTGAAACTAGAAGAGACAAGATCCTCTCAATTGTTTTGAGAAATGTCCAGGAAGACAATTGGGAAGTGCCAAAGATCTCGAAAGAAAATCCGTTGTTCCCTTTCTACAAGATTAGGAATGAACTAAGTGCGGATTTTGGCTGCTTACAGTGGAGGGAACGGATAGTAATTCCGCCCAAGTTGAGATCGCAGATTCTTAGAGACCTCCATGAGATGCATTTTGGGATAGTGAAAATGAAAATGATAGCACGGAGATATTTTTGGTGGCCTGGAATAGATGGGAACATCGAAGATATGGCCCGGGAGTGTACCATCTTTCAGGAATCTGCAAATATGCCTCCCTCCACGATTTCAGAATGGACTTGGCCCGAAAAACCCTGGCATCGACTACATATGGATTTGGCCGCCCCTTTTATGGGTAGAATGTTTTTGGTCATAGTGGACGCCTATACAAAATGATTGGAGATTTTCATCCTGAAAGAAATAACAAGCAGATCCATTATTTACCATCTTAGGCAAGTGTTTGCAAGGTTCGGACTGCCGGAATTATTGGTGACGGATAATGGGCGACAGTTTGTCTCCAAGGAATTGGAGGAATTCACCAAGATGAACGGAATTCGGCATACAAAAACAAGCCCATACAATCCAAGCACAAATGGATTAGCTGAGCGCTATGTGCGAGAGTTCAAGACCTCACTAAGGAAGAACAGTGGAAAGGATAGCCTCGAGACAAACTTGGAGAGATTTTTATTAGCTCAGAGAGCATTTCCACAGACAGTGATGAAGGAATCGCCGGCGGAAACTATTGATGAAGAGGCGTTTGAAAACAAGGTTTTCAAATCTAATGCCTAAAATGGAGTTTAAAGGAGAGGCGTTTCATGATGCCCTAAAGAAACAAGAGAATTTCAGCATAGGTTCAGATGTTTATTTCCGGAATTATGCTGCTGGACCAAAGTGGAAGCAGGGCACAATACTAAAACTCCTTAGTTGCCGCCACTACCTATTAGGGTATGAGGACCAATCTTTCAAGAGGCACATAAACCAGTTGCGCCCTGTAAAGGAAAAACCAGAGGCTGCAGTACTGAAAGATCCGAGGTTAGTACTTCCAAGTACATCTACGGAAATCCTGGAAAACCATCCTGAGATGAAGTCCTCTCAAATTGGCCTGGTGATCCCTGAGAGGAAACTGCCAGAAATGGAATTGGCAGAGAAGCCAAAATCGACAGGGCCGGACTTGGCACCAGTTGGAGACAACCAGAGTCCTGTTGCTGTTTCTGGAGAAAAGGTCCCGAGCCGGAGCCCTAGACCCCAGAGAGAGAAGCCGCGGTCAACAAGGCAGGACTTGGCACCAGTTGGAGACAACCAGAGTCCTGTTGCTGCTTCTGGAGGAAAAGTCCCGAGCCGGAGCCCCAGACCCCAGCGATCCAGGAGACCGCCTGACCGACTCCACTATTATTAGGAGGGGAGGGTGTAGTGTATTTGCATATCGAATTATGGATATGCAAATATCCTGTTTTGCATACTAGTTTTTATAGAATTGTGTATATAAATTTAGACAGTTTTAAGCTACGTCAGTCAGTCACTTTATGTAATAAAGAAGATTACAGGAGTCCGTCTTTGCCTTAGCCTCGACACCTCACACTTGGCTACCTCCCACCTTCAAGAACAGAACACTACAAATGCGGAAAAATGAAAATAAGAGATTTAGAACCTAAACAAATTCTCCAACAATTAAGCCAGAATGACGAAAAATGGAAAAAAGGGAAAATCCCACACCTTGAATATCAAACAAGCCAGGAAAAACCTACTCAAGAACAATATCCCCAAGGAACTGAGAATCCGGTCCCAACGACATCAATATAAATTATAATTGTAAATGAACCCCTGTACATTCCCCACAGTATATTGTAAATATGGTGATCTAGGTTGCTCTTTTTGAGCGGCACCTAATAAAGTTATTTGGAACTGGTTCTATTAAATACTATAAAAAGGCAGCAAAACAAAATAACCAATCTATTAAATACTGTAAAAACTGTATCAAAACAAAATAACCATTCTTAACGATTCTACTATATATTAAATATGTTATTTATAATTTCAAGTAGTTGATATTCCAACACAAATTCACGAATATATTTAATTTTTCCTATTTGTTATAAGGCACAGTATAGGTATTGTTTCGTCTTAACCTCAAATTAGACGAGATCTACTTTTAATTGCCATTCCTTTTGTCTTCAGGTAGTACAGTTGTATTCTGTTAATTGGGCACTGGATAATTGGGATCCTTCGCAAAATCCCTGAATTTTCCCTATAACAAACTAGTTCGGTAATAGCAACTAAATAATTGGCCCTTTACTTTCTGTGCGAATTCAATGTTATTCATAAGGAGTTTCACAATTACTATTCGTTTGATGACAAAATTTAGAATAAGTTACAATTTTTTTAGCATTCAAAATTATAGATTAAGCTTTTTATCGTACGTTTGTTCTACAATTTTTATATATGTGATAAAGTTATTTCAGTGTTTAAACATTTTCAAACAATATCGAAAGTCTTACAAATCAATCGCAATGTTGCCGTGATAATGGAGAATGTAGAGTTTCTCTGGTGGATGTCAATATGTCACTTAGTTGATGTCCGAAATATTTCCTCTAAATCCTTAGATCTCACCTACCCCGGCAGATGTTCACACTCACCATGCGCTGTGATAAGAAAAATGTTTTTTTTAAATTTATTCTTATACTAGCGGATGTGTACCCGGCTTCGCCCGGGTTTTATCCGATTGAAAGTTTGCCTAACGAATATTATATATTATGAATTATAATAAACAATGTTAAAGATTAGTTTTAATTATTAATCAAGATTGTGTGTGAATATGTGAGAAAGATGTAATATCGTTGTTGTTTTCTTGGCCGACTGTTTTACATATGGTGTTATCTTAAAATTGCTTGTTTTGAATATTTTTTTAGATTGAGTTGAATGAATTGCAGAATTTTTTTTTGAATTTATATATAAATAAAATTAACTCTGTTGATTTTTTTTTGTATTTAATCGATAACAGCGAAGTTACGCATGTTAAAGTTAGGAAAAATATTTTGATGTTAAGCAAAACCTGCTCCATCTCGGTTTACATAAATGTTGAAAATTTGGTCGAAATTTATGCATTGTAACGAAAGTTTTTAGCGAACACCACTTATGAAATTTGCCCTTTATTAATCTATATATATAAAATTGAATGTCTGTGTGTGTGTCTGTGTGTGTGTCTGTGTGTGTGTCTGTGTGTGTGTGTGTCCTCTATGGATTCAAAAACCATACATCCAATCGCCGTGATATTTTGGGATATTATTAGGTGTATCCCCGGAAAGGTTTACGAAAAATAATTTCTTGAATATCTTTAATATCCTTAGAGTTATTTGCAGATTTGTAGCTTTAACTCGCAAGCAACGCCACCTTAGGCTTAGGTCTACCCCCCCGTCCGGCCGCCGGCCATTGGACAGTCCAAGTTCCCACCGACCAATCAGAGGGATCAAGATCCCCCCCCTCCCCCTCCCTCCCCCCCACCCCCGTCCGGCCGCCGGCCAATCAGAGGGATCAAGAGGTCCTGGCGCTGGGGGGGCGGGTAACCTCCGGGAACTACGTCCATCTTCCATAAACGACCATGATTCTATTCAACTTATCGAGTAATTTTCAAGGGACCGGGAAAATATGTAGATAAAACGATGATTTTGTAATGTAGAAAATTAGGAAAGACAAAATTCAGGATGACACGGCACACAGGGACCGGGAAAAATAATCACTTTATCGAGAGATTCACGACCATGATTTTATTCAACCTATCGAATATCTTTCAAGGGACCGGGAAAAAATGTTCACTAGATAAAACGACGATTTTGTAATGTAGAAAATTATGGAAGACAAAATTCAGGATGACACGGCACACAGGGACCAGGAAAAAATGTTCACTTTATCGAGAGATTCAAATTTACGAGTTTCAAATTATCAAATTATATCCTTTTTTTTATAAGTTTGTAGAGAATTGTTTTAACAAATGTTCGTTAGACAAACATTTACTCGGGTAAAACCCGGGCGAAGCTGGGCACATCCGCATTTCTTGAATATCTTAAATATCCTTAGAGCTATTTGCAGATTTGTAGCTTTAACTCGCAAGCAACGCCACCTTAGGCTTAGGTCTGCCCCCCCGTCCGGCCGCCGGCCATTGGACAGTCCAAGTTCCCACCGACCAATCAGAGGGATCAAGATCCCCCCCTCCCCCCCACCCCCGTCCGGCCGCCGGCCATCAGAGGGATCAAGAGGTCCTGGCGCTGGGGGGGCGGGTAACCTCCGGGAACTACGTCCATCTTCCATAA
Source organism: Cordylochernes scorpioides (assembly GCA_030710605.1). Lineage (NCBI taxonomy): Eukaryota > Metazoa > Arthropoda > Arachnida > Pseudoscorpiones > Chernetidae > Cordylochernes > Cordylochernes scorpioides. The sequence continues at coordinate 117,517,860 of CP092886.1, read as the reverse complement.
ACGACCATGATTCTATTCAACTTATCGAGTAATTTTCAAGGGACCGGGAAAATATGTAGATAAAACGATGATTTTGTAATGTAGAAAATTAGGAAAGACAAAATTCAGGATGACACGGCACACAGGGACCGGGAAAAAATAATCACTTTATCGAGAGATTCACGACCATGATTTTATTCAACTTATCGAATATCTTTCAAGGGACCGGGAAAAAATGTTCACTAGATAAAACGACGATTTTGTAATGTAGAAAATTATGGAAGACAAAATTCAGGATGACACGGCACACAGGGACCGGGAAAAAATGTTCACTTTATCGAGAGATTCAAATTTACGAGTTTCAAATTATCAAAATATATCTTTTTTTTTATAAGTTTGTGGAGAATTGTTTTAACAAATGTTCGTTAGACAAACATTCACTCGGGTAAAACCCGGGCGAAGCTGGGCACATCCGCTAGTATAGATATAAAAGTCAATGTCTGTTGTCTGTTTCGCGATAAACTCAAAAATTACTGAGCCAATTTGTACCAATTTTACATGTCGCTTTTTATAAACCTGAGGAAATTTTCGCCTACATTTAGATTAGTATTTTTGGCTATTTATTTTTCATTTGAAGAACTATTTTTTTCCACGCGGAGTAAATACGAGGCGAAATAACAACACCAGGCCAATTAAGCGACCAATGAGCGTTCTGCATTTTTTTTCAAGTTGCTGGAAGACGTCTTTTTATACGAGTGTTACTTTTTTTTACAAAGGTATTGAGTATTGAGAGAGATATTTATATTACTAAGTTACGGTAAGTGCACACAATGCAATTAAAAAAATAAACTTCACAAATTTAGCGTTACTGTATGTAAATAATGACTATCGTATTTTTTATTAATTTTTGTTCTGGCCCTTGTTTTTTTTTATCTCTATAAAAAAGGTTCAAAATGCAGTCGCAGTCATTAGTAAACACATATGTTTGCTTAATTTCCATGTGCTCTTCTATTTATTTACAGAAAAATATTTACATGCCAGTATTTTGGACTACTTTTTTTTATAAACCTATTTTTCTTATTCTTACTTAGAAGATGGGCATCGCAGTCAAGATCCATCGCAGTCACTCACTCAATTCATGCAATTCCATGGGTTAATGCACTGGGGCGGGTACCTCGGGGGTTGGGTGGAAAATCTGCCATCTATTTAAACTATATTGATTTTGAAACAACTAAATGGATTTCAAAAAAGTATATTAAATCAAATACCTAAAGACTAATATAGTAAAATATTTGCCATCACACATACTTTTTGCCTGTGGGTTAGGTGTTATTTCTGTATTGCTATTTTATATGACACTTCTACTATTTATTATTGATGTACTTTCAGTATGAAGGAAATGGAACTCGGGGGAATTCTCGGGTGAAGCCGGGTCATTCGTCTAGTTTGATATATAAATCATACTTTATTAATTCATATTACGATATATGTCAAATAATATAAATTACACAACATAACACACACAACATGGAAATAAAATTTTGAACTTAAAACGAAAATTACATTCTATAAATGAGAAATATAAAAAATACTCTCCAATATTAAACTTAATTGTGTGATTACCGTTATACACAAACTCATATATTGCAACCATTTAAACAGTTAAAACATTTATATAACCCACGAGCCCTTTGCTTTTATAACTACATTTAGTCGTGAAATTCTTTTTCTTTTTAATGACAGCAGCTTGTATAGCCTTGCCCTCCACTTCTCGAATTGTCTTCAACTGCTCCTCTCAGCTACATCTCTTGAGAATAAATATCCTCTATGTAAAGTAACTTTTCATTACAAATTACTAACTGATTGCGGGCATAGAGCTGCTTGAGGGCAGCCTTTTGTTTGCTAATTTATAGAAAACGGAGTATTCTATCCCAAGAAAAATCGCTACATATTTCTGGTATTTGTATGGCCATGGTTGACACCTAGGACATACAAGGACTTCTATCGTAGGGTATCACCAATTGGATGTTTTTTTCCTTTTGAAATTTGTAAACAATTTCGTTGCTTGCAGCAGAAAATTTAGCGGTCACTCTTTTTATAGAAATAAGCTCGTGTTGTTTAATCAGGGCTTGATGTGAAGTCATGGGTTGCAGTCCTCTTCAATATTTTATATTATAATGTGATCTTCCGTACGGGCCACTGCTCAACTTTTCTTTAAACGGTGTTAGATTTTCTTCGCCTTGTTCTTTCATTTCAATATTTACGATTTATTCGCCAGGCAAAGATGACGATGCTATTAATCTTTTTGGTGTAACTCCAAGCATCGCTTCATAAAGACTTTGTCATAATATTTTTATTAGATAGTGTTCTTGGCAAATTGAACAAAGATCAAACCATCTGATAGATTTATATGTATCGTTAGCGTCCATCCATGCAGTTTTCTGTATATCCTCTGTGTTGACTATGACGAAGCGTTCCTCACGCAATATCTTAACACATAGTTCGCGAAAATGGCTTGATTACTAATTATATTCTCTTCCATTTTCTAATTGCAATATAGATGGGATTCCCCCATATGTTACACAATATTGGAAGAAGGTGATATGCTACCTATAAAGCTGTCTTAGTTTTCGAATGTCGTAACAGAAAAATATCACTATGTGATCTTGCTACACCATTATGAATTTATATTTGCCATCACGGTGTAACTGATTTCAGCTCTATAAGATAAAGCCAACATCTTGAGTTGAACAACAAACTGATCTTTGGTTTCATGACAATACTTTTTTTGAAGTTCATTATGCTTCATTAGATATTGTTTACATAATTTTAAATGCAACATTTTAACGTTATTTTGACTCGCAATTAAAAAAACACATTCTTCTTTAATAGCTTGCTCTGGTGAGATTTCATATGGAATACTGAAGAAATTATCATCATTGGTAACATATATACCATAATTACACACACACACAAGCCTTTTTTATTGGGGCATCCATCCCTATACATGATTCTCCTCTACAGGATTTAGCAAAGGAAGATATTTCAAAAGTAAAAACTAGAATACAAGAAGTAATAAGGAAAGAGAGAAGAAAGAAAAACCAAACAAAAAGAAATATAACCATATATACAAAAAATAAACCTACAGAGCAAAAGGAACCGTACATGATTAAATATTTCAATTAAAGTACCAATGTTTAGAATATGTCAAGGTTAGGATATCTTTGAGAGGGCTAGTGTGGAATCAGCCGCATTCAATCTTCGCTTTCTTCCTCCAAGCAAACCACGACATTCGGCGAATCCATTATTCTCCAACGGACATTGACTGCGGCCTTGTAGAATTTATATAATATATACCATAATAACACGATTAATTAATGAAACAATCAATCTTCTTCATAAATTAAAAAAGGTTCTAAACATTTTGATCGTTTATTTTCCAAAGGCGTTCTGAATTTAGTTCAGCAGAAATCTCATCAGAAAATATTTTAGAGTACATTCCTTTTTTAAAGAAAAATAAATGCATTTGTCTTCTGGATTGCCCTCAATTAATTTGCATGTAAATTTTAAAAAAAATTACTGCCGCATACATTCCATATGAATCAGGGTAAAAGTTATTGAGAACTTATAACAACGTAATCTTGCATAAGACTGGCATACAGCATTATTCCAGTGATCGACCTCCACCAGAACAGGTCTGTGCTTGTCGTCATACCCCGGTGATTGTGTGAGAATACAACCAAACGATCAGTATTTCACCGATATACTTGTGTTGACATCCAACAGAGATATTCTCCACATTCTCTCGTTCACAGTAACAGTCCCACACAATTAAAGTTTGTCTTGGCTAAACGATCCGCGTAAGGGCTGAAATTACAAAAGAAACGCTGTTTTCGTATTAAATTTATGATATTCGTATTTCAGGATCGACTCCAGCGAGTTCTTTAAAAATAAAATCTTTCTTAGAGGGTGATAATGAAAGCTTGTCTAATGTTGAAAGTTTGGCAACACGCCTTCATAAAGATTTCGTCGAAAATCGCTCAATTTGTGTTGTTTAGAGAGACGTCAAGACAATAATTAGAGTATAAGAGGTTAAGTCTAAGACAAATAGAACTCCAGCACAATACCCGAGGGAAACAATTTCGCTCTAATCTCGGTCGCTCCGCGTTATCTCCAGCAAGCACCTCGACAATAAGCATACCGGGGGGCTCCTCACATTTTATTGTTTAAAAAGCGCCGTGTGGAATCAAATTATTCGCCGAAATCTCAAGACCTTTAAACTAAGTTTTGAGATAATAAACAAAGGCATTGAGCGATGTAGATCAGTTTGGAGAAATTTATAAGCTATAGTTTCCTGTTGTATTCAACAATAAGATAACCCTTTTTTAATCACAAGATTTCATAACGAACAATTAGCAATTTAACAGCCACTGCATGTAAACGAAAGTTATATATATTGTATAGTTATAAAATAAATAAATCAATAATGGAGGATTCTTTTTTTTTATATATTTTAAAAATAGAAAATTGGTCTAGTTCATTCTCCCCTAAATATTTTTCAAAAAAAAAAAAAACATATCAATGAACCCGGTTTATTGCTTGAAGCAGAAAAACGAGTACCACTAAAGTATATGATGGCGTTTGTCTTATTTTCCAGATCATTTGCTTCCTCGGGATACTATGAACGCATGCGGAGTTTATTTCATTTTAACGGAATGTACGCCCACGCCGACATATGTGCAAGCTTACCACCAAGGTGGTTGCAAATATCTGCCTGAGAATCAGAAACCTTGAAGAGATTCAAAGAACGTTTGTTTAACTTGATTTAAATTAAAATTTTAAAACTAATATATTTTAAGCATTTTGAATAGAAGTGTTTATAATTTATTTTTGTATAATATTATTTTCGCTGATTTGAAACACTGGTTGTATTCGAAATCAGAGATCTTAAAACAGCTATAGTTATCTAATATCTTCTTCTTCACAATACTCTTATCTTTATAAGAACTCTTTGCTAACGCCGGTTCAATGAAGTATATCAGAAAAAACAGGCTCATCAAAGATTAAAATAATATTTGTCATGTTTATATATTAATATATGCTGTAATAGTTCAAAATATTTTTTCTTACCTAAGCGCAGTCGTTGAAGAGATTATTAGAAGAATAATTAAATATTTATTTAGTTTTGATCAAATAGTGTGTGTTTAATATATATCATAACTATGGATAAAATATACAAAGCGTGTGTGTGGTGTCCCAATTTTAACATAGAATTTCAAATTAATTCTATTGTAGTGTATTTTTATTTATGTTTATTTACATTATTTTGTGTTTCAGATTTTATGTTTATTTGCATAGATTGGCTTGTGATTGTGATGCCTTCAATTTTAGTAGACTGTTAGCACCGAAGAATGAAGTTGGTTTCTACTTACCTCTTTCGGCAACTATTTATCTAACGCGACACTATAGTATTGTTATATGAAATAATAAATGGCAGTTTTTACATGTGATATATATGTACACACAACTAATGTAAATTAATTAAAAGATGGGAGGCGCGCGTTTCAAAACTATGGTCAAAATTTTATAATTATCAATGAATTAAAAATATATATATTTAAAAATTATATATAATATATACGTGGGATGATTTAAAATGCCAAACAGAAAGATAGCTGAAATTGTATCATAATTGGAATATTGTGTGAAAAAATAATGGATTTGGATTATCAAAATAATGTGTTGGGCGAGGTTGTTTGTAGACAAAAAACCATTTACTATGGCTTTTATTCCACTCTATATATGTTATGTGTTTTTTTTCTTTATACTGCTGAGACAGTCTCCAAAAACATGGCTTCTCCTTGTCTTGGTCGTTCATAGGCCGGAAGTTATATTATAACAAAATAGGCCAGTGTTGATTTTATAAATGTGATAGCTCTGAGAGGTGATCGTTCATAAAGGTGGTCATTTAGTAAGGTGGCCGTTCATAGAACTGGTCACTTGGGTATGTGGTAGTTCAAAAGGGTGGTCACTTGGGGAGGTACCCATTCATGGAGTTGGTCACTTGGGTAAATGGACGTTCAAAAAGGTGGTCACTTGGAGAGGTGGACGTTCAAAAAGGTGTTCACTTGGGGAGTTGGAGTTTCTTAGAGCTGGTCACTTGGGAAGGTGCCCATTCATAGATGTGGGCACTTAGGAAGGAGCCCGTTCATAGAGGTGGTTACTGGAGGAAGGTGCCCATTCATAGAGGTGGTCACTTAGGAAGGTGCCCGTTCATAGAGGTGGTTACTTGGGAAGGTGCCCGTTCATAGAAGTGGTCACTTGGGAAGGTGCCCGTTCATAGAGGTGGTTACTGGGGGAAGGTGCCCGTTCATAGAGGTGGTCACTTGGGAAGGTGCCCATTCATAGAGTTGGTCACTTGGGAAGGTGCCCGTTCATAGAGTGGTTACTGGGGGAAGGTGCTCATTCATAGAGGTGGTTACTGGGGGAAGGTGCCCGTTCATAGAGGTAGTCACTTGGGAAGGTGCCCGTTCATAGAGGTGGTTACTGGGGAAAGGTGCCCGTTCATTGAGGTAGAGTTACTGGGGGAAGGTGCCCGTTCATAGAGGTGGTCACTTGGGAAGGTGCCCGTTCATAGAGGTGGTTACTGGGGGAAAGTGCCAGTTCATAGAGGTGTTCACTAGGGAAGATGCCCGTTCATAGAGGTGGTCACTAGGGAAGATGCCCGTTCATAGAGGTGGTTACTGGGGGAAATTGCCCGTTCATAGAGGTGGTCACTTGGGAAGGTGCCCATTCATAGAGGTGGTTACTGGGGGGAGGTGCCCGTTCATAGAGGTGGCCACTTGGGAAGGTGCCCGTTCATAGAAGTGATCGCTTAGGGATGTTTATGAGAGATACCACTGCAGTTTATTTTACTTTAATATTAATCCATTAAATTTTCGTCGAATTTTAAAATGGAGAGCTCTTGGTAATAAAACGTATTTTCTCGTCAAATAACCCTAAATATTTTGCTTTTCGAAAAATAGTGCAAAGCTTAGTTGTACTAGGACCAGGTGGATAAATTAATTAAAAAGGCATCCCTTAAGTGTGCAACTAAAGGTTCGGCGTTCTCACGCCCTTTCGGTCTATATACCTGTTTCATGATTTTTCAGGATGCCCTAAAGGCCAGTTTTTATGGTCGTTGAGGTACAGCTTGCACCACGCTGATGAAGGCCAACAGCCTGAAACGCGTACGTTGTTAGCTTTTTTGATTAATCAAGAAAGAATAGTTTCCCAATTCTTGAATAATTAAAAATCAACATTGATTGAATATTTATTCCGAAAGATGGCACAAGCCATCAGAAACTTTTAGTTGACATTCAATAGATGCCTTTTTTTTTTGCTTTATTTGTGAAACAAGAAGGTTCCTAGTAAAATTTATACAATACCAGCTATGGGCAAACTTCGGAAACCCCACTTGAGGGACCAAAGTTCCAGGCTTCGTTAGATCAAATAGGTTTCGATTTTACGAGATGGTGCTGGGAATTCATGAAATCTTCCATTTTTATCAAAGAAAGTTTAAGATGGGAAGTAGCTAGGTCAAAAGTTTTGTCATAATATTTTGGGAATTGCTTTCCACAAGAAAAAAAATCATATGTATGATATTTTAAAAAAGCAACCACTTCTGTCACTATAATATAAAAAAAAAAATTGTGTGCAATCGAAGTAGCATGTTTGTACCTAAAATAACGAAAATCACGTGTTAAAGTGTTCTAACATAATATTTTACATATGCGCGGACATAAATATATTCTCCAAAGTGGAATATAAGGCGAGCGGAGTAGCACTCCAGCGCCTTCTAGCGGCCGCTCGATATTTTCGCCTGGCGGGAGGAAGCACTGATTACGTAATGGCGGATGTGACGTCACAGGTGCGGATGTACCGCGAGTCGCGTGGAAGGTCAACCACCACGCACACGTGGGGTAGGCGGGGCGTCGTTGCATAACGGCGCGCGCTAAAAAAACATCGTGGAGGTCATCATAGGTTCTTTTGTTGCCGCTTAGGGTTTGTTATGTAACCGAGTTGTTGACTTTCTCCTGGCTCATCCTCATTTGGCTCCAAGGGGGCAATATTCGGTCTGACTGAGCTAACACTTCTGCGCATTGAGATGGACTTGAACAACTTGTTTTGACATTTATGGTGGGCGTGGAACTTAAGAGTGCTTTTAGTTAATAAAATGAATATTCGAACGGTTTTTTTTTTGTAATATGTATAACTATTGGAATTAACGCATATTTTAGATTTATATTTAGTAAAAAAACAAAATTCGATATTTCGACGAGGCTGTACGTTTATCTTCTTCCAGTCGTAATATCGGATATATATTTTAATAAATATATTTGAATCAAGATATGCGTTTATTTTATTGTATTAAAATGGATTGCTCGATTTTAACAATATATAACTATAATATGATGCACTTACGCGCCATCTGTTATCAAAATTCGAAACTATTAATGATGACGTAAGATTCTTTTTGAAATTAAACAGTTTCTACTGCCCTTACTGCAATGGAAAATTTAAAGGGAGGGCCTGGCTCATCAGTGGTGAACCCTCCCAGCGGTTTCGCCAGTTTAATCTACCATCATCTAATGGTAGATTAAACTGGCGAAACCGCTGAGAGGGTTCACCACTGATGAGCCAGGCTCCTCCCTTTAAATTTTCCATTGCAGTAAGGGTAGTAGAAATTGCTTAATTTCAAAAAGAATCTTATGCCATTATTATTATATAACTATCAAATGTTTATATATGGGAATATATATTTCCGTGAAAAAAAAAAAAAAAACACTCAAATTAAGCGCCTTCTGTTGACCGCCCACGTAAGCTATCGGATTTGAGTCGGTGACAAAGCCACTACACCACTCATAGTGCCCGACTGGAAACCATGGTTTCGGGCTCAAGGTCCACGTCAGTCCAGGGCAGCTTTCATGAAATACCAACAAGATC
>CP092886.1:117497438-117508796 GCA_030710605.1 Cordylochernes scorpioides | reverse complement strand
TAGAGGTGGTCACTTGGAAAGGTGGTCTTCAATAGATTCATAGAGATGATAAATTAGAAAGGTAGTTGTTTATAGAGGTGGTCACTTAGGGAGATGGCCGTTCATAGAGTTGGTCACTTGGGAAGGAGGTCGTTCTTAGAGGTGATCACTTAGGAAGGTAGCCGTTCAGAGAGGTGGTCACTTAGGAAGGTAGCCGTTCATAGAAGTGGTCACTTAGGAAGGTAGCCGTTCATAGAGATGGTCACTCAGGAAGGTAGCCGTTCATAGAGGTGGTCACTTAGGAAGGTAGCCGTTCATAGAGGTGATCACTTAGGAAGGTAGCCGTTCATAGAAGTGGTCACTTAGGAAGGTAGCCGTTCATAGAGGTGATCACTTAGGAAGGTAGCCGTTCATAGAGGTGGTCACTTAGGAAGATAGCCGTTCATAGAGGTGATCACTTAGGAAGGTAGCCGTTCATAGAAGTGGTCACTTAGGAAGGTAGCCGTTCATAGAGGTGTTCACTTAGGAAGGTAGCCGTTTATAGAAGTGGTCACTTAGGAAGGTAGCCGTTCATAGAAGTGGTCACTTAGGAAGGTAGCCGTTCATAGAGGTGATCACTTAGGAAGGTAGCCGTTCATAGAAGTGGTCACTTAGGAAGGTAGCCGTTCATAGAGGTGTTCACTTAGGAAGGTAGCCGTTTATAGAAGTGGTCACTTAGGAAGGTAGCCGTTCATAGAAGTGGTCACTTAGGAAGGTAGCCGTTCATAGAGGTGATCACTTAGGAAGGTAGCCGTTCATAGAAGTGGTCACTTAGGAAGGTAGCCGTTCATAGAGGTGTTGACTTAGGAAGGTAGCCGTTTATAGAAGTGGTCACTTAGGAAGGTAGCCGTTCATAGAAGTGGTCACTTAGGAAGGTAGCCGTTCATAGAGGTGGTCACTTAGGAAGGTAGCCGTTCAGAGAGGTGGTCACTTAGGAAGGTAGCCGTTCATAGAGGTGGTCACTTAGGAAGGTAGCCGTTTATAGAAGTGGTCACTTAGGAAGGTAGCCGTTCAGAGAGGTGGTCACTTAGGAAGGTAGCCGTTCATAGAAGTGGTCACTTAGGAAGGTAGCCGTTCATAGAGATGGTCACTCAGGAAGGTAGCCGTTCATAGAGGTGGTCACTTAGGAAGGTAGCCGTTCATAGAGGTGATCACTTAGGAAGGTAGCCGTTCATAGAGGTGGTCACTTAGGAAGGTAGCCGTTCATAGAGGTGGTCACTTAGGAAGGTAGCCGTTCATAGAGGTGATCACTTAGGAAGGTAGCCGTTCATAGAAGTGGTCACTTAGGAAGGTAGCCGTTCATAGAGGTGTTCACTTAGGAAGGTAGCCGTTTATAGAAGTGGTCACTTAGGAAGGTAGCCGTTCATAGAAGTGGTCACTTAGGAAGGTAGCCGTTCATAGAGGTGATCACTTAGGAAGGTAGCCGTTCATAGAAGTGGTCACTTAGGAAGGTAGCCGTTCATAGAGGTGTTCACTTAGGAAGGTAGCCGTTTATAGAAGTGGTCACTTAGGAAGGTAGCCGTTCATAGAAGTGGTCACTTAGGAAGGTAGCCGTTCATAGAGGTGGTCACTTAGGAAGGTAGCCGTTCAGAGAGGTGGTCACTTAGGAAGGTAGCCGTTCATAGAGGTGGTCACTTAGGAAGGTAGCCGTTTATAGAAGTGGTCACTTAGGAAGGTAGCCGTTCAGAGAGGTGGTCACTTAGGAAGGTAGCCGTTCATAGAAGTGGTCATTTAGGAAGGTAGCCGTTCATAGAGGTGGTCACTTAGGAAGGTAGCCGTTTATAGAAGTGGTCACTTAGGAAGGTAGCCGTTCAGAGAGGTGGTCACTTAGGAAGGTAGCCGTTCATAGAAGTGGTCACTTAGGAAAGTAGCCGTTCATAGAGGTGGTCATTTAGGAAGGTAGCCGTTCATAGAAGTGGTCACTTAGGAAGGTAGCCGTTCATAGAGGTGGTCACTTAGGAAGGTAGCCGTTCATAGAGGTGGTCACTTAGGAAGTTAGCCGTTTATAGAAGTGGTCACTTAGGAAGGTAGCCGTTCATAGAGGTGGTCACTTAGGAAGGTAGCCGTTCATAGAAGTGGTCACTTAGGAAGGTAGCCGTTCATAGAGGTGGTCACTTAGGAAGGTAGCCGTTTATAGAAGTGGTCACTTAGGAAGGTAGCCGTTCAGAGAGGTGGTCACTTAGGAAGGTTGCCGTTCATAGAGGTGATCACTTAGGAAGGTAGCCGTTCATAGAGGTGGTCACTTAGGAAGGTAGCCGTTTATAGAAGTGGTCACTTAGGAAGGCAGCCGTTCATAGAGGTGGTCACTTAGGAAGGTAGCCGTTCATAGAAGTGGTCACTTAGGAAGGTAGCCGTTCATAGAGGTGGTCACTTAGGAAGGTAGCCGTTCATAGAAGTGGTCACTTAGGAAGGTAGCCGTTCATAGAGGTGGTCACTTAGGAAGGTAGCCGTTTATAGAAGTGGTCACTTAGGAAGGTAGCCGTTCAGAGAGGTGGTCACTTAGGAAGTTAGCCGTTCATAGATGTATTCTAAGACGAGTCGTAGTGAGTGTAGTGTACTTTGGTTAAATTAAAAGTTCAGTAGCGCGGTATTTATTACGTTATAAATTCTCTAATTATTAATTCAATGTTTAACCAGAAGTCCCTTTTTTTTAATAAAAGCCATCGAATTATCAAGCTAGTGAACAGGTGGAATCGGTCGCAATCACTCGTGAGATAAGCTACGCGACTCCATATTTTGTATTAGAATTAATACGTCTTTATTGTCAATCAAATTATAATATTGTTTTAAGATTTTATTAAATTAATTGAAATGAAGTATTAGGTTTCGTTGATTATGCATCATATTTAGACACAATATATAGGTATTATATTGTTTGACTAAGAAATAATTCATTTTAATTAATAAATGATAATTAATTTTATTGAATTCATTTCAAAAATTGATATCAACAGATTTAGCGCTATTTATATCATATATTTACACCAAAGCTTGGCCTCTCATTCTTGTATCTTTGTGGTGAATAATTAATTAATAATTATAGTCTAGACATTCTGGCGTTATTAAATCTATAATCAATCAGTAAAATATTGTTTATATAGTTTAAGAAGCTTTTAAATATAATAATTAAAGAGTATAAAAATGTATAAAACAAATATTTCAGCTACCGCCAATGAACGTTTCGATTATGAGTCAAAATAAAAACGAACATTTTATATTGGGTGAAGAGGTAAAATACTTAGTGAAACAACTTGTTAATCATTTGCCTCATATTAAATCACGTTAAGTTCGAAATTCATAATGAACGTCCCTCGCCTCTTTTATTTTGACTCGCATGAAATCCAATTAATCAATGGCAATAGCTGATATATTTATTTTTAGTGCTTTTTATTAAAAACTCTCAAGAATATTTAATAAATTATTATTATTTTTATTTTTAGAGTTAGCTTTTCTAAATTCTCAAATTATACAGTATATAGTATATATATAAGAAAATAAGAAGAATTCTATATATTTTGATTATTTTTTATAGAAAAAAATAGATTTCTGTTGATTTTAGAGGATTTTATATAGATTGCCTGATCCCGGGATCCATGAGCATGTGACACTGCAGTCGTGGCAATAATACTAAAAATAGTTATCAAAATAGCTTTAATTAAGCTAAAATAATATATAAAAAACATAATTTGATAAAAGTAATGCCTGGCTTAAGGCGTAAGAATCTAAAAAATGAAAAACCTTTTAAATGATTTACAAAATATTTGAGCCGGCCATCGGAAAACAACAACAATGAGTTTTTATGGGGGGAGCGTGACCTCTGGCGGTCGATTTAACAGAGTATTTGAATCTAAACCTAACCACAAACCTTTCACCCACTCGCAATTACAAATCCAATGTGCTCACTGCAAACATCCACAATCCACCTGACGACGAGAACTTCTCCTCCCTCACGCCTTCTCCAGCCATCACCAAGGACATGACCATGGCCACATCAACCAGTGCGAACTCAAACTACACTACAATTGACACTTTTATACTGTAAGTACAACTCATTTTGAACTTGAATATCCAATTCTTTGTTAAGTAGATTTTTATTTCGTTTATTTTATTTTACGGTTACGTTAGATAACCATATAGCATTTCATTTATGCCAATAATTTATTTCTTAGCTTATATTTTAATAAAGTTTCCTCAATTCAATTTTATACCCATCCTACTAAATTCTAAGTCTATCAATCGCCTATATTGCTTCATTATATGCCAGTTAACCTATAGTGATTTAAACACTTCAGTTTTAGTTTACTTTTAAATCTCCATATCATAAAAGCTACATTTTCATTTTTATGACAAAAAAAAACTTCATTTTACACTTTTTTTTTCATATTAATTTTGTCTTTAATATTTTCAACTATTGTGTTCTCAACCAACCTTTAGACTTCAAACCCCTTTTTACATATTCATTTTTGAATAATGTCATTTTCAAAATTAAATATTCTATAACTCAAAATTCTCATTTAAAGAAAAAAAAGTTTTTGTTATTTTTAAATGTACGCCTGCTATCAACTAAAAACAATATATAACCAACACTTAGAAAGTTTCCCCATGTCTTCATCACAACTACATTCACAAATACCAACTCACCTCACCCAGTGTAATGCCATTTTAACCAGTGTTCCTTCTATAAAAACATTCAATTCCACAAACCAACTAATAAATTAAATTTAATTGCCATCTATCGTTAAAATTTTACACAAATAAATTTACTGGCAATGCGTTTCTTTTTAAATATCATCAAATAATCTCTACAGACCTTACTGCAATGATATGAGTTATTGAATGAGAGGGCTTGGCTCATCAGTAGTGAACCCTCTCAGCGGTTTCGCCAAATTAATCTCTAGACCGCTCTACTATTGTATTGGACTGGGTTTGTTATATACCCTGCATATTCTATGGAAGGCAGCTAAGGGGTGTTTAGTAAACTATGGACATAAGCTTATAGGTCTGTAGAGGTACTGATGAGCCAAGCCCTCTCATTCAATAACTCATATCATTGCAGTAAGGTCTGTAGAGATTATTTGATGATATTTAAAAAGAAACGCATTGCCAGTAAATTTATTTGTGTAAAATTTTAACGATAGATGGCAATTAAATTTAATTTACTAATATATATTTGTTATGAAAACATGTTTTGCGGAAGAGCTTTGCTCGATGCAACACGTTGAAATTATATGTATGTACCTCTACAGACCTATAAGCTTATGTCCATAGTTTACTAAACACCCCTTAGCTGCCTTCCATAGAATATGCAGGGTATATAACAAACCCAGTCCAATACAATAGTAGAGCGGTCTAGAGATTAATTTGGCGAAACCGCTGAGAGGGTTCACTACTGATGAGCCAAGCCCTCTCATTCAATAACTCATATCATTGCAGTAAGGTCTGTAGAGATTATTTGATGATATTTAAAAAGAAACGCATTGCCAGTAAATTTATTTGTGTAAAATTTTAACAAACCAACTAATGATAACAACGCTACTTTAAAAAGAAAACTCTTGAATTTCAAACATAAATTGCAAATATCTCACCCTCACATTTTCCTCCATCTCCTTCACCTTTACTTACACCCATTTTATAATTAAATTTCGCAAATTAATTTTTTATTCCGTCTACACCATTACGTGTAAACGTCTCAAAAAAAGAGTTTTGCTATCTTTCCATTTCCTTATTCCATTGATGATTTTCGCTATCTAATTAACAATTTTTTTAAAAATCAATTTTCAAATATAAATTAACAAAATTTCAAAATCATTACTAGTCAACCATCTATCCTTCTACAACAAAAGTTTAATATAACGCGGGACCGTCAATTCCTCCAAAAGCTAAATTAGGTCTACGTCTCCTCTACCAATTTATTTTAGGCGTAAAATTTTCACTCGCTTCCTACTTAGCGATATTTTTCTCTCGCTCTCAAGTAAACACCAACACATTTATTCCAATAAACCATAGTTATCTCAACAACACCGCAATCATTTTTACACTAAGCCAATCTCGAGCCACACAAACTCCAGTTTAAGACATATCTCCGACTAAACACACCACATCACCAACATTCACAAAATCTCGTTGTATGTTCGTACAGCCACCGCCTATGACTTCAGTAAACTTGTTGTTCTTGATGAAGAAGATTAGATTTTACCCCAACACACGACTTCACGTGACACCTTTTAATTTACAATTTTTTTCGCACGTGTCACAGCGACTCGACAAGACTTTTTTTTCACTTTTACCAGACTACATTATGCCTTCATTTTCCCTGTGACGCATTTATCTTTTTTTTTTCTCACTCGAAAGCGTGTCCACGTCGCAAGTCTCGTCTATTAAAACATATCTACCTAACACTTCGTGAACAATACTTCACTAAGTCAAAACCTATGTCGAAATACATCGACGTATGAACACCGAGATAACTAATTCCCCATGCCATAAACATACGGCACACCACAACTAACACATCACCATAGGTTCTATCAACTACATCAATGTCAATCCATGTATACTTAAAGATTGTATTGGCTTGAACATCAACTGTTCTATATATTTCCTACTCTAAAATATTTCTAGTATTGTTACTTTCTTTTTATATCATATTACTTTTCTATTTTTAATCATTTCAAATACTTACATCTTTTTTATATTTCGCATATTTATCATTTACTTATTTTAATTATATCTCGAGGTTTTTTTGTTATTCTGTTTTAACTTTTTATTTTTATATAAACAATCGAAAAGTTAACTTTTATTTTTAATCTTCAATGTTTATAATCATTTTTATTTTTTATACTATTGTACCAACATTCACCACACACAATTTTCAATTTTATATATTTTTTTCAACTTCAATTTTTAAATCCGATTTTAAGATTTTTAAATTCAAATTTTAGAAAATGCCTCGACACCATTACCCTCCAAATTCTCATGACATCTCATCCCATACCTTATGAGAGATTGTTACTATCCGCTAAAACTTTGATTTCTCACATTGATTCCATTTTAACTACAAACGCTTCTTCGCTGTAATCTTCCCAACAGTCGAACTTGAGCAGCTAGTTAGATGAGTTTTTTTTTATTCACGGCTTGGTTCGAGCATCAACGCCCTTTTTTATTTTTTTTAAATTTTATTCTCACATTCGGGCAATTCATTTTTTTTCTTTTTTCAATCACCTCACTTTCACCACTGCCCTACCGCGGCCAAATCGTTTTTTTTGGGGGGGGGGGGGGGGGGGACAGAACGACTCTCTCTCTCTCTATCACTCTTTTTCTCACTATTTTCCTCTACCAAAGCTTCCACCAACCATTCACAAATCCCTATGATAGGACAGCCCATGTCGAATACCTTCAGCATACTGTAGATGGACCAATGCCTACAATCACATAATGTCGTATTCCATCTCAGTACCAGAATCTATTCTATGTTCACCTATCTAGACTTTTTAAATTAGCTCACCCTATAATTCAATGCACTTTCAATTATTAATTCTAACATTCAATGCTGTATATAATCACCCAAATTTATATTTATATCTTTACATTTTTAATCCTTTTTCATATATTTTTATACATTGGGCTTAACATTATTATTTTTTAACATTTCTCTTTTTATTATTAATCATTATTATTAAGGAAAACATACCCAGTGTTATAATTCTACAACTCCATAATATATATTGGAGAGATAATAAGTTTTCTTACTGATCTACGGCATGGTCGAGCATCAGAAGATGAAGTAACGAGAGCTCCCGCTGATAGTGAAGTGACTATATTTTCGGCAAGGGCGGAGGTCTTATATATCTTTGCCGAGAAAGGAAGTATTGAATTTCAGCGGATGTGTGTGTGTGTTCAACAATAGCGTGGATCGGAAGCGAAATTGTATACTCTGGCAACGCCCTGTGATCTTGCTATCTTTATGCCTCGTTTTAAACATCTCGATTTTAGACGTTTTTGGACTTCTATCTCAATCTCTTGCTTCATCTCAACTCTTAATCAATTACAGAGTTTTATTTATTTATCCTCAGTTTGTACAAAGTACATTACATATGATGATGTAATGACACATGTCAATCATGGGTATAATTATTTTTCGATGTGTTTCTTTTATAAAACATGAAATTCTTGTTATATTATACACAATATAAGGTTGTTGGTTTAAATTACCATATATATATATATATAATAGAATCCAACATATTTTAAAATAAATAGGCTACAATATATTTAATTTATCAAACAGAAAAAAAAATTGCTAACTATAATGAAAGAAAATTACAGAAATACTATGAAGAATCCAACAATAATTTCAAACGTTTTTTCATCTCCTCAAAAATACCCAAAATTTGTCAAACCAAATTTCTATAATGTTCAATTCTTCAAGGGTCATGGTAACTTCATATCATATCTCTACAGAATTAGAAAAATAGATTCGCCCAGATGCTCTTGTGGAGCGGAAGAAGAACCGCCCGAACACATTCTGAACTCATGCCCACTGGTGTCAAACCTAAGAGAGCAGAGCAAGAAGGAAAGAACCTATCTGGGTCATATTCTATATACAAGTATCAGAGTCATCAATTCTGTCATCGTTTGCTTTTGTGAATGTATGTAAATAATGGATTTCATATTTTTTTATTAATTTTTGTCCTGGCCTTTATTAGTTTAAATATCTTTTTAAAAATCGTTTAAAATGCAGTCGCAATCATTAGCGAACACATATGTTTGCCTAATATTTCCATATGCTCTTTTATTTTTTTACAGAAAAATATTTACATGCCAGTATTTTGGATTAATTTTTTTTATAAACCTATTTTTTTAAATTCTTACTGAGAAGATGGGCATCGCAGTCAGAATTCTTTACAGTCAGTCACTCAACTCAGGCAATTTCAAAGGTTAATGGGGGTTTGTTGGAAAAGCTGCCGTCTATTTAAACTATATTAATTTTGAAACAACTAAATGGATTGCAAAAAATAATTAAATCAAATACCTAAACACTAATATAATACAATTTTTGCCATTACACACTTTTTTCCCTGTAGTTTATGTGTTTCTTCTGTATTGCTATTCTATGGCACTTATACTATTTATTATTGATGTACTTTCAGTATGAAGGATACTTCACTCGGGGGATTTCTCGGGCGTAGCCGGGTCATTCTTCTAGTAGTTTATAATAGGGAAAGATATACGAAATTTAATAGGTTCTGCAGACTTTTTATTATAAATAGACAGTTTCATGCAACTTGAGGAACTACACTACCATGCGATTTTATATTAACATCAATGTAAATAATTAATAAGTTACTTTAGAATATAACTTATTGTAAGTAGTTCGACTTGATCAACTTTCTCTCTCTATGATACTAATTATTACAGATAACTTCATTAAATCAACTTCCATCATTGCTTAACATACTGTAAATAACCACCTTGTGGTTTCTTCTATCTGCTTATGTTGTTGCTTATTTATTTAATGTATATGTTTATTCAATGCTCTTTTATTAATTGTTTATTTTATTTTGATAATTCTGTTACATATAGCGTGTCTTGTTTGCAACTAGAAATAAATAAATTATATATATTATCAGTAAATATATTTTAATATATTTTATTGCATATATATATATATGAGAAAACAATAAAAAAAAAGGTCAGGTGTTGATATTAAAAATAATAAAGGCATATTGAAATTGAAATCAAGAAATTGGGTTGGCCAAATATCACGGAGCAAGTTAAATTAACGTTTAGTTTATTTTTGCTCCACTAGATGGTGCTCTGCCATCTAAAAAGCACATGTGCTTTTGGTCAGGATATGCCTTCATTATTTTTAATATTTACATATATTGAGTGAATGTAAAAAATATCAGACTTCTATGTAGTCTAAAGGTACACTAAAATTAGATCACAAAAATTGAAAGGAAATGTAGAAATTAGTCCAGTCCTAACCACCCCGACGACATTTTTATAGAACTCCAGCCGCTTATTACGCCAGATAAACGGCTACACTTATTTTCCTTCGTTTGAAAAGAAATATACAAAATTTATCTCTTTTTATCTAATCCCGACCACCACGGCCATCCGGAAGTCAGACATTTTGTCAATCTGTACTGTTAGCTACATTAGGCGAGTCTACAAATTTCAGGCTTCTATATTGTCTGGAAATATATTAAAATTTATCACAAAATTTAATATTAATATGAAAATTAAATGATTCATTACCGACCACCCAGAACTGTGAGAATTTTTAAACTTGCAATGTCATCAGGTTTTAACAAGGGTGTCAAATTTAAGATTCTAGATGCTTTGCAATCATATTACAAATTGATGGCAAGATTTATGGGCAGATAGACTTGTAAGAAAGTTAAATAAAAAAGCTTTTCAAAAGCTCTTACATAGTCAGATGCTTAAATACTAACTTTCTATACTTTACAATATTTTTATGCATACAAGATATGTTCAAAAGTTTTCGCACTGACGCTATTAATATATTTTCACAAAATACAAAAAAATAATAGTTTTGCAAATAAGATCCTCCTCCGCTCTATGTATCTTTGCCATCTTTTCTTCCAATTTTAGAAACACTTAGAAAATTCGTCTTTCTGTAACTACGCAAAATGTTCAGCGATTTCTCTTTAATGGATTGTATCGTGTCAAAACGTTGACCTTTAAGGGCCATCTTCAATTTGAGATAAAGAAAAACCTTCATTTTTGACATTTTCATCCTGACTTTTGGATCTCGGTTCGTCTTCTACAAACCATTGACTTGATTGGCGTTTTGTTTCAGGATCGTAGTCGAAGACCCATGTCTCGTCCCTTGTTATCACCTTACGTTGCCACATTTGATTTTACACGGCCAATTTAAACAAGTTTTCGGAGATCTCTTTACATGCATCTTTCTTATACAGAGTTAATATCCGAGGAACATACAAACTTTCAAGAGTCTTTGATTTCCATTGATAATGGAATGGTATATCTCAAATGGCATTCCAGTTTCTTCGGACATTTATCTGATTGTTATTATCCAATTTTGAAACATCAGGGCTTTAATTTTTCAATATTTTCAGGAAAACTCACCGTTTTTGATCGTCCACACCTTATGCCGTCTTCCACGGAAGTTTGGGCATCTTTAACTGTTTGAACATCTCTTTCAAAGGCTGTTCTTTTCTCGGCAAACTAGCGGACTCGAGTCGATGCTAGATCAATATTCTCCCGGCAAAATTTTGATCTATATTTTGGCCAAATATTTGGCCTAGCCACTTATCCGCTAACAGCTCTTCGGCAAATTCTAAGGATCTCATG
>CP092886.1:117425559-117497338 GCA_030710605.1 Cordylochernes scorpioides | reverse complement strand
GATGGTTTGAAAGATTATCATAAAACCAAAATAGCCATGTTTGCTGATGGTTTTATTTAAAGCACACAATAACCTCAACACAGCCCAACGTTATATAAACGATTCAATTAAAAAATAACAAGATTCAGTAATAGGCATACGATAAAAATAAACCCTAGGAAATCTGAAACATGTGTTTTCACTCTAAATAACCGCCTAAGATCATTCATATCAAAAATAAAACTAAAAGACAGAGATAAAATGCCTCAACAACCTCAGATACTTAGCAATCACTTTAGACCCATTTTCTCACTTTTATTAAGCACAAGAAATTCAAAAAGCAAATAAAATATCAAACATTCTTTAAAATATATCTGGTAAAGACTGGGGTGCTAACGCCAAAACCTTATGAACCAGTTCTACTTCACTGATTCAGCCGATTAGAATAGGCTTCTTCACTCTGGATGCAAATTTTCCAAACCAAAAAAAAAAAAAAAAAAACTGAAAAGAATGAGAAACCGATAGGTTATTTTGAAAACAAATTCAAGATAATACGGTATATTAGCAAATATTTCGTATTGTGTAAATTCTTATGTACACATTTCGCTTGGATCCTACTTTGCAGTCAATGTTGTTTTAATTTCAGCATTGCAGACGCCCCTTTTCTCCTAAAGAATACGGGAGTATTTTCTGTGGCTCTAAGACATTTTATCGTTCTTATATGAAAAATAATCATCATTTTATTCGCGATCGAACGTTGTGGCCCACTGTACGTATTACATCCCAAACACGATGCGACGCCAGCCATCTTTGTCTTGAGCTCGATGTACTATCTCGGCAGCCGTTAAACCAGTGAGTATACAATGTGCGTTCATGGGAAATGATGTAAAAATATGGACAGTTTTAAGAGTCGCAATCACAATGTGACAATATTTAAGATGTTAATAACTTCAAATTACCCACGTTCAGGCGCCATCAGGCAGCTAATGTGAACGTTGCGTGTCTTAGCCTTCCTCGGAATGTCATCTAGCTCACAGAGCGGCGACCAAATCCAGGCCCTACATTTATCTCATCCTCACTTTGCATATATTGATATTTCTAAGATAGCATTACCCTTAAATGTCTTAAATATACATCTGGTTGAGGTTTCAGGTGAATTCATTCTAAGTATGGCATACCTCCTCATTCAGGTTTCCCCAAGACGATCGATCTATAGTCATAGCCTTTTGGTAAGACGCTTCATTTTGGTTCATCTGGTCCATTCATTTGAAGAGTTTCGTGGGGACAATAATGCGGTAGCTTCCACTTTACTTCCACCTCTATATGCCGATAATCTGATGTTTCGTCTGCCGTTAGAAACCGTTTTCATCCTCAAGGGTAAGTGAGAATCCTTTCCGTTATAGGATGGAGTTAATGACTTGTCACGGTTTCTAGTCATCCCTCTACTGGCTAAGCCGCTCTAAGGCGTTGTCCACCCTCCCCGACATTGTATTTTAATGAATTTTATAAATATATAAACATGCTCTTGTAGGATATTTCAATCCTTTGAAGTCCTGGCTTCTGAGAGAATGATTTATGATTTTTATAGAAAATAGATTTATTATTCGAAAAAATATTTTCATGAGAGAATGGTTAGGAAATATGTAATTTTTAAGAGACCTTTTTCATAACTGGAGATTCTCTCAACGACTACACTAAACAACAAAAAGCTGAAAAATAGATCATCATTCATTATAAAGAGGTAAAATATAGTCCGGTGAATTTGAATTTTACAAAAGGGATCGTTTAGTGAGGTAGACGGTCGCTTATTGGTGGTTGTACCGGTGTTCCATTCTAATTAATTGTATTGAAAGCATTATTAATTAAAGTTATATTTTTAAAAATTCTTAAAGTCATTTTTAATCTGTAGAATGCGAAGGCAGAAAAAAGGGCGTCATAAAATGAAATTTCTCATTTTACAAGAGGAAGAATCATAGACCTCAGAGAAGGTGGAATTTCGACTTGAGAAATTTCTATGAAAGTAGGATACAATCAAAGTACCGTTGTAAGGATTTGATCTCAGTGGTCAGAGAAGAGAAAACTCCAAGAAAACCTGGCTCAGGTCGCCCTAGCGTAAAAAGATAGAGAGCGGGTAGAGTAATCGAAGAATAGTTGTAGCAGACAAGGACAACAACTGTACAAATGATTTAATGTATACCTGTTCAGAATTAATCTGAACATCATCGTTAACAGTCTCAGTCTTATCGGAGCATAATTCCTTAGTCGCCGGTCTTTATTAAGAATACCATTCTCTGCCAGACACAGAAGCGACAGGCCCAGCTGTTGTGAAGAGAGACGTCTTTAGGCTCGATAATGGCATTCTCTCATTTTTCTAATGAATCCCGATTCAATTTGGGAGTTCATGACGGCAGGATGCATGTTGGACATAGGTCCGGAGAAACACCCGATCAGGATTGTATTGTGGAAAGGTTTACAGAAAGTATCCCAGAATTCATGGTGTAGGGTGGCATCAGCTATCAAAGTAGTATCCCTTAGTCTTTAGTCAAGGCACAATGACTAGTTATCTATACATTACAGATGTGCTTCAACCTTTAGTGTTACCATTTCTTAAGATAAATATTGTCATTTTCCAACAAGATAATGCCCAACTGAATACAACAAACAAATCACAAGTTTTTCTTCCAATTTTTACATCCTTCCCTGAGCCGCATATTTCCAGGAACTTTTGCCAATTGAGTCTGTATGGGACATGTGGGGAGGGGATTTGGAAATCTCCAAAACTAAATAAACTTTAAAAGCTTCGGCCAAAAAAAAAAATAGCTTGGTATATCATCCCACAAGAAGCCATAAAAGGCCTGTATGACAGTAGGCCTTACTGTGAAACTACTTGTATACGTGCTAAAGGATATTGATCTGTGTATCTCCATACATTTACATTCTCATTTTTAAAAACTAAATAAATTATTTTTCACATTACCCCACATTATATAGCTCCCAAATTTTCTGAAAATATA
The DNA here is from genome assembly GCA_030710605.1 of Cordylochernes scorpioides. Taxonomy (NCBI): domain Eukaryota; kingdom Metazoa; phylum Arthropoda; class Arachnida; order Pseudoscorpiones; family Chernetidae; genus Cordylochernes; species Cordylochernes scorpioides. The sequence goes on along the minus strand of CP092886.1, from coordinate 117,494,345 downwards.
CAAAAGTATTTCTAGGTGATACAATTTTTTGGGGGCCAGTGTAGTAAAGGATATTCCAACAAAAGAAAATGTATTTTATATAGTAAAAGATATCCCAACAAAATAACAATTCTTTCACATAGTAAAAAAGTCATTTCAACAAAAAATAACCATTCTATTATATAATAAAAAGGGTATCAATAAATAACTATTCTATTACAATAAATACTATGAAAACAGTATCAAAACAAAATAACCATTCTATTAAATACTATATAAACGGTATTAAAACACAAAACCATTCTATTAAATACTATAAATACGGAATTAAAACAAAATATATATATATATTAAATGAAAGAGAGAAAACCCCGAACCATGGAAGACCCGAAGAGGTTAGATCAGATAAAGGACCACAGTGTGGGTTAGAATTCAAAAAGTTTGCAAAAGAATACGGTTTCCACCACATAACATCTAGTCCCAGATTTCCTCAAAAAATGGTTTCATCGATTCGATGGTGAAAATATCAAAAACCAATTGAAGAAAGGAAGAGATCCATATCTTTCTCTTCTTGGTTATCGAACCGCTCCATTGGAAAATGGGTACAGCCGTGCTGAACTATGCATGAACAGAAAACTTATAACAATTGTGCCGACATCATCAGTTCAACTCTAGTCAAGAATACCTGATCTTGAAAATCTTGAAAAAAGAGAAAGAAATCAACGGCACAAAAATAAAACCCATTTCGATATACATCATCGTGCAAGAGAATTGCCCCATCTGGATGAAGGAACTAGAGTATGGGTGAAAGACTTGAGGGTTCCCGGTGTAGTACTCGAAGACGCTGGAAGTCCAAGATCTTATATAGTCAACTCTACAAGAGGAATTTTAAGAAGAAATAGATTCCACCTACTACCAAACCCACAGGGTGAAAAGATTGACATGGAAGATGAAGAGATGGAGTCTCCTGAGATGAGTCAGTGCTTCACATCTACTGGGGACAACACTACTGGTGACTGTGAACCGAGGACATTCCAGAGATCAACGGAATCAGTAAATACCAGGAGTGGTATAGCTGTGATTGTTATAAGTTAGATAATGTTGTCTTGTAAATATTTAAATAAATAAAACTAAGCGATATATAAATCCTTAAGGTAAGAGTATTTCCTTATTTATAACAAGGCATAAAACCATAAAGAAAAGTCCAAGAAAACCTGGCTCAGGTCGCCCTAGCGTAAAAAGATAGAGAGCGGGTAGTATTCGAAGAATAGTTGTAGCAGACAGGATAACAACTGTACCAATGATTTAATGTATACCTGTTCAGAATGAATCTGAACATCATCATTAAGAGTCTCAGTCTTATCGGAGCATAATTCCGTAGTGGCCGGTCTTTATTAAGAATACCATTCTCTGCCAGACACAGAAGCGACAGGCTCAGCTGGTGTAAAGAGAGACGTCTTTGGGCTCGATAATGGCATTCTCTCATTTTTCTAATGAATCCCGATTCAATTTGGGAGTTCATGACGGCAGGATGCATGTTGGACATAGGTCCGGAGAAACACCCGATCAGGATTGTATTGTGGAAAGGTTTACAGAAAGTATCCCAGAATTCATGGTGTAGGGTGGCATCAGCTATCAAAGTAGTATCCCTTAGTCTTTAGTCAAGGCACAATGACTAGTTATCTATACATTACAGATGTGCTTCAACCTTTAGTGTTACCATTTCTTAAGACAAATATTGTCATTTTCCAACAAGATAATTCCCAACTGAATACAACAAACAAATCACGAGTTTTTCTTCCAATTTTTACATCCTTCCCTGAGCCGCATATTTCCAGGAACCTTTCCCAATTGAGTCTGTATGGGACATGTGGGGAGGGGATTTGGAAATCTCCAAAACTAAATAAACTTTAAAAGCTTTTCGGCCGAAAAATTGAAATAGCTTGGTATATCATCCCACAAGAAGCCATAAAAGGCCTGTATGACAGTATGCCTTACCGTGAAACTACTTGTATACGTGCTAAAGGATATTGATCTGTGTATCTCCATACATTTACATTCTCATTTTTAAAAACTAAATAAATTATTTTTCACATTACCCCACATTATATAGCTCCCAAATTTTCTGAAAATATACAAAAGTATTTCTAGGTGATACAATTTTTTGTGAGCCAGTGTAGTAAAGGATATTCCAACAAAAGAAAAATTATTTTATATAGTAAAGGATATTCCAACAAAATAACAATTCTTTCACAGAGTAAAAAAGGCATTTCATCAAAAAATAACCATTCTCTTATATAATAAAAAGAGTATCAATAAATAACTATTCTATTACAATAAATACTAAAAAACGGTATCAAACAAAATAACCATTCTATTAAATACTATATAAACGGTATTAAAACACGAAACCATTCTATTAAATACTATAAGAACGGTATTTTAAAAAAATCTATTAAATGAAAGAGAGAAAACCCCGAACCATGGAAGACCTCCCTGCACTAGAAGTCTTTTACCAAGCCCAAATACCTGGTAGGTACCCGTCAATATTCAATTTGGAAACTGCCAGAATGCCCAGAATTAAAAACCAAAGAAGATTCTCGAGCTTTGAAAAAGTACTGCGGTTGAAACCACCTTTGCCGAGCTAATAAATTTTATTGTCTTTTACGAAAAGGAACGGCGCGAACTGCGCTCAATCTACCTAGAAGATCACGATACTAATAAAGCTCCCGCGAAGCGCTCAAGAGAAAAATCAGCAGTAGCCGCAAAAGAAACAACAACGAAAATAACAACCTGGTGCTCCAACCAAGGGTCAGAAGGTAATCCTGAACCAACACTACAAAATAAACAGCCTGAAAAACCTCATGAAGCAGAAACAGTCGAAATGAAAATCGAAGTGATACCAAACATACACAAATTAATGAACAAAACCATAGAAACTTGAACCCATCAAAGAAACTTAACGAAACATCGAATAACGGACCCAACAGCCCTACCCTAACCCCAAGATTATAATACCACCAATTAAAATAAGCGGGATAAAGGATGGTCAGGGCTTAGAGATGGTTTTGTTAATTGTAAAAAACAAAAGCCAGATTTTTACACATCAAGGCAACACATCAACGTTCAGACCCACACAATATCAGACTACCGGAAAGCTACCAAGTGGTTGGAAGATCGCCACTACACCTTCCACTTCAAGATCTTAGACGACAAAAAGAACCTTAGAGTGGTTGTCAGAGGTCTCGACTGCTGCATCACCATCCCCGAAATACAAGAGGATTTGGAAAACAAGGGATTTGAGATGTCCAAACTTGCAAGACTACGAAAATCAGGAACAAAGGAGGAGCTCCTACTAATCCAGGTAACCCTTCCTAAGACTGCAAGGAATAAAGAAATTTACAATATCACAGATCTCTGCGACATGAAGTGCAACGTCGAGGCTTACAGGGCTCCTAAAGGCCCCGGACAATGCCACAGGTGCCAAAACTCTGGACACTCCTAGTTTGAATGTAGGGAAAGTCCCAAATATGTAAAATGTGGAGAAATCATTTCACATCCGAATGCACCAAAGAAAAAGAAGTCCCACCTAAATGTGAAAACTGCCAAGTTCAGCATGCAGCAAGTTGGCGTGGTTGCCCACTATACAGAAAAATAAATAGATTGCCCCAAACCCAAAATGATAAGAAACCAAACCCCAATACAGAAAAATAAAAATCCAACCCTAGAGGTCCAAACCCTTCTGAAATTCCCCAACCCACTCAAACCAAGAACAAAACTTCATATGTCAATAAAGAACGTCCCAATCCTCCTTCAGCCACTAAGGTCAACCAACTAAAGAGCACTATCAAAAAGGCTCGCAGTGACCTCGCAATAATAGCCAACATCTTGAAGAACGCTGTAGACACCATTAGATGTAAATGAATTACAAAAAATATATATATATATATATATATATATAGTCTTCGAATCGTTCATTGGAACGCGTATAATCTCCGAAACAAAAACAACATTTCTCAGAATTCCTGAACGACCACGACATCGACATCGCACTAGTGTCAGAAACCTGGCTTAAGCCGTGCCATAAAATGAGGATTCAAAACTTCATCACCCTCCACAACGACAGACTAACCGGACAAGGTGGTGGAACTGCCATATTCATCCACAAGAAGTACAGCCATGCACCTATTCGTGCCACCACCTCAAGCCTGGAAACAACAGGAGTTTCTATCAAAAACAAAAACGGGTTAAATATGAACCTGTATTCGTGCTACAAACCACCAAACACCTATCTAGACCAAAACCTATATCTACATTTTCTCAACGGACACTCCGACCATCATAGCAGGGGACCTAAACTGCAAACATACTGCCTGGAGTTCCACCACCACTAACCCAAGCGGGAGAAGGCTCCAAAACGCAATCGATGTTATGGACCTAGATGTGAGCTACCCCGACGAACCCACACACGACTCACCTCCAGATATCATTGATATCGCCGTGCACAAAAACATCTCCCAAAGCGCATACTCTAAAATCCTGAACGAACTAACCTCCGATCATCTCCCAGTAATACTTGTGCTACAGGATTCCAAAATCTCCTATTCAAACACAAAAATCAAAATTACAGATTGGGCCCTTTTCAAGTGCAAAATGGAAACCGCTGAACCTCCTGAACTGACCCTAGACACATCTTTAAAAATAGACGAGGCCATTACATACATTGAAGAACAAATGGTGCAAAATTTGAGAGAATCAACAAAATATAATTCCCCGGAACTATAACGAAGATATCCACTTCACATTAAATAAAAAATACGATCCAACAACAGACTAAGAAAAAAAGAAAAATCTGCGATCCCCGAGATAAATCAGCCTACATGACGGCCCTGAGAGAATTACAGAAACTTACAAGAGAGCACGATAACACTAGCTGGGACTACTTTATCGAAAACTTGAAAGTCACGGACCTAACCATATGGAAAGCCATCAAACGATTATCCAACTCTGAAAAACAAGAAATAACATTGAAGACAAACAATGGGCAGACACTAACCACAGAGGAAGTAGCTGAATCATTTGCCAACTACTATGAAAAACAGTTCACCCCCAATCCCTATACATCCCACTCTAAACCTACTCATACATACATCAAATGTGTGAATTCATACATGAAAAAAAAAAACACAAAGAAACAGGACTAGAACCAACAAATATTGGTAAAATGAAAGCGATTATTGAATATCTACCAAATAAAAAAGCTCCCGGAATCGACGAATTGCCTAATGAAGCTCTCAAACTGCTTCCTAATCACATACTAGCATCAATAACCGAAATTTTTAACGCATCACTGCAGCTTGTCCACTTCCCTGACAGATGGAAAACGTTTATTATCTGTCCCATATTTAAAAAAGGGAAATCCATGCATGAACCAACAAGCTACAGGCCCATCTCACTGTTACCTGCCAACTCAAAACTATTGGAAAGAATTGTTTTAAGAACACTTAGAAAATCCCTCGAAGAAAAGAACTCACTCAGACCTGAACAATTTGGCTACCAAGCCAAACACTCAACATTGCACCAGCTAGTTATTGTTACTGAAAAAATAAGAAAAGCCATGAATCTAGGCCAAATAACAGGAGCTGTGTTCTTCGATATCGTCAAAGCGTTCGACAAATTTTGGCATGAGGCCCTACAAAATGTGCAAAAAGCACCTTCCTGGAGACATCATAGAAATAACGCAAAACATCTTTAACGAATATAACATTCAAGGTACGAGTCAAAGACGAACTGTCAACAGCTAGGAACATCCCTCAAGGATCAGTCACAGGACAAACCTTATTCGACATATATATAGACGACTTCCCCTGTATTGAAGACACCTCCTTACACCTATTTGCCGATGATATCGCCATTTTGGCCTCGAAATACACCTTTGACAGACACCACATGAAAATCCAAGAGGCCTGTATCTTTTCCACGATTTGGTGTAAAAAATGGCGATTTACAATGAACCCCCAAAAAAGTGAAGCAATAATTTTCTCCAGAAAAAAAGACAAAATCAAGAAACCTTTGGACGAACTCTTCGTCTTCGAAGACAATATTAAATGGAAGGAGGATATTCGATACCTAGGGTGCAAACCGACACCGACTATCCCTACTTCTAGGACCGAAAAGCACATTATCCCTTCATTGCAAAAGAATCATTTACGCGTCAATAATAAGACCAATACTCATATATGGCCACCCCATTTTCATGACGGCACATAAGACTATCCTTAAAAAGTTAGAAGTCTTTGAAAATAAAATTATCAGAAAAATCATGTCTCAACCCTGGTTCGTTCGGAACACAATCCTCATAAACGATCTAAATATCGGAAACATCAATGACTACATTATTAGACAATCATTTAAATTCTACGAAAAATCCGAAAAACTAGAAAACCCCACCTTCAAGGAAGCCACAAACTACATGTAGTGTATTTGCATATCGAATTATGGATATGCAAATATCCTGTTTTGCATACTAGTTTTAATAGAATTGTGTATATAAATTGAGACAGTTTTAAGCTACGTCAGTCAGTCACTTTATGTAATAAAGAAGATTACAGGAGTCCGTCTTTGCCTTAGCCTCGACACCTCACACTTGGCTACCTCCCACCTTCAAGAACAGAACAAACCTGGCGACGAGGTTAAAATAACTCTGCCGACGAGGATAATACAACTCTGGCGACGTGAAAATCTATGGGAAGCGACGGTAGTGACTACGAGGTGTGCAACTATTGGTACGTGTCGACGGGAGCGACCACGGGGTTTTAAGAATTGCGGACTTGGACTGACTCAAAAGCATCAAACCGCCTTAGTGGCTAGATAAAAATGGCGATTAATCAAATTGTGCCTTTCAGAGTCTACAATCCAAATGAAGATGATTTTGAAATCTTTATACAAAGATTCAATGCTGCGTGCACTGCAAATGAGACTAGTGAACACAAGAAAGTTGTGATTTTGCTGTCTCTATTGGACTCTGGACTACTGAAACTAGGCAACGACCTATTCTTTCCAGAAAAGATGGAGGCACAGACATATGAACTTATCGTAAAAAAAATAGGCAACATTTAGAGCCTAAGAAGCCTCAAAGGTGCTTGTTCTTGAAACGAACACAGAGGGAAAACGAATCTGTTTTCGAATATCTGAGAGAATTGAAGCACCTGGCCTCTAACTGCGCTTTTGGGGAGATGTTAGAAATGATGCTACGGGATAGATTTGTAGCGGGCTTAACATCAGAATCCCTTCAAAAGAGGCTCTTGCAAGAGGATGATGAAGTTAAATTAGAAAGGGTATTTGCCCTGGCAGTCTCATACGAGTTGGCAGAGAAAGATGCCAAAGAGCTGCATGAAAGAAAAGTGGCGAGAGTAACCTCACCTATTGAGAGGAATAGAAAATCGAAGTACTCTCCTACGAAGAAAAACTTCACGTCTTCGACCAAAGAAAGGACTTGCTACCGGTGCGGCATGAAAAATTCCCACCTAGCACCAGCATGCCCACACAAGTCAAAGGCTTGTTATAAGTGAAAAAGATTGGGCATCTAAGTAAAGTATGCAAAGCGGCAAAGGATGCACTGAAAAATAGATATGTGCAAGAACAGATACTGTCCCTCAAGGGTGAAACGGAGGCTAAAGTTACGCTCACTTTAGATGGAAATGTATTAAAGTGTGTAGTGGATACTGGAAGTCCGGTAACATTGATGCCGAAGACCATATTCAAGAAATTCTGGAAAGTAAAATTATTTCCTACTTCGAAGAATCTAAAAACCTTGTGCAATAATCCTATCAAGTTAGTAGGAGAAAGGGACGTTTTTGTTGAAGCCGGAAAGAAACTTAGATTAATAGTGGTTGATGAAGGTTTCCCAGAGGTTTTACTGGGAAGGGTATGGCTGAAATTTTTGAATATAAATTACAGTAAATTATTAAATGTAAATAAAATTTCGGAATCTTGCATAGACTCATTAATTGAAAGTTATGCAAATCTGTTCAACAATGATCTGGGTTGCTTAAAGGATGTAAAATTAAATATTTGCATTAAGAGGGATGCAGCACCAGTGTTTTGTAAGGCTCGAAGTCTGCCTTTTGCTATGAAAAAAAAGGTAGAGGATGAATTGGAGGATATGGTAGATAAAGGAATTTTAGAGCCTCTTGATTACGCCGACTGGGCAGCACCCATAGTGCCAGTTTTGAAGAAGGATGGCGCAGAATTAGAATCTGTGGAGATTTTAGGAGTACGGCAAATAAGGCAATAATATTGGATAAATACCCATTGCCTACGATAGATGAGATATTTTCTAAATTATCGGGTAGTACAGTTTTCTTAACTCTGGACCTTTCAATGGCCTATCTGCAGGTAGAGCTAGCAGAAGCCAAAGGAGTAGTAAATATAAATACTACGAAGGGATTGTTTGCATATAAAAGACTCCCTTATGGTGTGGCAGTAGCACCGAATAAATTCCAGAGGTTGATGGACAACATTTTTGCTGACATACCAGGAGTGGCTTGTTATATAGACGACATTTTGGTGTCAGATAGGGATGCAAATGAGCATAAAGCCAAGTTGGAGCTGGTATTTAAAAGATTAGAGGACAAAGGCTTGAAATTGAATAAAAATAAATGCAGGTTCGCGGTTGATTCGGTTGAATACTTGGGTTTTCGAATCGATAAGAACGGCCTGCCTCCATTGATCAACAAGATTCAAGCAGTCTCTAATGCTCCTGAGCCTAAGAACATTGGTCAGTTACGATCATTTATCGGAATGTTGATGTACTACGCAAGATTTATAAGAAATATCTCTCATATATTGACTCCTTTTTACAAGTTATTGAAGAAAAATACTCGTTGGAAATGGACAAGAGAACATCGGATATTGTTCAATTAATGCAAATCATTATTGACTAATGAGTCAGTATTGACACACTATGATCCAACGAAGGAACTGGTACTGGCATGCGATGCCTCAAGCTATGGACTGGGTGTGGTGCTTAGTCACAGAGACAAAAATAATCAGGAGAGTCCAATAGCGTTTGCGTCGCGAACACTTACAGATGCTGAAAAAAATTATTCCAGCTTGAAAAAGAAGCCTTAAGTATTGTTTATGGCTGTGAAAAATTTAGGCAATACCTTCTAGGACGCTCGTTTGTGTTGGTGACGGACAACAGACCGCTGATGCACTTGTTCTCACCTCACAAACCGATTCCAGTATGTGCAGCGTCTAGGATAAAGCGTTGGTCGTTAAGCTGGGTGCTTTCCATTACTCAGTTGAATTTCGGAAGACTGACGACCACGGAAATGCAGATGCTTTATCAAGGTTGCCGTTAAAAGCAATTGAGAGAGAGTCTATTGATGAAGATCAAGTCTTGCTTCTGAGAAAAATGAATGAAGTGCCTTTTTCATTTCGGGATGTGGCTTTTGAAACTAGAAGAGACAAGATCCTCTCAATTGTTTTGAGAAATGTCCAGGAAGACAATTGGGAAGTGCCAAAGATCTCGAAAGAAAATCCGTTGTTCCCTTTCTACAAGATTAGGAATGAACTAAGTGCGGATTTTGGCTGCTTACAGTGGAGGGAACGGATAGTAATTCCGCCCAAGTTGAGATCGCAGATTCTTAGAGACCTCCATGAGATGCATTTTGGGATAGTGAAAATGAAAATGATAGCACGGAGATATTTTTGGTGGCCTGGAATAGATGGGAACATCGAAGATATGGCCCGGGAGTGTACCATCTTTCAGGAATCTGCAAATATGCCTCCCTCCACGATTTCAGAATGGACTTGGCCCGAAAAACCCTGGCATCGACTACATATGGATTTGGCCGCCCCTTTTATGGGTAGAATGTTTTTGGTCATAGTGGACGCCTATACAAAATGATTGGAGATTTTCATCCTGAAAGAAATAACAAGCAGATCCATTATTTACCATCTTAGGCAAGTGTTTGCAAGGTTCGGACTGCCGGAATTATTGGTGACGGATAATGGGCGACAGTTTGTCTCCAAGGAATTGGAGGAATTCACCAAGATGAACGGAATTCGGCATACAAAAACAAGCCCATACAATCCAAGCACAAATGGATTAGCTGAGCGCTATGTGCGAGAGTTCAAGACCTCACTAAGGAAGAACAGTGGAAAGGATAGCCTCGAGACAAACTTGGAGAGATTTTTATTAGCTCAGAGAGCATTTCCACAGACAGTGATGAAGGAATCGCCGGCGGAAACTATTGATGAAGAGGCGTTTGAAAACAAGGTTTTCAAATCTAATGCCTAAAATGGAGTTTAAAAGAGAGGCGTTTCATGATGCCCTAAAGAAACAAGAGAATTTCAGCATAGGTTCAGATGTTTATTTCCGGAATTATGCTGCTGGACCAAAGTGGAAGCAGGGCACAATACTAAAACTCCTTAGTTGCCGCCACTACCTATTAGGGTATGAGGACCAATCTTTCAAGAGGCACATAAACCAGTTGCGCCCTGTAAAGGAAAAACCAGAGGCTGCAGTACTGAAAGATCCGAGGTTAGTACTTCCAAGTACATCTACGGAAACCCTGGAAAACCATCCTGAGATGAAGTCCTCTCAAATTGGCCTGGTGATCCCTGAGAGGAAACTGCCAGAAATGGAATTGGCAGAGAAGCCAAAATCGACAGGGCCGGACTTGGCACCAGTTGGAGACAACCAGAGTCCTGTTGCTGTTTCTGGAGAAAAGGTCCCGAGCCGGAGCCCTAGACCCCAGAGAGAGAAGCCGCGGTCAACAAGGCAGGACTTGGCACCAGTTGGAGACAACCAGAGTCCTGTTGCTGCTTCTGGAGGAAAAGTCCCGAGCCGGAGCCCCAGACCCCAGCGATCCAGGAGACCGCCTGACCGACTCCACTATTATTAGGAGGGGAGGGTATAGTGTATTTGCATATCGAATTATGGATATGCAAATATCCTGTTTTGCATACTAGTTTTTATAGAATTGTGTATATAAATTGAGACAGTTTTAAGCTACGTCAGTCAGTCACTTTATGTAATAAAGAAGATTACAGGAGTCCGTCTTTGCCTTAGCCTCGACACCTCACACTTGGCTACCTCCCACCTTCAAGAACAGAACACTACAAATGCGGAAAAATGAAAATAAGAGATTTAGAACCTAAACAAATTCTCCAACAATTAAGCCAGAATGACGAAAAATGGAAAAAAGGGAAAATCCCACACCTTGAATATCAAACAAGCCAGGAAAAACCTACTCAAGAACAATATCCCCAAGGAACTGAGAATCCGGTCCCAACGACATCAATATAAATTATAATTGTAAATGAACCCCTGTTCATCCCCCACAGTATATTGTAAATATGGTGATCTAGGTTGCTCTTTTTGAGCGGCACCTAATAAAGTTATTTGGAACTGGTTCTATTAAATACTATAAAAAGGCAGCAAAACAAAATAACCAATCTATTAAATACTGTAAAAACTTTATCAAAACAAAATAACCATTCTTAACGATTCTACTATATATTAAATATGTTATTTATAATTTCAAGTAGTTGATATTCCAACACAAATTCACGAATATATTTAATTTTTCCTATTTGTTATAAGGCACAGTATAGGTATTGTTTCGTCTTAACCTCAAATTAGACGAGATCTACTTTTAATTGCCATTCCTTTTGTCTTCAGGTAGTACAGTTGTATTCTGTTAATTGGGCACTGGATAATTGGGATCCTTCGCAAAATCCCTGAATTTTCCCTATAACAAACTAGTTCGGTAATTGCAACTAAATAATTGGCCCTTTACTTTCTGTGCGAATTCAATGTTATTCATAAGGAGTTTCACAATTACTATTCGTTTGATGACAAAATTTAGAATAAGTTACAATTTTTTTAGGATTCAAAATTATAGATTAAGCTTTTTATCGTACGTTTGTTCTACAATTTTTATATATGTGATAAAGTTATTTCAGTGTTTAAACATTTTCAAACAATATCGAAAGTCTTACAAATCAATCGCAATGTTGCCGTGATAATGGAGAATGTAGAGTTTCTCTGGTGGATGTCAATATGTCACTTAGTTGATGTCCGAAATATTTCCTCTAAATCCTTAGATCTCACCTACCCCGGCAGATGTCACACTCACCATGCGCTGTGATAAGAAAATGCTGAATGAAAAAAAAAATGTTTTTTTTAATTTATTCTTATACTAGCGGATGTGTACCCGGCTTCGCCCGGGTTTTATCTGATTGAAAGTTTGCCTAATGAATATTATATATTATGAATTATAATAAACAATGTTAAAGATTAGTTTTAATTATTAATCAAGATTGTGTGTGAATATGTGAGAAAGATGTAATATCGTTGTTGTTTTCTTGGCCGACTGTTTTACATATGGTGTTATCTTAAAATTGCTTGTTTTGAATATTTTTTTTAGATTGAGTTGAATGAATTGCAGAATTTTTTTTTGTATTTATATATAAATAAAATTAACTATGTTGATTTTTTTTTGTATTTAATCGATAACAGCGAAGTTACGCATGTTAAAGTTAGGAAAAATATTTTGATGTTAAGCAAAACCTGCTCCATCTCGGTTTACATAAATGTTGAAAATTTGGTCGAAATTTATGCATTGTAACGAAAGTTTTTAGCGAACACCACTTATGAAATTTGCCCTTTATTAATATAGATATAAAAGTCAATGTCTGTTGTCTGTTTCGCGATAAACTCAAAAATTACTGAGCCAATTTGTACCAATTTTACATGTCGCTTTTTATAAACCTGAGGAAATTTTCGCCTACATTTAGATTAGTATTTTTGGCTATTTATTTTTTCATTTGAAGAACTATTTTTTTCCACGCGGAGTAAATACGAGGCGAAATAACAACACCAGGCCAATTAAGCGACCAATGAGCGTTCTGCATTTTTTTCAAGTTGCTGGAAGACGTCTTTTTATACGAGTGTTACTTTTTTTTACAAAGGTATTGAGTATTGAGAGAGATATTTATATTACTAAGTTACGGTAAGTGCACACAATGCAATTAAAAAAATAAACTTAATAAATTTAGCGTTACTGTGTGTGTATGTAAATAATGACTATCGTATTTTTTATTAATTTTTGTTCTGGCCCTTGTTTTTTTTTATCTCTATAAAAAAGGTTCAAAATGCAGTCGCAGGCATTAGTAAACACATATGTTTGCTTAATTTCCATGTGCTCTTCTATTTATTTACAGAAAAATATTTACATGCCAGTATTTTGGACTACTTTTTTTTTATAAACCTATTTTTCTTATTCTTACTTAGAAGATGGGCATCGCAGTCAAGATCCATCGCAGTCACTCACTCAATTCATGCAATTCCATGGGTTAATGCACTGGGGCGGGTACCTCGGGGGTTGGGTGGAAAATCTGCCATCTATTTAAACTATATTGATTTTGAAACAACTAAATGGATTTCAAAAAGTATATTAAATCAAATACCTAAAGACTAATATAGTAAAATATTTGCCATCACACATACTTTTTGCCTGTGGGTTAGGTGTTATTTCTGTATTGCTATTTTATATGACACTTCTACTATTTATTATTGATGTACTTTCAGTATGAAGGAAATGGAACTCGGGGGAATTCTCGGGTGAAGCCGGGTCATTCGTCTAGTTTGATATATAAATCATACTTTATTAATTCATATTACGATATATGTCAAATAATATAAATTACACAACACAACACACACAACATGGAAATAAAATGTTGAACTTAAAACGAAAATTACATTCTATAAATGAGAAATATAAAAAATACTCTCCAATAATAAACTTAATTGTGTGATTACCGTTATACACAAACTCATATATTGCAACCATTTAAACAGTTAAAACATTTATATTACCCACGAGCCCTTTGCTTTTATAACTACATTTAGTCGTGAAATATTTTTCTTTTTAATGACAGCAGCTTGTATAGCCTTGCCCTCCACTTCTCGAATTGGCTTCAACTGCTCCTCTCAGCTACATCTCTTGAGAATAAATATCCTCTATGTAAAGTAACTTTTCATTACAAATTACTAACTGATTGCGGGCATAGAGCTGCTTGAGGGCAGCCTTTTGTTTGCTAATTTATAGAAAGCGGAGTATTCTATCCCAACAAAAATCGCTACATATTTCTGGTATTTGTATGGCCATGGTTGACATCTAGGACATACAAGAACTTCTATCCGTAGGGTATCACCAATTTTAACAGGATGTTTTTTACTTTTGAAATTTGTAAACAATTTCGTTGCTTGCAGCAGAAAATTTAGCGGTCACTCTTTTTATAGAAATAAGCTCGTGTTGTTTAATCAGGGCTTGATGTGAAGTCATGGGTTGCAGTCCTCTTCAATATTTTATATTATAATGTGATCTTCCGTACGGGCCACTGCTCAACTTTTCTTTAAACGGTGTTAGATTTTCTTCGCCTTGTTCTTTCATTTCAATATTTACGATTTATTCGCCAGGCAAAGATGACGATGCTATTCATCTTTTTGGTGTAACTCCAAGCATCGCTTCATAAAGACTTTGTCATAATATTTTTTATTAGATAGTGTTCTTGGCAAATTGAACAAAGATCAAACCATCTGATAGATTTATATGTATCATTAGCGTCCATCCATGCAGTTTTCTGTATATCCTCTGTGTTGACTATGACGAAGCGTTCCTCACGCAATATCTTAACACATAGTTCGCGAAAATGGCTTGATTACTAATTATATTCTCTTCCATTTTCTAATTGCAATATAGATGGGATTCCCCCATATGTTACACAATATTGGAAGAAGGTGATATGCTACCTATAAAGCTGTCTTAGTTTTCGAATGTCGTAACAGAAAAATATCACTATGTGATCTTGCTACACCATTATGAATTTATATTTGCCATCACGGTGTAACTGATTTCAGCTCTATAAAATAAAGCCAACATCTTGAGTTGAACAACAAACTGATCTTTGGTTCATGACAATACTTTTTTGAAGTTCATTATGCTTCATTAGATATTGTTTACATAATTTTAAATGCAACATTTTAACGTTATTTTGACTCGCAATTAAAAAAACACATTCTTCTTTAATAGCTTGCTCTGGTGAGATTTCATATGGAATACTGAAGAAATTATCATCATTGGTAACATATATACCATAATTACACACACACAAGCCTTTTTTATTGGGGCATCCATCCCTATACATGATTCTCCTCTACAGGATTTAGCAAAGGAAGATATTTCAAAAGTAAAAACTAGAATACAAGAAGTAATAAGGAAAGAGAGAAGAAAGAAAAACCAAACAAAAAGAAATATAACCATATATACAAAAAATAAACCTACAGAGCAAAAGGAACCGTACATGATTAAATATTTCAATTAAAGTACCAATGTTTAGAATATGTCAAGGTTAGGATATCTTTGAGAGGGCTAGTGTGGAATCAGCCGCATTCAATCTTCGCTTTCTTTCCTCCAAGCAAACCACGACATTCGGCGAATCCATTATTCTCCAACGGACATTGACTGCGGCCTTGTAGAATTTATATAATATATACCATAATAACACGATTAATTAATGAAACAATCAATCTTCTTCATAAATTAAAAAAGGTTCTAAACATTTTGATCGTTTATTTTCCAAAGGCGTTCTGAATTTAGTTCAGCAGAAATCTCATCAGAAAATATTTTAGAGTACATTCCTTTTTTAAAGAAAAATAAATGCATTTGTCTTCTGGATTGCCCTCAATTAATTTGCATGTAAATTAAAAAAAAATTACTGCCGCATACATTCCATATGAATCAGGGTAAAAGTTATTGAGAACTTATAACAACGTAATCTTGCATAAGACTGGCATACAGCATTATTCCAGTGATCGACCTCCACCAGAACAGGTCTGTGCTTGTCGTCATACCCCGGTGATTGTGTGAGAATACAACCAAACAATCAGTATTTCACCGATATACTTGTGTTGACATCCAACAGAGACATTCTCTCGTTCACAGTAACAGTCCCACACAATTAAAGTTTGTCTTGGCTAAACGATCCGCGTAAGGGCTGAAATTATAAAAGAAACGCCGTTTTCGTATTAAATTTATGATATTCGTATTTCAGGATCGACTCCAGCGAGTTCTTTAAAAATAAAATCTTTCTTAGAGGGTAATAATGAAAGCTTGTCTAATGTTGAAAGTTTAGCAACACGCCTTCATAAAGATTTCGTCGAAAATCGCTCAATTTGTGTTGTTTAGAGAGACGTCAAGACAATAATTAGAGTATAAGAGGTTAAGTCTAAGACAAATAGAACTCCAGCACAATACCCGAGGGAAACAATTTCGCTCTAATCTCGGTCGCTCCGCGTTAGCTCCAGCAAGCACCTCGACAATAAGCATACCGGGGGCTCCTCACATTTTATTGTTTAAAAAGCGCCGTGTGGAATCAAATTATTCGCCGAAATCTCAAGACCTTTAAACTAAGTTTTGAGATAATAAACAAAGGCATTGAGCGATGTAGATCAGTTTGGAGAATTTTATAAGCTATAGTTTCCTGTTGTATTCAACAATAAGATAACTCTTTTTTAATCACAAGATTTCATAACGAACAATTAGCAATTTAACAGCCACTGTATGTAAACGAAAGTTATATATATTGTATAGTTATAAAATAAATAAATCAATAATGGAGGATTCTTTTTTTTTTAATATATTTTAAAAATAGAAAATTGGTCTAGTTCATTCTCCCCTAAATATTTTTCCAAAAAAAAAAAAAACATATCAATGAACCCGGTTTATTGCTTGAAGCAGAAAAACGAGTACCACTATAGTATATGATGGCGTTTGTCTTATTTTCCAGATCATTTGCTTCCTCGGGATACTATGAACGCATGCGGAGTTTATTTCATTTTAACGGAATGTACGCCCACGCCGACATATGTGCAAGCTTACCACCAAGGTGGTTGCAAATATCTGCCTGAGAATCAGAAACCTTGAAGAGATTCAAAGAACGTTTGTTTAACTTGATTTAAATTAAAATTTTAAAACTAATATATTTTAAGCATTTTGAATAGAAGTGTTTATAATTTATTTTTGTATAATATTATTTTCGCTGATTTGAAACACTGGTTGTATTCGAAATCAGAGATCTTAAAACAGCTATAGTTATCTAATATCTTCTTCTTCACAATACTCTTATCTTTATAAGAACTCTTTGCTAACGCCGGTTCAATGAAGTATATCAGAAAAAAACAGGCTCATCAAAGATTAAAATAATATTTGTCATGTTTATATATTAATATATGCTGTAATAGTTCAAAATATTTTTTCTTACCTAAGCGCAGTCGTTGAAGAGATTATTAGAAGAATAATTAAATATTTATTTAGTTTTGATCAAATAGTGTGTGTTTAATATATATCATAACTATGGATAAAATATACAAAGCGTGTGTGTGGTGTCCCAATTTTAACATAGAATTTCAAATTAATTCTATTGTAGTGTATTTTTATTTATGTTTATTTACATTATTTTGTGTTTCAGATTTTATGTTTATTTGCATAGATTGGCTTGTGATTGTGATGCCTTCAATTTTAGTAGACTGTTAGCACCGAAGAAAGAAGTTGGTTTCTACTTACCTCTTTCGTCAACTATTTATCTAACGCGACACTATAGTATTGTTATATGAAATAATAAATGGCAGTTTTTACATGTGATATATATGTACACACAACTAATGTAAATTAATTAAAAGATGGGAGGCGCACGTTTCAAAACTATGGTCAAAATTTTATAATTATCAATGAATTAAAAATATATATATTTAAAAATTATATATAATATATACGTGGGATGATTTAAAAATGCCAAACAGAAAGATAGCTGAAATTGTATCATAATTGGAATATTGTGTGAAAAAATAATGGATTTGGATTATCAAAATAATGTGTTGGGCGAGGTTGTTTGTAGACAAAAAACCATTTACTATGGCTTTTATTCCACTCTATATATGTTATGTGTTTTTTTTTCTTTATACTGCTGAGACAGTCTCCAAAAACATGGCTTCTCCTTGTCTTGGTCGTTCATAGGCCGGAAGTTATATTATAACAAAATAGGCCAGTGTTGATTTTATAAATGTGATAGCTCTGAGAGGTGATCGTTCATAAAGGTGGTCATTTAGTAAGGTGGCCGTTCATAGAACTGGTCACTTGGGTATGTGGTAGTTCAAAAGGGTGGTCACTTGGGGAGGTACCCATTCATGGAGTTGGTCACTTGGGTAAATGGACGTTCAAAAGGTGGTCACTTGGAGAGGTGGACGTTCAAAAAGGTGTTCACTTGGGGAGTTGGAGTTTCTTAGAGCTGGTCACTTGGGAAGGTGCCCATTCATAGATGTGGGCACTTAGGAAGGAGCCCGTTCATAGAGGTGGTTACTGGAGGAAGGTGCCCATTCATAGAGGTGGTCACTTAGGAAGGTGCCCGTTCATAGAGGTGGTTACTTGGGAAGGTGCCCGTTCATAGAAGTGGTCACTTGGGAAGGTGCCCGTTCATAGAGGTGGTTACTGGGGGGAAGGTGCCCGTTCATAGAGGTGGTCACTTGGGAAGGTGCCCATTCATAGAGTTGGTCACTTGGGAAGGTGCCCGTTCATAGAGTGGTTACTGGGGGAAGGTGCTCATTCATAGAGGTGGTTACTGGGGGAAGGTGCCGTTCATAGAGGTAGTCACTTGGGAAGGTGCCCGTTCATAGAGGTGGTTACTGGGGAAAGGTGCCCGTTCATTGAGGTAGTTACCGGGGGAAGGTGCCCGTTCATAGAGGTGGTCACTTGGGAAGGTGCCCGTTCATAGAGGTGGTTACTGGGGGAAAGTGCCAGTTCATAGAGGTGTTCACTAGGGAAGATGCCCGTTCATAGAGGTGGTCACTAGGGAAGATGCCTGTTCATAGAGGTGGTTACTGGGGAAATTGCCCGTTCATAGAGGTGGTCACTTGGGAAGGTGCCCATTCATAGAGGTGGTTACTGGGGGGAGGTGCCCGTTCATAGAGGTGGCCACTTGGGAAGGTGCCCGTTCATAGAAGTGATCGCTTAGGGATGTTTATGAGAGATACCACTGCAGTTTATTTTACTTTAATATTAATCCATTAAATTTTCGTCGAATTTTAAAATGGAGAGCTCTTGGTAATAAAACGTATTTTCTCGTCAAATAACCCTAAATATTTTGCTTTTCGAAAATAGTGCAAAGCTTAGTTGTACTAGGACCAGGTGGATAAATTAATTAAAAAGGCATCCCTTAAGTGTGCAACTAAAGGTTCGGCGTTCTCACGCCCTTTCGGTCTATATACCTGTTTCATGATTTTTCAGGATGCCCCTAAAGGCCAGTTTTTTATGGTCGTTGAGGTACAGCTTGCACCACGCTGATGAAGGCCAACAGCCTGAAACGCGTACGTTGTTAGCTTTTTTTGATTAATCAAGAAAGAATAGTTTCCCAATTCTTGAATAATTAAAAATCAACATTGATTGGATATTTATTCCGAAAGATGGCACAAGCCATCAGAAACTTTTAGTTGACATTCAATAGATGCCTTTTTTTTTTGCTTTATTTGTGAAACAAGAAGGTTCCTAGTAAAATTTATACAATACCAGCTATGGGCAAACTTCGGAAACCCCACTTGAGGGACCAAAGTTCCAGGCTTCGTTAGATCAAATAGGTTTCGATTTTACGAGATGGTGCTGGGAATTCATGAAATCTTCCATTTTTATCAAAGAAAGTTTAAGATGGGAAGTAGCTAGGTCAAAAGTTTTGTCATAATATTTTGGGAATTGCTTTCCACAAGAAAAAAAATCATATGTATGATATTTTAAAAAAGCAACCACTTCTGTCACTATAATATAAAAAAAAAAAAATTGTGTGCAATCGAAGTAGCATGTTTGTACCTAAAATAACGAAAATCACGTGTTGAAGTGTGCTAACATAATATTTTACATATGCGCGGACATAAATATATTCTCCAACGTGGAATATAAGGCGCGCGGAGTAGCACTCCAGCGCCTTCTAGCGGCCCGCTCGATATTTTCGCCTGGCGGGAGGAAGCACTGATTACGTAATGGCGGATGTGACGTCACAGGTGCGGATGTACCGCGAGTCGCGTGGAAGGTCAACCACCACGCACACGTGGGGTAGGCGGGGCGTCGTTGCATAACGGCGCGCGCTAAAAAAACATCGTGGAGGTCATCATAGGTTCTTTTGTTGCCGCTTAGGGTTTGTTATGTAACGAGTTGTTGACTTTCTCCTGGCTCATCCTCATTTGGCTCCAAGGGGGCAATATTCGGTCTGACTGAGCTAACACTTGTGCGCATTGAGATGGACTTGAACAACTTGTTTTGACATTTATGGTGGGCGTGGAACTTAAGAGTGCTTTTAGTTAATAAAATGAATATTCGAACGGTTTTTTTTTTTTTGTAATATGTATAACTATTGAAATTAAACGCATATTTTAGATTTATATTTGGTTAAAAAAAACAAAATTCGATATTTCGACGAGGCTGTACGTCTATCTTCTTCCAGTCGTAATATCGGATATATATTTTAATAAATATATTTGAATCAAGATATGCGTTTATTTTATTGTATTAAAATGGATTGTTCGATTTTAACAATATATAACTATAATATGATGCACTTACGCGCCATCTGTTATCAAAATTCGAAACTATTAATAATGGCGTAAGATTCTTTTTGAAATTAAACAGTTTCTACTGCCCTTACTGCAATGGAAAATTTAAAGGGAGGGCCTGGCTCATCAGTGGTGAACCCTCCCAGCGGTTTCGCCAGTTTAATCTACCATCATCTAATGGTAGATTAAACTGGCGAAACCGCTGGGAGGGTTCACCACTGATGAGCCAGGCCCTCCCTTTAAATTTTCCATTGCAGTAAGGGTAGTAGAAATTGTTTAATTTCAAAAAGAATCTTATGCCATTATTATTATATAACTATCAAATGTTTATATATGGGAATATATATTTCCGTGAAAAAAAAAAAAACACTCAACTTAAGCGCCTTCTGTTGACCTCCCACGTAAGCTATCGGATTTGAGTCGGTGACAAAGCCACTACACCACTCATAGTGCCCGACTGGAAACCATGGTGTCGGGCTCATGGTCCACGTCAGTCCAGGGCAGCTTTCATGAAATACCAACAAGATCCATGAGATCCTTAGAATTTGCCGAAAAGCTGTTAGCGGATAAGTCGCTAGGCCAAATATTTGGCCAAAATATAGATCAAAATTTTGCCGGGAGAATATTGATCTAGCATCGACCCGAGTCCGCTAGTTTGCCGAGAAAAGAACAGCCTTTGAAAGAGATGTTCAAACAGTTAAAGATGCCCAAACTTCCGTGGAAGACGGCATAAGGTGTGGACGATCAAAAACGGTGAGTTTTCCTGAAAATATTGAAAAATTAAAGCCCTGGTGTTTCAAAATTGGATAATAACAATCAGATAAATGTCCGAAGAAACTGGAATGCCATTTGAGATATACCATTCCATTATCAATGGAAATTAAAGACTCTTGAAAGTTTGTATGTTCCTCGGATATTAACTCTGTATAAGAAAGATGCATGTAAAGAGATCTCCGAAAACTTGTTTAAATTGGCCGTGTAAAATCAAATGTGGCAACGTAAGGTGATAACAAGGGACGAGACATGGGTCTTCGACTACGATCCTGAAACAAAACGCCAATCAAGTCAATGGTTTGTAGAAGACGAACCGAGATCCAAAAGTCAGGATGAAAATGTCAAAAATGAAGGTTCTGCTTGTTACTTTCTTCGACAGCAAAGGACTCGTATAACATGAATTCATACTAACTGGGGCGACAATTAACCAAGAATCCCATCTTGCTATTTTGTAAAGGTTACGGGAGGGCAGTGGGAAAGAAACGCCCAGAAAGATGGCAGAATAAAGATTGGTGGCTTCATCTTGATAACCCACGGCCACATATGGCTCATTCGGTGCTTTCTTTACAAAAAAATAACAACTCTATGCTTCAACACCCTCCTTATTTTCCAGGTTTTTAGCACCAATTTGCTTTTTTCTTTATCTCAAATTGAAGATGGCCCTTAAAGGTCAACGTTTTGACACGATACAATCCATTAAATAGAAATCGCTGAACATTTTGCGTAGTTACAGAAAGACGAATTTTCTAAGTGTTTCTAAAATTGGAAGAAAAGATGGCAAAGATACATAGAGCGCAGGAGGATCTTATTTGCAAAACTATTATTTTTTTGTAATTTGTGAAAATACACTGCGTGACATTGAAAATGGAACACCAAGAAATAGTGGCCAGAAAGTGATGAAACTCGGCAGACAGAGAGAGACAGGGACGAACAATAAGTGATCTTTATTTCAAAATGATAGTCATAATACAGAGCGAGAACGGCGTCGGCTTAGTAGCAAGTAGGACCACCGCGGACGGCGATGCACGCAGCAACACGTCTAGGTAGAGAGTCAATTAGAGTACGGATGGCGTCCTGAGGGATGGCTCTCCATTCCCTCTCAATCATTTGCCACAGTTCGTCTTCTGAACGCGGCTGTGGCAAGGCATGCAAACGGCGTCCAATGATGTCCCAGACGTGCTCGATTGGTGAGAGATCAGGAGAGTACGGTGGCCAGGGAAGCATCTGTACATCTTGCAGAGCTTGTTGGCTAATGCGAGCAGTGTGCAGTGTGCGGTCGGGCGTTATCCTGCTCATAAAGGGCATTGGGTACCCCCTGAAGGTAGGGGAGTGTCACCGGTCGCAGCACATCATCAACGTATCGTTGGGCCGTCATAGTGCCCTGAATACGAAGTAAAGGTGACCTGCAATCATACGCGATTGCGCCCCAAACCATGATTCCACGTTGTCGCACGGTGGGGCGTTCCACAATTGCTGCCGGATTGGACCTTTCTCCACGTCGACGCCACACGCGTACACGGCGACTATCACTGGACAAGCAGAAACGCGACTCATCTGAGAACACGACCCTGTGCCATTCCGTCATCCACGTCGATTTAGCCCGGCACCATTCCAAACGTTGGCGCCTATTCGGTGGGGTCAATGGCAGTCTTCTTAGCGGACGGCATGAGTGCAAGCCATTAGCAACCAATCGACGGGAAATGGTTCTGGTCGAGATGGAATGATCTAGGGTGTCTTGCACATGTTGCAGGATGGCGGTACAAGTGCTTGTGGGGCCGCCACTGCTTGTCGAAGGATACGCCGATCCACACGTGCTGACGTCACTCTGGTTGCACCGGCATTCCTATAAATTGCCACATTCCCTTGTTCCAACCATCTTCTCCACAGTCGGTGCACCGTGGACGCACCAAGGTGTGTATCAGCTGCGATTTGACGTATGGACCAACCTGCCCTTTTCAGTCCGATCACCATGCCCCTCGTAAAAGCGTCTGTCTGCTTGAACTGCCTCCGTTTACGATGACCTGGCATTCTCTGTTATTACACGTGTCTTTTGACACAAGAACAAAATTTCTACATTGATTTTCCTTGAAGAAATAACGACACGAATACTGTCCTTTCTGCAAGTTCCTTCCCTTATATCTTACTCCATGAGCGCACGAGTGCTGCGCATTTTACATCATTTGCATAACTCGGTTAGGCGCGTCTACCCTGAAATTTGCATAAATTTCTGGCCACGATTTCTTGGTGTTCCATTTTCAATGTCACGCAGTGTATATTAATAGCCTCAGTGCGAAACTTTTTGAACATATCTTGTATGCATAATAATATTGTAAAGTATAGAAAGTTAGTATTTAAGCATCTAACTATGTAAGAGCTTTTGAAAAGCTTTTTTATTTAACTTTCTTACAAGTCTATCTGCCCATAAATCTTGCCATCAATTTGTAATATAATTGCAGAGCCTCTAGAATCTTAAATTCGATACCCTTGTTAAAACCTGATGACATTGCAAGTTAAAAAATTCTCACAGTTCTGGGTGGTCGGTAATGAATCATTTAATTTTCATATTAATATTAAATTTTGTGATAAATTTTAATATATTTCCAGACAATATAGAAGCCTGAAATTTGTAGACTCGCCTAATGTAGCTAACAGTACAGATTGACAAAATGTCTGACTTCCGGATGGCCGTGGTGGTCGGGATTAGATAAAAAGAGATAAATTTTGTATATTTCTTTTCAAACGAAGGAAAATAAGTGTAGCCGTTTATCTGGCGTAATAAGCGGCTGGAGTTCTATAAAAATGTCGTCGGGGTGGTTAGGACTGGACTAATTTCTACATTTCCTTTCAATTTTTGTGATCTAATTTTAGTGTATCTTTAGGACTACATAGAAGTCTGATATTTTTTACATTCACTCAATATATGTAAATATTAAAAATAATGAAGGCATATCCTGACCAAAAGCACATGTGCTTTTTAGATGGCAGAGCACCATCTAGTGGAGCAAAAATAAACTAAACGTTAATTTAACTTGCTCCGTGATATTTGGCCAACCCAATTTCTTGATTTCAATTTCAATATGCCTTTATTATTTTTAATATCAACACCTGACCTTTTTTTTTTATTGTTTTCTCATATATATATATATGCAATAAAATATATTAAAATATATTTACTGATAATATATATAATTTATTTATTTCTAGTTGCAAACAAGACACGCTATATCCGATCTGGATAATTGCGCGTGTAACTATTTAAAATAATTCATATTGTAGTAGAATAGGTAACAGAATTATCAAAATAAAATAAACAATTAATAAAAGAGCATCGAATAAACATATACATTAAATAAATAAGCAACAACATAAGCAGATAGAAGAAACCACAAGGTGGTTATTTACAGTATGTTAAGCAATGATGGAAGTTGATTTAATGAAGTTATCTGTAATAATTAGTATCATAGAGAGAGAAAGTTGATCAAGTCGAACTACTTACAATAAGTTATATTCTAAAGTAACTTATTAATTATTTACATTGATGTTAATATAAAATCGCATGGTAGTGTAGTTCCTCAAGTTGCATGAAACTGTCTATTTATAATAAAAAGTCTGCAGAACCTATTAAATTTCGTATATCTTTCCCTATTATAAACTACTAGAAGAATGACCCGGCTTCGCCCGAGAAATCCCCCGAGTGAAGTATCCTTCATACTGAAAGTACATCAATAATAAATAGTATAAGTGCCATAGAATAGCAATACAGAAGAAACACATAAACTACAGGGAAAAAAGTGTGTAATGGCAAAAATTGTATTATATTAGTGTTTAGGTATTTGATTTAATTATATTTTGCAATCCATTTAGTTGTTTCAAAATTAATATAGTTTAAATAGACGGCAGCTTTTCCACCAAACCCCCATTAACCTTTGAAATTGCCTGAGTTGAGTGACTGACTGTAAAGAATTCTGACTGCGATGCCCATCTTCTCAGTAAGAATTTAAAAAAATAGGTTTATAAAAAAAATTAATCCAAAATACTGGCATGTAAATATTTTTCTGTAAAAAAATAAAAGAGCATATGGAAATATTAGGCAAACATATGTGTTCGCTAATGATTGCGACTGCATTTTAAACGATTTTTAAAAAGATATTTAAACTAATAAAGGCCAGGACAAAAATTAATAAAAAAATATGAAATCCATTATTTACATACATTCACAAAAGCAAACGATGACAGAATTGATGACTCTGATACTTGTATATAGAATATGACCCAGATAGGTTCTTTCCTTCTTGCTCTGCTCTCTTAGGTTTGACACCAGTGGGCATGAGTTCAGAATGTGTTCGGGCGGTTCTTCTTCCGCTCCACAAGAGCATCTGGGCGAATCTATTTTTCTAATTCTGAAGAGATATGATATGAAGTTACCATGACCCTTGAAGAATTGAACATTATAGAAATTTGGTTTGACAAATTTTGGGTATTTTTGAGGAGATGAAAAAAACGTTTGAAATTATTGTTGGATTCTTCATAGTATTTCTGTAATTTTCTTTCATTATAGTTAGCAATTTTTTTTCTGTTTGATAAATTAAATATATTGTAGCCTATTTTATTTTAAAATATGTTGGATTCTATTATATATATATGGTAATTTAAACCAACAACCTTATATTGTGTATAATATAACAAGAATTTCATGTTTTATAAAAGAAACACATCGAAAAATAATTATACCCATGATTGACATGTGTCATTACATCATCATATGTAATGTACTTTGTACAAACTGAGGGTAAATAAATAAAACTCTGTAATTGATTAAGAGTTGAGATGAAGCAAGAGATTGAGATAGAAGTCCAAAAACGTCTAAAATCGAGATGTTTAAAACGAGGCATAAAGATAGCAAGATCACAGGGCGTTGCCAGAGTATACAATTTCGCTTCCGATCCACGCTATTGTTGCACACACACACACATCCGCTGAAATTCAATACTTCCTTTCTCGGCAAAGATATATAAGACCTCCGCCCTTGCCGAAAATATAGTCACTTCACTATCAGCGGGAGCTCTCGTTACTTCATCTTCTGATGCTCGACCATGCCGTAGATCAGTAAGAAAACGTATTATCTCTCCAATATATATTATGGGGTTGTAGAATTATAACACTGGGTATGTTTTCCTTAATAATAATGATTAATAATAAAAAGAGAAATGTTAAAAAATAATAATGTTAAGCCCAATGTATAAAAATATATGAAAAAGGATTAAAAATGTAAAGATATAAATATAAATTTGGGTGATTATATACAGCATTGAATGTTAGAATTAATAATTGAAAGTGCATTGAATTATAGGGTGAGCTAATTTAAAAAGTCTAGATAGGTGAACATAGAATAGATTCTGGTACTGAGATGGAATACGACATTATGTGATTGTAGGCATTGGTCCATCTACAGTATGCTGAAGGTATTCGACGGGCTGTCCTATCATAGGGATTTGTGAATGGTTGGTGGAAGCTTTGGTAGAGGAAAATAGTGAGAAAAAGAGTGATAGAGAGAGAGAGAGTCGTTCTGTCCCCCCCCCCCCCCAAAAAAAAACGATTTGGCCGCGGTAGGGCAGTGGTGAAAGTGAGGTGATTGAAAAAAGAAAAAAAAATGAATTGCCCGAATGTGAGAATAAAATTTAAAAAAAATAAAAAAGGGCGTTGATGCTCGAACCAAGCCGTGAATAAAAAAAAACTCATCTAACTAGCTGCTCAAGTTCGACTGTTGGGAAGATTACAGCGAAGAAGCGTTTGTAGTTAAAATGGAATCAATGTGAGAAATCAAAGTTTTAGCGGATAGTAACAATCTCTCATAAGGTATGGGATGAGATGTCATGAGAATTTGGAGGGTATTGGTGTCGAGGCATTTTCTAAAATTTGAATTTAAAAATCTTAAAATCGGATTTAAAAATTGAAGTTGAAAAAAATATATAAAATTGAAAATTGTGTGTGGTGAATGTTGGTAGAATAGTATAAAAAATAAAAATGATTATAAACATTGAAGATTAAAAATAAAAGTTAACTTTTCGATTGTTTATATAAAAATAAAAAATAAAAAGTTAAAACAGAATAACAAAAAAACCTCGAGATATAATTAAAATAAGTAAATGATAAATATGCGAAATATAAAAAAGATGTAAGTATTTGAAATGATTAAAAATAGAAAAGTAATATGATATAAAAAGAAAGTAACAATACTAGAAATATTTTAGAGTAGGAAATATATAGAACAGTTGATGTTCAAGCCAATACAATCTTTAAGTATACATGGATTGACATTGATGTAGTTGATAGAACCTATGGTGATGTGTTAGTTGTGGTGTGCCGTATGTTTATGGCATGGGGAATTTAGTTATCTCGGTGTTCATACGTCGATGTATTTCGACATAGGTTTTGACTTAGTGAAGTATTGTTCACGAAGTGTTAGGTAGATATGTTTTAATAGACGAGACTTGCGACGTGGACACGCTTTCGAGTGAGAAAAAAAAAAGATAAATGCGTCACAGGGAAAATGAAGGCATAATGTAGTCTGGTAAAAGTGAAAAAAAAAGTCTTGTCGAGTCGCTGTACCACGTGCGAAAAAAAATTGTAAATTAAAAGGTGTCACGTGAAGTCGTGTGTTGGGGTAAAATATAATCTTCTTCATCAAGAACAACAAGTTTACTGAAGTCATAGGCGGTGGCTGTACGAACATACAACGAGATTTTGTGAATGTTGGTGATGTGGTGCGTTTAGTCGGAGATATGTCTTAAACTGGAGTTTGTGTGGCTCGAGATTGGCTTAGTGTAAAAATGATTGCGGTGTTGTTGAGATGGCTATGATTTATTGGAATAAATGTGTTGGTGTTTACTTGAGAGCGAGAGAAAAATATCGCTAAGTAGGAAGCGAGTGAAAATTTTACGCCTAAAATAAATTGGTAGAGGAGACGTAGACCTAATTTAGCTTTTGGAGGAATTGACGGTCCCGCGTTATATTAAACTTTTGTTGTAGAAGGATAGATGGTTGACTAGTAATGATTTTGAAATTTTGTTAATTTATATTTGAAAATTGATTTTTAAAAAAATTGTTAATTAGATAGCGAAAATCATCAATGGAATAAGGAAATGGAAAGATAGCAAAACTCTTTTTTTGAGACGTTTACACGTAATGGTGTAGACGGAATAAAAAATTAATTTGCGAAATTTAATTATAAAATGGGTGTAAGTAAAGGTGAAGGAGATGGAGGAAAATGTGAGGGTGAGATATTTGCAATTTATGTTTGAAATTCAAGAGTTTTCTTTTTAAAGTAGCGTTGTTATCATTAGTTGGTTTGTTAAAATTTTACACAAATAAATTTACTGGCAATGCGTTTCTTTTTAAATATCATCAAATAATCTCTACAGACCTTACTGCAATGATATGAGTTATTGAATGAGAGGGCTTGGCTCATCAGTAGTGAACCCTCTCAGCGGTTTCGCCAAATTAATCTCTAGACCGCTCTACTATTGTATTAAACTGGGTTTGTTATATACCCTGCATATTCTATGGAAGGCAGCTAAGGGGTGTTTAGTAAACTATGGACATAAGCTTATAGGTCTGTAGAGGTACATACATATAATTTCAACGTGTTGCATCGAGCAAAGCTCTTCCGCAAAACATGTTTTCATAACAAATATATATTAGTAAATTAAATTTAATTGCCATCTATCGTTAAAATTTTACACAAATAAATTTACTGGCAATGCGTTTCTTTTTAAATATCATCAAATAATCTCT
This sequence comes from Cordylochernes scorpioides, assembly GCA_030710605.1. Classification (NCBI taxonomy): domain Eukaryota; kingdom Metazoa; phylum Arthropoda; class Arachnida; order Pseudoscorpiones; family Chernetidae; genus Cordylochernes; species Cordylochernes scorpioides. Next base: position 117,465,127 of record CP092886.1, on the reverse strand, counting down.
ACAGACCTTACTGCAATGATATGAGTTATTGAATGAGAGGGCTTGGCTCATCAGTACCTCTACAGACCTATAAGCTTATGTCCATAGTTTACTAAACACCCCTTAGCTGCCTTCCATAGAATATGCAGGGTATATAACAAACCCAGTCCAATACAATAGTAGAGCGGTCTAGAGATTAATTTGGCGAAACCGCTGAGAGGGTTCACTACTGATGAGCCAAGCCCTCTCATTCAATAACTCATATCATTGCAGTAAGGTCTGTAGAGATTATTTGATGATATTTAAAAAGAAACGCATTGCCAGTAAATTTATTTGTGTAAAATTTTAACGATAGATGGCAATTAAATTTAATTTATTAGTTGGTTTGTGGAATTGAATGTTTTTATAGAAGGAACACTGGTTAAAATGGCATTACACTGGGTGGGGTGAGTTGGTATTTGTGAATGTAGTTGTGATGAAGACATGGGGAAACTTTCTAAGTGTTGGTTATATATTGTTTTTAGTTGATAGCAGGCGTACATTTAAAAATAACAAAAACTTTTTTTTCTTTAAATGAGAATTTTGAGTTATAGAATATTTAATTTTGAAAATGACATTATTCAAAAATGAATATGTAAAAAGGGGTTTGAAGTCTAAAGGTTGGTTGAGAACACAATAGTTGAAAATATTAAAGACAAAATTAATATGAAAAAAAAGTGTAAAATGAAGGGTTTTTTTTTGTCATAAAAATGAAATTGTAGCTTTTATGATATGGAGATTTAAAAGTAAACTAAAACTGAAGTGTTTAAATCACTATAGGTTAACTGGCATATAATGAAGCAATATAGGCGATTGATAGACTTAGAATTTAGTAGGATGGGTATAAAATTGAATTGAGGAAACTTTATTAAAATATAAGCTAAGAAATAAATTATTGGCATAAATGAAATGCTATATGGTTATCTAACGTAACCGTAAAATAAAATAAACGAAATAAAAATCCTGAATAAAAGTGTCAATTGTAGTGTAGTTTGAGTTCGCACTGGTTGATGTGGCCATGGTCATGTCCTTGGTGATGGTTGGAGAAGGCGTGAGGAAGGAGAAGTTCTCGTCGTCAGGTGGATTGTGGATGCTTGCGGCGAGCACATTGGATTTGTAATTGCGAGTGGTTGAAAGGTTTGTGGTTAGGTTTAGATTCAAATACTCTGTTAAATCGACCGCCAGAGGTCACGCTCCCCCCATAAAAACTCATTGTTGTTGTTTTCCGATGGCCGGCTCAAATATTTTGTAAATCATTTAAAAGGTTTTTCATTTTTTAGATTCTTACGCCTTAAGCCAGGCATTACTTTTATCAAATTATGTTTTTTATATATTATTTTAGCTTAATTAAAGCTATTTTGATAACTATTTTTAGTATTATTGCCACGACTGCAGTGTCACATGCTCATGGATCCCGGGATCAGGCAATCTATATAAAATCCTCTAAAATCAACAGAAATCTATTTTTTTCTATAAAAAATTATCAAAATATATAGAATTCTTCTTATTTTCTTATATATATACTATATACTGTATAATTTGAGAATGTAGAAAAGCTAACTCTAAAAATAAAAATAATAATAATTTATTAAATATTCTTGAGAGTTTTTAATAAAAAGCACTAAAAATAAATATATCAGCTATTGCCATTGATTAATTGGATTTCATGCGAGTCAAAATAAAAGAGGCGAGGGACGTTCATTATGAATTTCGAACTTAACGTGATTTAATATGAGGCAAATGATTAACAAGTTGTTTCACTAAGTATTTTACCTCTTCACCCAATATAAAATGTTCGTTTTTATTTTGACTCATAATCGAAACGTTCATTGGCGGTAGCTGAAATATTTGTTTTATACATTTTTATACTCTTTAATTATTATATTTAAAAGCTTCTTAAACTATATAAACAATATTTTACTGATTGATTATAGATTTAATAACGCCAGAATGTCTAGACTATAATTATTAATTAATTATTCACCACAAAGATACAAGAATGAGAGGCCAAGCTTTGGTGTAAATATATGATATAAATAGCGCTAAATCTGTTGATATCAATTTTTAAAATGAATTCAATAAAATTAATTATCATTTATTAATTAAAATGAATTATTTCTTAGTCAAACAATATAATACCTATATATTGTGTCTAAATATGATGCATAATCAACGAAACCTAATACTTCATTTCAATTAATTTAATAAAATCTTAAAACAATATTATAATTTGATTGACAATAAAGACGTATTAATTCTAATACAAAATATGGAGTCGCGTAGCTTATCTCACGAGTGATTGCGACCGATTCCACCTGTTCACCAGCTTGATAATTCGATGGCTTTTATTTAAAAAAAGGGACTTCTGGTTAAACATTGAATTAATAATTAGAGAATTTATAACGTAATAAATACCGCGCTACTGAACTTTTAATTTAACCAAAGTACACTACACTCACTACGACTCGTCTTAGAATACATCTATGAACGGCTAACTTCCTAAGTGACCACCTCTCTGAACGGCTACCTTCCTAAGTGACCACTTCTATAAACGGCTACCTTCCTAAGTGACCACCTCTATGAACGTCTACCTTCCTAAGTGACCACTTCTATGAACGGCTACCTTCCTAAGTGACCACCTCTATGAACGGCTACCTTCCTAAGTGACCACTTCTATGAACGGCTACCTTCCTAAGTGACCACCTCTATGAACGGCTGCCTTCCTAAGTGACCACTTCTATAAACGGCTACCTTCCTAAGTGACCACCTCTATGAACGGCTACCTTCCTAAGTGATCACCTCTATGAACGGCAACCTTCCTAAGTGACCACCTCTCTGAACGGCTACCTTCCTAAGTGACCACTTCTATAAACGGCTACCTTCCTAAGTGACCACCTCTATGAACGGCTACCTTCCTAAGTGACCACTTCTATGAACGGCTACCTTCCTAAGTGACCACCTCTATGAACGGCTACCTTCCTAAGTGACCACTTCTATAAACGGCTAACTTCCTAAGTGACCACCTCTATGAACGGCTACCTTCCTAAGTGACCACCTCTATGAACGGCTACCTTCCTAAGTGACCACTTCTATGAACGGCTACCTTCCTAAATGACCACCTCTATGAACGGCTACTTTCCTAAGTGACCACTTCTATGAACGGCTACCTTCCTAAGTGACCACCTCTCTGAACGGCTACCTTCCTAAGTGACCACTTCTATAAACGGCTACCTTCCTAAGTGACCACCTCTATGAACGGCTACCTTCCTAAATGACCACTTCTATGAACGGCTACCTTCCTAAGTGACCACCTCTCTGAACGGCTACCTTCCTAAGTGACCACTTCTATAAACGGCTACCTTCCTAAGTGACCACCTCTATGAACGGCTACCTTCCTAAGTGACCACCTCTCTGAACGGCTACCTTCCTAAGTGACCACCTCTATGAACGGCTACCTTCCTAAGTGACCACTTCTATGAACGGCTACCTTCCTAAGTGACCACTTCTATAAACGGCTACCTTCCTAAGTGAACACCTCTATGAACGGCTACCTTCCTAAGTGACCACTTCTATGAACGGCTACCTTCCTAAGTGATCACCTCTATGAACGGCTACCTTCCTAAGTGACCACTTCTATGAACGGCTACCTTCCTAAGTGACCACTTCTATAAACGGCTACCTTCCTAAGTGAACACCTCTATGAACGGCTACCTTCCTAAGTGACCACTTCTATGAACGGCTACCTTCCTAAGTGACCACCTCTATGAACGGCTACCTTCCTGAGTGACCATCTCTATGAACGGCTACCTTCCTAAGTGACCACTTCTATGAACGGCTACCTTCCTAAGTGACCACCTCTCTGAACGGCTACCTTCCTAAGTGACCACTTCTATAAACGGCTACCTTCCTAAGTGACCACCTCTATGAACGGCTACCTTCCTAAGTGACCACCTCTCTGAACGGCTACCTTCCTAAGTGACCACCTCTATGAACGGCTACCTTCCTAAGTGACCACTTCTATGAACGGCTACCTTCCTAAGTGACCACTTCTATAAACGGCTACCTTCCTAAGTCAACACCTCTATGAACGGCTACCTTCCTAAGTGACCACTTCTATGAACGGCTACCTTCCTAAGTGATCACCTCTATGAACGGCTACCTTCCTAAGTGACCACTTCTATATACGGCTACCTTCCTAAGTGACCACTTCTATAAACGGCTACCTTCCTAAGTGAACACCTCTATGAACGGCTACCTTCCTAAGTGACCACTTCTATGAACGGCTACCTTCCTAAGTGATCACCTCTATGAACGGCTACCTTCCTAAGTGACCACCTCTATGAACGGCTACCTTCCTGAGTGACCATCTCTATGAACGGCTACCTTCCTAAGTGACCACTTCTATGAACGGCTACCTTCCTAAGTGACCACCTCTCTGAACGGCTACCTTCCTAAGTGACCACTTCTATAAACGGCTACCTTCCTAAGTGACCACCTCTATGAACGGCTACCTTCCTAAGTGACCACCTCTCTGAACGGCTACCTTCCTAAGTGACCACCTCTATGAACGGCTACCTTCCTAAGTGACCACTTCTATGAACGGCTACCTTCCTAAGTGACCACTTCTATAAACGGCTACCTTCCTAAGTCAACACCTCTATGAACGGCTACCTTCCTAAGTGACCACTTCTATGAACGGCTACCTTCCTAAGTGATCACCTCTATGAACGGCTACCTTCCTAAGTGACCACTTCTATGAACGGCTACCTTCCTAAGTGACCACTTCTATAAACGGCTACCTTCCTAAGTGAACACCTCTATGAACGGCTACCTTTCTAATTGACCATCTCTTGAAAGACCACCTTTCCAAGTTACTATCTCTATGAACGGCTTACTTCCTAATTGTCCATCTCTATGAACGGCATTTTTCTAAGTGATCACTTCTATGAACGACCACCTTCCTAATTGATCACCTCTATGAAAGAGCACCTTTCTTCCTAAGTGACCACCTCTATGAACGGCTAACTTCCTAATTGTCAACCTCTATGAACGGCCACCTCCCCCAAGTGACAAGCTCAATAAGCGCACAGTTTCCGAAGCGCTTTGAAGTTCCTTGCTTGACTAAAATCACTGGTTTGAACAAAAGCGTCGATTTCTTGGGAAATAATAATAATTATCGCGCAAAAAAATATATATATAAAGCGTTCCCCAAATAAAAACTTTATATAATATATAAGGCACATATTGATAAATAAGTTTTTTTTTTTTTGTTTTCCAATATATTTTTTTAAAAATATATAGATATTCAATATATATATAAGTCTTCTGTACATTCGTTTTTATTCTGCTATATTTAGATGGAGTTAACGGCGTACGTGAATGTGGAATTGCTCGTTATTTCCACTCCAATCCAAGTCTACATCTGGCACATATTGGATGCCAATAGATTATTGCTTGGATGCTGTATTTTGGATATAGCATCCCTTCAGTGTAATTTATAGAATTTATTTGTTTTTGAAATGCCTCTCTCTGTGTGGCTATTTATATTTTCAAATGAAGTGTAGGCAGAGTAGTTTAGTACATTTTTAAAGTTTCCATAAATATGAAGAGAGGATATTGTTATCGGTAGTGTGAAATTTATAGCAACATGTAAAAAGCCACTTTATGCAAATAAAAATGAACTGTTTTATTTAAAACGGTTTGTTTAAAACTATGTTTAAAATGAGCAGTAGAGTTTTATTTAAAAATCAATCTTTATTTTCCTTTTTTTTTTTATTTCGATGCAATGCAGATATTAAGGGTCTTACAAAGGTTTCCTACATTTGCAGCGTAATTAGCAAATATATTCAAGACGGAATCTTCATATGAATTTCGGATGAGAATGGGAAATTCATAAGAAGCCTCAACGCAATTATCTCAATGGTAATTTTGGCAACCTGAAAGTCACGTGCTTGAAGCTCATTACTGCAGAGATTTGGATGTTTAGAAAATCCTTAAGATATTACTTGGTCTAATGGGCGGCACCTCGTAATTGCTTCTCATAGAGGAAGTCTAACCAAATTAACAATATGGCCAAATTGGTAAAATGTAATAGAAGTTGTAATTGAAACGGTGCCTCTTCACCGTAGATAACATAATTTCTCTCATATAAGTTAACCTCTAGCTTAATATGCCGTGACCTGAAAATAGGTCGACCCAATTTAATACATATATATATATATTATTATCAAGGCTTTCAGAGCTATCTGTCTTTTCAACGCAATATATGGTAACATATTAATTATTTGAAATTCGAAACTATTTTAGACGCGTAAGATTCTATTTGAAATTAAACAATTTCCACTGCCCTTACTGCAATGGGAAAATTAATGGGAGGGCCTGGTTCATCACCACCATTAGAAATTGTTTAATTTCAAAATAGAATCTTACGCGTCTAAAATAGTTTCGAATTTAATAGCAGATGGCGCGCTAGTGCATCATAATATAATTATTTATGATCATTTTATCAATGAATAGTGGTTATGTGTGTATTCTACCTGATTTGTTAAATTGATATAAAATATCGTTAATGTAAAGTTCTATTTTCATATATTTGATGTTTTTATCATAACACATAAAACAATATATATGAACTAATATAAATTATTTATTTTTCACTTAAAAGAGGTTGAAAATGAGAAGACACATTTAGAAAATATATATAAAAAAGAGTGTAATATAAATATGTAAGATTTTTTCGAGGTTTTTAATGTAATAAATATAAGCTGCAACAACAACACACTCGCACGTTAGCACAGAGGTGTCGGCAGTTACACGTCATAGATGCGGAACAGAAAAATATATAAATTAGGAGAATTAGATTAGGAAATAAGCTAAAAAAGCACCATTTATGAAGAATATTTTATATATAATATTTTGAAAAGATAAATTTTTTAAAGATAAAGGTAAATATCTATATATATATATATATATTTATATTTTTATTTTATACTCTCCCTTTTCAATATATATTTAATCTATATAACGTACATGTTGCGCGAAGAAAGGTTTTGATAGTCACCTTTCTGGTTATTCCAGCTTTACCATGTACACTTCATAGCTCTTCTTGCACCAATGATCCAGAAAGGTTGCTAAACTGCTATATGGACTGTCCACAACTGTATAAAAATTGATCTCACTATGAAATCTAATGACCAATGTGTTCAAATGGTGTTTCTGTGGTAGCAGCATTGGGTATTTCCTATTGAAGTTATAAATTTCTAAGACGTCCGCCTTCTCTTAAAATTATATTTTAATCAAAGAAAGGGATAATTTATATAAGAGACAGTTTGAATAGGAATATTGATTTATACGTTTAGAAGTTTTAATTTTATCTTTGATTTATTTCCATTGAAAAACCTTTGTCCACAATAATAATACTTTACATAATCCTTCTACACTAAGTTACTTGGAATTCAATGGATTACGTTTATCAAAGCCTTCATACTTTTATTATGGTTGAAACGTATTAATTGATAACCGATAGGAGAAAGAAGTATACGTGGTGCGTCAGTGTTGTTGTTGTGATGTAGCGGCCAATGACTTGACCCTGCTATAAATAAACTGGCCCATGACGTATGTCCAAAGGTCACATTTACAAGCATTCCTTTTAGAGAGATACCAACAGCGTTATCACTTCCTGATATATGACGTCAATCTTGGATCTGGGCTGTTGGACACCAAGGTGTTCTAACGGGTACAGGGGAGATTATTCAACCAGCACCACTGTTTAACCTGACCATTACAAAGCAATAAAGTGCCATCTATATATAAGAAATCAAAACATTAAATCACGAATGTTTTTTTTTACACATAAAACAAACCTCTACTGTCCTTACTGCGGTGAAAAATATTAGGAGAGCTTGGCTCATCAGTGGTGAACCCTCCCAGCGGTTTAACCAATATGTGCGAAAAGAAGTGTAACACATTGCTCTAATCTAGGATGAGCATTCCGTTTTACTTGGTCCTTAAATAAATGTAGATATGCTTGCAATTATCTAATATATATCAGTTGATTTAATGAATAAATGACATTTGGGGCAAATTTTGCCGCTACCTTTTAAAATGAATACAATTATATTTATTAAATATCGAACAATCCATTTATGATATTTAAAATTGCATATAAATTGCAATTAAGCAAGGACATATGCCAGATTTTGATAATGCAATAGTTTTATACAACAATGTACAGGATAAACACACAAGATTATTTCTGGAGAGCTGGGCATCTATTGATGATAAAAATAGTATCAATAGGAAGAAAGAAATACGCCACAATTATACCTACAGTTAAAACAAAAATAGTCAAATATATATATAGCATTTTATTTCTGAAGATACAATAATTCAATTTAAATGGTTTGGTCACACCAACATATGTTATATAAAACAATACTTCTCGTGTGCGCATCACTAAGTGATGTATATAGTTGTTTATTTGTTTTGCATATTTTTCATTCATAAATTAATCTCATAATTTAGTCTATGAAAATAAAAATATTGGACCAGTGACCAAAACAAAATAAAAATATAGTTGGCTTAATGTTATGTAGTTATGATATATAATTGTTTGTGATGATATATAATTAAATGTGATGTTTATGTAATTTTGATCTTAATTGAATAAAATATATATAGTTTAAATGTGTTTTAAGTTTTAATAATAAGTACAAAACACTAGGATAATAAGCTTACAAGGAGTTTGAATTTTTCCTAGAAGATAGGCGAACAGCCTCGTCGAAATATTGAATTTTAATAAATATTATGGTCCAAAATATGCCCTTATTTTAATTATATTTAAATATATAACCAATTTTTACATACTTTATAATGCAATGAATAAAATTTGAAGAAGGAAGGTATGGCTCAACTGTGATAAAACCTCCAAGCGGTTTCGCAAATTTTTCATATTGATCAATTTATGGCTCTAATGTGATAATGTTTAATTATACAACCGTTGCCCATATGTATATTCTGAACTATCTGAAAATTAGTGAAGAGCTCAAGTTCGACAATCAGAGTGAAGAAGGCTCAAAAACACATACACATGTAACGAAATATTAAAAATTTCTTTATTGGACAGATATTTCATATAGAGGTTTTATTCATCTTCGATCCCAGTTGGTAGTCTCATTATAGATAAGAATCAACAGCTTCTTCAGGACTTCTTTGATGTTATTCTAAAGAGTAATGAGTTAAAATTGATATTATTCTGGAATAGAAATCACTATATCTTAAGTATAAATCATTATTTGTTAATACTTAATAGGTAATCCCATAATATTATGTTCAAATCAATAGGCTTTAGGGATAAGTCTCTTTTAAATACCTTTATTTCAAGCTTTCGGGCTCAACCGCCCTTCGATAGGAAAAATTATAATAGCTACTAAAGTTTTCAGATCCAATCTAAATATAAATTTAAATTTGTGAGACGCTTGTGTCTCGAGTGTAATGCGAGGCTTGCCGCGGGAGGGGGTGAGATCTTTGAAAAAGATGGCCGTTTAGCCCATTGAAATATCGGAAATAAAAGATTATTTAATGAATCGCAAAGTTCATGATACCGAGGGGGGTGTGGTGGCTGCAGGGAATATTACATTGTAAATTTCTGGTAAATCAATTTTTCTATTGAGGCTATGTAATTTGCTTGATAGGATAGATTCAATGATAAGTCTTTGGTGTTTGTTGGCAATATTGGAATAGTGAATTTTCGGTGATGTAATGTTGAAGGAATGGCCAGTTTCGTTTATGTGCTGTACTATTAAGGATCTATGGTCTAAGTTATCAATATTTCTTTTGTGTTCATGAATTCTAATATTGACTTGTCTCCCGGTTTCGCCTACGTAGACTTTTGGGCAGTTCAAACATTCTATGGAGTAAATAGCGTTTCTTGGTGTGCTGCTAGGTTCATTGAGTTTCATGATCTGGTTTCGGAGAAGGGATCCAGAGGTAGGTGCGCAGGTGAAGTAGGTTTTGATTCCAAATTTCAATAAGAATCTCGCTATTGTGGAGGATAATGGTGAATATGGCATATTGCAGATAGATCTGTATATTGGAGACTGTGTCTTTTTAGTTGGGTCATAAAAGTGTCGCAATATAAAGGATATCGGGTATGCGCAGTCCCTAAGGTTAGCTAATATGTTCTGTGTTTCGAGGTTCTTGTACATCTGGAGGGAGCAGTGGGTATGGACTCGTTTTGATAGAGCAATGACTGAAATTTACAATGTAATATTCCCTGCAGCCACCACACCCCCCTCGGTATCATGAACTTTGCGATTCATTAAATAATCTTTTATTTCCGATATTTCAATGGGCTAAACGGCCATCTTTTTCAAAGATCTCACCCCCTCCCGCGGCAAGCCTCGCATTACACTCGAGACACAAGCGTCTCACAAATTTAAATTTATATTTAGATTGGATCTGAAAACTTTAGTAGCTATTATAATTTTTCCTGTCGAAGGGCGGTTGAGCCCGAAAGCTTGAAATAAAGGTATTTAAAAGAGACTTATCCCTCAAGCCTATTGATTTGAACATTTGTTAATACTATTATTTTTTCTATTTCTACAAAGTTTCCAAATCTCGCACCAAAAATATTCTGATTTACCAATAATATAAACAGTTCCGAGGATAAGGATCGATTTACGGATTACAAAAAAAACATAGAATTAGGTGAAAAGGTATAATTAAACAAAGGAGCTTCGCCATCTAACGCTAAGAAAAAAAAAGAGTAAATAAACAAAGACGACCTTCGTTGGCTGGTTCAATGCCAATGATGAATCCCCTGTTTCTCATCAAACCTACCTCCGGTGGAGACAAGCTGGCCTGGTGGGACAGATTACCTCATCCATAAATCTCCGACTTCTTGACCGAATAGCATCGAACCTTCTGCTATATAATCAAATTACATATAAATGTCGGAATACTTTGCACAGTTCATGTGGAATGTATTTCCCTAAATGTAATGTATCCAAATTTACATTTTTTATGGCCCTTTCCTCAATAAAATATAATGGCATTCCTACCTAAGGCGAAATGTCTTGTAATTGGCTTTGAATAAATTTAAGTACTTACTAAAGAGATAATATATTGAGACCCTTTAATTATAATGCGACATTGTATATGCAGCTTAAATTATAATATATTTTCATATTTGTGTGTGCACCAAAACTTAAAATTTATCAATAAAACTTTACCCCCAAGTTACCATTAAAATCAATGATAACCTCTTTTGACATAACCTATTTATATTTAGTTTTTATAAATATAAATTTGCCCTTATTTTAATTATATTTAAATATATAACCAATTTTTACATACTTTATAATGCAATGAATAAAATTTGAAGAAGGAAGGGTATGGCTAAACTGTGGTAAAACCTCCAAGCGGTTTCGCAAATTTTTCATATTGATCAATTGATGGCTCTGAAGTGATAATGTTTAATTATACAACCGTTGCCCATATGTATATTCTGAACTATCTGAAAATTCGTGAAAAGCTCAAGTTCGACAATTAGAGTGAAGAAGGCTCAAAAACACATACACGTGTAACGAAATTTGTAAAAATCTTTCTTATTCCATCAAAAAAGATCCAAAATTAAAATTTTAGCGTGTGTTACTAACATAATCATTATAAATAAAGACGCTAAAAGGAATCGTGTTAATTTAATTTTACGCATATCCGGATATAAAAGATTTAAAATAATTGAAAATAGACGTAAATTAATTAATTGTAAAATTTAAGAGGCAATTTTTTTAAAATCTCATATTTGGCTAACATGATAGGGTAAACGTTTGACTTTAAAAATTAAGGAAATGATATTCATTAATTTAAAAAAGCGGCATAAAACGAAAATAATTTTACTGTACTTTCTGTGTGATGGAAGGATTATTTGGAGGAGCTTGAATCACCTGTGATGAACACTGCCGCCACTAAAATGGTAAACCGCTGGGATGGTTCAACAGTTGGCCCTCCCGACATTTTTTCATCGTAAAAATACAGTGCAGGACATTTTTATTTTGAAAAAAAAGGAAAAATAATCATTCTAATAGCTTAAAATTCCATTAGCAGATAACGCGTCATATTTTAATTAAATAATGATTACCAACAACTTGAATAATTGGAAAATCGGCAAATAAAAATTATTTTTAGAAGAATTGGACTCGTCTGAATGCACACGGAGCTGAATGGTCCAAGAAGTACGCGAATAAAACGATATATTCGTGGAATCCTATTCAGTGACGAGAGTTTATTTGTGGTGTCACTAGGACAGCATGGGAAGATTGGGAGGAAATGATATTAGCTAGAATAGTACACAATATTATGATGAAACCAATTGGAAATTATAACATGTGGCTGTGAATTTTTCTTAGGTTCAGAAACTTTATCCTTTTTATGTGAAAATTCAGTCAAATCGAGCGTTTTCCAGAAAATATCGATTGATCACTTCCCACAGTGTTAAATGTAAGCTAGAAACAAAACATATAGAAATGCTCCAGTAAGACTAGGAATTTACGCGACATCCAGCAGCTCTGATTTTGTTATACAGTTACACAAACATTATGTAAGAGGTATACGAAAAATAGGTAAAAAAGGTGAACAGGAAGTTGACATGAGGCCTAGTTGATGCAGAGAAATAGCATGCGCCATGTTTTATACTTTCAACGTAGCATTTAAATTGATATAATCAGGGAAGAGGGAGGGTCGACTGAAGATTCGCCCCTATCCTGTCATGGAGCAGGGGTTTCTTGCGAAGTTTTCCATAGAAGTCAAAATTTCCTCGTCGCCCGTCTTCCTCAGTAATCTCAATAAAATTATTGCACGAGAGCTGACATTTACTAAATGTAAAGTATAATTTGTCTAACTTGTATAATCGTTCAACCATTATAACTGGCTTATTTATATGCTAACATATGAAAAATTACATTAAATAGATTTCATCATTCTTACTAAGGTTACCAAAATGCAATTGCATTTTCCTCGGTAAAACAAGGTCGCCATTTTACTACTTCAATCGTATTAAAATGTGCTCGTTGGCCGTTTGACCGCTACACCATATTTGATATACAGGGTGATCCAAAAGTCCCGCACAACTTTAAAAATTAATAACTCAGCGAATATTTGCGCTAGAGCAATGCAGTAAACCCCATTGTGTTCAGGATGCAATGGGATTTTTATGGCAAATAATGAAAAATTCGAAATTGATTTTAGTTACAACTTTATTCGCTAAATGACGCTCTACCAGAATCAGCTATTCAGCGGCCAAATTGCTTGATAAATTGAAAAATATAACTGAACGACACGTATTTTTTCTTTTTGAATACCAGGAAAGAACCCAAATACTATCAAATGATAAATTAGTAAAACACCATTTCGCCAAAAGTTAAAAGAAATGGTTAACGATTTTTAAAAACAATCTGAGATATGTAAAATAGGTATATGCAAATTAAAACATGTAGCAAAAATAAATTGATATTTTAGATGCGGTTTTCTGGAATCCTCTCAGCTATTTATATTTCGAAAATAATAAATTTCTATTTTTTTAAATTCAAATCTCTCTCAGTATCGATTATATTTATTTTAATTCATTTGAAAAATATTTATCTATCTCTGATGATTTATTTTACTCTGGAATGCCGTCGTTGTTTTTGTCGTGTCCAATAAAGAGCCTCAGATGTCTCCATGCATCTCCATCACAGCAGCAGCAGCATTGTCCACTATCTAGGGTGTGTAAAGCAGCTGCTCTGGGTCTATGTCAATTTTCAGCAAGGCTGCGGGCATGAGAATATGTGGGTAGGTGTTAGTTCCACACCAGGACAGTTGTTGCATGTTATATAGGTTCTTGTGCCATCTGGATGTATTGTCATCCTTTATAATGTTATGTTCTAAATCTTGTTATAGTTTTGTCATTTTTCCCTCGGAGTTTATTTCACATTTTGATCTTTTCTTATTTTTGTTTAATTATATTGTATTTTGCAAAAGCATTAGCGTCAAATAATGACATTTGTTCTTTACTTTGGCTCATTTTTCTGGCTTCCTTTGCAAATTCAACTGCCATTTCATTACCCCCGATCCCAACACGGGCAGGAATCCATTGTAGAATGCAGTTATTCTCCAAAGATATCAGTTGAGTAAGTAACGAATGTATTTTCTGTGTGATTATAGTATTGCCCTTCTGAATTGCTTCTAGATCGGATATGAAGTCGTTGTACGGTATATTATAATTCCTTCTGCTTGATGCAGGGATGGTTGGTTAAGGCATACATCAAGAGATTTCCAGATAGCTGTTAGTTCACAAGTGAAGTTTGACGAAATCTTTCTTGCTCCTTCTTTGATTTTGATGTATGTTCCATCTTGTAGTATTATGTTAATTCCAGCCCCTCCATTACTTATGGTAAGGTCTGATGATCCATCTGTATATGCTGTTAAATAATTTATCTGATCGCATAAACCAATTGTGTCAAGTCCTTTCTTTTTAAGAATGTTTTTGTTCTCTTTTTTATTGCAGGGTTCATTCAGGTTAAGATTGATGATTACATTTAATGGCAATGGGGTAGGAAATGTTGTTTATTCTCGAATTTGAAATTCATTATGTTTCATATTTATGCTCTTTATAATATTGTTGTCGTACTGAAGTGTTGAAGATCTTTTGAGCCTTTCTTTTTGTGTCCAGTTTAAATAGGTTCTATGGATATATGTTCGGTTTCTTTAGTTTTTAAGCTATTGGTGAATTTCATTGTTTTTAATTGTCTTCTGCTTTTAAGTAGGTCTAGACCACATTCTCTCTGAATTTTCTAATTGTTGGTATTTGAAACAGAACCAGTGATTAATTTGGCCGCTTTTGCTTGAACACTGTCTAGTCTTCTTTTTAGTGATGAACTTGAGGGAGCCCAGACGGGTGTTGCATATTCCATTATTGGACTTATTAAGGTGATATATGTTGTTCTGAGAATTTTGGGTTTTGCTCCCCAATTTGTTCCACATAGCCTTCTCAGAATGTTTAGGTTTCTGGTAGCTCTATTTGAGGTGCTAATTATGTGTTCTGAAATCGCAATTCCTCATCAAGTATCACACCTAGGTAATTTGGAGAACAAATTGTATCAATTATATGGTTGTTTATGCTTATTTTGGAGTTGAATGCATGCCCTTTTTCCTGTCAGTGAAGGAGACCTATAGGTTTGTGTTTATTGTTTTTTTTTTTTGTCATTTTGAGTTTCATTGCCCACTTCTCAATGATGTGTTCAGTATTTTTCTTATATTTCTATACTGCTACTTGTGTGCCATATGGCTATATAATCTACATAACAGGCAACCTTTGTGTCTTCAGTGAGGTAAGGATGGATGTTGTTAAGGTTGTGTCGTAATTAGATGTACAACAACTCAAACTTGACCATGACTCTTTTTTTAGCTCTTATTCTTTTCGTTTGGACAACAAAAAATGTCCAATTTATATACACATATATTCTTACATAATGAGACTTTAAAGAATGCAAATAATCTTCATCTATTCACATACACAACACATCTCCCCCCTTAATAATACTCCAGTCGGTCTGGGGGTTTCCTTGCTCTCTGAGGTCTAGGACTGCGGACGGGCACTTGCACAGCGGCAGGCTCCGGTTTAGGAGTGCAAGAGGGCACGTGGACAGAAGCAGTCTCCTCCTTGTTTCCTGATGTAACCTCTGGAACCTCCTCTTCACTTTATTTCTGACTTCCACCTACAGGCTTCTCTCCTGATGTTCGAGGAAGTATCAAATTTCTTGTCTCCACTTGTTTCTTTCTCACAGGTCGCAATTGATTGATATGCCTCTTATACACGACGCCCTCACAACTTATGAGGTAGTGTCGGTAGCTCAATAATTTCAAAATGGTACCTTTTTACCGTTTAGGTCCAGTTGCATAGTTGCGGAAATAAACATCGCAAACTGTAGTAAACTGCTCCTGCCTTCTTACGGCCTCATGAAATACCTCTCGCGGATTTCCCATCTTAGTATCAAATTCGAGAATCTTGATCTTAAACTTCTCTTCATTAGCAGTTCCGCGGGGGAATTCCTTTATTACAGTTTGGGGGAATGCTCTATGAGCAAATAGGAATCTTTGTAGATTCGTCTCTAAATCATCCTTCCCATTATTCTTTCTCAAAAGGTTTTTAAACTCTCTTACATATCTCTCAGCTAAACCATTTGTACTAGGATTATACGGACTGGTCTTAGTGTGCCGTATAACATTCATTTTGGTAAATTGCTCGAATTCACCGGAGACAAACTGTCTTCCGTTATCTGTAACCAAAAATTAGGGCAATCCAAATCTGGCAAAAATTTCTCTAAGATGATTTATAATCGTTTTGCTGGTAATATCTTTGATGATAAAAATTTCTATCCACTTTGAGTATGCGTCCACGAGAACCAAAACATTCTTCCCATGAACGGACCCGCTAATCAAGATGAAGTCGATGCCACGGTTTTTCGGGCCAAGTCCATTCCGAGATGGTTAGCCGGGGGCATGCTTGCCGATTCTTGGCATACTTTACATTGTCTAGGTAACTCCTCGATGTTACTGTCTATGCCTGGCCACCAGAAAATACCGTCTGGCAATCATCTTCATTTTAACAATCCCCATGTGTATTTCATGCAAGTCATTTAAAATTAAAGATCTTATTTTTTTGGGGAATTACCACTCCTTCACGCCATTAATTCCTCATTGATCTTATAATGAGGAGCTAGTGGGTTTTCTCTCGGTACCTTTGTGAATTTCCAGTTGCCTTCTCTAACATTCCTTAATACTATTGACAGTATTTTTTATCTTGGGGCGTCTCATATGCCACCTCCATGAAAGAGAACGGTACCTCATTCAACCTCCTGAGAAGAAGTACCTGGTCTTCATCAAGAGACTCCCTGACACTCGATTCTAAAGGAAGACGTGACAATGCGTCAACATTGAAATTATCACTAGTTTTTCGAAATTCCACATCCGTAATTTTAAGGACCATCTTTTAATTCTGGATGATGCACATATGGGAATTGGTTTATGAGGTGAAAATATATGAATTAAGGGTCGGTTGTCTGTGACCAATTCAAATTTTCGTCCCAGTAAGTATTGTCTGAATTTCTCAACGCCAAAAGTTATGCTCAATGCTTTCTTCTCTAGTTGAGAGAAACGTTTTTCCGCTTCAGTTAATGTTATAGAAGCAAAAGCTATAGGGCATTCTTCCTTTCTAACATTTTTATGACTCAGAATTACGCCTAGTCCATAGTCCATTAATAATGATTTACATTTTTAAAATAACATTCGATATTCTTTCGTCCAATTCCATCTACAATTTTTATTCAAAAGTTGATAGAATAGCGTTAAAATGTTTGCTATATTCCTTATGAATCTATAATAATAAATTAATTTGCCCACATCTTATATTATATCGTGTGGGCCAAAGTGTTATAACTTCTCGAATAACACTGGTATACACAATTTTACCCCTTATGTTTAGTTTATCGCTTTTCGCTCATTAGAAGAAATAGCATAATAAATATTCTCTGTACCCCCCCTCCAACTTTAGAAATTTTACGCAAAAAATAATACTAAATGATTTTACTACCACGTTTTTCAACGCAAAAGGTCGATTTAAAAATGATTTTTTTAGGGGAAACATTTTGAAAATTATGTACAGTATAATAAACAATGATAACATTTGGCAAACCCATAGGATATTTGGAATAAAGTAAAAACAAATATATTTTGTCACCCCCCTCTATATTTCATTTTTGGATCATGACAAATATCCAGTTAAATAGTCAAGTGTCGCCAATTAGTCAAGAAACTATATATATTTCTTATAGCAGGAAATCCTATTAGTAGTGCCATCATAATTTTTGGTACTATATTAAAATTTCAAAAATCGTATATTGATATCAGTAGTTATTTTCAAACATTCAATCTATTTCACAAACCTCCATCTAAAATATAAATATTTTTTTGCTACGTGTTTTAATTTGCATATACCTATTTACATATCTCAGATTGTATTTAAAAATCGTTAACCATTTCTTCTAACTTTTGGCGAAATGGTGTTTTATTAATTTATAATTTGATATTATTAGGGTTCTTTCCTGGTATTCAAAAAGGAAAAATACGTGTCGTTCAGTTATATTTTTCAATTTATCAAACAATTTGGCCGCTGAATCGCTGATTCTGGTAGAGCGCCATCTAGCGAATAAAGTTGTAACTAAAATCAATTTCGAATTTTTAATTATTTGCCATAAAAATTCCCATTGCATCCTGAACCCAATGGTGTTTACCGCATTGCTCTAGCGCAAATATTCGCGGAGTTATTAATTTTTAAAGTTGTGCGGGACTTTTGGATCACCCTGTATATAGCACAAATTCAAGAGGGATCTCCTGTGAGAGCGATAAATGGTATGGGGCGCGTTTTACATAAATTTTATTTTAATGAAGCTTTTGATATATAGTTTGTATTGAAACTGTCGTTCTAAAGCCTCACGAGAGCTCATTGAGAGTAGAGTAGAAGACATCCCCTAGAGCGTATAGCATCAGATTGATCAGATTGGGTTGTGGTGAATATATTTAAGTTCTACGCGCCAGGGGGAAGGGGTCTTTTGGTGATTGCTTCGGTTTCACTGAACTATTTACTGAGCGTTAGCAGACCACATTTCTGTCATCATTGAGCCATTTGGCAACACCAGTTTAGGTTAGTCTGCTTCCACCTTCCCAATAGTTCTCCATGTTAAAGCATCGGATAGGCGATTTCTTTAAAATAACAGTTAAGATTTTTTAATAGAGCGACGCCCTCTCTCATCATGAATGAATTTAAATTTGGATATTTCCAAGTTTATTTAATCAAATAATTATAACAAGTAAATTTATTAGATAATTCTTCATATATTTTCAAATTTGACATTAAATATATAAAGTTCTATTTAAAAAAGGAATTTGACTTAATCCAGGGGTAACGGTATATGTAGCTCACTTATTCAATTATTGTCTCTATTAGCTTTTAAAAACTTTTTAAAGAAATCGTAGTGCCTTATATGGAGAGATATGGCGAAATCAAATGTTTATCTCATTATACAACTGACTTTCTTTTAATTTACTTTAGAATAATAAAAAATATTGCATTATCAACACTTTATCGATAATAAGGACTTTCACACAGTTAACATTATTTGAAAAATGCAATCGTGAAAATGTCGTTATTATATATTTATAATTAAAAGTCGATTTTAAAATTTTGAAATTTTCATTATATTTTGAAAATATTCTTTGAAATTTTGAATGTTTATTTTCTTTGAAAAAGAGAGAATTTTTAATGAAGTTAGCATGTTTATTAATGTTCAAAAGTTTTTAGTTTAAGCTCTCAAAATAGTATAGACTCAAATTCGAGTTCAAAATATTTGATAAATTTGTGCTCTTTTCAAACGGGACTCAAAACCTTTTACTCAAGCTCATATACCAAAATTATTTCCCCTTTTTTTAATTCGTTGAAAATCCCAACAAATTCTATTAACAGAAAACTGTGTTAATCAAAATTCCTCTCAAATTATTTTATAATCAACTAGCGAATGTTTACTCGGTGTTTTACCTGAGTCAGAGTTTGTCTAACGAACATTGTTTTAACAATGTTATCTTATTATTATGAGTAAAAGGTTTATTAATATATCATAACTATTATTTTACTATATATATGTTATAAATAAAAAGATTTCTGTTGATTTTTGATCATCTTGAGGATTATGCTATGGTAATACAATCGTGGTTAAAATCTTGAAAGTATAAATATAATAATAATGATATTATAAATAACTTTAATTGAGCTTATGGGATATATAAAAAACATAATTGTTTGTGAATGTTTCGCTGAAAGAATCATGTTTTTTATCCTCCTCCTTTAATGCCTTCCTCTCCTGAGGGTGGGCCACATGGTCTCTCCATACTTCCCAGTCCACCGCCATCCTTTTCATCTTCTCGTAGGTGTGTCGTCCAGTCCATTGTTTTAGATCGTCTGTGTATCCCTGTCGTCCCCTTACCCTCGATCTCTTCCCCCGGAGCTTTCAATCCAACACTGTCAGCAATGTCTCTCCTGCTGATCCGTACATTACATGTTCAGCAAACGTCTGTTTTGGTGGTGTCTTATGAACTTTATCAGCTGGCGTTCTGTACCCATTCGATTGAGGACTTGATTATTTGTTATAATGTCTGTCCAAGAAATTTTGAGTTCTTGTATACTAACCAAAAATTATGGTTTGGTTTAGCCCCTGTTGCACTCGAGTGCGAATTTCACGAAAAAATTTTTTTTCTATCCACAAAACACCATGCAACAGCAATATCATCATCATAATTGTTTCTGACTGAAGACAATAAGTAAATTAGTCCAGTATGCGGTTAATTATAATTTTGCTTGATTACTAATGTGGCAAAAGCCTTTTTCAGGCTCAACTCTATATTCTGTCAAAATTTTATCGAAATCTGTTAAATATTGAGAAAAGAAAGGGAAAATAAGGAAAATTTAATAACTTAATTATTTAAAATAAATGCGTTTAGACTCTTATATATATAGAGAAAATCTCTATTTATATAAAAATCAAAATTTGTCTGTCTGCTTATCAACTACAATAAGTAGTTAAATAACTAATACCTAAAACTTAAATACTCTACCAAATGTCACCAAATTTTCAACTTGACATCCTTTGACTCTTGAGGTGGTTTTAAGCTTATCTTCAGAAATAACTTTTAGTTTAAATCTTATTTCCAAAATAAAAAGCAAGTGAAAGGTAAATTAGTTGAGTATTTGACCATTTTGAACCTTGGGGAAAGTTATAGGGATGTTTTTAATATTATTTCTTTTTTATTGGTTTCAATTTTATTACAAAAATCCGAAAAAATGAATTTTAAATTATATTTATTTTAAGCTATTTTATTTTTCATCAAAAATCTTTGTTTTGGGCAAAGAGTTTATTTATGTATTATATAAATAATTTAATAATTTTGTGAAAATAAAATATATGATATATTGAATTTTAAAAATATTAAACATAAGGATAAAAGGCTTACTATATTCTGTGAGAGCCATGATGAAAGAGAAAATATGTTATTGGGAATTATGGCATAGGGGTAGGGATATTTTGTAATACTGGGTTGGCAGGTCTATTTTATATTGATTGTTGCTTCCAGGAATAACCATTGTTACTTTCTTTTTATGGTAATGAGCGATTACATGTTTGAGACTGAATGTGTATCCAGTGGTGCAGGTGCGTTGATAAATTAAGGATCTATTATCTTCATATTTTATGTTTCAATGATGTTCTGTTAGTCTGGTATCTATCGTTCTATTGGTTTCATCTATATATGTGGAATTAAATTAGTTAAATTTAATACAATAGATATTACATTTGATTTTAATAGGCGGCTAAAAGTTATGTTATAGGTAATCGAATTTTTAGGCAAGGTAACAAGGTTGGCATGGGTGCTAAAACGTTTAAATGAAATATTTTGCCAATAAAATATCAAACATGTAGTCTATTCCGAGTATCAAGGCTATCAAAAGTCTGAAAATTTGTATAATTTCAATGCTAGGTGTATATTAACATTAACATAATACATTAGCGCGCTTATAAGAAATTCAAACTATATATTCGTCAAAAATAGACTGCTAAGTAACAGACTACTTCTACGTAATCAGAAGTATTGTTACGTTTTGATTGACAAAAAAATCAATTTCCGTATGTACAAAGAATCTTGAAGACTTTATATTAAAGCCAAAAAATCAATAAATGAATTACAGAAGAACACAAAGAAGAAAACGGCGTAGAAATACAGCAGTCTCGTAAAACTCACCTACTGCAGCACAAAACAGGAAAATTGTAACCAGGGCAAGACCCAGAGCGTTAAAGAACCATCCAGAATCTTCTAAGAAGTACACCAGCTTCGGCGGTAAGCAGACGCCTCAGCTCTTTTTTGGAGCACACCACGTAGCTTCGTACTTCTATCCTGACACGAGCTCCGCCTTCCCTATTTATCCCTTAGTAGATCTTTCCAGAAAATTTATGGTAGGTCAATCAATCACAGAGCAGCAATCACTGAGCCTTTTTTTAGCCTAATCGAATTAAATTTGCCCATCAGTTCTTCTAAAATTGTTCTACATTTTTCTAAAATGTTACAAAGAAGAAAACATGTTTTCTGGAATGCCTTTTCGGTTCTACCAAATAGTAAATTAGAACATTGATCACAACATATGAAACGAAATGTTGAAAAAAAATAGTCCATTTGCGACCACCCAAAAGTCTGAAATTTTGTCCACTTGGATTGTTATCTTCATTGATCAGGTTTGCAAATTTTCAGACTTGCTTGTTTAGTCTGGAAGTATATTAAAATTGAACACAACATTTGAAATAAAATATTTAAAAAGATATTTTGTGTGTGTTTTGGTTGAAAGACTCACCAAGACTTTTCTGAACATGACAGAGTCTCTGATAAGATGCTACTTCCCGTAGAAATTGGTTTTAGCCATGTTCTAGGCTATTGTCTCTCATATAGTAGACTGCTGTATCTCCGTTACACAATGTATATAAACAGAAATATATATATAATTTTAAGGGTAATAAAATTGATATTTACTGGCTTTATAAAACGTATATGTTTTGCCCTATAAATAATTGAGAGATTTATTATAAAACGCTGTCGGGGAAAATGCCGAAACTTTACGTCTTATGAAAAAATTAACGGCTGTGATATATAATATGCAAATATTTCTCAAGCCTAATAATATATATTGAGGGAAGGGGTATATATAAATGCGGTTGTGAATTATCATAATTTGAAAGCGAATCTTTTCGGCGAGCAAGATGGACGCCAGAGAGTTGCTAATGCCGTTTAAAGGTTAGTAACATTCACCAAGATGTCGGAAAATAATGTTGCCTTAATGTTATCAGTCGAGAACTCTTAGTTTTTCCTATGAGATAAATTCGGTAAATTTACAATCGGGCTAGAGAGACGAGAAATTAAGAGATACTTTTAGCAGTGCAGTTCCTGCACATATTTAATCAGAACATCACCCAATATTTTACCACTCATAGAAATTCCACTTGCCAATCCATAAACTTCCCTCTTTTTTCCTTCTAAATTTCGAAACTCATAATTTCTGCCTTGCTCTAGATTCCTTTTATTCATCCTTCTTTTCGATCCAAAACTAATCTGTATATGCAATTTTTTCTACTAAAATTAAAATAGTAATCAATAATCTTGTAAATTTTCTACGTATGCAAATTACTTCCTATATATCTATATTAATAAAATGGAAATTTCATAAGTGTTGTTCGCTAAAAACTTTCGTTACAATGCATCAATTTCGACCAAATTTTCAACATTTATGTAAAACGAGATGGAGCAGGTTTTGCTTAACATCAAAATATTTTTCCTAACATTAACATGCGTAACTTCGGTGTTATCGATTAAATACAAAAAAAAATCAACAGAGTTAATTTTTTTTACATACTAGCTAATAATCTCAATCTAAAAAAAATATTCAAAACAAGCAATTTAAGATAACACCATATGTAAAACAGTCGGCCAAGAAAACAACAACGATATTACATCTTTCTCACATATTCACACACAATCTTGATTAATAATTAAAACTAATCTTTAACATTGTTTATTATACTTCATAATATATAATATTCATTAGGCAAACTTTCACTCGGATAAAACCCGGCGAAGCCGGGTACACATCCGCTAGTATATATATATATATGTTATAAATAAAGATGAATGAGGTTTCTGTTGTTTTTTGATCAGTTGAGGATTATGGTAATGTAATGCAGTCGTGGTTGAAATAATAATCTTGAAAATATAAAGTCTTGATCAGTAATTAATTGAGTTAAAGGAATATATAAAAAAGACATAATTTGATAAAAGTATGCCTGGCTTAGGCGAGTAGAATAAGGAAAAGAATAAGAAACATTCGCGGTATAATTTTAATTTTCGTTTTACAATCATCAGCCGCGTTATATTGTATTTTAAATGTTACTTTAAATATAAGTTATGAACGGAAAAATACTGTCCAGGGTAGCCGAGTGGACAAGGCACCTGCCCGGTAAGCAGAAGGGGTGTGGGTTCGATTCCCGCCCCTGGACACTTTTTATTTTTCCGTTCTCCATTACTCTTCATGATTCACCTTTCCATACCTCATCCTCAAAGTTAGAAATGTCGCTATTTCTCTTTGAAAATAAATTTCGATTTTTAAAAGAAACATTCGCGGTATAATTTTAATTTTCGTTTTACAATCATCAGCCGCGTTATATTGTATTTTAAATGTTACTTTAAATATAAGTTATGAACGGAAAAATACGTCCAGGGTAGCCGAGTGGACAAGGCACCTGCCCGGTAAGCAGAAGGGTGTGGGTTCGATTCCGCCCCTGGACACTTTCTATTTTTCGTTCTCCATTACTCTTCATGATTCACCTTTCCATACCTCATCCTCAAAGTTAGAAATGTCGCTATTTCTCTTTGAAAATAATTTCGATTTTTAAAAGAAAAATTCGCGGTATAATTTTAATTTTCGTTTTAAAATATTATTTACATAATGTACAAAATTTTTGAGCCGGCCATTGGGATAAAACAGCAACGAGTTTTTATAGGGATGAGTGACCTCTGGCGGTCGATTTAGCAGAGCATTTGAATCTATGAAATTATAAGTTAAAATAAAATAATATTTTTATATAACATATATATGTATATATATATGTGTGTGTGTGAAAAAATAATAGAAAAAAAAAAAAGAAAAAAATTTTAAATATATATATACAGTATATATCATTACTTTCTTTTGTAGTTTCTTCAGTTTCTTGTATTCATATTAACGCCTGATTAAAGACGTTATTTTCTAAAGGTCGTCAAGCTCGTACCACTTCAATAAAATTGTAGCTTTTACCTTTGGTCTCTTTTTATCAGAGAATTTTCCGAAACGTTAGCTGGCCACATACATTTATCCATGTGAGAAGCACGGATTCTATAAAACTATCCCACAAACTTGATGGTTATTACAAAAGCGATTCGAGGAGTAAACCGCAAATACTTGAATTCAAATTGTATATCTGTTGGGATCAGTGGAACAGTACATCTTTCTCCTTGAATTTTCCACTATTGAAGTGTCTTGGTGGATTGATTTTTCGGAGAAGAGTGATAGGCCCGCCAATTATCAATGTTAAAATGTGCGAATTGAGTAAAATAGAGAATTCCGTTGAGTTATTGAAAACCTTTTAAGTCTCGATGGATTTATACGTTGTCGCTTCGCCTGGTATTCCGTTTTGAATTCTGAAATTGATTTCATCGACATTGTTCGTTGCTGCTAATTGTTCAAACAAACAATCGGAGAAGAGTGATAGGCCCGCCAATTATCAATGTAAAAGTGTGCGAATTGAGTAAAATAGAGAATTCCGTTGAGTTATTGAAAACCTTTTAAGTCAAACAAACATTTATAGATAGAATAAAGTATATTTCTAATTATATCAAATATTTAATTTGAATAATATTTTTCAAATATCTTCACTCAATCTCTATATTGAATCGAATTTATTGTTTAAACAATAGCCTAACTGAGTCATCTGAATTATAATATTTATATTGAGAAAATTGAAAAAGACCATCTTACATGTGATAGAAAAATGGAAATATATATAATTCAAAATAGTAAAATTGTTTGAAATATCCGTTCTCAAACACACACACACGAGAGAACGTTCTTTATTTATTTTTTATTTTTTTCAAAATATCATTTAAAATATTTACTTAAAGTTCACTTTTAAACCAGCGTATAATATGAGACCCACAAAAATATTCAGATAATATATAATAAATATATAAATTATAGTATTGAATTTTCATAATGTTCGAAATGAAGTATTTGCAAATTTTATATAGATTAATAACGTTATAAATTTATACAAATGTTTACTCAACAAATACCAATTTCATAACTCCTTTCGTAGAATGTTATGTAATTGAAGCTGTCCCTGTACTGATGAGAGGTAGAGCCTGAAACCATAATACCCTAGGATGGCTATTTGTGTGTCTGAATTTTCCAGAACTGGTGATGTTGTTCATTCTTTATCCAGCTATAACGTTTTATATTGGGGTAATAAACCAAATGAATTGTTCGAAGGCATTTTGAAAGTTTGTGGTGCCTCTTTAGTTGCATGGATACCATCCTATCGCAGCTTTATGTTATATATATGTACCAAAGATGGCACCTCTTTATTTGAAAATGCCTAAAAACAATGCAGTTTGTTCATCACCTCAATACACAACTTAATGGTGGTTATATAGAATGAGCCTCAACACCATGTTTAGCAAATTCAGACAAAATGCCAACGTGTATACCATGGTTTCGTGCTTTGGCCCTCATCAGTACAGAAGCGGCGCTTCGATATTATAACGTTCTAAGATAGGAGTTTTGAAATCGGTCAAATTGACTACAAAGATTTTTAAGCTGGTGAAGTAGCAGCGCCGGTTTTCAAGTCAGAATACAACATAAAGTTGCGATAGGATTGTATTCATGTACCAAAGGTGGCACCTCTCTTTTTACAAATGCATTAAAATAATCGCCGAAGGCTCTAATATCATAGCAAAAGCCAGCTACCTTAAAAAATAAACGGGAAAGTGTGAGAAGGGCAGACGATTGTATCATACCGTGATATTTTTCAAAATTTCTAGGGAGGATTATATTGTTTCTAAGGCACTCATAGAGTTATGGCTATAATTTTACAACTATATGATAAATTATATATATATATACTAGACGCCGACCCGGGCTTCGCCCCGGGATTGACCCGTGTGCATATCTACCCGAGTGATATATATTTAGATAAGTTTTTTTTTTTAAATAATCGTTTTTACTCGAGGGAATGTTTGTAGTCTAGTATGTTGATATAATAAATCTTTCTGAATATTAGGAAAGGTCAGGTAATTTTTTTGTAGGGTGATGCTCTGAAAAAGAACGCTATACCACTTTATCACTAAACAAATTGGCGAGGCCAAAATAAGCAACCTAAACAATCCATTAGCTTTGCTAGATAAGAAAAGAAATAGAGAAAGGCATGCAAAATTCTCAACACAAATCAAAAGCTCTAATCCTCATTAGTAATGTATATTAGGTAGGATGAGGTTTATTTAGTTTCTATTACATTACATGTGTGGAATAGATTTTTGTTTTTCTAATAAAATTTACTGACCTCTTTGTTCACTGAAACCTAAACAAAGTGTATGTTAGACCACTCTTTGTTCAACCTTACACATTGTTTAGGTCTCTTATTAGGTGCAAGATGTATACTAATGTTAAAATGGTAATTTGGGTAAACATAGGTAAATTCATGTTGGGCCAGTATTGTTCAGCAAGCCAACACAGATATAACATTACGGTATGAAGCAAGTTGTGCTAAAACTAATATATCCGAATCAAATTATCCAAAAAATAACACATAATATGTAATAAAAACACATGTATGTAAAATAAACACAATAATAACCAATAATTAAAAACCATTAATTTTCCTAACACAGTATACTTCTTAAGTAAGAATACCTTACCATGAAGGTTTAAAACCCTACACATTGAAACATGTGAAAAATGTAGCATGTGTGTATGATGGGCTTGAAGAGAAAATATTTAAAAAAGATATTTATTGAAACTTTTGTAATACCACACCAAATATGCATATTTACAGTTACAACAGTTGCAGATCTTATTAGCGCTTTAAAAGGGACAATCATATATGAGCAAAGCATCTATGTACATTAGAGGATATTAGAAACATAGTGAAAAAATATAAAAGGTAATGAATAAATTTTTTGCTAATTGAGGAAAGAAATACCTTAAGAAAGAGCTTCTTGATAAACAATATTTTTTGTGCTGCCATTAGGTGCGAGAATAAAAAGATCATTGGAGGAACTAACGCGTGAGCAGGCAACATAAAGCTGGCCATGGGAAAAACATGGAACCTGAAGATCAATTCCAGCCCATTTCAATGTTTGACCTTGTGCTTTGTTAATTGTCATTGAAAAGCACAACTTAACAGGAAATTGAAGTCTTTTAAAATGAAAGGGCAAATCTGAAGATATAATGGGAATCCTAGGAATCATAACCTTCTCACCAGTGCCGCATCCAGTCAAAATAGTCGCCTCCAGCAGATATCTGTGTAAGCTGTTAACTTGCAACCGAATACCATTACACAATTTTGGGGGATTAAGATTTCTTAACAATATAATCGGGGCGCCAACCTTTAGGGTAATACTGTGCACAGGCATTCCAGGCGGATTGATTGAATTTAAAAATTCAATGGGATAATGCACAGATTCATTCGGATCTACAACAGTGTCTATTGACAAATAAGTTCTTGAAGGAGCGATAAATTTACCGAGGATATATTCATTTATCTTGTCCACAGCATCATTTCTTGGTGCTAATAAAGCCCTTTCACTGAACCAAGAAAGTGGCATGGTAAGTAAAGAGCCTATATTGGGGTAAACAGATGATATTAAGGTATGGATATCTTCAACCAAGACACAAAGATCACTTGATGCAATGGAGATGAGTCCTTCGTGAGTTGCAAATGTCCCATTGCCCAGTTCAAGCAACAGCTGAGAGAAGCTGCTTCCTCTGTCGCCAAAAAGATGTGACCGCATATTGATAGTGAGAGATAACTTAACAATACTACTCCAAATATGAGAGCGTTTAAGGCATGCATTAACCTCGTCTGCTCGAGTGCCTTGGGAATAACCGGTAAAGTTTGTCGGAAGTCCCTAACAAAAAGAAATGTCACCCCTCCCATTATGCTGTTGTTATCCCTAAGATCTCTAAGAGTGCGATCAAGGGCTTCGATTGAGCGTCTATGAGCCATTGTGCATTCATCCCATATAAATAATGAGCTTTGCTGTTGAATTTTGGAAGTGGCGCTCTGTTTAGCAATGTTACAGACTGCTAATTCATCATCATAGAGATTCAAAGGTAGCTTAAATAGAGAATGTGCTGTTCTGCCGCCATCAAGGAGTGTAGCGGCGATTCCAGAAGAAGCAGCAGCACAAACTACTAAACCCTCTAAGCGCAATTTGGCTAACAAAAGATTAATAATAAAAGTTTTTCCAGTGCCACCAGGAGCATCCAAAAAAGAATCGTGCCAGCCCTAGAGCGAACACTATTAAGAATAGCCTCATAACAATATTTCTGATCAGGATTTAAAGAAGATTCGCGGGTTGAAGCCAAAGTTTCTAGCTCACGCCTATCATATATGTCTGATAAAAATGATGCCTCTCTTGGTGGTGATACATTTTCAGGAAGAGGCAAACCCATACATGCAATACTTTTACCTGAAATTGACAGAACATGTTTTGCAATTTCCAGTAACGCAGCATTGAAAACATCAGCATTGTAATCAAGTTCAGGGATGGACATATCTCGTCGCATTCGGTGCAAAATATCTTCAGACATACACTCCTTATGAGCATGCCACAGCGTAAGCGTATCAGACATGTGGCAGAAGATGAGCATTGTAGAGAACTATGCTCTCACCGATGCTGCATTACGACATATAGATGCCTCTTTGAGAGTTTCATTCCAGTGAGAGTCGTCTTCTAGTAAGCCTAAAGCTTTGCAGGCCATTTGGAAGGTAGTGTTGATAACTCCTTCAACTGTGCGCAAACTCTGGAAAGAACATGGCCCTCTAATATGGAACAAAAGAAGTCTCAAATAGTAGCATTCAGCATTAGTTGGGTGAACTGTATAGACGCGGCCAAGAACATCACTTTTCCGCACACCAGGATATCCTTCTACAGGAGTACCCTGCTTCCTGCCTAAAAATTTATTGTTGGTCCAGGTATAGAAAGAAGGAACTTCACAGTATAATAGTGTCCTAGCAAATGTGTCTTGGTTACAAAGCTTAAAAAATGCTGTCAGAGTTGTATCTCTTGGATTTGAAATAACATTTTCTGCATTTGCAGTAGTGAAATAGACCCTCTGTCCATTTTCAAGGTGAACAGCTAAGTGTACAATTGGAGGTGATCTTTCATGGATGCTGAAACCCAGAATCCTCCAAACAGCTTCTGCGGAACTTATATAGCGGCCAGACTGAAATTGGGTAACCTCATCAAGGTGATTCAAAGAGAAAACTGCCTGATCAGTTCCCTTATTAATGTATTTGCACACGTATTTGATGGCCTTTACGGAGCTGCAGTATTCCACATTTATATGGGAATCAAAAGCACGAAGGAGAACAGAATTATAGGGCACAATCCAGCGATTGTCAATTTCAAAATTAACTCCTCGCATATTCACCGATGAAGTAAGACCATCTTCAGCAGAGCACCGTCTTCGGTATCGGGAATAACAATCTTCTGTTGTCGAAGTTGTCTCACAAAAACCTTTTGGATATTTTTTGCTACATTTCCCATCCTTCATACATGGAGAATTTGTATTCAGAACCCCACATGGACCATGAACCATTTGTTAATATCCGGAATCTCGGCCTGTATGACCTCATCAATTTGATTAGGTCTAATTATGTTTGCAAGCCAAAGCAGTAAATGCGCATGTGGTAGACCACGCTTCTGCCACTCTATTGTGAACATAAAACACTTGCAAGGCCCAAATAGCTCAGCCTTAGTCACTAAATAGATAAGCTTTTTCATTTTAAGGTGAAAAACACGACTAATCAAATCATATCTATCTTTAGCAGAGTTATTTGAAAATAAATGCATCTGAATTTCTTTCCATTGAGGGTTGCATGTAAATGTTATAAAAAGCTGAGGCCTTCCATAGCTACGAACATAAGGCATTGCATCTTGGGTCCGCTCATGCAGATAACGGGGACCACCAGTAAATGATGATGGCAGTATGACTATTTGGCCTATATTGGCTAAATTCTCATCTGCTCGCAGAGCATCTTGCAGGTGAATATAATTTTCTGTCTGAATCTTTTTCTGATTGCGCCGTATGAAGGAAAGCCTTTCTGATTCAACCTTAGCATACATATCAACCCAGAATTGATTTGTAAGCATGCCATAACGCAGTAGCGAGTTAAATTCCCCAGCACGAGCCATCATTCTGTAAGCATAAAAATTCATGAACGATAAGTCTTCTGCATTAATTCTCTAGTGGATGGATTGACTTGAGGTAGCGAAACAGAATAACCGACCTCACCCCTGCAAAAAATTAACGGGTATTGTAGAGGGTCATATGCTTGATGGATCTCGGATATTCTTTGTGTCAAATTATTACGACAATGTAATACAATATCTCTTGGCCCAAATTCCTGACCTACCATCAGCAGAGCTACTTCATTGGTCATGGGCGCATTGTAGCGACGCTCATGCTCTTCTGGTGGAAGCTTATCAGAGTGTATAATAACCCGGTAGTCAGCGTGATTTGAGGAAGAGTTTCTAAGGCTGCTTTAAAGGATTGAATATAATGATTGTGCGCATGCAATAAATCTTGCAAAGAGCGAACTAAATCTCTGTTCAAGTTTGCTGTCATGTTGCAACGTGCAGTAACCTGAGACTCATAATTATCGATAAAGTATATCTGCAGGAATTTGTGCTCACTATCAGGTTCTGGAAGGAGACTACCAATTACGTGGTAAACTTGGCCTTGGACTTTGAAAGTAGGCATATAACCTTGCTCCACAACTTGTCTAGCAACAAAAGATGTCATTTGGAATATAGAGTTATATCTACGGATATGCAGCAAGAAGGACTTCGATAGAGGATGTAGGCCAGAGAGCAAAGAGAAAATAGGTTCTGGAGGGACTCAATAGCAGGTAGAGAAACTCTACCTTGTTTACAACAGAGGCCTAAGGGTTCATCTTTAAATCTCAAAGCAGAGCAAAACTGGCATACCCGAGACATTTGGCCTATATCGACAGATGAATCAGCTCTATAATCAATATGGGCATTATACTGCAAACCTGAAAACGGCTTATGAGTCCAAAGCTGAATACGCTGAACAGGAACTTGCATAGTTTGTGTAGCTGCGACGCGGGCTTCAGAATACCTAAGGCGGCGAAGCGCACGACGCGTCTCACTTTGAAGTGGTGTCTCAATAGCTCTAGCATTCCTATATCTCCTGGAAGCAGCCGTATTCCTACCAATTAAAGTTCGGCTGCGGCGAGGCATATTCTGAAAAAAAAAAGATTGAGATTAATAACAAAAGCTTAAAAACCAGCAATTTATAAAACAAAGCATAAAAATTTCCTGTCTTTTTTAGGTAAAAATCAAAATTCCTAAATTTTTTCTTCAAAATAACCTTCCAGATATGTTAAAAAGATTATAAAAAACTAAAAGCATAATATTAAAAATAAAAAATTAATGTACAAAACCAGTTATCATTAAAAAGCCTCAAAAATAGACCAACCGCTGGACACGGCAATGAAAAAGCATGCTTTTTTGAGGAAAAAAATAGAAATGATTCTCTAAAATACAAAATACAACCCCTATATATATATGTTAAAAAAAACTACAAATAATCTAATATAAAATACTTAATCAAATAAATTAAAATATCTTCAATAAAATTTAGAAAAAGGACCTCAAAAAGACAAATAAATGAATCCGTTAAAGAAATCCCTCGCTTATTTAAAAATATAAATAACCTATTTTTTAGATACAACCCATATATGTAGAAAATATAATAAATAAACTGTATTTAAAAGATAAAAGCAATAATTAAAAAATTCCATAAGAAAATTTAAAAAAGGACTTCAAAATTACCCATAATTGAACATACCAATAAAATATCTTGCATCTTAGTGAAAAAAAAAATAGAAATAATCCAAAAGTTGTTTACAAAACAACCCATATATGCTGAAAACACCATAAATAATCTACTTCTAAAATATCTAAGCAATTAATTAAAATGAAATTTTAAGCTTTTTAGTGAAAAAAAATAGAAATAACCCTAAATTCGTAAAAAATAATATAAAATACCTTAGTCTTATAAAAATACTAACACGTAATAAAATAAAAAAGAAACTTTATCTCATCAAGTAAGGCCTCAACTTTTTCGGTATA
The DNA here is from genome assembly GCA_030710605.1 of Cordylochernes scorpioides. NCBI lineage: Eukaryota > Metazoa > Arthropoda > Arachnida > Pseudoscorpiones > Chernetidae > Cordylochernes > Cordylochernes scorpioides. Next base: position 117,432,013 of record CP092886.1, on the reverse strand, counting down.
AAATATGAAAACTATAAAATAAAAGTATCTTACCATGTATAAAAGTTATTATTAAAATTAATATATATATATATATAAAAGATTAGAACTAATTTAGCAAGAAGCGGAAAGTAAACACTTTTGAAAGTGTTGTATCCGCTGTTGAAAGTAAATACTTTTACTCTGTTGAATTTTTTTGTATTTTATCGATAACAGCAAAGTTATGTATTTTAAAGTTAGGAAAAATATTTTGATGTTAAGCAAAACCTGCTCCATCTCGTTTTACATAAATGTTGAAAATTTGGTCGAAATTGATGCACTTTAACGAAAGTTTTTAGTGATGTCCATTATGAAATTGGAATTTTATTAATATAGATATATTCCCCATAGCTCTAAATTTTGAAGCCATATATCCAAGCACCATTTTACACCTCGGCCCCTATCGCGCCTCCCGCAGATAGGTGTTATCAAAGAGAACACACGTGCAGTAATAGCCTCGTATCAGCCAATTCATTTTGTTTACACTCTTTCTTTTTTAGTCCTACCTTTCAACACAATACGTCCTCAATTGATTAAGACTTTGGCAATAGCTCTTCCGTCTCTATCAACTTGTCCACAAGCGTTTAACAATCACAGAATTATTGCCGATGTGGGTTTTATTATATATATATTTTAGCCGAGATATTTTTACATTAAATATGAAAACGAATTATTTCATCTCAAATTACATAATATATACATCCATCTCTATAATAAGACATACTATTTATTATACGTAATATTAATTCATTTGTGTGACAATGACTTGTATTTGTATTATTTTTCTGTTGTAACCAAGTGCAGATTGACGCAAAAACCAATAATCAAGGTGGATTGGAGTTTGCGAATGCTCTTGTACTTTATATGTAGAGAACAATTCGAGATTTCACCTAAAATCTCTGAATCCAGTTTGGTTCCTTACACTCGCAGGTGGAGTTGTGCGTTTTTCTGAGCAGTTGTGGAGCAATTTATGAAAATTTAAATCAAAACTGTTCAATATACTGTAAAATTGGTTTCCGCGTGGGTCCTGGTTATACGTAACACCGTAAAAATATTGCTAAATATTGAATATTGATAACTCTTAGAATATTTGCGCTAGAGCAATTCGGAAAGAACAATTATGCTCAGGGTGCAATGCAAATTTCAAAAAAAATATTATTTAAAAAATTCTAAAAATATTTATGTTACAATATCAATCGCTAGAAGGCCCTCTACAAGCATCAGAAAACCAATAGCCAAATTGTTTGATATATTCCGATATTATAGTTCATCGACACGTATTTTTCATTTTGGAATACTAGAGAGGAATCCCAGTAATATCTGACGATATGTTAATAAAGCACCATTTCGGAAAACGTAGAAGAATTGGGAGATAGTTTTCAAATATATTTCGAAATATGTAGAATGGGTAAATGTAAATTAAGAAATAGCAAATACAATTGATATTTTGTATGCTATTCAAATTTAGATAGGAAAATTTTCTATTTCAAATAGAATTTAACTGTTTATGTGATTCACAGAGCATGCAAAATACAGTATATAATTCTGCGCCCGACTTAATTTTATTTCCTATTTTGGAAAATAACGTTCATACTTTTCTTTTAAACTTTTCATTTAGAACTATATTCTAGTTGAACTAATCTGTTTGATATATAAATAATTTATATTTATTTCACCTTATTCAATCAATATATTCAAAAAGATTCAACGCTAGGCGGCCAAGTAGAGCGGTCGCAGAATTCTTCGTCTCCTGATAGGTATATTTTAAAATTTATTTGTTAACTTTTTATATTACTTCTCTTATTGGTTTCTTAAAAATATTTTATTTGGTATAATACACACTTTACTAAGATTATGAAGCTAATTTTTTTCGTACTCATACTCAATATAATTATTTTTGCAAATTAAAATCTTTTCTAATCGATAAATATGTAAATTAAACAGTAAAACTGTTATTTGTTATAAAAACAATCCTCAAGTAACCTTATAAAGAAAAAGTAAACGTAGGTATATTAAAGCCATACTTATGTCATGTTTTATCAATCAAATCCTGGTTCTCATAATCTACAGGAAAACATTAGAATTAGGCAAAGGACTTACATTATATTATGATTGGGCTTTCAACTGAAATGGATGACTGGGGTAAAAAAAAAGCTAGACTTGCTTCGGTGAAACAAGGGTTGGATAAAATACACCAGCGTCTATACAACAGCTTGAGTCTTCCTTGAAAACTATATATAAAGCTGTCTCAGCTAATTCGAATAGATTCTCTGATGTGGAGAACAGCTAGAGGTTTCTGAGACGAAGCAGAGGGAAAGTAGCGTACTTTTTTACGGATTTAAATAACCGAAAATGAACCCCTGACGAATCTCGTTTTATAAAGATCTAAACCTTATTTCGAATAAGATTCAAATTTCCATATAAATTACGATAGAAAAATGCATCGAAAATTGTCAAGAAAGGCTAATTCACCGTCTTTTATTCAAGTGTCGAATTACAAAAAAAAACGGATTTTGCTCTTTAGAAATTCTTTTAGATATCCAGGGAGAAAAACAATTTTAAACTAAAAATTACTCTGTGCGAGTGTCTCAGATACTAAATAAAGATATTGATTAGCAAACGAAGAGAGCTCATGACTGAGGCAATTGTCTCCAAGCTGAGAGATAACAGGCTAATTATCGGTGGCATAAATTACTATGTTTCAAATGACCGCGCGTTATCAGCCCTAGCGGGGAATATATTATAACAATCGACGGATAGCAACCACAGCCCAACCTATTTTTATAGCTCGAAAATACCCTCTTTAAATGAACCTCTACGACAGTATAGACAACTCTCTCAACTGAAAATTTTCTCGAAATTCGAAATTATCCAAAATTATTTGCTAAAATATATTTTTTTCAGGATAAATTCTCTTGAACGGCATTGATAAAGGCTTGAAGTGCTTCATCATCAGTGCCAAATTTGATCCCTTTCAACAATAACCTAACTTTTGGAAATAAAAAGTCACAAGGTGCTTGGTCTGGTGAATATGGTGGATGAGTGACAATTGGACACTATAGTTGCCTAAAAAGTATTTTGTTTGGGCTGAGGTGTGCGGTCTTGCATTGCCATAGTGAAGAAGGACTCCTCTTAGTTGAGCTCTTGGTCTGCTTTGCTTGATTTTTTCAAATACTGCTGGAAGGCATTTTGTTGTATATCAGTCACTATTAACTGCCTTTCGATCTTCTAACTTCACAATATGAATTAAACCACTTTTTCCAAAAAAAAAGGCAACCATTTGTTTTCCAAAACTTCGAGCTCTGCAAACTTTCTTAGGAGGAGGTGATTTTGAAGAGCACCAAAGAGTATATTGCCGTTTTGTTTTTGGATCAAAATTGTAAATACAAGTTTCGTCACCTGTAATAATATTAAAAACAGCCTTTGGTTTGCTTTTATCAATTTTTTTTCAACATAAAATTACACCATTTAACGAGACCAAGTTTTTGGTCGTCAGTCAAGTTGTGAGGTACCCATCTACTGACAAGTTTTCTGTATTTTAAATGTTCATTACTGATGGTGTTGATTGCTGCCCATCCAATGCGCACACCATTATCTAACTTATGATACGTAATTCTTTGATCTTCTCTTAGTAAAAATCTTACCAGCTCATTTTTTTCTTTGGCCATTGCTGTTGGTGGTCGACCTGAAAGAGGTTCATCTTCAAGGTTGGCTTTTCCAAATTAAAATTTATTAAACCAATTAAAAACTGTTCTAATAGAAGGAGCTTTATATCCTAAAGCTTCCATCAATCTTTCATGGGATTCTTTAGAAGTTAAATTACTTTTGTAATAATAAAAGATCATGGCGCGTAAACTTTCTCTAGTCAACTAAATTGTTTCTGATGCAATGTTTAGAGATTACCGCTGACGCTGTAAGCAAAGCAAGATATTGAGTCATTGTTGTTACTATTTTATGAAATTTTATGATAGGTAAATAATGCATGAAGATTTTAATGGTATAATTTATTTTTTAATATTGAAGCGATGCAGCAGAGAAATAGAAGAGAAGACGTGGGGAAGCGAAGAGAGAAGGGATCAGCCGGCGCGAGCCGCACGCAGTTCCTCGGGGTTCCGAAGAGGTAAACAAGGTGCCGGGTTGAAGCCTGGCCGAACATCCTGCCGAACGTCTTGGGCAGGGAGAACGGCGTGACAACAGACGCAGCAGGTGGGCTCCGAACGTGTGGCCGTATGGACTGACCGGGAAGACGGTAGCGGAGAAGGATTCCTCTAGTGGCGGGCATTGAAGGCAAGTCAATCTTCTACTGTATAGTTACTTATCTACTCTCTAAGCTCGTATAATAAATATACCGCACTAAGCTGTATCCTAAAGAATCCACATTGTTCTCTTAGAAACCTTGCACGCAAACATTGACGGCTGAGAAGCGACGTAACAATATTTTAAATATTTAATATTGATTACAAAAACTTTAGGAGTGACCCTTGTATCTGAAACAATCTGATATTTTTGCTTTGTCTGAAACACTGTGCTCTTCACTGTTGAACCTCACATTGGAAGATTTTTTAAACTTTACGAATCACTGGCTACAAGGTCTCTGAATAAAGGTAGATACTCGGTGGTATCATTATTGGAATCGGGAAAAAGTTTCAAGGATTATTCGATAGGGTTGACTTTGAACCAAAGTGAATTTCGCTCTTTTTTCATCCTTGGTTTCTCCTGTTTTGCTTCCTTTTTCCTTACATTTCACCTAATGAAGGATTATTTGAAACTGTAAAAAGGTTATTCCTTTATATCGATAATAATTTACATCTATGTTTAGAGATAATCGTAAATGTGGCGACTTTAATATACGCACTACTATAACTTGGGAGGTTTCCACAATATAATATATATCCCAACTTCTACTTCCAACCAATCGCATTTCCAAAGATTCAAATCAATCTACCTCATGGAGTTCTTTTTAGACAAGCTCGACAATAATTATGTAACAATATTAAATGGTAGGTATGTCGGTCAGAAAAATAAGAATTTCACTTTTATATCGAATTGTGGATCTGCGGACATTGAACTGTATATTGTCTCTTCTGCTATGTCGGGTCACATCGTAGATTTTTATATTGAATGTACTCTGTACTCACAGACCATTTACCAATTATTATGAAAGTAGATATATTATCCTATCTAGATACTTTTCTAAATTTTTTAAAGCTACAACTATTTAAAAATATCGTTTTAGACCAAATAAGGCACCTTATCGTACGTGATACATCGAATGCTCACTGCTTTTCAGATTCTAAAATTGATATTCTGGTCAACTGGCTTTCCACAAAGATAATAGAAGCCATTACGCATGCCGGTATGGTAATTGAACGAAACCTTTGGGCTCTAAATCAAATCTATGATTTGACAGGGGTTGTTATTTATCCAAAATAGATATGAGAAGGATAATTTGAAATGGGTTGCTTCAAATAATGAGGCTACATAGAGGGACTTGTTCTTATTAACCATAAAGAATATACAGTATTTTATCAAACTTGAAATAATTATTTTTTATAAGAATCCATAACTTCCTAAGTGATACCCATGATTCATCTAAGTTTTGGAAATCTATCTCACGCTTTGAGCATAAGGGCAATATTACCGGCGCAGTAACAATGGAAGATTGGTATTGTTTCTGTTATAAATTATTTAGTCCGTTACCAACAACTCTGAATATGTACCCAGTTCTCCCTCATATTGAACCAAAGATCTAGACAGTGAAATATTTTATAAAGAAGTTATCGACGCGAAATATCAAAATTAAAAAATGACACACAAGGCTTCAGAAATTAACAATATACAAAACGAAGCTATCAAGGCTTTACCGAAAATATAATTTTATTTTTAAAAACACTCATAGATGAATATTGAAAACGAGATCTGTTCCCTCATTGTGGTCTCAAAATATAATTCATCCAAATTATTAAAATATGGTGATTCAAATAGTCCTTCAATTAACAGCGTCATCGCTTTGATAAGCAATTTAACATGAAGCTATTCATATCAATATTGAGAGAAAGACTGAGAAAAATAATTGAGGATTGGAAATTTATATCTGAAAACCAAGTGGGAATCATAAAAGAGTACTCCTGTTCGAATAACATTTTTACTTTCACATCTCTTATTCATATGACATTAAGTCAAAAAAAGAGGAAACTATGTGCTTCTTGTTGATCTTAGCTTTCGACACTGTTCCACATACCTTGCTATTGAAAAACTAGCTATTTTTGCTTTAAGTAGTCGTGTCATGAATTTCTTGCAAAATTATTAGAACCAAATGAGGGCAATGGGGTAAGATGGAATTGAGACGGCTGACAGATATCATTGAATATGTTCAGGAGTCCTCCAAGACAAACCTTTGTTCCCATACTTATTTATTTCTGAATGATCTTATCTC